>OX369260.1:8641717-9841717 GCA_947284805.1 Coleophora flavipennella
AAACTGACCGCGGTTAGACAATGGTAAAGCAGAATGACTTGGAAGGTTTGATCTTGAAACTTGTGAAGTGAGTGCATATAATAATAGAATTACAGTAGAATAAGTGCGGAAAGCCGCTGGATGCGGGCAGAGCAGAACCGGTCGTCGTGGAAATCCTTGGGGGAGGCCTATGTCCAGAAGTGGATGTCCTTAGGCTGATAAGATGATGATGGTTAAGTGCGGTAGCGGTAGTGGTAAAACAGAATAGCATCAGTAAAAACTTCGCGCGTTGGGAATTTTTGAGATTGGAAAAAAGTAATATAGAAGTCATTGTTCAAATCGCTACACCGTCATCTACACCTTACCAGGAACACTCGGAGGGTAGTGTGATGTGCAGTGTGAAGTGTGATCCATCAGGCGCACACAATCTTAATATTAGATTTAGCGTTCTGATGTTGTCTTTTTTTATATGTAACTCAAAAAAAAATAAACATTAATTTTTTTTTTGTTTAAAGTTTTTACTTCTGTCGGCACTCCCTGGTTAGGTTGGGTTTTTTTTTTAAATTGTGGACATGCCTAAGTTTCATGTCCAGAGATGAACAGCACCCAAAAATGCACGTTTTCAAAAATGGCGGACGTATGGCGCCAACCTACTCAATAACAAGCCAATTTAATTTTATGTCTCTCGATTTTAATAGTTGTTGGACTCTTGTTGCATGCAGGAATTTAATCGTTTGGTTTATTAAAAAATAAATTACATCAACTCCGCCCTTTGCTATTAAAACAAACTGAATTATGACTTTTACGACGGGGGTACCTGTGTTTTAGTTTAGCCAACTCCTAAATAATAAAGTTTATTACGAAACTTTAGATTACAATAGATAAGAATTACAACTGTTAACAAACAAAGATAAACAACAACAGTTAACTTTGTATTAACAAACAAGGGTCACGATTATTTACAATTCAAGTTGTCTTACTTAACTGTCAATAAATAAGTTAATTTAACTTATTGTTTTAATGAAAATAATTAGTCCGTGTTGTTTAAGATTTCCGTACACCCAAAGGGGACCAACGGGACTTTACCTCTGCTGTCGATCTGCCCGTCTATCTGTCAGCGTAACTATGTAAGCAATTGAAATTTTCAATTGCCGCTAAAACAAAAAATAAAAACCGGACAAGTGCGAGTCGGATTCGCCCAACGAGGGTTCCGTACAAATTTGTAGATAAATATTATAAATCATAATAATGCAATCTGTTAGGTACTACATACGCCAAAATTATTAGGTACCTACCACCTTACAATAAAAAAAGGTTTTTTTTAAAATTCTTCGTCATAAATCGAAATCTGTTTAAGCTTGTGCCAATGAAGCCCTTTCATACGATACCCCACATGATACGGTTAACTCTATTCAAAATTTGGACCGCCGCCGTTCCTTGTATAATTGATTACGTACTTTAAAGACTATATTTTTTATGATTGAATTACAAATTTATAGTTTTCAGATTTTTCCCTATATTTGTAGTATAAGAAGATATTACTTGCCAAATTTCATAGTTCTAGGTCAACGAAAAATACCCTATGAATTTTGATTACTTGAGAGTGTCGAAATGTACGTTTTTTGCGGCATAAACGGCCGTATCTTTTTTTTTACGTTAACTTAGAAGTTTGACTTTTTCACAGCTTCAAGGGACTGTAGACCTAAACATATTATGGTTTTAATTTCAACCTCCACTCGTTCCCGAGATAAAGGGTCTTGACAGACAGACGGACGGACAACAAAGTGATTCTATAAGGGTTCGGTTTTCTCTTTTGAGCTACGGAACTCTAAAAAGGGGGCCTCGATACAAGAAACGTGGTGCTTTTAAAATTGAAGAAACTAGCGATACATAGGATTTAGTAGTATCTTCTTTATAAGTATATTTAGTTGATTTAACCCTTTCACCGCCAAAGTCGACCACAGCCAATAGCGAATAAACGTGCCATGTACGCCAATGTCGGGATATCACGTCAAGAATTTTGTTGTATCTGAATGCAAAACAAACTTTCGATTATTTTATACTCAAGGTGTCTTTATTTGCACAAACAAGCCGTTACTGGCACGACAAATGAAGAAAAGTGAGGAATGAAGAAATGGGTCACAAAGTAATGTTTGTATGATGGCGTGCAACAGAAGGCGCGTTGTTGTCTGGGTGCGTGGCGTTCAAAAGGTTAAGAAGATGTTTTGGTACGGAACCCTTAGTGCGCGAGTTCAACTCGCACTTAGCCGGTTTTTTCTTAACATTGTCCCAAGGCGCTTTGTGGTCCATGGTATTACAGACTTCTAAAACACCTTACCTTATCTACTCTTTAGTACTTTTTGCTTATACCTAAGCGCCTTCAAGGTTGCCTCTGGTCACAAGTATGTGTATAATTGTATATGTGTGCCCAGGAGGGACGAAGAGATACGTACGAGCTATCATTGACGTCAAAGAAGAAGAAGAAGCACCTAGAGCCTTCTTAACAAGTGTACAGACAGCAGAAATGATAATAATGTCGAGACAAAATCACACTCGGCCATTTGACCCCCAAACTAGGATTCCCTGTAAGTACTACCTACTATTAAAAAACTATTTATTTTATATGCTCTTCATAATCGTTGTACATAATAATTTTCGATTTTTTTTTGCAATATCTCTTAGTTTGACGAATTAATTGGCTGGACGCACTTAAAGTTTCCACTCTGTATAGTAGGTCTAGGCTAGGCCGTCTTAGGCGACGCGCTTTAGAATATCAATGAGTAACAATTCGATAGTTTTTACCCTATGTATGAAATACATATTTATAGATGATAAATATTTTAGATGCATAGAATTTGTGGTGCAACGGAAGATACAGGGTAGGGTCTATTTCTCAATAAGTAGCTCAGTACTCCCCACTAGCTCTCAATGACCTACAAGGTTTTGGCGTAAGGGACAGTCGAGTGTAGTTAAGTTGAGCTAGTATGCGGCAATTTGCTAGTAATTAAGGCGTGTACACCGTATAACTATAGACATGTTAGTGGCAAAGTTGAATTTGGATAAATGTTACGATTACAGTATTTTTTTAATAATAATTGTTTTCGTTCTTCATCATAATCACACTAATATTATAAAGGCGAAAGTTTGTGAGTGTGTATGTTTGTAACTTCTTCACGCAAAAACTACTAAACGCATCTGGCTGAAATTTGGTAGGTAGACAGATTAGGACCTGGATTAACACACAGTCTACCCTTAATGCGCACCCTTGAAAAGTCATAGAAACGTTGTCCACGATGGTGAAGCCGCGGGTAACAGCTAGTATCATCATAATCATATCAGCCGAAAGAAGTCCACTGCTGAACAAAGGATTCCCACGATGACTAGGTCAGTCGCTTTCGTCAGGCTACCGGTGGACCGACGACTTGCAAGGTTCTGTTCTTCACAAAGACAAAATTTATGAAAAATAAAATAAATTAATTACACGTAGTTAGGAAATTAAATGCATTAGTTTTTGTGTTTCTAATTAATAATGAGAACCTAACATTTATCAGCTGAGGTGAATGTTGGTAAAATTGCAAAATTAAACGACTTAATCATAATACCTTCCCATATAAACGCTTTTTTTTTAATGAATGGGCCGATTCTAATACTTTAAATGCATTAGTTTTTGTGTTTCTAATTAATAATGAGAACCTAACATTTATCAGCTGAGGTGAATGTTGGTAAAATTGCAAAATTAAACGACTTAATCATAATACTTTCCCATATAAACCCATTTTTTTTAATGAATGGGCCGATTCTAATACTAGTATACCTGAGCAAGGCACGAAATTCTAGTTTGCAAATAGATTAAATTTTCGAAATACTTTATTTTTAAAAAGATTTGCGAAATTTAAGATTTTTTTAAATGTAATTAGTACACAAACTAGAATTTCGTAACTTAATAAAGTTTATTTAGAATCGGCCTATCCATTTTCAAGAAATAGTACTTAATTTATAGTTTGTATGGGAAACGTTTTCCGGTGTGCGGTCGCCACTCGAGAACTTTAATACCCCATCGGCCATATGTCCCACGAGCTATGTGCCCTGCCCACTGCCACTTCAGTTTAGCGATTCTGTGAGCTATGTCGGTTACTTGGTTGGTTGAACCGCGCACAGGAAAACGTAGCGTAGGCAGGCCTCCCACGCGGTGGACCGACGACCTGGTGAAGATCGCGGGAAGCCGATGGATGCGGGCAGCGCAGGACTGGTCGTCGTGGAAATCCTTGGGGGAGGCCTTTGTCCAGCAATGGACGATTTTCGGCTGATATGATGATGATGAATACGCTTTTAATGACGGCGTCTCGCGTTATACTCGTGACCGGGTGCTGTCCGTGTGAACTCTTGTTAAATGCATTCAATGATTTTTATGTATAACTTTTCGTGTCATATTGTTTTCATGTTCTAATGACATAATCTGGTTTAAATCAAGGATTTAATTTTGACGTTTTTAACTAATTATTGTTTATTTCTTGATTCTTCGTTATTATTATTTTATGATTATCAGAAAGAGTGTAATTTGCACCTATTTTGAATACATATATTGAATTAATTTGGTAAGTTTGATTGGATATTTTTTTTAGCTCGATCTTTTACAATAACACATACACACACGACTTACGTGTGGCGACGTCGCGTCGTCTCGACCCTCGCGGTCAACGCATAGCATCTTAATTGATTGGACCCGTGTCCCTTACGCGCCATTGACTTATAGTTAAACAGGGTGGGTACACAATTAAAGTTAGGATCGTGCGCCCAAGAACCACTAACAACGGAATTTGTTGAACATGCAGATTGTTAACTAGATATTAGGTCTTTACCTATGAAATTGCAGATTGTATAAAAAGGTTAAAGATGAACAAGAACAATTATTATAGTTATTAAAACAAAATTTATTCTCATAATTTTGAACAAAAAAAACCCGACTTCAAACAGGGAACTAAGGTTCCCCTCGATTTCTCTGGGATGCCATCATCAGATCCTGGTTTCCTTATGGTACCACCCTTGGCATATCCCATTTCCAATGAAAAAAAGAATCATCAAAATCAGTTCATAAACGACGAAGTTATCCTCGAACACACATAAAATATATCGCACCTCCAGTACGAAAACGACTCAATTCAAAAAAATTGAAAAATGAGTTATATTCGTGAAAAGACCTAAAACAATCACATCCAACTATCTGTAATTAATAAAAAGCCACATTCGAGCGGGAACAAGACAAAACCGCTGTGTTTGTCTCTTTCCCACTCGGAGAATTTCGGGGCGTGGCCAGTTCTAAAACGACGCTTTTAGTGTTGTGTTGACATTGCTGTGGAGAGGACTTCACGCACACGGAAAGATAGTGACCTAACGCAGATTAAGTCGTTTTTATACCGATACCATCAGTAAGTTCACCTTAGTTTATTTAGTATTAAAACGACCGATTTAGATATGTGATTGTTTTCTTCCGACATTACCAAAAAATCCGAAGACTTATTTAAGTTTACATCATTTTAGTTTTGAAGTAACTATTCGATTTAGTGACCGATTTATATTAAAGTCATTTCTATAACGAATAATAACTTATGTATGGTGGTCTGATTTGACCTATTCAAAATTTTGTCATTATCGTATTTAACACAGTGTAATTGTATATGTCTCATTGATTATTGGGTCTGTTTTTAAGTAAGCTGAAATAAGAAGTCGAAGGTTCATTAGTAAATGTGTCGTTTTAACAACAAAATAATATACGAAATTGAAAAAAAGTTCACTGACAATGTCGAAAGGAAGAAGAGGCAACATAATGAAAACAACCTGAGAATGTAATAAAATATTGTTATTATTGTATTAATTTATTTATTTTATTAGATTTATTTAATTTAAAATTTATCATAAATAAAAAAAATACTTTTCTTTTAAAAAACGAATTAAAAATTATTTAATTATTAACCCATAACTTCTGGGGTACCTCCCGAGAAGGTTAACCCTTGATTCAAAAACGAATTAATACCTTATCTGCCCAGAACTATTTTAGAGTCTCGATTCTTGTAAATTTTGAGTATGTTTGTGCTAGATGTCTTTATTAACGTTTTAATTAGTTTCAAGACTGTAGGTATTGGATAAGTATGTTTTTTTAAGTGTTCGAAAATGAAACATGAGGCAGATATCATACTAACTGTTAGTAAATAAATAATATTAGTTTATTCTATTTGAGCCTGCGGACATGCGTACCTAGCAGCGCATCCACCCACCGTGGAACTTCAAACTCTAGATCCGCGAGTTCTCTAGAACTACCTGTGATCAGCTCTCGCACAACTTTGCCACTTGCCACCACATTGCCCGACACTGCTGATATCGTATGACAACGCATGCCTGGAACAGCTCTAGCGCCGTCAAGCACAAAGATTATGTCAACCTGACCCCTTAGAGGGGCAACCTGTCCTCCAATGCCTATGGCATTTTGCCTCTAAACGTAAGCCTAGCCTGTTCACCAGTTCACTTAAGACGATACATCCTTGACCTTCTGTATCTGGCAGAGCTCGTACCGACATTCTCTTGCCATTTGATCCCCTAGCGCAATTCCTAGTAGTGGGCAAGAGTATTGCGACTAGCTGGGCGGCAAGGACGGTAAGTACGGCTAACATGGAACGGTGATATGGGTTTCAGGCCGGGTTCCATGCTGAAAAGAAGAGCCCCGTACTTACCTGAGCCACCTCAGGGGTCTGTAATATGTTATCGGAATACGGCGAAATGGTGGGGGAGCGTGGACAGATGAGGGGATGCTCCGCTAGTTTTGAAAAGATGCACGGGTTCAGATGAGGCGGCATGGTGCTGACTAACTCCGAATACTCTTGAGTAAGGCCCCTAGTCTGCATGTGTATGGCCCCTGGCCCTGTGTGTGTTGCCCCTGACCCTGTGTACAAATGTGGCACCCGCCAGTAGGATCCCGTGCTTCAGCTTCACGAAGCTCCGATGGGGGGGATCTGTGATAACGTACGTACCTACGCTCATCCTGCGTGTGCGGGAGGAACTTACGTCGGCGTGGGTACGTTCCTCCCCTATCCAGAAGCTTATTGTCTTGGTGAAGGAGGTGAACGCTGTCCCCTGCTTTCGCGTTTCAATACGAGAGACTGTCTCCGCTCTTGAGTGGCCACTTTAATCCGTTTCATGCCCAGGAGCTGGTGGTAAAGCCATCGGCAGAACAGGAAGTTCCCAGACGTAGGGCAGTCTCGCACCATACGCGGCCCTAGGCAGCTGAAGCACCACCTGCGTTGCTGGCGACTCCACGGCGCTTCTCCCCCTGCCTGGAAATCAGCACACGCCGTCACTCCATGACCTGTATACTTACAGTAGGCACATGCTGGATGTATATGCGGTGTAACGCCTGTCCAACCGACGCACATCGACTGACCTCTTACCATTCGAGAGTTCCGGGCGGCCAAATAGCATGAGCAAACTTGGCAGACCCGCAAGGCTGTCAATCAGTCCGCTGACACACGGCCTCCTAGAAGCGCTGTTTCTCGTATGAGGGCAGATGTCAGTAAAAAAACGAAATTTGTATGTTAGAATCTCCACTCTAGGCGTCAGATACTCTGTCTATCCCATAAGAGAAAAAGAAAAGTACTAGATTAGAATAGTATAGTGCATGCCACATATTTTCTCGATGTATATATTATTTTACTTTTTAAATTTTATTTCTTGTTGCTTATTCTAATAAACCGTAAAAATTCTATTACTATAATTATAATATTAAACAAAAACCTTAATTATGTTTAACGACCCCGTTTAAGGTTTTATTTCTTGTGGTTAATGCCTATTAAACATCAGAATATTGTTACGGTTTACAATTTATAAATAATAATTTATGGAAAAAAGTAGTGGTTAAAGACCTTGGTTTCATCCAATGAAACATTAAAATTCAAGAGTTGATTTTTTTACAAGTACTTAAAATCTGGGGTGGACTCAGCATCAATAGCAACGGCGAGTACATCACCCACCTTCGATTCGCTGACGATATCGTGGTCATGGCTGAGACTAAGGACGACTTAGGCACAATGCTCGATGGCCTCAGTAGAGCCTCTCAACAAGTAGGTCTTAGAATGAACATGGACAAGACGAAAATTATGTCAAAAACGTCCGTGTCACACGCTTGGAGGCTTTGCATTCGAAGTTGTTGCCGAATATGTGTACCTTGGACAAACAGTCCAGTTAGGTAGGTCTAACTTCGAGAAAGAGGTCAATCGTCGAATCCAACTAAGTTGGGCAGCGTTCGGGAAGCTTCGCAATATCTTCACGTCCCAGATACCGCAGTGTCTTTAGACAAAGGTCTTCGACCAGTGTGTGTTGCTAGTAATGACATACGGAACTGCGACATGGTCGCTTAATATGGGCCTCATAAGAAGGCTCAAGGTCACCCAAAGGGCAACGGAGCGTGCTATGATCGGAGTTTCTCTGCGTGATCGAATCAGAAACGATGAGATTCGTAGGAGAACCAAAGTAACCGACATAGCGGGGCACATAACTCGTAGAACAGATGGCCGTTGGGGTAGTAAAGTTCTCGAGTAATGGTCACCGGAAACCTTGGCGTAGGAAGGCCTCCCACTTGGTAGACTGATGGCCTGGTGAAGGTCGCGGGAAGCCGCTGGATGCGGGCAGTGCAGAACCGGTCGTCGTAGAAATCCATTGGGGAGGCCTATGTCCAGCAGTGGACGTCCTGACATGATATGAACTTAAAATGCCTAAGATTTTATCTAGCAGTAAGGACAACAATGATCCAAAAGTGTTTGTTATTAATATTTTTGATTGAAAAGTTTAACAGTAATTACTTACATTATTTTTCTACACTGTTATGTTTTACATGTACTGTACATTTTTAATTTTTCATGACCCAATTTTCACAAAGTTAATAGAAATCTATGATTTTTTTAGAATAATAGAGACTCCATCATGAAAATGTCAAAAACTTACTACAACGTATGTGGTCTCATAAATATTAAAAAGACATAACTCGTAAACAGTCTAAGCATTAGTCATTGTTTTAAATCAAAAAAGGACATAACTTCTAATCAGTCAAAATTTTTGTTGTATTTTTCGGTTTAATAAAGACTCAATAATAAAAAAACTTTTTTTTCCTATCATACTCGCTTTTAAATAACTTTTTTTTTCAACAGATTCATAGCTAAATCTTTTCTTTTAAATTTTCAGTTTAAACTTATATGCTAGCTTAAATAGTTATAAAATAATCGACGAAAGAATATAAAGGTGCATAAATTTACAATCTTTTTTAGCGATTTCCCGAGAAGTTGCTTTTTTGAATTGAGTCGCTTTCATACTGGAGGTGCGATATATATATACGGTCGAATTGAGAAACCTCCTCCTTTTTTTGAAGTCGGGAATAACATTAGTGTATTAGAAATTAAATAGTGGTAAACATATGCCTATTGATTAGATATTTTGAGAGCATGGTGGCTTTAACCCCATGAAGCCGAATTTTTTTTACCTGAAAAAATCGCCTTTATTGAGGCGAAAAATACACAATAAGATAAAAATACAAGATTTATCGCAGCCGTTTCTTCGTTACTAATGTCATATTTGGTAGTATCCCGCATAAGATTTCGTCACTTTCATGAAAATTCAAGAAAAACTAGTCTAAAAAATTGCCCCATCTGACCACTAAGAAAACGCCTTTGTTCAATTTAATGGTACATAGCTCAGGGGATTGGAACATAAAAGACATGCCACTAGTTACTTATAAAAGACCATAATTAATGTCGCAATAAGTTCAGTTATAAAAAACAATAACTATTTTATTTTCAATAAAAATTGGCATTGAACTTCAAAAGCTGAATCGGCAATTTCATTTCATTCTAAATTAGATTAGAATAAATCGTGAAATAAAGAAACATACATACATTAGACCTGAAAATAATAAGTAGGTACACTCATTTTTTGTCGGCAATCGTGTAAAAACACGCTTTATTAGCATACCAAACTAATTCATAATATACTTTTTTTATATATATTTTTATAATTATTATATTACTGTTTCGTCATCAGTTCTTAATACGTGTGAAAATTAAAGATTTAATCCGACGCGACGAACGTCTTGAACTGGGTGAATGTCTCGTTCAAAGACTCCGTTAAACAAATACAGATGAAGCTAGTATCAAGAGTATAAAAAGAGAAAAATAACAATAAAAGGGATTTCGTAAAAGAACTGAACAGGCAGCCTAGAATAAAACGCGGCCGAATAAAAACAAGGTCTCGGAAAGAAACTTAGATTAAAAGAAAGTAAAAAGTTAGTTACGGCAACAAAAAACTCTTTACAGAGACATTAACTGCGAAACAACAAAGAAATGTAATGCCCGACGTTTCAGGAAGTCTGAGAAAGGGCAAGGCTAGTCGGTTCGTAAACAAAGAGATAAAGTAAGTAAAGCACTTTACATATAATTAAAATGTATCTTTGTTCCCTTCCATAACATAAGTAATAATAAAGCTTTGTAACTACAATGACCACAGTTTTCGTAAGTAATATTAAATGTTGCTGCATCAATATTATTTGTTTTTAACAGAGACTACATTTGGTTAAGGAACTAGTTCTTAGTGTACTAGTTGTACCATTTACTGAAGGGTTTAGAGCCCAATGCATTTACTAAGCAAACAATGTTTGCCGAATATTCACGTTTCCGTGAGTGATATTAAATGTTGCTGCAACAAAAAAAATTACGTGTTTCTAATAGAGACTGCATTGGAAGTACTGAGGGGTTAAGAGCGCAATGCATTTAAGAAGCAAACAAAGTTTTAAATCAATGAAATGTAGGTACAATCGATACGACATCGACCTCATGGAGAAAATAACCAAACCAATTCAATTGAACACCCGACTGTATAAAAACATTACTCTTCTTTTTTGGTCAGACGGGAAAAATGAAGCCTTAGTCACGGAATTAAGATGAATCCGTCGACACCTCACATTCTAAAATCCATAGAGCCGTAGGAACATACATACATTCCAAAAATATTAACCTTCCTTTTGGGTAATCGAGTAAAAATCTCTCTCTCTTTATGTTCGTAGGAATGTAGCTGATATAGTCACTTTTATAAACATAGCAAAGGGTAATGTTGACTGTCCTGAGCTCTTGAACAAAATAAGTTTGATAACACCACCTCGTCACCTTCGTTGTTCTAGATTGCTTTATGTCCCAACAAAATAAGTTTCAAGACAAGTGTCAAGACTAATTATAGGAAGAACAGCTTCTTGGTCGGAACCGCTAGAATCACAAACGAATTGGTTTCTGGAAAAGGCAATATTATAGATCTTTTTTGCAGTAGCTCTAACTCTGTACGTTTCCTTACTTTGGAATTTTTCAACAGCATCTCTGTCTCTCTCTCTCTCTCTCTCAAAATGCGTTGATAAACGAGCTTAGCGTGTTTTTCATTTTTCATAATATGTCAATCTTTGTAAACACAACCTATTTTTATTTTTTACTCAGGTTATATTTTTGTGTGTTTATATAGAAATCCATTTGTAGAAGTTTTTTTATTAGCTCATAGTTAATTTTGTAATGTTATTATGTAGTGTTTACTTAAGATGTAAACTTCCCTAATAAAATAAAATGAAATAAAAAGAGTAGAGGGCTTACACTGATAAGATGAGCTGCCTGTCGGCTCGGCTGAAGCAATAAAGAAATTACTGGTATGATATGGCAGACAAGCGTTCATCGTGCTGGAGACACATCATCAAGAGCCACTCACTTTGGTCTCATTCATCCCTCAGCCATAAGGAAAGATGGAGAAGAATAATGAGACCATGGCTACATCTAACATTCGACGCAGAGAGTTCGAATAAGTGACATTCGATACTTCGTATACAAAACCCAATGATACAGGGACATGTCCCTTGTAAATAACCCAAGGAAAGTCGTAAATTCGACCATGTGTACTTTCGCTTTGTTTGGACTTAGCTAAGCATTAAATTGAAACTTTCATTCGAAAGGAAGTGGATGCGGTATGTATGGCTCACAATTAGTCGACAGAGATTTTTTAAAATTCACAATTGGTAAGCCCTTGTCATCTGATGGTAAGGACAATGATACCGATGATGGAAGCGGGCTTACCGAGATGGCTGGTTATTTTATTCTTCAACCGGAACACATCACTTTGATGTTTGGCAGTAAGACTTAGATAAGATGGTGGTACCTAGATAGGCGGGCTTAGAAATTGCCCTTCCACTAACCAAACAGAGTGTTATAAAGTTAGGCTTATGTGAATTAATGGACTTAACCATTACGCCATGGAGGCGGTTAATAATGGGTTGAATGGATAATTATCTTGGTAAGAAAGTCAAAATATATGTATTTGCAAATGTATGCATTTACTACAAAAAATAAATTCATTTAAGAGCGCATTCACAAAATCGTTTCCCATACAAATTTAAAATTAATTCTTGAAAATGGATGGGCCGATTCTAGTGAAACTTTATACACATATGCAAGTCACGAAATTCTAGTTTATGGATAGATTACATTTTCGAAATACTTTATTTTAAAAAAGATTAGCTAATTGTAAGATTACTTATGAATACCTTAAATCACTATAAATTAGTGAAAATACATTTTGTTTTAAAATTAAATGTATCCAAAAAAACAAGAAATCTAGAATTTCGTGACTTGCAGTGTAAAAAGTTTCATTAGAATCGGCCCATCCATTTTCAAGAAGAAGTAATTTTAAGTTTGTACGGAAAACGATTTTTTGAATACGCTCTTAGTAAAATAGAATAGAATAATTTTTATTTAAAATCATAAGAAATTCATAGTTACATGGGTTAGTAAAAGACAGACAAATTATAGGTTAGTAACACTGAAGCAAATAAAAGTTTTTCAAGCTTACGGTTTGGGTCAAGATGGACCTCTGTCAGTGCTTTACCATATGGCTATCAATCCTGTCCCCAACAATAGATAGGAGACTTTTGGCGCTGCCGCGAACACGGTGCATCAAGGAGGCAACCATTTTCATCATAATTGCAAAAAAGTCATCAATATGTGCCTCAGCAAACATTGACGATGCAATGCAGAATCGCGGCAGCCCCAACAGCATCCTAAGTCCATTATTATAATGAAATGAGAATTTGCGGTACAATTACACCAAATGTGTATGTATGTATATCCTGCATCTGACAACCCTAACAGAGATAGGTCACCGAGCCTTTGACCGAGACGAATTGATCGTTGATTCGTTCCGAAGTAGGTACTCGTTTTAATTGCTTCATTAATTTGACTTTGCTTTCATATATGAGGTTGACGAGACGAGATTTCACGTGGCTGCATTGCAGGTACTTGTAACAAGAAAGACGCCTTGTTTTCATATAATAAACTTACTAAACAAACATCATTATTCTATCTTAAGCACTCATTACCGTAAAGAGCTCATAAAGGAGATGAGGACAAGGATTTACAACACAATCTCTGTAGCTGTACGGCTCGAGCAAGAAGTACGAGCTTGTAACCGTCTTGGACTTTATGAAGAAACAAAATGAAAATTTATCATCACGCTTTCTCTAAGGAGATTATTATCTAGGGATGCCTCGATACGCCTTTTTGCCGATACGATACCGATACTTTTATAAAAATATCGGCGATACTAATACCGATACCGATGCGCTTATTGAATTCAAAAAGGAAGGTAGAATAAATAAAACACAATTAATTAATAGTTTTAGTAATCAAAATTAACATTTATAAGATTTTTATTTAAAAAACAAAGCATTCTTAAGTTTTGCGGGCAAAGGCGATTTCGCAAGTCTGTTTGAATAAGATCTGCGGTGGAAAATAGTCTCTCAGATTCGACATCATGCCTCGTTTGCAACGAAATAGATGGGACAACACGCGCGTTTACATTACATTTTTAAAGCGCTAAATTTGAAAAGTATCGTTGAATCTGCCATAAAATATCGCCGATACCGATATATCGGCAAACCCGAATTATCGCCGATATATCGGTATCGGATGCATCCCTATTATTATCCAAAACGGCTTTGTACCAGGGTGTTTTCGTCACGGTCATTGTGTGAGACGTGAAGAGGATGGGGTTTTGGTACGTACGAACGGACGGAGCATAATTTTGGCCCGCCCACTGTGGAGCCTGGTATTAAGGGTCACCAGGTCATCCAGGCATATGAGAATTCCCTCGACGTGTATTGTGCACGAATTACCAGACAGTCTGATTTGTTAGATAGATCGGAATTAATTGAATTTGATAAACTTATAATATAATAATAGTGTTGAAGCTTTTCCAAGTTACTCATACCATGATAATTAAAATCTAGAGCAATATGTGTGAAGAAGAAAATAAAATTTATTTTAAAAGGGGTTTTCCTTATGTTGTCCTTGTTGTTTTCCTTTTTCACATTAAAAAATATCATAAATGTTCATTCTGTAGTGGGTGTGTGTGCATACATCTGTATATATAAAAGGAAGGTGAGTGACTGGTATATCAACGCACAGCCGAAACCAATGAATAGATTTTGCTGAAATTTGGAATACAGATAGCAATTAGGGGCATCCGCTAAGAAAGGATTTTGGGAAATTCGCACGGGAACGGCAAAAAACGGGATCTGCGCGGGTGAAGCTGCGGGCAACAGCTAGTATATACATAAGTATGTTGCATTAAAGGTCAATAGGAAATTAAGGTATCTTTGAATTTTTTTATTTGGTGTTATTAAACTACCTTTTACGGTACTAAAATTATTTCTTACTAGCCGTCCGCCCGCGGCTACGCCCGCATTGTTTTCGATTTTTCCGTGAGATCTCTTCAAAAACAGTTGAATCCTGTTTAAAATAATTATTTTAAAAAAATGGTCATTTCTAAACCCGACAAATCCAATGAGTTAAGTTATGGTCGATACCAACGATAAATCCTAGAGATCAAAGTACTAGTACCTTAAAATATCCACAAATTTTGGTTAATCGAACTTCGTGAACGCACCCAGTGTTGACTTAGTCATAGCTGTCAAATCGTGTTTGCAAACTACCAAAACCCGACAAATCCAAGTGATTTGTTCAAAACCCGATATATCCAAAATTCTTAAAATGATAGCAAATTACACAAATTGTTATCTTTAAATTTGATTTCGCTACCTAACTTATCATTCCGTTCATCGTATTTTAGCATTAAAAGTTTTTTTGTTACTAAACATTTTATTAAGTTTTATTTTATTTTATTTTTATTTTATTTAATAAGGAAAAATATTAAAAACAGTACAGATTATTATGGTAGGCCTTTATTGTTATCTTTAAATTTGATTTCGCTACCTAACTTATCATTCCGTTCATCGTATTTTAGCATTAAAAGTTTTTTTTTTGTTACTAAACATTTTATTAAGTTTTATTTTATTTTATTTTTATTTTATTTAATAAGGAAAAATATTAAAAACAGTACAGATTATTATAGGCCTTTACAGATTTTTACAAAACATAACCTAAACAGTATAAGTCGTGAAAAAGTGAAAATATAGAAGTTATATAGGCAAAAACTTAAGAATCAATTAAATTACAAAATCTCTTGTTCATTAATTACTTAAATTAAGTTTAGTTACATGAGCAAGTGCAAGCTTGTGTGTGTGTGTGTGATAAAAGATTTTTTATAATTTCTCACAGATTGTTTTTTGTCCCAACGCTCCTCATTTAAATAAGACAAAACGAGTAAGGTTTTTAAAGTTTCAGTAAGTGAACAATTTAGTGATCATAGTTCATGATTTATTTTTGACTCGATCACCATCCCAATTTCACGGGGAGCAAACAATTTCTAAATACACTACGGTGCCTATTCTTAAAATTCATCGTTCAAAATTTTCGATAAAGTATGTACTTAGCGAGTAGTTATTTTTGATGTGTAACATCTTTCCTCCCACTTTTCTGCAATCTGTGGGAGTGATTTCGTAAAAAGGGACGGAAGTATGTAGCAGGAAATTCATTTTTGATGTGTAACATCTTTGCTCTCGCTTTCCTGCAATTTGTGGGAGTGATTTCGTGAAATGGGACGGAAATGTGTAACATGGGACTGAAATGTGTAACAGGAAGTCGCGAAAGCGCGGAATTCTACTTTACGAGAGTCCGACTCGCACTTGGTCGGTTTTTTTCGTTACTGTCAGATCCGCCACCCAGGTACAATATCGTCATCAAATCTAACTAACCTAAAGTATTTTGTCACATGTTACACATCATATGCGAGTACTGTAGGCCTCGCTCGAATTTTTTTTTCCAGTCGCGAATGCTAAGGAAACATGGCCATGCCGCCTTATTTTTTCTCAGTCACAAAGGATAAGGAAACAAGGCCATTCAGTCTAATGCGTGGCCGGAGGCTGGAAGGCCGATTAGTTTTTTCTTTAGTGAGATGTTACACATCATATGCGACTACAGTAAGGTTCGCTCGTTTTTTAGGGTTCCCTACCCAAAGGGTAAAAACGGGATCCTATTACTAAGACTTCGCTGTCCGTCTGTCACCGGCTGTATTTCATGGACCGTAATACTCGTAGCTACAGTTGAAGTTTTCACAGATGATGTATTTCTGTTGCCGCTATAACAACAAATACTAAAAATTAGAAAAAGCGCAACAATAAGGGGGGTCTGTAAAACGTGTTTTTCTGAAACGTGAAGAAACTAGCGCCATCTAGTATGATGGTACGGAACCCTATGTGTGCGGTTCTGACTTGCACTTGGCCGTTTTTTTTTTTAATTTACTAATGGCGGCGCTAGTTGGGTAGAGGGATACCCTAAGTTGCCAACTTCAACCTGTATCCTCTTCATTCTATGATATACACTGAGTGTATGTGCTTTACAACCATTTACACAGTATCAAACTGTTCGTGATACCTACTTACTTCTTTCCAAACTACCTACAATAAAACCTGCAAAAAGCTTTGCGTATAAAGTAAAGCTACTTTGATAGAAGTTTGTCGATTTTGCGCTCGGTTCACTACTTTTTACAAGTTTCCCAATAATATAACTTTTTGACTTGCTAAGTATAAAGTGGAGGTAGTTTCCTTTTATTGCCTAGAGAATAACTAGTATGATAGTGAGCTAAGGCACAGTATTATAATACAGCGGCTTACAGTAGCGCAACGAATGTACTTACGCAGAGCAACGTAAGGGTACTTGCAGGGCAGCGGGCGGCGGGGCACAGCCTGCCAAACTCCGCGAGTTTTCTACGCCGGTGGCGGCATCGTGCGACATCAAAGGCGTTGCGCTACTGTAACCCATATCGTAATACTGTGGCTAAGGTAAGATAATAAAGTTTTATTTTAGTGGTTTTTTTTCGACAGACCCGTTTTGGTACAGTTGCAGCGCTGCTGCCTGCAAGGCTGTGGGTCGTGGCTTCGAAACCCGGCCAGGGCAAAAATTCGTGTGACAAACAAGTTGTTGCAGTAAAACGAAGATTTCTTGGTATTTTGTTTTTTTAAGCGTTAACTAAAAAGCACTAAGTTTTATGTCAGTCACGTTTGTCCTCGACAAGGCTAAGGCTCCATGGCCTTGCAACCCAATGCGAGGCCGGAGATCAAGCTCCGCGTAGGGCGAAGCCTGGAGCGCTGCTTGCGAGGACGAAGGCCGAGCTACGCGTAGGGCGGAGCCCGAAGCGTTCCGTACGAGGCCGAAATAAAGGTTCCATGAGTAACTTACATTCGCAGGTCGGAGCTGAAACGCACACTTTTTTTAATTATTTGCTGGGAAATGTGTCATAATTACACACATTCTGTGATAAACTGGCTACATAATAAAGATCAAGAGATAACAGCCCTTTAAAAGTAGGACAGACAGACAGACATAGACAGACAAACGGACGGACGGCGTAGATGTAATAATGGGGTCTTGTTGACACTCATCGGATAGGGAACCCTGAAAACTCCGAAAGTCTAATGATCAGTCGCTCGAAGCGTTGCCGCCTGTCAGCGAAATCGGCGCTCTCCCATATGATTTGTAACACTTTGTAACATGTTACCACTTGATTTGTTGCGCTTGTTACGCATTTTTATAACTTTTTACGAGACCGAAATTATGAAGGATTACGAAGAAATTGCTACAAGGTTATCAAATAACTTCTTAACTAAGTATACATCTTCCGAGAATTTTTAAGAGCTCTCAGACTAATCAAGTATTTCAGCCTCGGGCTAAAATTGGAATTTTCTCAAGAGGCACCCGATGAAGTAGATACTATGTACGTGTATTAGAGGAATTTCAGTGATAACTCACTTTAAGAATTTAAAATTCTTGGAGAGAGTATCTTAATATTAATATTTTATGTAAATTCCAGGTTGGAAAATTTGCGGAGAAATAGTCAATAGAAGCGGTTCTTTTCTGGACCTCTTTTTACCCGACCACCTAAAGAGGAGGGTAGTGTTTTAAGGGTGAATGTATGTCTTTTTATTTGGTTGAGCCTAAACCTTAAGAGGAAACGCGGTCTAAAGAATAGGTAGTTGAATAAAACGTTGCTGTCTTTCTCCCCCAAACCTCTCCGTATACAACAAGAAAGGGAGAACTGCAGCACAGACCGATAATAGACATCAAAATTGACCAAAACAACATTACGTAGTCCCCTAATTTCTCCTCAAAAACTTAAGCAATATTTTTTTTTCGAAAATGATGAAAAAAAAAAGCTTTACCTATGCCTCTATGTTTTCATTTTATTCTTAATATGCGTATTATTTTTTGGTGGTATTTAGAAAATTACGTTTCAATTGGGCAATTTTCTCAGTTTGTGAAGGCTCCTACTTCCTATTTTAATTACAATTATATGGGAAAAAAACATATAGGCATGGCCATGGTAGAAATATAGGTTTGATGGAAAAATCATTTTCGCTCTATTGTCATTATCTAAGGAGGAAACCCTACGTTTGTATGGAAAAAATGGCGCTCTTTCCTCTTAACGGCTTGATGGATATAATTGGATTTCAAGCTGTTGTTAGATTCATCTTGATCCCCAGAGTGACTCCGCTGCTTTTGGTTGGTGAAAGGGCATTTTCTAAGCCCGCCTGGCATCATTTATAGCATTGATGTGTTCTAGATTAAAAATATGATAGCCAGTTTCCCCATTGCGTTGTAGAACCTTGGTAAGCCCGCTTCCATCTTCGGCATCATCGTCACTTGCCATCAGGTAAGGGCTTATACCAATTGAGGATAATAAATTAGTTGTACGGAGACTCCCCTTATTTTTTCACTTTTTCAAATTTTTAGTATTTGTTGTTATAGAGGCAACAGTAATACATCATCTGTGAACATTTCAACTTCAGCTATCACTGTTCATGAAATACAGCCTGGTAACAGACGCACGGACGGACGGATAGACAGACTCAAAGTCTCAGTAATAGAGTACTTTTTTACCCTTTGGGTACTGAACCCTAAAAAGACATAGGAGATATTTGTTAAACTGCCCAAAAAGACTATGTTTTTAAGCAATTGGTTTCTTAATTTTAAATCTATATGTAATGTTATTTCAAACAATATTAACAGTAATTTCTATATTATAATTTTACAAATAAGTAATTTACAAACTAATGCAAATGTAAAAATAATCAACACATTATCATACAAGAGATAGAATAATAATAATATAATGAATCTTATATGATGCATCTTGTGTGCGTGAGTTTTGTTTGCGAGGCGGCTCACAAGTAGGGCATGCAGAACCGAGTCCGGTTCCAAGTTTCTGAAACCCGGTTCCAAATCGAGCTCAGAACCGGGTAACCCGGTTCTATCCGGTTCTTTTATAATACCACGGAAAAAATAAGAAATAAAACAAAAGTAACTGTAAAAGTACCTGATGTGTCTTTTATTTTACGTGCCTTGTGTTTTTGTATTGTTTTGTGTGCAGAAAATGGTTATAAATTAATAAATAAATAAAATACTAATTATTATACTTCTCTTTATTCATCAGTCTTATAAAATCAACATTATTAAATTATTTGAAACAAACTCAGCTCAGTAACTACCTTGTTATCATATCACATATAAACTTAAACCTTATTCAATAACTGCAAACTGCAAAACAAAAAAAGAACTATGAATACTTCAATAAAACATTAAATATAATCAAAAGCTTCATTTTTTCTTGGTTATTACCAAATGTATTTGCCTAAGCTAGCTATATTATTTATAACCTCTGTGATCAACTTAAACCTATTAATTATAATTAAATAACTGCAAAACAAAAAAGATCTCTAAAATAAAAACATGTCTGGGTCATTATGTGAAACATAAAATAAAATCAACAGCTTTTCAAATTCACGACAATTTGTGAATTGCTTAAATCTAATAAAAATATTTCTGCTTATCAAAACATAAATTAAATCATTTTCGTAGCCTCATTTTTTTCTTGGTAATACGACCGTAGGAAACATAAAGCAACTAAGGAGCAGTCGCTTAAAGAAGTGCGTAAGCGATTGCAGCTAACACTTGCAGATGAGAAAATTCTCTCCGGCTCTACACTTGTTGGTGGAATAGCTGTCAAATATTTATAATCTAAAGTAAGGTTTTCCCCTCGATTACCGCCCTTTCCGAATAAGGTCATTTCTATTTTGATCGTTGTAAATAAGTCTTGTTCGTGTCTCTGTCTGCTACGGTTTTGAATTCTGACGGCCTTTTGTATTTCCCTATCAAGCTCCTCTTTTTTTGATGTAGATGCAACTGGAATGTCACTATTATCTTGTTGTTTGTCTTGTTCCTGAATTTTCTCATTTACTCTGGAAGATTTCTGCAACATTTTGACAATTCCTGCGCACATTTCATCCGACGTTGGCCGAGGAAACACTTCCAAATCTTCATTTAGGAGTTCATCAAAATATTGATCTGGATTAGTGAGGTAATGAAGCGTGGCTGCTTCGATCATTCTCCGTTTGGAATATCTGTTTTTCAATGCACGGGACATTTTTCTACTCAAGGAAGTATTTATTGCAAGCAGTTTTTTTAAGGCGTACTTTATTGCAATATCTGCAGTTAACAATGAAGCGTCTCGGCGACATAAGATTTCTACGATTGTTTTTATTATGTCCAGTATTTCATGTAGCTCATCCAATGTGTTCCATTCATCTTGACTAAAATTAATATCCAACTTGTTTTCAGTTTTATGAATCGAGCTAACATCTCAGACATACTGATCCACCTCGTCTTTGAGTCTAACACCAAAGGATATTCGTTACCATACTCAGAAAAAACGTATTTTTGTAATATGTCGTCATTTTTAGTAGGTGAGTTTTTGAATATCTTGACCACTTTTCTCACTTTTGATAGAAAATCGTAGTATCTGAAATTTGATGGCGAGTTTCTTTCTGTTTCGGGATCTCTCGTTTTAGTAATAAATTCAACGCCACCTTCATCATCTTCACAGCTGTCTGCAGGTTCACTTCCGAAACTTCCGGGTAAACCCGGGTGCATGCCCTACTCACAAGTCTGTGTGCTTGTAGGAATACTAATAAGAGGCATTATGTATGTTTCAAAATAATACTAAAATATTGTCATTCGATTATGACACAATGATAAAATAATAAACCGATATGCAAATGACAACCTTGCGATTTTGCGAATAGCAATTGCAAAACTTATAAATAGATATGAGTATAAGTTATGAATATTTTGTACGTTGATATTCCTATTTGCTTCTTCTTTATTTACCATCGGACCTAATACTGTTATTTTATTCTTATTTTAATATTTAAATTTTAATATACGCGAAGAGCTTGGTGTATCTACAACTATTTTTCAATCAACTTCAAAAAAAGGAGGTTCTCGCTTATATTTTTTTAGGGTTCCGTACCAAAGGGACCCTATTAATAAGACTACGCTGTCCGTCCGTCTGTCTGTCTGTCCGTCTGTCACCAGGCTGTATTTCTTGAACCGTGATAGCTAGACAGTTTAAATTTTATCAGATGATGAATTTCAGTTGCCGCTATAACAACAAATGTGAATAGTGAAAAAAAATAAAGGGAGTCTTTATAAAAAAAACGTGTTTATTTTAAACATGAAAAAACTAGCGCCATCTAGTATGGTGCTACGGAACCCTTTGTACGAACGCCATCTAGTGTGATAGTACGGGACCCTTTGTGTGCGGTTCTGACTCGCACTTGGCCGGTTTTTTTATGATAGTTACCTCAGAACTCCGTCATTTATAAACTGATATGGATTTATTTTTATTTAAATTGGTCCCAAAGAAATTTTATCACAATTGGATCAGTTCTTTTCTACGAGATTAACAAAATCAAATTGTACTTGGTTGCTGTGACTGAGGTAAATTTTTTAACATGTTTAGCTTTTCCAATAGGGGATCGGACTGCTAGTAATTTTACTTACTTTTTATCATCTGTCTAAAACGAAATTTTGTTCTAAAAATGTTTGAATTACTTACAAGTGACATCATAGATTTTTAGCGTCATTGACGAACTTATTTTGTGAATTTGATCAATTAAAAATTGAAGACGTGATGGAAAAACAAAACAAGTAAGGTTTTTGAAATTTCAAGGGGAGAGCAATTTAGGAAATCATATTTCCGAATTTATTCTTTGTGCGATCGATTCCCTATTATTTGAAAAAATAATTAATAGTAACTTTCCTAAGACGCAACATAGACTATATACTACTTATTCGTTGAGTACTCGGGTGGAGCTGTGTCGAGGCTCACTGCCGTTGGTATAAGGGGGTATAAGGCAAGGACTTGATTGGATCAGTTGTCTCTGTCTTTTTCTTTACGTGTAAAGAGTAACGAAAATAACCACACTTCTGCACTTTTTTTTATTCGTTTCAATTAAAAACTACAATTAATTTAAAAAAATCCGACTGGCATATTGAAGTATGTGTTTAGACTAATCGACTAAGAAAATTTAGAGGTACTGAATCGGTCTGGTTTACCTGTAGAATGTAAATCTCTGTTTTAAAAGTTTCTGTGTTATATTTTTTTTCTGTAAATAAAGTTAACGAATCGTGTTTCTGCAACTGACAAAATGAAGTCATTTAAATGAAGAATCAGGTTACAAAATATCACTTTAATATGTTTTACAATTGCTGAGAAAAATAGAGATCCCTACGATAAACATTTCCAACGCGTCGCGTCGCCTTATACCAGGTTGAGCCTTAATCCTACTTAATATTATAAACGCGAAAGTTTGTAAGAATGTATGGATGTATGTTTGTTACTCTTTCACGCAAAAACTACTGAACGGATCTGGCTGAAATTTGGTAGGTAGACAGATTAGGGCCTGGATTAACATATTGGCTACTTTTTTCCACGCTCGCGAGCCTCTTGCGGCCTCTTGAGCCTCGACGCGTCATCGAAACATTGTCCACGCGGGTGAAGCCGCAACTGACAAAATGAAGTCATTTAAATGAAGAATCAGGTTACTATATATCATTTTCATATGTTTTGTAATTGCTGAGATCAAGAGATCCTTGCGACCAAAATTTCTAATGCGTCGCCTTAACGTGAAACGTCTAGTTTTGACATGCTTGACTTTTTTTACCCTAAGGTCTCACAGAGAGCTTCGCCCTTAGTCCTACGCGGAACTTGGCCTGTGACCTCACAGAGAACCACTGATTAGATAACTAAATAAAATCTGTAGTAATAAATAACAAAAAAAGATAAATTTTTATCTAAACCGTGCAGAGAACGCTCCGAGCTTGGTCCTACTCGGAGCGTAAGATGTTTCACGTTTAAATGGACTGTTTATACCAATCAAAGATTTGATTATGGATTCCTTGGGGAAAGTCGTTCAGTACGATGAGCAGAAACCCCTGTTAACGATTCCTAACTATTTTTATTTATTTTTCTTTTTGTAAAATTCTTTCACAAAATATTGTCACCCACCAGTCCCACCACCCACCTCAATTATTGTTTTACTCTGAGCGGCTAACTAAGATAACAGCTGAATAAGCCACAATATGAATTTCAATACAACAAACAATAGTCGACTACCCAATACCCTGTATTTCCGGACAAAAATGTACTCAATTGAGTCGGAACACCCTTTTTAAAGAAAGCTCACAGGCAGAGATTTAAATGTAGTTAATTTTTAAAGGAAATCGAAAAACAAAAGCGAGCGAGTCACGCTTGTAACGACTTCCTCTAATCGTTGTACCGTTATTATTGTATATGGTTCATTAATTTAGTTAATAGCGTGACATCGTCGTTGTATTAACTATTATTATTATAGTTATTATAACTAATTATAATAGCACTTTCGACTAGAGATGTGGGGCTGTTGAGATTTTTATCGGGTTGTTGGGGCGAATGTTTTTTGGTTGAGTATCTTTGAAAGTTGTATCAACTAATTTTACTTCCGTGGGCCGCATAATCCTCTTTCTCATATACATTTACACTTTTACTTTAAAACTTAAGACCGCTTCTTCTGCACAAAAATTGTGCTATACCGCGATAAAAATATCTTGCGTATTTTTGGAGATCCAAATCTTAAGACGCTATAATCTATGTCATGGTTGTACTGAATAGATGTATGTTTTAACAATAAAGTCTTTTTTTCAGTTGGTCTAAAAAAAATTGTATTTAAAAATCTATGAACTTTTTACAAGGGCGTATCAATAGTGGATCAAAATGGTGAGCGACACTAGGCACCCTCTACACAGTCATACTTCTGTGCCACAAAGGCTTAAAAGCCGTTAAAACTTTGTAAACCGTGTCACCCCCCTGACAGACGACCCTCCAGAAACGAGAGTTGAACTATGGAAGAATAGTGTCTCTATTACTGGTCCCTTCGTTCCGATTTCTGAGAATCCCTCACCTGGATATAAGTTGCCATGGTCGACCTGGAAATCTCTTAACAGACTCAGGTCGGCCGAAGTAAAGAAAACTTGTTCAGGTGGGGATTCATTGGAGATACGAACCCGGAGTGTAGGTGTGGTGCGGCCCCTCAAAGGATGGACCACCTCATTATGTGTCCTTCTTGCCCTGTCACCTGCACGCGGGAGGACTTGATGCTGGCCACTGACAAGGCAATTTGCGTGGCTCGGTTTTGGGATGGGACTATCTGAGTTTGCTGTCGACTCGAAAAGAAGAAGAATAGTGGATCAAAAATATGTATAAAAAACCCAACTGCGCACCTTAAGTTGGTCGACTATTAATTTTAAACATCTTTTTTCTTTTATGTTTGATTATATGCCCTATTATATCTAATCCTTTTTAGTTGTCCTGATATAATGGTTTAGCTGGTAAGAGATGGGGACATACAACTCTAACAAAAATCACCAATTACTTTTATAATCATTTATCGGAAAAATAATCGTAGCGAACCCTTAGTAGTTTTAAAAGACCTTTTCAACGATAACTCACACGACAGGTTTTGAAAAAAAAATAATCATCCCCACTGCATGTAGGGGAGGTAAATTAAAACGTTTATTTTATTTTATTCCATGTCTTTATAGTGGTAGACTCGAAAAGAAGAAGAAGTGGTTACAGCTTTTTAAAACCATATCAACAGTTTTGTAGCTGTTTAAAAGAGTCGCAAATCGCGTAAAATTAACTTTGGCTGCCAAAAACTCCATAGGTACTCGAATATATGCATGTGTGCAGCTATGCACTGTGTGTATGTGTGTGCCTATATGTATTATGTGTTTCTGTACTGCCTTTTTTGTTTTTCCTGTTTTCTCAAACTGTATGGAAAACCTCGTATGTTAAATGATGGGCGTAAGAGGTGATTGCGAACTAGTGACGATGGTAAATTCTCGCCGCGGGTCGGGCTTACAAATATCAGTTGTTTCCCAATCACCTATTTACCACCCTTTGTATTACTACCATAATGTAACACATATTTATATTACAAAAAGGCAGAAACAACAGCTGTAGCCTACTTTGCAAAACTATAGCTTTGCTTTTAATTATTTTTGATGTGTAACATCTTTGCTCTCGCTTTCCTGCAATTTGTGGGAGTGATTTCGTGAAATGGGACGGAAAAGTGTCCCATGGGACGGAAATATGTAACAGGGAGTCGCGTTTTTTCAGGCTTTAAAAGCGCGGAAAAGGCAAAGGTATCTATGACCATACAACCTAGTCTGCCGTATCTTTGCCGTCCTTTTTTCAGGCTTTAAAAGCGCGGAAAAGGCAAAGGTATCTATGACCATACAGCCTAGTCTGCCGTATCTTTGCCGTCCTTTTATAATGTATTTTGTCACATGTTACACATCATATGCGAGTACTGTAGGTCTCGATCGAATTTTTTTTAAAGTAACCAAGCATTTTTTTTGTTCAAACCCTCTCAACATCCAAAATTAGCAGCGAGCGTACAGCACAATGGGGTATAAACAACGCCATACTGTATAACATGGGACCCATGACAATGCCATGCTACGGCGGAGTCGAGGTCGTGTTCGATGCACCATTGAATTTTATGGGAGGAGACCTTGCCCTTCTCTACCTATAGTGATGGGAAATAACTTGACAATGTTAAGATTTTTTTTTCGTAAAAAATAATAATAGAATTGATAAACGCACATTGATCCTAATTAACACAAATATTTTGTAAAGTAAGACTTTGATCCTAATTGCTTTTATGTTTTTTGTATGTGTGTTTTCTTTGTCGATTTTAAAAAGATTTTAACGATTAGTTTTTTAATTGATTGGTTATGTCTGGGTGCTCCCATAAAAATATAAGAAAATTAAAAAATATATAGTCAAATAGTATTTTGGTGGCGGTAGAAGTCGTTTTTTTTGGTATTTAGCTTTGTCAATCATACGTAATAATTATTTTAACATCATATCAGCTTTTGGACAGAGGCCTCCCCCAAGGGGCCATCTGGTTTACGAGCTATGTGGCCCGCCCTCTGCCACTTAATTTTAACGATTCTGTGAGCTATTTCGGTTACCTTGGTTCTCCAACGAATCTCCTTATGTCTGATTCTGATTTTAGGGTTCCGTACACACAAAGGGTGACCAACGGGACGGGTCTGTCTGTCTGTCTGTCAGCGGGCTATAGTTCATGAACCGTAATAGGGAAGACAGTAATTTTTTTTCAAATGTGTAACTCTATTACAGCCTGAGAGATAACTTAAAACATATCAATAAAATAATTGACATGTATAATTATTATATTGACATATAGCATACATTTGATATATTGTGACTGACGACCTGTAACAAAATTGTTATCAATAAAGATTATGATATTTGCAATTTTAAAAACAGATAATTTAAAAAAATTAAGGAGGCCCTCCATACAAGGAACTTGTTTTTGTTTGTTATGTCTGTCTGTCAACGGGCCGTATTTCATGAACCGTAAAAGGTAGACATCATTAAAAACTTTCACAGAAATTGTACCTATTTGTATTGCCGCTAAAACAACAAATAATAAAAACAAATAAAAAATATAGGGGGCCTCCATGTAAGAAACATCTAATAGGATCTACTAGTAACTTCTGCATAGTTGATTTATTAAGATGTTGTTTTTGGTACGGGCGGAACCCAACGAGTGCTTTTCCGACTCGCACTTGGCCGTTTTTTTAATAAATTTTTATTTTTTATCAGAAACAGGAAACCTTTCAATCGGAAATAATATATTTTTTGCAAGGACTTTTTTAAGTATTTTTAATATATATCAGGTTTGTTTTGGAACTTTACATTGCTTAACACATTTCAGGTGGTACTTTTTCCCTTCACTACCAGAGGCCGCCTTATAAGTAAAGTACCTTAATGCTTATGTTACGTAGCTTATTGAAATTTCATGGACCCTTAGTGCACCGTTAACCCTATTTTCCATTTTCTTAGCCACTAACGAGAGCTGAAAAGATTTCTGATAAACTGTTTTAACCTTTTTAGCACGGATTTTATACCTGAGTAACAGAAAAACCGGACAAGTGCGAGTCGTACTCGCACACGAAGGGTACCGTAGAATCATACAAAACGGGAAAAAACACGTTTTTTGTGTAGCGGCCCTTTTAATTTAATTATTGATGTGTAACATCTTTGCTCTCGCTTTCCTGCAATTTGTGGGAGTGATTTCGTGAGATGGGACGGAAATGTGTAACATGGGACGGAAATGTGTAACAGGAAGTCGCGAAAGCGCGGAATTCTACTTTACGAGAGTCCGACTCGCACTTGGTCGGTTTTTTTCGTTACTGTCACATCCGCCACCCAGGTTCAATATCGTCATCAAATCTAACCTAAAGTATTTTGTCACATGTTACACATCATATGCGAGTACTGTAGGTCTCGCTCGAATTTTTTTTTATTATTCATTGTTATAGCGGCAATAGAAATAAACACACTGTGAAAATTTAAAATGTCTAACTACGGTTCATGAAATACAGCCCGCTGATAAAGAAACGGACGGACGCACTGCGCAGGCTTAGTAAGGGTCCCGTTTGCACCCTTTTGGTAAGGAGCCCTAAAAAGGATAAATATCATAAATTTGCTTTTGGATAAATCTTCTTTTTCACATTTAGATCATAGAACGCCTTGAGATACAGGCATAGGTTTTTGAAACTATTCCTATGTATGGTGGTAGCCTTAAGTTATTAATTTAGTGAGCACTTTTAGATTTCCAAGGGTTTGAATCCAGGTTTTAGATAAATACCTAGAACATCAAAAATTATCTAAGGGCCGGCTGCTGTCCATTTCCAGGAAGAGCAGTCCATGAAACTGTAAAACTGTAGCAGTAAGCCAGGATTGGTAGAATCTAAGCCTGGTCTAAAATTATAGTGTGCTCTTTGATCTAAACCTACTGTATGAGAAATAAGGCCTCTTTGTTTACTTTTTCAACCTAGACCGACCAAACGGCCGTAAAATTAAATTATCCAAAGTCGACCCAAATAATTTAACGCCACGGTTCTGGACTTCGCGTAGCACAAAAAATAAAAATTGGTACCGTTGGTTAGTTTTAATGAGTTTAACCTTCGGAAATGTGTTTCGGGAGCATGATGATGAACTAAACAAACATGCTGAGATCATTAGGAGCAGCTCTGTCTGGCAGCACAGACTCTGGCTAATATTGAAAACATGCCGGCTTATATTAAGCTGTTAACAACCCATAACGCCCCTACGGCTGGAGCACGGGTCCCTTTCAAAGGTCAAGTCCGGATTGGCGGAGGTTGTAGGGCAAGTGGCGAACCCCAATGTCAGAAGTTTTCCTCTAGGCCGATTGATACAGAGGCTTGCTCAGGTGAAATAACATTGAAAACATGGCGGCTAAAATTAAGTTGTTAATAACTCATTACGACCCAACTGTTGCAGCATGGGTCTCTTTCAAAGGTCAAGTCCGGATTGGCGGAGGTTGTAGGGCTAGTGACGAACCCGACTGTCAAAAGTTTTCCTCTAGGCCGATTGATACAGAGGTTTGCTCAGGTGAAATAACATTGAAAACATGGCGGCTAAAATTAAGTTGTTAATAACTCATTACGACCCAACTGTTGCAGCATGGGTCTCTTTCAAAGGTCAAGTCCGGATTGGCGGAGGTTGTAGGGCTAGTGACGAACCCGACTGTCAAAAGTTTTCCTCTAGGCCGATTGATACAGAGGTTTGCTCAGGTGAAATAACATTAAAAACATGGCGGCTAAAATTAAGTTGTTAACAACTCATAACGCCCGCACTGCTTGGGGCACGGGTCTCTTTCAAAGGTCAAGTCCGGATTAACGGAGGTTGTAGGGCTAGTGGCGAACCCCACTGTCAGAAGTTTTCCTCTAAGCCGATTGATACAGAGGTTTGCTCAGATGAAATACCATTGAAAACATGGCGGCTAAAATTAAGTTGTTAACAACCCATAACGCCCGCACTGCTTGGGGCACGGGTCTCTTTCAAAGGTCAAGTCCGGATTGGCGGAGGTTGTAGGGCAAGTGACGAACCCCACTATCAAAAGTTTTCTTGTAGGCCGATTGATACAAGGGTTTGCTCAGGTGAAATACTAACAATAAGTTGCTGATTCCAGAATTTTTTTTCGCATTCGTTAACTGAGTTCTTTCCGATTTTTACAATAATTTCCAGCTAATAGGTATTGGTTTTAAGTACCTAATAGGTACTTAAAACCAAAAGTTTTGATAAATAGACTACTAGTTAATATTATAAATAGTATTAAAATTTAATTAGTTCTTAGTTCACAAGATGTAAGCTGTCCACAACAACTTGGTCAGAAAGAAATATGCAAGGAAAATTCTCATTTGATCGCGTTTCATTAGCGAGTCATTAGTTGACAGCTCGACAAATAACAGCTGGCGTTTGTCCAATCATTTCAAAACATAAGAAGGGACAAAAGTGGTTGATATTTATATTTAGACTGTAGTGGAGTATTTTGAACTGTGCAAATTACATCAATGGTGGAAATTAAGTGGTACAGAATTGAAAAAATGGTGCAAATGGTGTTACAAGCGTGATCCATATGAGCGATTAATCTATAGGCTATATCACTTTGAACCGTAGCAATAATACAAAAATGTAATCATGAAAAAATTATAAAGTTTTTTTAGTAAAAATCAGGTGTTCATTTCATCACAGATTAATATTAATGTTTTTTTCTGACATATACGTCTATATTTGAACAAAACCAAAAATGTATCAATGTGAGCTATTAGTTAAAAAAATCTAGACACACGGCAGTGTGTCAGCCAAGTTCGAAAAGAAAAAGGCGACACCTGCTATGGCTTATATTACACGGACCATTTCGGGCCACTTTCGACCTACCCGTAACTTTAAATCTCTTTGACCTACACACTTGCGATTTTGTGAGTCTAGTACGACCCGATCGACCACCTAGAATCTCATTTTTTTTACCATTTATCGAAGTACGAAAATCACTATTTTTATGAATGACTGACTAAATGACTCACTCAAGACCACTTCCAAGTGACTTAGAAACTCAAAATTTGGCATCGAGGTAAGTTATACCATTAGTAATACCGAACATAATTATTTTTTTTAAGCAACTGAAAACCGTTGTACATTCTCTATTATTAAGAGAACTCTAAGATAAATATTTTATTACATGTTGCCTACCTATTTAGATCTCATAAATTTTTGTACCGATCTAGACTCCCTTTCATGTACTGTTTTGTTGGGATTCCATTTCACTGCCACACGGTACTCCAGCAAAAAACCCAAAAAAAAGAAAAAAAAATGCTACGGGTCAAATTGAATAATAAGGACTAAAGTTTAATAATAAGGATTTTTATGCTTGTACTTAACACAATTTGCAGCTTTTTTGGCGTACCGCTAGAAGGACTATTGGGTCGCTGAGCCAGCGAAGTAAGTAAGTGATTTTTTTCTACTCTCATTTGGTAATTTGCATAATACATAACCTCAAATCATATCACAAAAGTATTCATTCCTCAAATCATATCACAAAAGTATTCATTCCTACAAGTCGTTTTACAATGATCATTTCAAAACGAGACAACTGTACTACAATAAAGCTTGTTAAATATTTTTATGGCTTTGGCTTCAGAAATAAGTATTTATTCCTACAAGTCGTTTTACAATGATCATTAGAAAACGAGACAACTGTACTACAATGAAACTTTTTTAATACTTTTATGGCTTTGGCTTCCAAAAATAAGTATTCATTCCTACAAGTCGTTTTACAATGATCATTTCAAAACGATACAACTGTACCACAATGAAACTTTTTCAATACTTTTATGGCTTTGGCTTCAAAAATAAGTATTCATTCCTACAAGTCGTTTTACAATGATCATTTCAAAACGAGACAACTATACCATAATGAAACTTTTTAAATATTTTCATAGCTTTGGCTTCAAAAATACCTTACATGATTATGACAAAATTACGATGTATTTTATTTCATGGTAGTAGAAAAAGTATTCTATGCCAATGCACGCAATTAGCCATTGTAACACTAGTGCTCAAACTAGCGCTCATGTTACATTGGATCTCATAACTTGGCAATGGCATAAATAACTATTTATTATAAGTTACTACATATTATTACAATTGAGAGAAAGATGCAACTTGCAAGTTTGCTAATTCATACACGAATGTATTATGTATTCTCATTTTATAAATAACATTTGGTATCAAAAATAAAATACTCCTACCTTCATTAAAAAAAAACAAGAATTAAACAAAGAACGAACATATACTTTAGTACTATTATATTATTATATAGTATTCAAACGATAAAACGTTAATTCGAAAAGCAAATTGCATTCCGCAAACAAAATTCATTCGCGGGTAGATAATTCCGAAAGCGTTTGAATTTCGAATTACCCTCCCGGCTTGGCGCCGTAATTTTGTCAACATTGCGCAAATTGAAACGCAGGTTATCGTCAAAGAGAAAAGACTAACTAAGAAGCAAGGAACATACCTACTAAATGGAGTAAAGAAAGATCTATCTATTAATATACAGATAGGAGGTGACGTCATGACTAGCGCGTACCAGACTTAACTAGAAGATAGTCTTTAGATTTTTCATAGCTGAGCTTTCTTGTGCCTATAATCAAGAACTTCTAATTAGTAGTATTACTTACACCTAAATAATAATAATACTTTCACAGAATTTTCAAACTTCAGTTTTGTTACATTAAAAAAAATCGTCCTCCTCATTCTAGATTAAGCTATAAAAGACAATAAAACAAAACGAATAAATAATCAAAACGTATTGTAAACTCATTTGATCTTCTGCGCCTGAGCTACAGATCGTTCACAATAAAAATGCACCTTAGGCCGAATGTTACCAAGTATTTTGACAAAAACTCGTTTGAGGCGGTAATATTACAAATATTCGTTATTTTTGACGTCAATTACTCCTAAATGATAGAAAACCCACGATTGAAAAAAATATCCTTATTTTTGATGTTGTTCCTTAAAGTCAGAAGCTATTATAAGCACGATGGAGCAGTTTTGGCTCGATAGAAAAAAATCCCAAAGATAGGTCTACACCATTACTTTCAACTCTAGTTATGACTAATATGTTGAAGTATAAATTTTGAAAAATATGTAGCAATATTTGTTATGATAATTATACAAAGTGACAAATGTTTATTATTTTTTGCACTTTCATTCAGAAAATTGAAACTAAACGCAAAACATTGAAAAAGTGCAAAAGTGTGTTTTCTTTACTCTTTACACGTAAAGAAAAAAACAGCGACAACTGTTCCAATCAATGCCTTTTATTGCCAACTTACAAATAATAATCGTTGATGTGTGCCTTACTACAATGAACGATGTCGTTTCTTTTTTCGTCACTTCCATGATGAATAAAGAAATCTTAACTAAGTCTTGCCGCCAAATATCAATGTTGATATCATTGGTGTGTTCCGGCATGAAGATAAGATAGCCAGTTCCCCATTGCGTTGGGGAATCTTGGTAATCCCGCTTCCATCTTCGGCAACATCGTCACTTACCATCAGGTGAGATGTAGTCAAGGGTTTTTTTTATTATTTTATTTTTAGTGTTTAGTGTTTATATGCCGACTGATAATTATGACAATTTGCCAGACTTCACAAACTGTTTATCAAAAATTTGTGCGGTGATTGATGAAAATGATATACCAGCTGTTTTTCTTCTTGGTGATTTTAACGCTCACCCGACTGCTAATTTTGGTCATGAACTAATATCGTTCTGTGAGGAGCAGGAACTAGTGTGTGCAGATATGGAAATATTGGGCCTGAACTCGAATACCTACACCTTCGTCAGCGAGGCGCATGGTTCGCGCAGGTGGTTGGACCACTGCGTTACTACTAAGGCTGCGCGGAATATGATAACCTTAGTCAGTGTTTTGTACGGTGTTTACAGTTCTGACCATTATCCATTGCAAATAACCTGTGATATAAAAAGGATTGTATTAAAGGATTGTAAAACCAAAAGTATTTTACAGTTAGGTGATATTAACAAGATAAGATGGGGATCTAGAAATGCTAGTCAGATAAATGGATACCGCATGTATTGCAGTTCCAAATTTGAAAGTATGAATGCTGTTTTGTTCTGCGAAGAGTGTGATAGGAGTGAGTGTTGTGAGAGGTTGAATGAGCATTATAATTTTATTGACATGACATATGATAAAATTATAAAGATTCTCCAGGCTGGAGCCATTCACACCGTAGGTTCGCGTAAAGGTGGACACAAGACTAGGAAAACCATTACAGGCTGGAATCTCCATGTTAAGGAGGCACATCAAGCTGCACGCCTCTACTTTGATTGTTGGACTTTAGCTGGTCGGCCGTCCACGGGTGAAATCTACGTTAAAATGAAAGACAGTAGAAAAGCCTTTAAAAATAAACTTCGCTGGTGCCAGCGGAATGAAGAACAAATTAAAATGGATATACTAGCAACACACAAAAACAATAAAAATTTCGGAAAATTTTGGAATGCAACAAAAAATCTTAATCACAAACAAAACGTGGCTTCATCTGTGGACGGTAGGCAAATTCCCAGGGAAATAGCTGAAATGTTTGCGGATAAGTTTAAAATTAATCCTATGCCCATAAGTTATCAATATTTTGATGATGTGTGTCAGGAGGACCAACCGCTGTTGATATATAGCTCAGTAGATATCATGAGAGCTATCAAACAAATCAAGAGTGGTAAGTCCCCCGGACATGGCGGACTGAGCATAGAGCACATCTTTTTTGCAGGGCCTGAGCTGAGGGACAAGTTGTGCAGTTTATTTAATCTATGTGTGAAGTACTCCTACCTACCGCAGGCACTTATGAAGACTGTAGTTGTGCCCATAGTTAAAAATAAAACCGGAGACCTCAGCTCAGCGAACAATTACCGACCTATTTCCCTGGGAACGGTGACTGGCAAAGTTCTGGAAAGACTGCTGCAGCCCGAGCTGATGAAAAATGTCGTGATAGATGATGCTCAGTTTGGCTTCCGGCCCGGTCTCTCGACAGACTCGGCTATTATCAGCCTCAAGCATACGGTAAATTATTACCTGAATCGTGACACTTCAGTGTACGCTTGTTTTCTGGACTTGAGTCGCGCGTTTGACCTAGTTAATTATGAAATTCTCTGGAACAAACTGCGTGCCTCAAACGTCCACAGAAGTGTAGTGGGTCTGTTGAGACATTGGTACGGCGGCCAAACTAATAGCGTGAGATGGGACAACACGACTTCTAGCGAGTATAGGCTAGACTGCGGTGTTCGTCAGGGTGGGCTTACATCTCCGGACCTTTTTAATATCTATGTCAACGACCTTATCGTTGAGCTGAGGAGCGCCAACGTTGGGTGTTCACTGGGTGGTATTTTTGTCAATAATTTAAGTTATACCGATGACATGGTGCTTCTCAGCCCATCGATAAGCGGCCTCAGGAAGCTTCTCTCAGTCTGTGAACATTATGCAAATGTTCACGGACTGAAATATAATGTAACAAAGACGGAAATGATGGTTTTCAAGGCAGGTAAAGGTCCAGAGATTGTACCTGAAGTTTTTCTTAATGGATCATCAGTTCAGGTTGTAAAACAGTTTAAATACCTTGGACATGTACTCACAGAAGATCTGAAGGACGACCAAGATATCGATCGCGAGAGAAGAGCACTCTCCGTTCGGTGTAACATGCTCGCGCGCAGGTTCTCAAAATGCAGTAGGGACGTGAGGACGACACTGTTCAGAACTTTCTGTCAGTGTTTCTACACGTCCCAGCTTTGGGTAAAGTTTAAAAGATCGACACTCAGCACCATAAGGGTGCAGTACAACGATGCCTACCGCATTCTCATGAAGTTACCCAGATACTGCAGCGCTTCGGGCATGTTTGCCGAGGGGGGAGTGCCGGATTTCTTTGCTGTTGTTAGGGCCCGTATAGCTTCCTTTTGGAGGCGATTGCAGGGAACTGATAACAGCATTCTGAGAGTAGTGGGTGAGGACTTCTCTGGGTACATATATAAATACTGGATAAGTGTCCACCTTGACGCGAATCGTAAATGATTCTAGTCAGTACTGTCCATTTAAATTAATCTTTATTTAGTTTACTTTGTATTATTATTATTATTATTTTGTGTATTTTCTGTATTTTACCGTGGGTCTATTGCCTGAATAAAGAATTTATTATTATTATTATTATTATTCACAATTGGTAAGCCTTCGGCATCATCTCACCTAATGGTAAGTGACGATGATGCCGAAGATGGAAGTGGGCTTACCAAGATTCCCCAACGCAATGAAGGACTGGCTATCTTATCTTCAAGGCGGCATTGATGTGTTCAGGCTAGAAGATAAGATAGCCACACTGATGTTTGGCGGCAAGGCTTAGCTATGATGCTGGTAGCTAGCCAGGTGGGCTTACAAAATGTCCTACCACCAACCAAACCGAATCCTTCAAGTTGAACCCACCGGGAATCGAACCTGGTGTGAAGCGAATGGGCTACCCATTACGCCACGGAGGCGGATAAAGAGGTAACGGAGGTTTTACCAATTGTGAATAAAAAAAAAGTAAATAGAGTGTCTCCTTTATTGGTTAGAGTGCTTTGATTCTGGGACTTCCGATGTTGTTTGTGACTCCTCGCACATCTAATATAATTTCAAAAGTAAAATTCAGCCTAAATGAATGAACTCCAGCAGTTCCAATAGCACTGAAACTATCTGAAGCTTGCAGGCTCTGTTGAGCAAACAGATTTCCTCTTAGGTTTATTTTTCACAAAAAAACACTAGTTCCTTGATTACTGAACTAGTTTCCATCTTTATCATCATCGTATAACTCTAACTACTTAAACAGATGGCCGTTGGGGCAGTAAAGTTTTCAAGTGGCGTAGGCAGGCCTCTCACTCGGTGTACCGATGACCTAGTAAAGGTCGCGGGAAGTCGCTGGATGCGGGCAGCGCAGAACCTGTCGTCGTGGAAATCCTTGGGGGAGGCCTATGCCCAGCAGCGGACGCCCTTCTGCTGATATGACGATGATGATGACATGAATAGGTAAAAAGACACCAATAATACATACAATAATAGTAAAGAAGCAGGTAGGTAGTTAATAAAAACTGAACAAAATTTCGTAACGGCTCTATAACATTTTATGAGAATTTATTCACTTGAATTTTTCTCACGAAGTTTTTGACCAGACGCCAGATAGATAACGCTATATTTATCGTAACTTTGCCAATTTTATCGGACCATTTTGTATTTATTTTCTTTTTAACATGCCTATTTGAAGATACCGATAGTTAAATATTACTTACCTTATATATTTGTAATCGATCGATCTCTATGTACAAGTAAATGTTGCTATGTAGGTAGGTAGATACGAACCGAACCGTACTATCGATTATCAGCTTAGGCTATTTGACAGTATACAATGCCAGCACCACAGTATTACGATATGGCTTACAGTAGTGCAACGCTTTTGATGTCGCACGATGCCGCCACGGCGGCGTAGATACTAGTACTACTAGCCTGTAGCCAGCCTGGCTAACTCCCCGCCGCCCGCAACAAGTACCCTTCCGTTGCTCTGCGTAAGTACATTCGTTGCACTACTGTAAGCCGCTATATTGTAATACTGTGCCAGCACGCAGCCAAAATTTTATTGCACTCTATAGTTTCAGAACAGTGAAATAAGTTTTTAAAAAGTATACACAATTTGTGCGTACTAGTCGTGTCCTTTCTGATAGTGGTGTAACGAATTATTTTCAACCGACTTCTAAAAAGGTGGAGGTTCTCAATTCTTCTGTATGTTTTTTTTGTATGTTTGTTACGCGATATCTCCGCAGATTGTAAACCGATTTTCAAAGTTCTTTTTTTATTCGAAAGAGTATACTCCCTAGGGGGTCCCATTGTCACCAAGTCAGTATCTGATTCCAAGGGAAATCGAGGGCAACCCTCAAATTTTATAGGCACGTATTACGTGTTTCATATTATGTTTTCTAAATCTATTAAAGTATTTTGGCAAATATATAAGGCCAAGAACAACATGTACTGAAATGCCTAGGCGGATCTGAGTTGAACGAGCGTAACGAGCGATATAATAGGTTCGTTAGGTTTGATGATATACTGTCGTAGAGCCTTGCAAAGCGAGGCTTCCCCCCTGGGTGGCAGGCAGGATGCTTGAAAGGTTAGATTAGATTTTCAATCCAAAACAAACTAAAATAGAGAAAGCAATAAATCAAAATGGCTACCTCGAAACTAATCGCTTGTAAATCCTAACGAGAACATAAAATATACGCGGTAAGTGCGTAATAATTATGTATATTTAAGATAAGATAAGATATGATTCAATCCGAGCAGGTTGATACGTGATAATATCGAACGTAAGTCTATTCATTTTAAGTTCAAATCAATGCGGGCTTCAACGCGGCTGTTACGTTGAAACCGAACGCCCAATTCTAAATTTTTTCATGTTTTTATTACTTTTATATATTTTCAATAATGTTTAAAAAATGTGTTCAATTAAAATGAATGGTCTTAAAGTCACCGATTTATGTGTGATGGTTTTATTCAACTTTAACTATTTGTTTTCGAGAAATTTTGCAATTAATACCAAAAACACAGGGTCTACAGTATATTTTTTCACATCAAAAGTGGTAATATTTTTGAAATTGTATACGATACTTTAAGTATATTATATATTTTTCCGTATTGATAGCTTTACACAGTCTTTCAAAAAACTGAATGGAATATTGTCATTTGACCTATCTTACGGCCTTAAACGTTCGATTTGTTTTACAACTTGGAACTGTATGCGAGCAATCCCAGCCTCTGCGTTTAAGTACGAAGTAACTAGTATCTCATCTGTGGTTTAAGCTTTGTATACTACCAGAAGTCACGGCTATATTCGTACATTTTAACGATAAGGGAAATAAAAAAAATGCTAAGTACAACTAGGTAGCTGTTTTGTAGCTCTTACGTCAAGGAAATTTTAATCAAGCAAATTCGTGCCACACTCCCGAAATGTTCCTTTCAAAAGTGAATTGTCTAATTCGTTCGCGTGTTGAACCTCTAAAGGGCCTCAGCTGATGAAATCGTCGGAAGAGGGTTCTGCATAATTTATTTATACACTGGGGAGAGAGGATCTACCCCTGTTTGCGTCTCTACGGAGATTTTCTGGCACTTTGTTCGCGCGGTGACGAGTGAAGACGCGACCTTGAAAATAAACCTTGTATTTTTAAAAGAAATACATAGATTGGTCGGTTTTGTTTAGATGAAATAATTGGGAAGGAGATGGATGTATTTTTCAATAGCTTTGTAACTGACATATACTTTTTGGAAAACATTGAGACGATTTTTTTTTATCAACAATTGATAAGTGGAATGAATTTTAGAAGTGGACACATGGACTTCAAAGACGTAGTCACCGTAGGTGTTCAACATTTTTGTTTTGCAAAGGGATAGTTAGAAATCAAAATAAGCCAATTCATCAAAGTTTGCAATTAAGAATGCGCGCATTGTACGTTCAGCCGCACGTCAGTTGTTTTAATCAAACTCGATTCACTGTGATAAAACCACCAAACACTTTCCTCAACATCATGCTTCTTTCTTCGCGTTCGCACAAGTCGTCTGACATTAATAGTGATGTTACTAAGTTTTATTTATCGAGATAGTGCTGTGCCAGATCGTTAACAATTGTAATATTACCATGTTTAGGCTAAACAACATAAGAAGGAAAAGGCTTAGCTGCGTTACAGACGTCTTTTCGGAATCGCACACGAAGGTTCCCGTACCATCGTATCAGAAAAAAAAACACGTTTCTTGAATGTGGACTTTAATTGTTTTTTTGTTATAGCATCAATAGAAATATATCGTTAACAACCCATAACATCCCCCCTGCTGGGGCACGGGTCTCTTCCCAAATTTTGGAAGGTTAGGCCTTACTCCACACACGGGGGGCAAGTCACACCCTGGACACTTCATACAACGGGCCAGAAATGACATTTCAAAAAAGGAATGACGGAACAAACAAAATGGCGGCGAAATCCTATACGTTAGACAAGCAAACTGTTACCAATCTGTATCAATCTGGGTGACGAGGGGGTGAGGTCGCAATTAGAGAGCGGCAGTAAGTGTCCATACTGTATGTTAGTACTAATTTATATACTTTGGCCAAGTCTGGGTTAGTGGAGGTTGTATGTAAGGCTAGTGGGGAACCAAGGGCGAACCCCACTGTCAGAAGTTTTTCGAAACGGTCATAGCTCAGTGTGATTTGCGTGGTTGGGTTTGATCAAGTAGGCCTCCAGCACGGTCATTACCTAGATGGGTTTGACTGTTAGTGGCATTTGTCTCGACCCTTCTCGTGGTTTGCAAGGCACGTTAAGCCGTTGGTTCCGGCTGCTATCAATAAATGGCAGTCGTCAAGCCGTGTCAGATGCCTTAAAAAAGGCTTTAGGCTTGAAAAATTTCTGACAATAGAAATACATACTCTGTAAAAGTTTCAACTGTCTACCTATTACGGTTCATAAAATACAGCCCGCTGACAGACAGACAGACGGACGGACGGATGGACAGCGGAGGCTTAGTAATTGGGTCCTGTTGGCACCCTTTGGGTACGGTACCCTAAAAAACCAAAATCCCGACTACGTATACCATGATACTCATGAGATCAAAACTAATCTAACGGCTCCTCGCAATCAAAAATCCATAGGGATGACGAATGCTAGTCATCTGATTTACTTTATAACATCTGTCAAAAACGACATTTTGTTCTAAAAATGTTTCGAAATACCTAGGCGTGACGTCATAGTTTTGCAGCGTCATTTATGTACTTAATTTGTGATTTTGGTGAATTAAAAATCGAAGACCTGATGGAAAACAAAATGAGTAAGGTTTCCTGAAGTTTAATTAGGAGGGCAATTTAGTGATCAAGTGTTCATAATTTATTTATGATGCCGTCGTCATCCCTATTTCCATAGAAGGAAAGCAAGAGGCAACATTGTATTGTACTACCCTGCATACTCAGAAATTGTGCACTTCCGCCTTTTAAATCCGACGTGTACCTAATAATCACGTAGGTAGGTTATTTTGCAATCTCACTTAACAAGGCCATAATTCTGTATTACCATAGAAACTGCCCATCCTTCACGGGGCTCGATTTCACAATAACTAGACACAAATAAATATATCAGACTCATGCCTAATACGGCCACAGGCCTCTTCCTTCAAGACCCACGACTATTGTTTTCAAAGGATATACTTACTTATACGTCGCTACAGACTGCATTTGATGACGTTCATACAGCATTACTACATATTATTAAACAAAGTCCCCCACAGCGTCTGTCCATCTGTCTGAACGCGATAATCTCAAAAACTACCGAACGGATTTTCATATGGTTTTCACCAATGAACGGAGTGATTTATGAGCAAGGTTTAGGAAGTTTACAGAAACTCCGCGAGCCGCTTAGAATAAAATAGAACATACTTTTGAGAGCGGTTTCCACCAATGAAACTGAACAACTTTTTTTAAATTTCACAAAAAAATCGACTTTTCATACAGATCCATCAGCTGATTTGCTAACTTTGTATGGGTAGTTTTAAGATGATATCACGAACTCAACAAGGGAAATCTCCCCTTACCAATCAGTAATTTGAAAAGCATGAGGGGTGTATTCAGTCCACCCACACGTTGTCAGAGACTGAAAAATGTTTAATGTGGAACATCAAAGGGAAAACAAAACAATCCTCCACGTTTAGATACTTTTATAGGGTCTCTACAGTTTTTGTTATCTGTGGTCTCTACCTTTTTTAAACAGAATAATTAAAAAAAAATCATGAGACGAATTCGAGGAACTGAATGGAATATAACCCCAAGCGCCCACACCTCGTATACGAGCTTCTTAGAAACATACCGCTCCGGTGAAATATGAAGAAAAAAGGGGAAATAATAAAAAGGCACAATATTGCTGGCAGAAAGCTTACTTCGCCTCTCGGGCCTTATTAGAGAACACCAACATTCGACATGCGGATTATAAGCTTAGGTTCAACGTACAGCTGTTGTACCTATCGCAACTTGTAAAGTAACTAAGTAAGAACACCTTCACGTAGATAACAGTTAGTGTGGGACAAAGACAGTGGTGCCAAAGTGAACTGACCCTTAGGTTTTTTTTAACCTTAGCGATTCAAATGTACTAAATACTTTTTTTATTTCGGAATTTAGAAATTAAATAGTACACATGTACTATTTATTTTATTTGCGCTAATATATTAGCTTTTGCCCGCGGCTTCGATTGCGTGGACCTCGTTTTTATTATGACCGTCTTTGAGCGAGCGTAGGCAGGTGTTTACTTAAGGACCTTCCGGAACTACGTCTGGTTATTCTGATCAGCAGTCTATGTCACTTCCCACCCCCTCAACTATTTCTATATAAAAGAATCACGTCAATCCGTTGCTCCGTTGTCGACGTGCCCAACTAATTTTTTCAGGTGTTGAAGCGTGAAAAGGTAACAAACAAACAAACGCTTTTCTCTCCTTTCCGCCTATATTATCTCCGCTTTGGTGAATATCTGGTTATTCTGATCAGCAGTCTAAGTCTCCCCACCCCTTCAACTATTTCTATATAAAAAACCACGTCAAACCAATTTCGTCTCGATTGGTTAAGGTGTTGAAGCGTGAAAAGCTACCAAACAAACAAACGCTCTTCTCTGCTCTCCGCCTATATCTCCGCTTCGGTGGATGACGGGCCAGGCCTTATTGAACATCTCGCGTTTTGTACATTTGTCGTTCATTTTGCGTGTAGTGCATAGGGGTACTACTTTACTAATACTATACTATACCAAAGTATATATTATGATTAGTATAACATACAGTATGGACACTCCCTGCCGCTCTCTAGATTGCGACCTCACCCCCTCGACATCCAGATTGATACAGATTGGTTGTCGAACGTATAGGATTTCGCCGCCATTTTGTTTGTTCCGTCATTCCTTTCTTGAAATGTAATTTCTGGCTGTCCAGGATGTGACTATACTGTACTGTACTACACCACCCATACCACACTACACTACACTGTACTATTCTGAGTAACGACGATGATATCTTCTTCCTTTGCATATTTTTTAAAAATTTTTCAATAAAATATTATTTTTTTCCCGTATGTGTTGGCCCTTACACAGCCTACGTCTACTGCCGCAGTTCCCCGAACCAGTGAACGCTTTTTCCTCGTTTCGTTTCGACTTAACGAGTCGTCTGCTCCTTTTAGAAACGGTTTTACGGTTCTAGAACCTGCTCTATGTTTGAATTATTAAATTTGACTGCGTGGAGCTGGTACACGCCCAAGTAGTAATTTTATTTTTTGGCCTACCTACTTGTTTACTTACGTCCATTTTGGTTGGACAAAAAGCCTCATCTTTTCAACTAAAGAAAAGAAAACTTGGACAAATAGCCTTATCTCTTCAACTAAAGAAAAAAAATCTTTTATTGTAAATTATCTGTTATTGTATACCTTTTGACGAATATTTGGTCAATGCTGAAAGCTGTAGTTGGGCACTTACCTGAAAGAAAAAGAAATTGTAATTAGATAAGTAAATAACTTTAAGACTTAATTTAAAATTGAATAAAAAAAATTCGAGCGAGACCTACAGTACTCGCATATGATGTGACAAAATACTTTCTCGTAAAGTAGAATTCCGCGCTTTCGCGACTTCCTGTTACACATTTTCGTCCCATGTTACACAGTTCCGTCCCATTTCACGAAATCACTCCCATAAATTGCAGGAAAGCGAGAGCAAAGATGTTACACATCAAAAACCGACTGCATAAAAACTTAACCTCTTTTTTTAACCAGTCGGGTAAAGATGTGTCCTATGTCATGTCACTCACGGGATCAACACGAATCTAACGACACCTCGCAATCCAAAATCCAAGCAGCCGTTTAGGATCAGAGCGTGCCAAAGAAATATACATACATCAATGACATATATTACTGTGACATACATACATACACTCGTAGAACAAAACCCTCCTTTTGGCGCACTCGGGAAAAAAAATAAGATAGAAAAAACAATATAAAAAACCCGACACGTATACAACATTAACAGGTGCGAAACCACCACACCTCTCCACATGAGTACAACATTGAAACCTATTCATTTCAAATAAAAGATAATAGACGTGAGCGAAAAAACTTTTATTTTTAATCAATTCGGATTCCTTAGCACTAGTACGACTTACGCTTGGCCAGTTTTCAGTACTAGTCAGTACTAAAAACATAACAAAGTACACGCTCGTTACGATAGAGCAAAAAACCCAAAGCCACGTTTTTAGTTAGCGGGGGGAGGGGCGGGGCGGTTTTAATTTTGTAAAAATTTCAGCCGGCTACCTATTACGGTTCAAAAGATACAGCCCTTTAAAAGTTCGACAGAAAGACGGACAGATAGACAGCGTAGGCTTAGTAATAGGGTCCCGTTGTTGGAATCTAAAAAACACACAGATTAAAAATAAAACCCAATGTTATGTAGCTCATAATTTAAATATTGGTGACTTCATGAGAACGCAGCGCTAATGTTAATCTCCCGGCGGGGCCCAATCCTTTTAAGTAAAAGTAAACACTACAAAAGACACAAAAAACAATCCTATACAGACCAGCAATTACTAAATGCCTACTTATCGTTCGGACATTACGTTATTTGAATACCGTTCCATTAGTTTTGTGGGCATTTATCCGACAAATCCAACGCCAGACGTATAATTACCTGCCCACGCGCATTGGAAAAAGCGAAACGAATTTCACAATCAGTTTCCCGCCTACTACAGGCGCCCTTAAAATTGAGCAGATTACATTATTTATTCCTAATTTTCATATACTATAATAATAGACATACCTAGCACAATTATAAAACCAGACTATTTAGATATCGTTTAAAATCTATAATTACTAATTAGATAAGTACTCAATCCATTCAGAAATACCAAAGATTCAAATTTAAATTAATTTACTTGTGATCATAAGTAAATGTACAGGTGTGAACCAAAATTAATGTGCTATATGACCTGTATTTTATGACGTACAAAATTAGAAAATGCACACAATAAATTTCAGAAAATAATTTATAGTAATGTTAAAATAAATTCTTATGTCATAGTAAACCTATAATTTAGATTAGATTAAGATTTGATGTTAAGATTTAGCCGAATCTACTACTTTCAGGGTGGCTGAAACATTATTTACCTGCAAAAATACAGAAAATCTAAAGTATATGTTAGTGATTGAGCGACATATTTTTTTAAATTAAAAATTTGAGTGTATTTGACTACATCTCACCTGATGGTAAGTGACGATTTAGTCGAGCGAACTCAAATAGTGTCTGTTCACTCTCGCCTTGAAGGTTGTAGACATAATTTAACCACACCCTGGAGACTTCATACAACGGGCCAGAAATGTCATTTTGTAAAAAAGAATGACGGAACAAACAAAATGTCTTCTAAATCCTATACGTTCGACAACCAATCTGAGGTCGCAATCTAGAGAGCGACAGGGAGTATCCGTATATACTTTGATTTAACAACGAATTCGATTAATTCTATAATACAAAAAATAATGATAGAGATATGGAACGTATTCATAATAAAAGTATAATTCTCGGCGATAACACAACACTAACAACTCTACCTAACAAAGTTATCTCCACAACATAATCACAGGTGATCTGACGGCGAAAATTTATGTTATAACCGAACATTCCTTACTGAGTCCTAAGCAATAATATTCATGTTTCCGAAATAAAACGCAATAACTCAGAAACTTCCAATTTATCAGGCAGGTTGAGATTGAAATGTGGTCGGATTTGCATTGACGCGATAAGAGTATAATAATAAGAGCCGCACCAGCCGGCTGTTGCCTCGGCGCCGGTAGATCGCGTGGCCCGACTAAACTGGTCACGGTATGATTTGGTTACGCTTTGATTTAAAGATCGTTCGCTGAATTAACTGCATCTTTGATGAATGCCGCCAGCCGGCAGTGGCGACAGTTAAACACTCCGACAAACGGGCCGCCCTGAGTTCAATCGCGGCTCCGACAATGTGGACGGCGGCGCGATTGAACTAAGGGCGGCCCCTTTGACGGAGTGTTTGTCGCGAGCCGTCAAAGCTGCAGCTAATTCAGCAAACGAACTTTAGTGTGATTTCAATTTTTGGAAAAGTTAAATATTGTATTAGTTGTAGTAATAATAACATATTAAGCATTGTATTAGCTTATTGTTCAATAAGTTCTTAGTTACTTATACTATTAATTTATTTTAAGTATTCTGTGAACACAAATATGGATCTCTGTTGTCTGCAATACAATTTTTGTTTGTTTTATTTATTATTTCAATTCAAGCAGCGCGAGCGGTAAGGTCTCTGCAATTAGGTATCTGTATATTAAGGAGTTTGTAATACCATGGCACCTTCGTAATGGTTACGCTATTACGCTTGACTGAATTACGAGATTCTAGGTTAGGAAATACTAACATAGTTTTAAGCTATATTTGTACTTATTTCAAGTCTTTTAAAGTTATACTCGAATAAATGAAATCAATTATTTTTAATATCACTAGATATCGTTTAATTTGGTCATTTATACTCAAAATCACTTAAATAGTAGGACTTCAAATGTAACTAAAACTTTACCTACTTATGTGGTTTGTCGTATTGCAAAAAAATTATTTCCAATTGAGACAAAAATGTATCAATTTATTGAACGAAAATATCATAACTAAACACTACTAATGTTGAAAGTACACTACGCCCTCGTCTGGCGCCGCTAGATCACGCTAGATGGCGCCGCACCTTGCGCAAGCGGCTACCGATCATAGATCACCGCGAATTGGGATTTCGCACGAAGCGGTAAAAGTATGCACGATACTTTCGCACAATGTGCATAAAATATTTAAATCTTAGCAAGTAGATTACACAGATAATATTGTTGTTAGTGTTAAGTTTATGAGTGGATCACCACAGGAAACAAATTCTCTTTCAAATGAGACCATTTTGAAGTCTGTACAGCAGCTAATTCAAGAAAATCATTTTTATTCATTAATTTAACATTTTATTACTAAAAGAAGAAAATATATTTTGATTAACATCTACAAAAAAAGGGAATAAAAATGGCTGCCATTTAGAGGGGCGAAGGGTGCGACCCCCTAATTCTACTATGCCCTAATCGGGGGCGGATCTTCGATGAAATATGGTGCCCCTAAAATATCGGTAGCCTTTTGCTGTCTTTAATGAAAATGATCATGATTCATGAAACATGTCGAAGTTGCCTGACAAACTTCAATTTCTGCACAAACGTCGCAACCGTCATGTATACCGGACAGATCGTGGAAAGGCTATCAAACTGTACATGCGCGCGCAGGGATCGAGCGCCGGATCACGGATCAGTGGGCGACCCGTGGCGAGATCCCTGACCTATCCGAGTGACAGGTCCACTGCCTTATCCGTCAATATGCCTTAGTTACGTTAGTACTAATATATATACTGTGCCTTAGTCGGAAATATCGGGTTACGTAACAAATGTGAATTTAGTTTACGGAGTTGAATGAGAATTGTATGATAGATCACATGGTAGATCACGATGGGAAAGTTGGTTAGCGAATAAGGGTAAGGCGAAAAATAAATATACAAAAGTTTAAGCAACAGACAAACAAGAATAGATGAAGAAAAGGAGGAGAAATAAATAAAACAGGCAAAAAAAGGTTAGGTAACGAAAACAAACATGAATCATTACATACATTTACCTTATTTAAGTGGGCGGGGCACATAGCTCGTAGAACAGATGGCCGTTGGGGTAGTTAAGTTCTCGAGTGGCGTAAACGTAAAACGTAGCGTAGATAGGCCTCCCACTCGGTGGACCGATGACCTGGTGAAGGTCGCGGGAAGCCGCTGGATGCGGGCAGCGCAGAACCGGTCGTCATGGAAATCCTTGGGGGAGGTCTATGTCCAGCAGTGGACGTCCGTCGGCTGCTATGATGATTTAATTGAAGCAAAGGGGAGAAATGCGATAACAATTTAATAAATATTTCAATGCTACAACGGAAAGACGTTGATCCTCATACTGAACGAAAAAAAGTCTTTTAAAATACTTTATTTGATGTGGCAACACGTAGATCCTTTGCAAGCAAATACAACCTCCAAACTACAGACTATTAATATAACCCCACGCAGCTTAAGCAGAAGACAAATGTTCAACAGAGAGCAACACTTGTCCTATTGCCCGAGCATTGAGTGCAGCCATCAATATCTTTGCATACACAGGTTCGGCAACTAGGTAGGTACAATTCGCGGCGTATAAATTATATATGTCACCGTAAAATTGTAAAAACCGTTAGATTAAAATCTAACGGGATCTATCTAGCGAGATTGTGAACTATCGAAAGATTGTGAACCGTAACATACTGCTTACAATTTCACTAGTGATATTTACAATAACACTAAGCGAAGTGAATGAATACATAAATGAGCGAGGCGAGCGATGTTAAGTTCGGTCAGATTTGATTGATTTTGATTGAACAGTCAAAGATCACCCCCCCCCCCCTGGGTAGCAGAATGCTTCGCAGAAGAAGAAATCATTGGTTTTATTTGGAGATACAATAATGGGCCGTGAAATTGTAAGCCATTGACAATTTACCGTCATATTATAATCTAACTGAATTAAGTGTAGTGAGATTGTAACATCATGGTTTTGACAATATCCCGGCGACATATACAATAAGTTCCAAACTATGTGTATTGTCTTTGTATGTCTCTCTCAACTAATTAAACATATCAAAGATCTCAAGACTATGTAAGTAATTTATTGGTTTTTTATGTTGCTGTCGGTATGCTGAAGCGGGCGCTTGCTTAGTCCAAGTAGTTACTTCAAATTTAATGTGAATTTTGTTATTGTGTGACATTTTGACCCACAGACGACTCAATAGTTTCTCAGAGTTTGAAGCATTTACATTTATTCGCGGCCTATAAGTTAAATACAAATGGCGGTCGTTCGCGCAGGGGGCGCGCATGTGACGCGGGGAGCTGGCGTCCCTTGCTGCGCGTGAACCCCTGGACGGATCGGGATGAAACTTGGCACACATATATGTAGGTTAGGTCCTGCAGGACATAGGCTACCTTTTACCCCGGGAAAACGTCTTATTCCCACGGGAAAATCGAAAACAAGGCGGGCGTAGCCGCTGGCGGACGGTAGTGATAAATATATAAGTAGAAATGCTGGAATAGTTGTGCAGGTGTAAAGATAAGTGGGACTGTATATGTAAAGATCTCAATAACCTTACCAATTTTATTAATAATCATGAATAAAAAAATTTTTACTTCAATCGCACCAAGTACAATTTTACAACTTTTTTTGTTTTTGTATACTAGTTTAAATGGGACCACCCCGGAGGCATAACCCATCCAATAAAAAAGAATTATCAAAATCGGACTACTCTGTAAATAGTTATTTGGGGCCAGATGACCATGTGTGATTTGTCCCAGAATATTTATTTATTTATTTATACATATAAAATACGGTTTGACATGAGAACCTCCTCCTTTTTTGAAGTCAGTTGAAAATTAATAACCCGACAGCATAAAAACATGACCGCTCTTTTTTTGCAGTCGGTTAAAATGTATCCTATGTCACTCAGGTGATCTAATATCAAGCCGTTGAAGAAATTAATGTCAGTAAAACAGAAATAAAAAAAAAGCGTCGGTGGCTCAACCGGTAACGACTCGGTCCATCTAACCAGAGGTACCGGGTTCAAATCTTGGATGGCCAATGTACCAATGAGTTTTTCAAAAAAACTTACGTACATACTTACCGATTGCTTTAACGGTGAAGGAAAACATCGTGAGGAAACCTGCACACGCCTGCGAAGAAACTCGAAGGTTGTGTGTGAAGTCGACCAACCCGCACTGGGCCCGCGTGGTCGACTAAGGCCTAATCGCCCTGATTCAGGGTAGGCTCGAGCCCCTCGGTGGGGACGTATATGAGCTGTAATGATGATGAAAACAGAAATACATGTGAAAAACATTTCCCTCCTTTTTGAGCAGACGGGTAAAAGTAATTCGGGTGCGTTAAAATAAAGTTAGAAAAAATAAATACATAAGAACAAGTCCCCAATATAAGAAAGAGGATAATGTTCTTAATATCTTCAAAAAAACTAAGAATATGTTACGTAATGTTAAAAGGCTAGTGGGTTACATACACTACACCCACACACACATTTTATCTGGCAACAATACAAACTATTTTATTGTTAAAATAAAAATGGATAAAGCTAATAAAAACCCATAATCTGTATGAGAGATTATGACCACAGTTGTTCAACCATTGACCAGTATAACAAAGTCTTTGTAGTATTTGCAAGGTTCCAAACAACCGTACAAATTTAAGAAAAAGGAGAAGCGGGAAAGGTCAACGTTATCTAGTCATCTTTTTAAGGATCTTACCTCTATAAAACATCAAATAGACAGATAAACATTCACAGATATGGAGCGGATAACTAAACTGAGGTTATTTACGTAACTTTTAAGTTCCTTTTGCTGTTCTGTTAAGGAATATTAGACTTAAATAGTATTGGTTTAAAGGCGATGACCAGTGCATGAGTGTTGTGAAAGATGTTGGTCGGCTGGCGCCCGTGGTCTGCTCTCACGATTCCATCACCCACGCTCCTGAGCGGCTATTATTGCCTATTTACAAGTTGCAGTGTTTCTCGTGTCACGCGGTAAGCCCATAGAAATGTTTGGGTGGGGCGAAGAATGCTGCACAGCCGCCAATATACATGCAATTTCCATATCCTAAGCCTTTGCCCGAAATTTATTGGAACAGAGACACACTCAGTGGTCATTTTTCATCTGATGCGAAGCTTAATTAAGTGTTAGCGAAGGCTTTGCTTTGCTTGTAAAGAATGCTATTGAACATTTTTTTACAGTTCTACACATAAAGTCACGCTGTATTATTTATTTTAGGGGCCCATACTTCAAAAGGAAAAAAAAAGAACCCTTATAATAGGATCACTTCGTTGTCCGTATATCTGTCTGTATGCCAAGACCCTTTTTCTTAAAATAAATTAATTAATTTGAAATTACCGGGACAAATGGCGAGTTCTCTTATCGGAGGCCAGGATACACTTTGGGTCGTTGAGCCAGCGGAGTAAGTAAGTAAGAAATTTGAAATTAATAAAAAACATATAAGTCTGCGGCCTCTTGAAGTTGTTAAAAACTCAAGCTATGTACTAATTGTAAGTCAAAGCAATAATGTCATATAATCAAAACCTATAGGGTACTTACTTCCCTTTGACCTAGAATCATGTTTAGCAAGAAGAAAGTTATCATAGCACAAGTAAATGAAAAAATACGAAAATTGTAAATTTGTAGTTATGTCGCATAAAAAAATGAGTCTTTGTGGAAAATTGTACAGTCCGTGGAGGAACTGAAGCTCAGTGTGTAAGGTGATCTTTGTCAAATAGCGTACCAAGCTCAAAAATCTCTCGGGTTTGTGAGAAGGCAATACTCTCCCCTAAAAACGAACTGGTGATGGCGGGTTTCAATGATAGCATACTTAGCTAAGATCGAGGGGTACGAGGTCGTAATACTTACATTCATTTACTTACAGCAGCTATAAACCTGAAATATGGTATGGTCTTATTTTTACTATGGTCACAGTATATATATTAGTACTAACGTACAGTATGGACACTCCCTGCCGCTCTCTAAATTCGACCTCACCCCCCCGTCACTCAGATTGGATGTAGATTGGGTACCAAACGTAAAGGACGAGCTACGCAAGCGCGATAAACGTCACTTATATTCACTTTGCGCGCCGCTGTGATTTCGTACACCGGAATAAAAAGCAACTAGTTACCGCACGTAAAGGACGAACTACGCATGCGCGATTAACGTCACTTATATATACTTTGCGCGCCGCTCACCGCTCGACGCCAATAGGCGGCCGCGGCGTCTCAGCATGCCTCGTATCATGATTGGCTGACCACCAATATTATACGACCAAATCTAAGAACAATCAGTTCCTATGAATCTTCATACTAGCTGTATCTTTTTTTTTAGAAATGTAGTTCCTTTATGTTTTTCATATGTCAGATGTAAGTTTGTTATTGTGGCTTGTGAGATATTTTATTCGTGATGATTGTTTGTAATAATTTGATTAGATGGTGTGAAAGTATGAGTTGTATAGAAATATCTAGTGGTGTGATATTATAAAATGTGATCTCGGAATTATAGATTGAGATTGACTATTATTGTAGGTTGCTAAATGAGATTGTTTCACGGACAAAAGCTCCTGTGTTTGAAGAACAAATGAACAATGTTATCCATGTAAGTTAATTAATCATGTAAGATAACTGTTGATTGTTGCTTGCAGCACAGTATATATATTTTGCAGTGTGCATGCAGTAAATAACTAACAAACATTTCGTGACCAATACCGCCGGTGTGATTCAACCCTACCTGCATTCTTGCCTATAGATACGTCAGTTATAATTATGTATATCATTTCTCGCTCGTTTGTATGGAGTGTCCGGGGTGTGCTATGGTTATGGTAGTTGGTTTGGTTTGTTTTGATTGGCATGCCCCTCATCCCAAGAAAAAAATCCGTTCCATTCAAACACGTCCAGTTTTTTTGAGCGTCCGTTTCGCAATGACACTGAACTGTTTTTTTTCGCATTTCGGCGTTCTCAAATGATTCACTTTCATGCGTTTTAAATAAATTGTCAAGTTCAGTTACCTACGCCGACGAAGCCGTGGGCAACAGCTAGTACCTAAATACATGTTCAGTTACCCAGTTGATAACCACTTGTGCAGTTTCTCACGAATAGCATTATAATGTCCCAGCAGGCATTCTGTTACGAATGCAAATTCATTAATAACAAAATTAGCAATATGAATATTTATGGTAACGGATGGATATGGATATCTGTAGGGGTTCTGATTATTTCGGACTCAACTTGGACGTGATGGTTAACAACTGAATTGTGATTGCTGAGTTATTGATTAATACTGTCTAGTATAGGGATGACGAATGTTATTCATCTGAGTTACTTTTTATCATCTGTCAAAAACGACATTTTGTTCTAAAAATGTTAGGAATACCTAGGCGTGACGTCATAGTTTAGCAGCGTCATTTATGTACTCATTTTGTGATTTTGGTGAATTAAAAATCGAAGATTTGATGGAAAACAAAACGAGTTATGTTTTCCGAAGTTTAAGTAGGAGGGCAATTTAGTGATCAAGAGTTCATAATATATTTCTGATGCTGTCGTCATCCCTATTGCATTGTTTTCAGTTACATAAAAATACTTGTCTCTTATAGTCTCTATATCATTAACCTTTTGCGTTTCATCACTGTCTAGTTAGTGCTGATGTAGATTGCTACTGATTTTATAAATGATGATACACGTGCAATAAGTACGATAATGTGGTTCAATACCTTTCTTTGTAAACACGGAATACGAAATCAAGCGTTTCCTGTTCCGTGTCCTAGCGATTTCCGACTCAATGTCCATCAATTTGCTAGATATCTACTATCGCTAATTTGAAAATGTAAAGCAATTGGATTATACAGGGTGTAACATTAAGATATGGTGATACTTTAAGCTGGGCTTGTACTCGTCAAACTAATCAACATATTTTTTACAACTTATGGAAATCGGTCGATTACATAAAGTAAATAATTTTGAACAAAAAAAACCGACTTCAAACAGGAAACTACGGTTCCCCTCGATTTCTCTGGGATGCCATCATCAGATCCTGGTGTCCTTATCATGGTTCCACCCTTGGGATATCTCCTTTCCAACAAAAAAAAGAATCAACAAAATCGGTTCATAAACGACGAAGTTATCCGCGAACACACTTAAAAAAAATATATACCGTCAAATTGAGAAACCGCCTCCTTTTTTTAAGTCGGTTAAAAATATATATTTGCGAATTGATCATAGGTGTCTTTATGAAAGTTGTTCAATTTGACGAGTGGAAGCCCACCTTTAAGTATCACTACAACTTTATGTTACACCCTGTACATATATTGCCGTTAACATACAGGATATCGATGGCTATCATTTAAAAAGCTCAGTAACTAACATGTTTAAGACAAGAACTGGCATTGCTTTGTTCAATCCCGCCTTCATAATTACACGGTCCGTATTTCTTCTCTTATAATCAATACGTTTGGTTACGAGGTGACCATTGCCCTTTGCCTAAGAGGGATGCAGCTATGATAAAGAAAAAGACAAGACAATTGACGTATACTTTCAGATCTGCCTAGTCTATGTAGTAGGTAGGCCACGGTTTTATAGATAGGCTCGGTCTACTAGATTGACAGTCACTACTTACCAACAATGTGGCAGTTGACTACATCAAAAATAATTGCCCTAAGAGGGATGCAGCTATGAAAAAGAAAATGACAAGACCATTTAATATACTTCCAGTCCTTTTTTTATTCATAATTGGTAAGCCCTTGGCATCATCTCACCTGATGGTAAGTGATGATGATGCCGAAGATGGAAGCGGGCTTACCAAGATTTCCCAACGCAATGGAGAACTGGCTATCTTATCTTCAAGCCGGAACACGTTAATGTTTTTAACACTGATGTTTGGCGGCAAGAGTTAGATAAGATGGTGGTATTTAGCCAGGCGGGCTCAGAAAATGCCCTACCATTAACCAAACCGAGTCTTACAAGTTGACCCCACCGGGAATCGAACCTGCGACCTCCCTTGGTGTGAAGCGAATGGGCTAACCATAACGCCACGGAGGCGATTAAAATCATAAATAAATTATGAAGTATTATTCAATAAATTGACTACCTCCTGAACTTTCAAAAGCCTTACTCCTGTTGTATGACGTCACATCTTGCTATTTCAAACATTTTTTTAATACAACATTTTGTTTTTAATAGATGATACAAGTATCTCAAATGACTACCGGGCTCCACTTGGGCTCCACCATAGCACACCCTGGACACTTCATATAACGGGCCAGAAAAACATTTCAAAAAAGGAATGACGGAACAAACAAAATGGCGGCGAAATCCTATATGTTCGACCACCAAAGTGTCACCAATCTATATCAATCTGTGTGACGAGGGGGTGAGATCGCAATCTAGAGAGCGGCAGGGAGTGTCCATACTGTATTTTAGTACTAATATATATATGCTTTGACCAAAGTGACCCTTACTTTTAGTGCCTATGGGTGCGTCCTTACGAAGTTATACATTGGCCTGTCCTGCACCTTTTTTGTCAATGCAATTGATGGGTCTTTAGCTGGCTACATACGTTGAATTATGCATGGTAGGTTATACGATGTTTCTTCGTCTCTCTGACTGTTGTATTTGATTTGATTTTCTATAAATGGTCCGTCGGTCGGGCGTTTGTCTGTCTATCTTGTAATTGATATTGCTATTGCAGTATCTAGCGGTGCCATTTGTTGTTTTGGTATTGTTATTAGCTTCGCCAGTGGCTTTGGTTGTGATATTTTAAGTAACTTATGATGATTGAAAAAACTTAATAAGGAAACAATAAATAATAGTGTAGTATTCTTTTTTTTTATTCATAATTGGTAAGCCCTTGGCATCATCTCACCTGATGGTAAGTGACGATGATGCCGAAGATGGAAGCGGGCTTACCAAGATTCCCCAACGCAATGGAGAACTGGCTATCTTATCTTCAAGCCGAAACACATCAATGTTACTAATACTGATGTTTGGCGGCAAGACTTAGATAAGATGGTGGTAGCTAGCCAGGCGGGCTTAGGAAATGCCCTACCACCAACCAAACCGAGTCTTTCAAGTTGACCCCACCGGGAATCGAACCCGCGACCTCATGGTGTGAAGCGAATGGACTAACCATTACGCTACGGAGGCGGTTAAAAAAATTAAAGGCGGAGGCGGTTAAATTCTACATTATTTTGAAATTCTGTTTATTTATTTAGTTTAATTTCTATTGCTTTCTTTGACGATCACATCACTATTGACATTTTATAACAATGAATGTGTGACGTGAAATAAATAAAACTAAACTTTATTCCTGTAAGTTCCATAATGTAAGTTCCATTATTTCCATAATACCTATATAAGTTTACAACAGTGTACAATCGACATAATTCAATATAAGGCATGAAAATATAAAAACGTAAAAAGTAAATTAAGAATAACTAATATCTAATTCCATTTCATAATCGACAATTTAAGTTAACACTGTGGCTGTTTTTCTCTTAGTATTTGAGCTTGTGACGTCATCCCAAATTATCGCAAAAAAATCAAAATAATTTCCTAAAATATAACAGTCATTTTTAAAAATACCTTTTTTAACAATGCTGTCTATGAGGTTGATTTATGGCTGATTTAAGCATTTTTAATATTTAATAAGGAAGCCGATTGATGCGGGCAGCGCAGGACCAGTCGTCGTGGAAATCCTTGGGGGAGGCCTTTGTCCAGCAGTGGACGATTTTCGGCTGATATAATGATGATGAAGCCCATCCTCAGCTTCGAGGGCAAAAAACAAACATCTTTCCAAAGATGAATTTACTCACACCCTTTAACAACAAAAGCTCGAGCCGGAAGTAGAATTCATTATCGTTGTGAACTTTCTATGGGCGAACAAACGTGTGCCAATTTCGGTCGGGTATCGATCACGTACTTTCGACTGTTTGCTCATAAGTCATAACGATCTCTTCTTCCATTAAGGACTGTAGCTCATAAGTTCCCATAATGTTTCCTTATGTAAGAGTTCATGCTCTATCTGCATGCAGAAGATGTAATAAGGTAAGTGCTGACTGGTAATGGATTTGTGATTTTCTATTGTCTACGATTATATGACATAAAAATCAGCAAAAGAAAATGCTTTATGCTAACTAAAAGTGATTTGAATTTGGAATGTGGATATTATTAGTAAATGTTCCAATCACCAAAGAGATCGATCACAAACATTGTATGAACAAAGTAACTGGATTTATGATAAAAGAACCAAAGGACAAGGACCAAATAAGAAATAATGCTTGTGAAAAAGTAAAAAAAACACTCGAAATTATGTCTATTTTATATGACTGATTTGATTACTCGTAATTGTATGTTAATAAATAAACGAACTATTCTTATTAATAAGTTGCATTTACTTATTTTCTAGGTTGATAAAAAGTAGAATGTCCACCTCGGGAGCGACACTTTAAACTCGAGTGACGTACTTAGAATCCCTCGCTGCGTTTAGGATTCTACTTTAGAATCCTTTGCTCCGCTCTTGATTCAAAAAACACTCTCGCCTTCAAAAAAGTTTTTCGCTCCCTAGGTAACCTGAATGTCCACCTCGGGAGCGACGCTTTATACTCGAGTGACGTACTTTGAATCCCTCGCTTCGGTTAGGATTCTACTTTAGAATCCTTTGCTCCGCTCTTGATTCAAAAAACACTCTCGCCTTCAAAAAAGTTTTTCGCTCCCTAGGTAACCTATCTACTATAAAATAGCTCCATCTCGGATTTTTTAAATACAGACAACAAAATTTATGTAGGTGCGGACTCATCATACTAAACAACTTTGTTCTACGACTTTGCTGAAATCGTAAAACAAATGAGTCTTCATACAAATTGATCAGCTGATAGACTAATTTTGTGTATTTTTGTATGGAGGATCCTTTATTTTCTAGAATTGACTATGGGTTTCTTGGGGAAAGTTGTTCAGTATGTTGAGTAGAAGCCCCAGTTAACGGGTCCTACACCAATTTTGTTACACCCTGAATCGCTTTAGCTCAAAGTCTTTTTACACGATCTTCTAAGTCCTAATCTCATCTACCGTAACGCCTTCACTTTTTGTTCCAACAATGTGACATTGCGCAAGAACCTTAGCGTAATCCCTGCAGACAAAGATTAGAGTATAATTTATTAGATCGCGTTGAAGGTAAGCCCGTCATGTCACATGTACTTGTAGGTACCGATGTGTCTTGAGATTTTATTTTATCTGTTATCGCACAAGAGGTGTCCTTTGAGAATTTGTTAACAGAAAATTCGGAATACCTTTGGGAAATACGAGAAATTCCACTTTTACAAGGTCACTTTTAAGGTTCCGTTTCAAAAGGGTGCCAACGGGACCCTATTACTAAGCCACCGCTGCCCCTAGCAGCGAGCTGTATTTTACTAACTGTAATAGGTGGTTTTACAGAGTATATGTATTTCTATTGCCGCTGTAATAACAATAAAATAAAACATAAATAAAAGGGGCCCCCATACAAGAAACGTGATTTGTTTAGTGTTAAGTCTTGTACGATAGTACGTAACCCTTCGCGTGCGAGTCCGACTCGCACTTGGCCAGTTTTTTTTAATAAGAAGACAAGAATATTATCATCATATAAAACTTCCACTGCTGAGCAAGAATATATCCACGTTATTATAGGGTAAAATGTGTACTTATATTCTACAACTTTTTACATAAACGCCAAAAAATGTTACATACAAATTGATCAGGTCTTTGACCCTGTTTGTGTGAACTATATCATGTTCTTGTCCAACATTAAAAAATCACCTTGTCACTTTACGCGATTTATAAACATTATGTAGCTGTGTCCTCAGCTGCTAAGCCCTTACACAGATTTTGGAGTAACTAATAAAAAAGAAAAGAAAAAATCACTTGATCTCTATATAGACTACACTAGCTGTCCCGGCGAACTTCGTACCGCCTCACACTACACTACACTACTGCTACCACTGCCATTACCAATACCACTACCAAAACCAATACACTACACTACCGCTACACTACCACTACCACAACTAGGGCTTGCAATTCGAATAATCGAATATTCGAATGTTGCGAATATTCGGCCATATTTATTATTCGAATATCAAGTGACTATTATTCGAATATATTCGAATTATTTTTACTGATTTTAAAACAGTTCTACACACGGTTATTTAACTAGAAACATCAATTAGAATGCAAATAGCGCTACGAGTATATGATAGAGGTAGACCAAGACAAGTAAATTTGAACCAAGTGCATTACTTTTTGATTTGCATACCCTAACTAGTATTGAGTGCGAGAGGTTTTTCTCATCTAGCAAATACATTGGTAACCATCTAAGGTCCACTTTAAACGATGATTCAATTGACGCGTTAAGCTTTCTTTGATCCTGCTATTAAGGTTAACTACCTTTTTTCGTAATTGTTTTATTAAAGTTAATATATCATTTTAATATTAATAATACGGCTTTAGAGAAGTCATACGAATAGAGCAGTTTTTTTCAAACTGGACACTGCCTTACTCGGGCTAAGGAAAAAGGTAAGTGTTTCTAGTACCTACAATACAATAAAAAGATTATAAACCATAAATATAAAAATTATGAACGTAGTCCTTCAATTTTATTTTGTTTATGACCCTAGTGGGTTGCTAGTTTTTTTTACTTGTATAGCGGTCGCGTACTCAAAAATATTAAAAAGCACTGCAATACAGGATTAGTGCGTTTTTTTACTTCACAAAAGATGATTGAATACCATTTTTCTTACATTGCATTCTGGATATAAATGATTTATTGCAACAAATTGTTTTTTTTTATTATTTATACCTACTATTCGAATACATCCGAATATATTCGAATATCGACCCAAAAATGAACGAATATTCGAATATCTAAAACTTCCGAATATTTGCAAGCCCTAACCACAACACTACACTACCACTACACCGCTACCACTACTACACAACCACTACCACTAACTACACTACACTACACTTTTTGTAGATATTGCAGGAATTTGGGTTACATTATTTAAGTTTTAGTAAGGATCTCTAATTAAAAAAAAAAATATTATAGCCTACATTATTTGAGTTTTAGTAAGGATCTCTAATAAAAAATATATATATTATAGCCTATAGCAACCGCGGATAGTGTAGCTTTCAAACGGTAAAAGATTTTTTTAAATCGGTGTTTCGGAGCCTATTCAAAACAAACAAACAATCGAATTTTTCCTCTTTATAATATTCGTATAGTTAAGCAAATTATTATAACAGCCCAAGTTCACCATTATACAACGTTATTTTTGGTTTTAGAGGAAACTAAGTAACGTATTAGGTACCATTCTGTTGGCTTTTTAAAGACTACTTCCTGAATCCTCTATCTTATCCACAGGATTGTCATATGAATAGGCTGCGGTATCAGGTACGTCGGGGTAAGGTCGGCGACAGACTACGCATAATTGCTTCACAAACTAGCCTGGCTGGCTACATTACCATACTGTCGCATGGTGGCTGACCATGTGGGGAAATCGCTTCCTAGATACATTTGGTACCTACTTATCGATTCAAAAAGGTTTTTTCATAGCATTTTTACTTAAAGAGATATGAGATACGGATTAAACCGACACAAAACTGGAACTATTATTAGTATTATTACTTTTACTTGATATACGAATATTAACTTTCTTTTCTTGGAAGTAACGAAATAAAATAAAATATTAATAAAAGTACTTAAGTAAGAATGTATGGATGTATGTTTGTTACTCTTTCACGCAAAAACTACTGAACGGATCATGGCGAAACTTTGGTAGGTAGACAGATTAGGCCTGGATTAACATACAGGCTATTTATTTCCACGCTTGCGAGCGGCTCGCGCACTGCGCACCCTCGAAAAGTCATAAAAATCTTGTCCACGCGGGTGAAGCCGCGGGAAACAACTACTCATTAATATTTGGATAAGGCAGAATTTCTCGTACGTATAATTTATGTACTACGTTCTGGAATTATTATTATTAGTCCCAGCTTTAGCGGGTCTGAAAAGTACTTATTCATCATGTCAGCTCATATACGTCCCCACCGAGGGGCTCGAGCCTACCCTGAATTAGGGCGATCAGGCCTTAGTCGACCACGCGGGCTCAGTGCGGGTTGGTCGACTTCACACACAAACTGCGAGTTTCTTCGCAGGCGTGTGCAGGTTTCCTCACAATGTTTTCCTTCACCGTTAAAGCAATCGGTAATTATATGTACGTAAGTTATTGAAAAACTCATTGGTACATTGGCCGTCCAGATTTGAACCCGGAACCTCTGGTTAGAAGAACCGAGTCGTTACCGGTTGAGCCACCGACGCTTTTAGCCGCGTACGAAAAGTACTTATTATTACCCGGCTACTGCGAAGCAAAAAGAAGGGTTATATTGTTTTTTTTTGTTGCATTGCAAATGAATAGTTATATGAACTAAGAATCCTAGAATCTGCAACTTAACGTCATTTCATAATATACTGGCAAAATGTACCGTCTGCAATATAAAATACCTAACCAATAACCAGTGCGAGGCTGAATTAAAAAACTAAGGGTTCCGTACCATCGTACAAGTAACAACACTAAAAAAAATAAGTTTTTTGTATTCCTTTTAATTTAATTTTGTTTTAATTAATCTTTGTTTTAGCGGCAATAGAAATACACACTGTTAAAATTTCAACAGCCAGCTGACAGGCAGACGGATAGCAGACGTTTAGTAATAGGGTCCCATTGGCAACCTTTGGGTACGGGTACGGAACAACATAAACGTCGTATGTCATAAACAAATTTAGCATGTCTGTCATAGAGCAGCTTAACATTTCTCAGTTCGCGTAAGAAATAGCAACTAGCGCCACTGTTAAAACTATAAACATTGTTAAAGTTTCAACTGCCTACCTATCAGGGTTCATGAAATACGGCCACACACATTGCACATACATTTTGTACTTAACTTTATTTTGTTAAATCCTCGCTTAAAATGGTCGGTTGAAATCGAATATTTTGTTCCTATCTCTGCTCGTTGACTTCTAAGGTACAGGCTTTTTCTAGCCTAGTTTAGTAGCCAGAGTTCCAATCAGTAAATCTAAGATGTCCAGCTAGAATTAAGACCTTGTTTTTTTAACTTGTAAACTTTTTGTGAAATAAATTTTATTATTTATTTATTATTTATTAATGGGGTCTCATTGGCAACCTTTGGGTACGGAACAATAATAAGAAATGTCGTGGGTCATAAACAAACTAAGCATGTCATAGAGCAGCTCAACATTTCATAGTTCGCGTGCGAAGTAGCAACTAACGCCACTGTTAAAACTGTACACACTGTTAAAATTTGAACTGTCTACCTATTAGGAATCATGAAATACGGCCACCTGACAGACAGACGGACGGATAGCGGACGTTTAGTAATAGGGTTCCATTGGCACCCTCTGGGTACGGAACAATAATAAGAAACGTCGTGGGTCATAAACAAATTTAACATGTCATAGAGCAGCTCAACATTTCATAGTTCGCGTGCGAAGTAGCAACTAGCTCCCTGAAAGATAATACGCGTTGCAGAATAATTGCAGCCTTCAAGGCGAGTGCAAGATATTAGTATCAAACAAGTTATTTGAGCTTCCACAGCGGTGTCGGCAGCCGCATGCGTACCGTTAGATTATGCTAATCCGCAGCGCTGTTTAAACTGCGGCTAAAGCCTGGCGGCAGATCGCGGTTTAAAGCTGTCGTGGCCTGGGAGCGAAATCTTAATGAGGCTTTCTTAGTTGCAATATTTAATTAGTAAGGAAAATGATATATTTATATAATGGTTACTATATATGTATAGAATAATAACATTATCATGTATTATAATTATTTAGTCAGTTAATTAAGTTGCTTATTTCTCTACCCTTATTGTAAAATTAAGTATTTCGCGCTTTCCTGTAACTAAAGGTTGACTAGAAGAGATTGCTTTTAGCAATAAGACCGTCTACTGTACACTATATATACTGGATGACTGGTAAGTAGTGCAAATCCTTTTATGGGGATAAACTACATCTAATTTGCAACAGAAAAAGTCATACTAACTGGGGCCCGGAAATCAACGGTTTTCGAGTTAAAGCCTATTTAACTTTTTAATTTTGTATCAAAAACGCATTTGTTCAAATATTTTGTGATTTTACAAAAAAAAGTTGTAATACGGTTGGCGTGAAAAATACGGTTAAAACTTTCTCATTTTATCAGCATTCCAAAAAAATAAAATAGTTAAAAAATACAAATTGATTGCAACAAAAATGAATTCTTGTTGTCAAAAGGGTGCATCAAATCCCATACAAATTTTCAATAAACATTATATTCATGTTTTTTTAAATTTCATAATTTATCATGTTTTTCGCATATTACTAAGCCTACGCTGTCCATCTGTCCGTCTGTCTGGCCAACTTTTAAAACACTGTATCTCTTGAACTGTGATAGATGGCTGTCTGAAATTTTCTTTTACATATTATTAATATGTTATGGAGAATTTACCAACAAATCATAAAATTTTAAGAAAAGAAAACCCCGTACAAGGAAGATGCTTTTTTATAGTTTTTGATTTATGCTCTACAAAACAAAACTGGCCAAGTGTAAATCGTATTCGCTCAAACGAGTCTTAATTAAATGAAAAATATAACAATTTTCTGTCGCTCACGCTGGTGAACTTTGTTTTTAATGAATAGGTGTCATTGTTATACTTGTGTGGAGCAGTGTGGTGGCACGGAACCCTTGATCGGTTGTCTCTCTTCTTTACATTCACAACCAACACTACTATCATAGCGTTAGACTATGTACTCGTAGTTTGCATTGAAAGCATTTGCTGAGAGCAGTCTGCGTTGTTGCTACACTACACAGGATTAGTGCTTTATTAATAGCGAGCATTCGCAGTAACAGCGCGATCCGTTCGCGGCAAACGCAACTGCATTACGTGTCGTGATCTTTGAACTGTGTGCATAGGCATTAGATGAACTTCGAAAAAGCCTAGATTATGTGAAATGTGAAGCTTTGTTGGCAGATAGCGGTGTGGGGAAAACCGAAAACGCTGAGATAATATTGACAAAATTTGGTTCTTTTGTTTACCACACAACTGATAAGCCCTTGGCATCATCTCACTTCATCTTCTCATTGATTGGAATGATCAGCAAAGAGAAAATTAAATAATTGAACACGTTGAACACGTTAAAACAGTCTTCAATTTCAAAAACAATTGTGCATTTTTTTTTGTTTTCGTTACTTGCTCCGACGCGCGACAGGCCTTCAGAATCGCGTTAGGCGCCATGGCCATGTTTTCTTAGCCTTCGTGACTGAAAAAACGTAATGACACTAAAGTAAGTATCACTTTTGGTAACCGGTTACCGATTAACACTCGATTTCACTCACAGTAATCAAAATCGGTAACATAAGTACAAACACAAAAAATATAGTCGAATTGAATACCTCCTTTTCTTTGAAGTCGGTTAAAAATTAAAGTACAGGTCCATTAACGTATTCCGGTAGCTTGATCTAATATGTTTGTAAGTTATTTATTTAACAGTTTATTGTGTATAAAAAATATTAGGTACATAACAGGTAGAAAATAAAATTATACAATGGGTATAATTTATTTTTAATTAGAAATTTCTTCCAGCAAACCTAGGAAAGAGTAAGTTTTAGTTAATAAGTTTTAGTTTTAGTAAGTTTTAGTTTAGTTATAATCAAACGGAAAAGATTTTTTCATTATAATTATGTAATATTATCCAAAGTTGGTAAAGCTTGTTGCGGCGTATTGTCGTGAAGAAATTTATCGCTAGCCATAATAATAAACAATCATTAGGGCCACTGCCATGTTCACATTGACAATTCAATTTTATACACTAACATGTCGTGTCGAATACTCTTACGAAAATGTAATTCATAGGTGGAATTTGCATGAAATCTTCAAAATACAATACTAGCCATCTGTGGGTTTTAGATTATTTTGTAGGTTTTGTAGTTTCTATAAAACAAACGAAATAAAGTGAGAGAAACATCGTACTGAAAATTTACAGCATTTTTGTTACAATGATGATTGATGATATTGTACAGTCGACCGTACGTCACTAGCAAAACCACTATTAGGAGCTGCCTTATGTAAAATATAAAATAGAAACCATAGATCAGCTTAAGGTCTAAGTGTTACCAAGGTTACGGAACGTACCTATAGCAGGTATGCATTCGATACCGATATATCGGTGACATTTTGGGTTACCAAGATGGAAGTGGACTTACCAAGATTCCCCAACGCAATGGGGAACTGGCTACCTCATTTTCAAGCAGAAACACATCAATGCTGTTAACATTGATGTTTGGCGGCAATACTTAGTTAAGATGGTGGTAGCTAGCCAGACGGGCTTAAAAACCAACCAAACCGACTTCTTTTATTATTGTGTATAGAAAGACAGTCTTTAAAACATTCATTCACTCACATTATATCACAAAATTATTTTTACTTTTCTTAGAAATATGATTTTCTCAAATACTTCACAGCTAGACGTGTAATATTTTATTTCCTTCAAATTTATGATATGGGCGAACATGACTACTTGACTAGAATATTTTTCGGGTATCGCTGAACTTCGAATAACTTTCGGTTATTCAATGACTATTAAAAATATCCGCCGGGAATCGAACTAGCAGGTCGCTAGTTGAAGCTAAGGTTAAGTTGAGATGAAGCTAATGGACTAACTATTACGCCACGGAAGCGGTTTTATTTCGGTTTGCTTCACAATATATTATGACATAGATTAGCAAATAGTATAGAATGTGTTATAGCTTTAGCGACTACAAATTATTGTGATACTAGCTTTTGCCCGCAGCTTCGCCCGCGTGGACATTAGTTTTGTCCAGATCCCTAATATTAAATGCACAATGTATTTAAGGTACTTAATTGGATAAGGATTAATGCTTTATTGCTTAAAATTGCTTCTTTAAAAAAGTCATTATACTTCTTGTAAAAAGTAAAGGATAAAAAATGGTTATTGTGGGTCATCCCTAAGAAATAGACATATCCCACCAAAAACATCCTGTAAAAACTAGCCAAGTCTCGATTGAGCTGCTTGTTTTTCTATAAAAAGTAATGAAATCTCTAAGCAAAGCCAAGCCTAGTCTAGGGTTCTTTACTGCGATTTCTTTATTATTATGGTTAGATTTTATGTAACCTGCCGTTGAACATTCTTTATGCATATTTACTCCTTGAGACATCCAAGTCAACGGCCAAGTCACATAAAATCTAACCATAATAATAAAGAAATCGCAGTAAAGAACCCTAGACTAGGCTTGGCTTTGCTTAGAGATTTCATTACTTTTTATAGAAAAACAAGCAGCTCAATCAAGACTTGGCTAGTTTTTACAGGATGTTTTTGGTGGGATTTCACTTATTTTTGTAGAAAACTACATTGATTCATGAACTGCGCCTTAAAACTAGTAAATCAAGGAGTTCGGTCCTGCGACTGCATAAATAACTTTGTAATCCTATATATTTTATATGGGATTACAAAGTTATTTATGTAGTTTGTGTAACTAGAAAACTGGACCGAAATTGCATAATGTTTGAGTTTTTCCTTGCTTTATACACTAAAGACTAATTGTATTCTAAATTTTAATCTTCTATGTCGGCTAGAAGTGCCTTGGAATTTTGATGATCTGTCAGTCAGTGAGTGACAAATTAGGAAACTTTGACTAGTTATAATTCTTAAAAAACTAGTCCAAATTGAATGAAATTTGGAATATACCGTGCTTATATGATGCCTGCTTGGGTACAGAAAATTCAGGCTTCTAGGTTTATCTACAACGAAGTTGTGGGGGGGGTCGAAAATGGCCTGAACTGCTTCGAGAAAAGGATGGTACGGCCGTGCCGCTTTTTTTTCTCGACTTGGCGGGGGCACTGCCGTGCCCCCAGATAACTATTGCGGACTTTTTTGTAGACATTTTAAGGTGTACAATACTGTAGTTATTATCGTGTGTACACACGGCGCCACATCAAGCTATTCAAAACCAGTATACGTGGGCCTCGCGTATGTTGAAACGCAAAGGTGTCGCGCGGCCAGCTTATACTGGTTTTGTATAGCTTGATGTGTCGCTGTCCGTACATTATTTAAATCTATCTCGTAGGTTTCAGCCAGCGTTTGCAATGTAAGCGCAAAAAATGAGTTTTTTTTACGTCATCACACTAGAAGCCTCTAAAATTATCACTGTTGCTCTTCTATATTATGCATGTATTATACATATAAACCTTCCTATTGAATCACTCTCTATCTATTAAAAAAAACGCATCAAAATCCGTTGCGTAGTTTAAAAGATCTAAGCTTACATAGGGACAGAAAGACAGCGGGAAGCGACTTTGTTTTATACTATGTAGTGAAGTGATACATACATACCTTTGGGTGTAGATAGCGTTTGCGAGTCGTTAGCAGCATCAGCGCGACCGCAACGAGTTGCAGCTGTTACCTCGTCTACCCACATTCACACTTTATGTGCGAAACTACCCTAGTTATTTTAAAATAGGTATATAGGAAGGTGTGGGAAGCCGCTGGATGCGGGCAGCCCAGGACCGGTCGTCGTGGAAATCCTTGGAGGAGGCCTTTGTCTAGCAGTGGACGTCTTTCGGCTGATATTAGGATGATGATGATAGGAATGTGAATAAGTGTTATTTGCAAGAAACGCGATAAAAATCGCTGGCTTATACTTGTTTACCAGACGTTTATATAAAAAAAAATCAACGAGAGTAGCGTTTAAAATGATTTTATTTCATTCAAGAATAGAGCGTCTTGGGAAACTGTAAGCTCTTATTGTAAATTAATTGATAAAGTAATTTATTTCAGGGACGCTTAGCCGATTTAAAGTATTTTTTTGTTTTATCTAGGTACATATTTTAGAGTTCAACTAAAATATTTTCGAAAACCCAAGAAAACGGTATACCTTCCTCATCATATCAGCCGAAGGACGTCCACTGTTGGACTTAAGCCTCCCCTAAATATTTCCACGACGACCAGTTCTGCGCTGCCCGCATCTAGCGACTTCCCGCGACCTTCACCAGGTCATCGGTTCACCGAGTGGGAGGCCTTCCTATGCTACGTTTGCGCGGTCGCCACTCGAGACCTTTACTGCCCCAACGGCCATCTGTTCTACGAGCCACTGCCATAAGTTTAGCAATTCTGAGAGCTATGCCGGTTACTTTGGTTCTCCTACAGATCTCCTAGTTTCTGATTCGATCACACAGAGGAAGTCCGAGAATAGCACGCTCAATTATCTACCTACCACGGTACCTATCTGCATGAAAAAAAATTATTACAACATAAAATATTAGCCAATAATTTGATCAGTTATAGTGCCTATATTTGACGTAAATTATTCCAAAAACATAACCCTCCTTCTGAGGCAGTCGGGTAAAAATATAATCAAAATTGAGTATTCATACCACCAACCCTCACACGTTGGATGCAGCACGTATTACTTGGATATAGGTTTGTGGGTTCTCTAAGTAAACCTACAGGCAATGCCTGCCTGCCACCCTGCCCTGGCGATATTATGCCGTCGTTTGCATAATCGGCTGAGGCTCAAATTATCCCTTGACTTACGGGTTCACGTATGGTCGTAGAGTATTGATCCAGGAGCTTGGGTGAGAGCACCTGGATTTTGCGCGTAAAACTTAAGATAATTTGCCATTATTCAATGTTTAGTTAGGCATAATAAAAGTAATTTCAGGAAAGACATTACGGGAAAAGGACATTGTGGACCGAGACAAAATATTAATTATGAAAGTAGGTTTTAACCGCCTCCGTGGCGTAATTAGTAGTCCATTCGCTTTACACCAGGAGGTCGCGGGTTCGATTCCCGGTGGGGTCAACTTGTAAGACTCGGTTTGGTTGGTGGTAGGGCATTTTCTAAACCCGCCCGGCTGACTATACCATATATATTATCTAAACTATATAAGCCAAACATCGATGTTAACAACATTGACGTGTTCAGGCTTAAGATAATAAGATAGCCAGTCTTCCATTGCGTTAGGGAATCTTGGTAAGCCCACTTCCATCTTCGGGCTTATCAATTGTGGATAAAAAAGGTATCTAAATCGTTTGAAATACTTACCTATTTTATCGTATAAATAGAGCCTGCACAAGGAATCGACTGTAGAGCTATTTTTGCGACACGATGAAATAGCGCCACACGGTGTGTTTTGCAGACGTTTCTCGCTCGTCTCGTTTTATTTGGGAAGCGGGAAATTTTCGTGATTTTTTTAGGGTTCATAAAGAAAGACTAGACATTGCTTCATGTGAGCATCTTTTGCTATTTCGGCAAAATGAGTGAGAAAAGAAAATAAAAACGATAAAATAAAGAAAAAAATAAAAATATCTTGAGTTCCATGAAAATTGGAAGGTTCGCGTATATTTTATTTCATTTGACTACACTTATATAAGATGTCAAACAAAAAGATGTAATAAAACGCACAAACAAAAAAAAAAACTACATTTGTAATACTTACCTATCTTAGTAAATAATTATCTATTGGTCAAAATGAGGCAAAAAAAGAAAGAAAAAAAAATTTTTTTTCTAAAGAATTCCATGAGAAAATATACATAACGTACGTATATTTATGGATACCTTTAAAAAGGTACTTCTATCATCAATGCCAATTAATGTGATTGGAAGGATTTTTTTCGAATTGCCAAGGGCTTACCAATTGTAAATAAAAAAAAAATATCCGCAATTTTTTTACTAAATATAATACCTATTGGTTTCTTCCGTAACCAAGCACGGTAGCAGCGCTGGAGTTCTACTCTTACCTTCCAAATACCCTAGTCTATGTATATAATTCCTAGGCGTTCGAAAAATTGTCTCAATAACAGCCCATGTGCCAGTGAATTTGTTGGAATATTGCAAGTAACATGTTGTTTTCTAATTCATTTTAATGGAGAGTTAATTTACTTTATGAAATGGCCTTAGCTCTCTTATCCTTGCAATAAAAGAACCTTTCGATTTTCATTCAATAGCCGATAAATTCTCACTTGTTTCTGAGGTCGTTGCGTATACATTTAATAATGCGGCTTGGCGACACACTCGCAGCGGGTAGGGCCCATACGTTTGGGACTCGGACCCCTTGGGTCCTGGAGGAAAGTCGCAGGATGTCTGATTCGCAAAATAGTATGTCGATGTACCACATTCGATACACATATTTTTTATCAGATTTGCTTAAGGATTTCTTGAAATATCCAAAATGCAAACCGCACATTGTGCGAATCCGTTTCTCTTAGCCACGATTTGTGGCACCAAACAGAAAACTTGGCGAATTGAAGAAAACACCAAAGGAATAATGCAAATGTGTCGTCTACGATGATACGGCAGTTTTGCGCTTCTGCGGCTACAATCAGCTCACTGATAACAGTCATTTTGCAGATGAGATAATGTGCGACTGAAACACGTATGATTGAACCCTCCTGCGGCTCTGGTCTGGGGCCGGGACTCAGCGGGGTACTTTCGCCATTGGTGGAGATCGCGAGAATGTGTCGTCTACGATAATACGGCAGTTTTGCGCTTCTGAGGATACAATCAGCATACTGACAACTGTCATTTTGCAGATGAGACAATGTGCAACTGAAACACGTCTGATTAAACCCTCCTGAGGTTCTGGTATGGGGCCGGGACCCAGCGGGGTACTTTCGCCATTGGTGGAGATCGCGAGAACGTGTCGTCTACGATAATACGGCAGTTTTACGCTTCTGAGGCTACAATCAGCATACTGAAAACTGTCATTTTGCAGATGAGACCATGTGCGACTAAAAAAAGTCTGATTGAAACCTCCTGCGGCTCTGGTCTGGGGCCGGGGCCCAGCGGGGTACCTTCGCCATTGGAGGAGAACGCGAGAATGTGTCGTCTACGATAATACGGCAGTTTTGCGCTTTTGCGGCTACAATTAGCAAACTGACAACTGTCATTTTGCAGATGATACAATGTGCGACTGAAACACGTCTGACTGAACCCTTCTGTACTAGCGGGGTACTTGCGCCATTGGGGGGGATCGCGAGAATGGCTCGTCTACGATGCGGTTGGAAACAATGTGGTGTATCGCTAAATGCTTCAAAGCAATGTGTTTATGTGTCCCCGTTCCGATTGAAAAATTTATATTGGTTTTTAGGCAATTTGAAGACATTTCTAACAGCATAGTCAGGGAAAGTAAAGAGTTATAGTCTTTGTGTTAGGTAAGTCGATGTACTAACTATTGAGTAAGTTCATAGACATTTTCGCTACGAAAAAATTTTATTAAAAATTAAATAATGATAAAATAATAATATACTATTTTCAAAGCAAGCTATCCTGCATAGCTATTACTAGTAAGAAAGTATATCAACAATAATCGAGCTTAAACGAAAACAGTGTGGAGACATAAACGCATTTAAATAAGACAAAAAACAACAATCGTAGATTGCGATAGCGATTAAAACTTTTGTAAGTACAAAGTGAATTTCAACACTTTGCATACTACGTCTGAAAGTTTACCATCCAAGCTTCAAGTAATCAAGTACACTCAGTGCCTATATTAAGCTGAATCTGCTCGCATGCACATTCTTTTATCTGCTAATTTTAACCGGCTACGTGACGTAATGGTTAGTCCGATTCACACCAGGAGGTTGCGGGTTAGTTTTCCAGCGGGGTCTACCTGCGTGAGATTCGATTTCGTTTGTGGTAGAGTATTTTCTGAGCCTACCTGATGACTAGCTACCACTATCTTATCTATGTCTTGTTAACAGATCAATGTTAACAGCATTTATGTATTCCGGCGTGACGTAAATTTAGCCAGTTCCCCATGCGTTAGGGAATATTGGTAATCCCGCTTCCACCTTTGGCGAGATGATGCCAAGATATGATGCCATCAGGTGAGATGATGCCAAGGACTTATCAACTGTAGATTAAAGAATGTTATTGTTCCTGCTGTGTGCCTGTATGCTATATATCATTAATCAGTTTATAAGTTGATCTTCCACAGACTTAAGGGTCTCCCAAAACGCAATAGTAGTAACAAGCTAAGGAATAAGGTAAGTTGTATCCACTTTTTACAGTTACCTTGATCAATTCATAGCACCAGCACCAACTAACAAGATAAATTTTTAAGTCCAGAAAACCTTTACTGAAGCAGTTATAATCTATTCTGCAACAGACATGTCTAGGCCAAAGCCAAGCTCCGGAGGAAGTTTTGTAAAAAAAAACTAACGCATAACATTTATCGTCAGATGAATTTACAAATGAACGCCACACAATGCGAAAAAACGCAAAAAAATTAATTCCTTAATGTAATAGCAATCTTCATTATACCAGCTCATATACGTCCCCACCGAGGGGCTCGACGAGCCGCCTTGAATTAGGGCGATCGGGCCTTAGCCGACCTTTGCGGGTTGGTTGACTTCACAAACAACCTTCAAGTTTCTTCGCAGGCGTGTGCAGGTTTTCTCACGATGTTTTCCTTCACCGTAACAGCGTCGGATAAACGTACATATGAAATCGAAATTCTAAAACACATTGGTACGTGACAAAAATAGAACCACGACCTTCCGGACAGGAGGTAGTGGCCCTAGCCGTTACGCCACCGACGCACTTAACATGATAGCATTAGGTTCTGGTAATAACGGGCACTGAATGTACAGTAAGAGGTAATAAACAAGCAATGCGAGATAGGGGTCTCGTTGGACCGACCTGACTGGTCCGAACGGGCGGGCGTGTGGGCGTGAACTGGTTTAATAGTTTTTTATTCATTTTTGTTATCTTCCTTCGTTTTACGGACCGTTTTGCTAATAGCACGGTTAGCGCATCTCTTGTTGTAAGCAAGTACGATGGGAGATCTCGGAGTGAAATCGCAAACGATTTAACTTTTATAACTGTGTTTTAATTGAGAATTTGAAACAAGTTATTTGAATGGATAGAATTTACTTAGAACTGTGTGAATGTTATATACAGGGTGTAACAAAATTGGTGTAGGTCCCGTTAACTGGGGCTTCTGCTCATCATACTGAACAACTTTTGTTCTACAAGTTTGCTGAAATCGCAAAAAAAATTTTAACTATGCATACGAAACGATCAGCTGATTGACCTGTTCTGTGCATTTTTATAGGGAGCATCGATTTTTTTTTTGAGAATTGACTATATGGGTTGCGTGGTGAAAGTTGTTCAATATGATCAGTAGAAGCCCCAGTTATCGGGTCCTACACCAATTTTTTCACGTACTGTATAGTTCAAAGGAGTACCTCAATGTTAAAGAGTAGGTAAACACATTGTATCTATGCTATTTTATAACTAGTAGGAACTTAAAATTTTAATAAGTTACAATTACATAAAATAACTTTGTAAAGTGGCAGTGGGTGGGGCACATGGCAGTTAAGTTTTCGAGTAGCGACCAAGCACCGTAAGACGTAGCGTAGGAAGGCCACGCTACGTTCCACTCGGTGGACCGACGACATCTGAAGATCGTGGGACGCATCTGGATGCGGGCAGCGCAGGATAGGTCCTTGTGGAAATACTTCCGGGAGGCGTTTGTCCAGCAGCAGTGGTGGACGTCTTTCGGTTGATATGATGATGGTGATAATGATGGTAGGTTAAATGGAGCTTATCTTTTGGGGCAGTTATTAAATTGAAGAACTTTAGCCAACATTGTATGGGAAGCTTCAATTGTTCAGTTTCATGAGTAAGAGCGCCCCCCAAAATATATTCTATTTAAGCAAACACTCTGTATAAATAAAATCTACAATAAAAGTTAATATGGCACACATACAAATTTAGAAATTCGCAAAACAAGGCGTTTCCTGTTCAAGATTAATTATTGCATATTTGTATCGCTAGAAGATTTATGGCATCATAAACACGGTCATGGCTGCCAATTAATGACAGTGGATTCTTATTTAGTGGTTTTTGGGCGACGCGTGCGCAGCGGGGGCCTATGACTATAACTTTTGACGCCATGAGTGAGTGCAAGTTGCTAGACGTTTTGAATATATATGTGACACATATCCAAAAGAAAAAAATACATAGTTTATAATATTACGTTACCCTAAGAGGATATAAATCAAAATAAATAGTTTAGAATTAATTAGTCTGAATTATGCTTAGTTTATCAGCAATGTTCGTGCGGATGGTGGCGCATCGGGAGCCGGATTGTTCCTTTCCCTCTAATATGGTTGATGGGAGCGATGGCTGACTCTCGCGTTATACTCGTGACCGGGTGCTGTCCGTGTGAACTGGCCTACTCTTGTTAAATGCATTCAATGATTTTTATGTATAACTTTTCGTGTCATATTGTTTTCATGTTCTAATGACATATAATCTGGTTTATATCAAGGATTAATTTTGACGTTATTAACTAATTATTGTTTATTTCTTGATTCTTCACAAATGACATTGTTGTTATTATTTTATGACTATGAGAAAGAGTGTAATTTGTACCTATATTGAATTAAATTGAATTTAAAGAAATAACTAAACTAATTAATTAAAAACTAAAACTTGACTGCATAAAAACGTAACCCCTTTTTTTGACAAATCAGGTAATAATGTATCCCATGTCACTCACGGGATCAAGACGAATCTAACGACCCCTCGTAGTCCAAAATCCATCAAGTCGTTTAAGTAACAGAGCGTGTAAAGAAATATACATACATACATTTAAAAACATAACCCTCTTGGCGCAGTCGGGTAAAAAGGATAATACATTAACTGTTTGAGGGCGAAAACACGACTTCTCGTAAGTGGCACGATAAAAATAAATCACGAAGTTACCTCTGATTACAAACTATGTCAATGCGTACGTAACTCACGTAATAACTCGTACAAACATAACACATTTGAAGGTGACCGAGGGCTACTATAACAATTGTATGTTTAATTTTTTTTCATTTTCGATAAATTCAATCAAAACTCACTTTTGCGGCGCCCGCACTGTTTTCTAAGCGGGATGGCAATTTGAAAAATGTGCGAGAACGACGAGGACAAACATTTTACTTTAATAATTTACATTTAATATACACAGCTTATTCAACATTTATAAAAACACATAAAAAATTATGTTACAATAAACAAAATCATAATAAATTAATATCTACTAGATCAACAAAACTAAATGTTTTATTAAGCTGTGTATATTAAATGTAAATAACTGCAAAATTTTGCTTTATATGCCGTCCTAAACGCGGGACAAACACAGGCGGTGCGGGCACGGCGCGGGCGTTATACAACATATTGTATAGAAGCGACGCCCGCGCCTCGTTTTTCGTGTATATCTCGCGCCCCGTGGCTTCTATACTTTTTTACCCACGACGGAACGGAGCAGGTATATGCGTTTAGGGTGAGAGATGTTTGTTTGTGTGTGCGTTTGTGCAAAGTAATGTTCCCACCTATCTTCTGAACTAATGATCCGATTTTGATGCGGTTTTCAATAACGGGTTTGTGTTTGACGAGTTCATGTTCTTAGACAGGTGTCATGGCTGTAACTCACTAGGGGGCGCCACAATATTAGTGCAAAACAATGTTGCAATATAATTAAAACGAAATGTCCGATTACAATTCTGTTTTCAGCAATGTGTATGTGGTAGCTTAATGCATGTTCCCAAATAATAAAAACTAGAGGGCGCTACAATACAAAATAATATTGCAATAATATTAAAACGAATTGTCCGATTTCAATGCGGATTTCAGGAATGAGTTTCGTGTAGTTATCGTACAACATTGTATCAAAAAAGTTTTTACTCAATGGCAGTGCAAGTATACAATATGGTTCCGGAATGCATAAAGCAGTACGATGAGAATCGTTTCAAATCGGCTATCAGTGCTTGGCTAGCGACTAGACAATTTTACAGTGTACAATTTTTTTTGGATAATAAGGGAAAACTTTAGCATTTACTTCAGCATAACAATATGAAATAAATTAATTATATTTTTACTACTTGACTGAAGATTCATGTGTAATATTATGAGAGTTTTGACATTTAATTAATTAATTATATTTTTACCACTTGACTGAAGATTAATTGTGTAATATGTATTATGAGAGTTTTGACATTTAATTCATTGACTTCTAATTAATTTAGTTATTTAAGAAAATGACATTGTACACCTCATAAGGTAAGCCATGGCAGAAGTTTTTTTAATTACATGTAAGACCTTTTTACATACCTATGGTTATGCAATAAATGAATTTGAGTTTGAGTTTGAGTTCGTGGGTGATTGGTGCATGTTCTCAGATGAGTGTTATAGAGGTAACTTTTAACAATGTTTAATGTAATAGTGTGAGTAAAATTTCAAAATTAATGCACAGCGATACCTAGACGGCGTATTTGTAAATTACCAATATCAATATCATTTGTATCTGGTGGGTGTTGTTGCCTCAAATTTTGCAAATTGACTGATATTCCTGTCAATGTGTACTGGTTTTCAAGAACATTATTTGATTTTGGTATTACTGATTTAGCTAAAGCATACTAGGTATCTTCGGAAGAAAATTTAATAGCACAACTTGTACCATTTTGAGCGACTGTACCTTTCGGACCTCGACTGTGGGAGTCAAAAAGAAAAAAAGAATTGCCTCTTTTGAAAACTGCAATCGAGATTCCGTTGGCTGTTAAAATTCCAGAGTCATACTTATTAAAGAATTAACGTATTCCGTTTTGGAGGTTCGGAAATCCATCATCAGAATGGTCAGTAACAAGATTTCCACTTATGGTGTCTTCTTCCATTTCGATGGATATATTACAAGTGAAAACGCTTCGAATTGCGTATTTAATTCATGGGGTCTCAGATATTCATGCTTAATAACATTAGGCACATCACGAGTGTTGATACTTTCCATATACAGATTATCAGCCACTATTAAAATATTATCAATGACACCAGTATCCCACATAATGATGTCCATAATTTTGCTGGTGGCTATTGATACAGCTGCTGCAGCTGTGCACTGTTTTCCACGACTTTCATCCCTAAATTTCGGATGTCCTTGGTGAAAAGATCCTCATAAAATTTCGCGTCCGTTACCAATGTCTATAAAGCAATTGCGGTGGTTTGTTGTGATCACATTGGTATGGGATCTTTCAGTGCGATCCGGAGGAGCGCAATCAGGTGATATTTGGCAAATGTCAATAATATTACATAAGCTCGAAGGCATCGACATTCATAGTGTTTTAGGGAGTTTTAGCCTGTATTAGGAACTGTTTCCGCCTTCACCGCGTGGAGGTACTCCCAGCTTATGTCATCATTGAATTCACAGTTCAAATACAAATATTATAGTCTTAAGAGTATTGACACCAATTCTGAACAAAAACCAAAAGAAAGCAACTGTATAATATTTATTATGTGGTAGGATGAATCACACTTATTGTTTTGCGAGATCTTACCTACACATTATATAGATTATAATTCGTATATGCTCTCTAAAAAGTCTGAAATAAAATTAAGCAAAATTAAAAATTTTGAAAAAAACCCACGACGGTAAAAATCTCATCGAAAAAGAATAAAATAACTCAAAACCCCCGACTTAACCCAATTATTATGTAACAAAATATTATAATAGACGTAAAAATACTTTCTAAAAAAGAGTTGACATCTCGAGAAATCGGTAAAAGATATACTTAAGTACCTAAACAATGAATATCGATGTTTACAGTTTTTTCCTAACGTGTCTGTTTCTCTAAGATATACTTGGATGTAGCGATAATAATTTTACCATAATACATAACCGAGGAATATCCGTCGGGGGCTGCCTTTCCTATATGAAATTTCAACAAATATTTAATCATACTCATAAGTGTATTTTATGTCGTCGTTAAACATCTACAATTCTTCAATAATTGTATTCACGTCACTAGAAAAACTTTAGCTGGTTTAATGGCAGCCCCCGACGGATATTCCTCGGTTATGTATTATGGTAAAATTATTATCGCTACATCTAAGTATATCTTAGAGAAACAGACACGTTAGGAAAAAACTGTAAACATCGATATTCATTGTTTAGGTACTTAAGTATATCTATTACCGATTTCTCGAGATGTCAACTCTTTTTTAGAAAGTATTTTTACGTCTATTATAATATTTTGTTACATAATAATTGGGTTAAGTCGGGGGTTTTGAGTTATTTTATTCTTTTTCGATGAGATTTTTACCGTCGTGGGTTTTTTTCAAAATTTTTAATTTTGCTTAATTTTGTATGAAATATGAAATGAGCGGCGACGCGCCCGCGCCTCACGCCTCTCGAGTTTGTCCCGCGCCTTAGAGGTAAAAGAAAATATCGCACGTGAAGTGACTTGCACACTGAGGTGACATGTATATTGAATGGTTACGTATTCGCGTTGCACACGTCCTTAGGTGTGAACCTGCAGCGCCCTGTACGCGGCCGCGATTGATGCTAAGACCAGGCAACTATACCTTCCATCCTTCGGGATATTACTGTTAATAGAACCTTACAGATTGTCTGGGTACCCAGCTTAACACTTTTAATGAAAGCCAAATACAGCCACAAATGGTCTGAAATAGTAAATTAAGAAATAGTATAAATAACCCCTTCGCAAAACATCCCTTTCTTAAAATATCTCATAGTCATCATATCAGCTCATATACGTCCCCACCGAGGGGCACGAGCCTACCCTGAATTAGGGCGATAGGGCCTTAGTCGACCACGCGGGCCCAGTGCGAATTATTCACTTCACACACAACCTTCGAATTTCTTCGTAGGCGTGTGCAGGTTTCCTCACGATGTTTTCCTACACCGTAAGAGCGTCCGATAAACGTACATTGAAATATAAATTCTAAATCACATTGGTACGTGGCAGGTTTCCAACCACGACCTCCTTGACAGGAGGCGGTGGCCCTGGCCGTTACGCCACCGACGCTCTATCTCTCCTAATAGCAAAATGAAATTTTGACCTTTCGCTCACAAGATATTTTGCTAAAGGGATATAATACGAAGGAGCCATTCAATTGACTACGTATTTTTACTCATTTTCTGACTTTAAACGATCTAAACCAAAGAATTCAACTCCGTTTCTTTGCGATTATATAATTATATTATACAGACATTATTTAAATCAATGTGTAGTCAACACATGGGTAGATAATAAACAGTTTAAGCAGACATTGGTGTCAATGACGCTCGCATAGCCTGTTGAGACAGTGACCATATCCTTTTATGGGAGGTGGACTGATACAATTTACATTGGGTCGTAAAGAACTAATTACTTAAGGTGTTACATATAGAATTTAATTTGCAGTTCTCTAGATTAATATTAATGGGTTTCACTTGTAATGTGCTTAAAAGTCTTGCAGTGTTACAAAAAGTTGGTGATTGCAAATCTTACTCGCGCTACGTTAGTACTAATACACAGGGTGTAACGAAATTGGTGTTGGTCCCGTTAACTGGGGCTTCTACTCATCATACTGAACAAATTTTGTTCTACGACTTTGCTGAAATCTCAAAAAAAATATTTTTTTCTTCATACAAATCGATCAGCTGATTGACCAATTTTGTGCGGTGGGTACAATTTTTTTTTGAGAATTGACTATTGGTTCCCTTGGGGACAGTTGTTCAGTATGACCAGTAGAACCCTGCTAACGGGACCTACAGGATTTTTTTTTAAATTAAAAATTTGAGTGCGTTTGGCTGCACCTCACCTGATGGTAAGTGCCGATGCAGGCGAGGATGTGACACGCAAGCTCAAATAGTGCCTATTCACTCTCGTGTTGAAGATTCCTAAATTATACGAATCGGGGAATACAGACGCCGGAAGGGAATTCCACTCCTTGGCCGTTCGCATGATGAACGAAGACGCAAAACGCTTCGTGCGAAAAGGTGGAACATTGACGACAAAGGGATGGAACCGCCCTCCGCGCCTGGTCGTCCGATGATGAAATGGAGAGGGGGGAATGAGGTTGTGAAGCTCCAGGGCACACTCTCCGAAATGAATCCTGTAGAACACCGATAGACAGGCGACTTTACGGCGATGCTCGAGGCTTCGTTACACCCTGTTTATACTTTGCTCGCGCCTTAAAACTTTTCTGCAGGAAAATATTTCTTTTCTCAAAAGTAGTACAATACGAGAGATGAATGTTATCATAAAAGTGGGCAAGGTGATGGTAGATTAGATTAGATTATTTATTTCATGTCACCAGTAAAATATTTATAAATGTGTCGGCGGCAGATAGTTAGAATGCGTCGGACAAAAGATTAACTTTCGCATTTACAATGTTAGTTAGGAGTAAGTATGGTCAGTACTCAGTTATTACAATTCTGTAAACATGACCTAGAAACTATTATCTGTGTTTGTGGTTTGTCAGAGTTTCGTAAAACAATCATTTTTTTACGGAATTCTGATAATATAAAACACAGATATTAGCTGCTAGAACATGTTTTAAATAATTTAATAACTTGGATCGATTAACATTCAAATATGACCCAAACTGCGTTTGTATAGAACGCGCTTGGAAAACAAATGAACACCTGTTTCACAAGAAATGTGTATAATGATGTTCTCTTCAAAAGTGACTCCAATTTTGTATCATGACATGAAACAGGAATAAAAACTTTCTTACACAATTAATTATTTCAATCTCTACTCGTTTGATAGCGTGAGCTTTTAACCATTTTGCAGAGAAAGTTCACTTTAACTTCTTAATAAAACGCCGCCTTAATAGTTTATTGTAGCATTAACACTGTTATCTTAACGGTGCACATATGAAGAGCGAGTCATTTTCTCAGGAAATGTTAAATGTTTGCTTTATAATGCCTTTTGAATGCCGCTTTTGAAGCAACATGTTAATGAACACGTTAGTAAACTTTGTAAAGATAGCCGGTTTCTGACTGATTGGATTGCAAAATAAATAAAATTGACACAAATATGCAGGCTTATTAACTTCATTATATCATTTATCTATATTTATTTTATTAATTTAACAAACGAACAGTCTTATATATAGGATTACATAAAAAATTTAAATTAAAAACGACCTGGAGTTCAACTTAATAAAAATAAAATATGAAATATACATGCTCTGACAAAGTATATATATTAGTACTGCTCTGAGACAATATTAATTGCACAACAATTTTTACTTAAACTGTTTTTAACATTTTATTTTATTTCTAATCGCACTTTTAAAGGTACCCAAAGTATGTAGTATTAAAAATGTCTACATCGGAAAAGTCGTTAGTGAAGTTGCGTGTCGATCGTCGGAAGAAACTATTTTTGGTAGAATTTGTCGAAAAAGGGGAAATTAAAAAGGTTGTTTTTGTGCGAGAGGATATACGGGGTGGTATCCTAAAGTTTCGCCGCAAAACATCAGTGTTAACAGCATTGATGTGTTCCGGCTTGAAAGATAAGAAAGCCAGATCCTCATTGCGTTGGGGAATCTTGGTAAGCCCGCTTCCATATTCGGCATCATCGTCACTTACCACCAGGTAAGATAATGCCAAGGTTAATATAAAAAAATAACCATTTGTAAGTATATGAAAAAATATGTCATTTGTTTTTGAATATTACACTAATTAAGGTGGTTCATTAAGAACACTAGAAATAAATAATATACTCATTCTTATGGAGTTTAATCGAAATCATTGAGTATTTTGCACATAATATAGGGGGGCAACAAGTATTGTTTAATTGTTATATTATTACTTTAAATATTAGCAACAAGTTATTTTTTACAAAGCTGCTACAAGTGTCCACTTTTGACAATATCGACAAACATATCTTGTTGCTAATAGGTAAAGTTATACAACGACCTTTGACCCCTGTATGTGCGCAAAATACTCAATAGTTTCTATTAAAGTCTTATTGGCGGCGCTAGTGTGCTAAGATCATTGTTAGGAAAGTTAAACAAGTAACTAGTATCTCATCTGTGGCTAAACTGTTCCTCATACCACAGATGAGATACTAGTTGCTCATACTAATGCTAAGTCATAACCGTTTATTTCACGTTTTATGATAAAGCTCGACTTTTAAACCGCATGATATGTGTATGAACACGTAAAACCAGCTTTGCCTTTTAAATTTTATTTGCATAATATTATCAAATAGCCGACCATATTGAGATGTTGAAGAAAAGTTGTTATTACATTACGTAGATTACACGCTTATGAAAAGTGTCAAAATGTATGTTAACAGGTACTTATTAAACTATTTTTTTTTAAAATTTGAACGACGGGATATCGACCACAGGAGGTAGATGATGTTGAAATGAACAAGTGTGTTTATTACGTAGCTGTCATTTGTTTAATTAATGAAATTATCAATGGTAACATGTGTGATAAAAAGGTGTGATTTGTGTTTTTAATGAAATTTGTACGACAGAAAGCTTATAATTTGAATGAAAGACAAAGAATGGATTCAGCTGTCAAAAAAGCAGTTATAAATTTATTTAAAAAATTGAAAATAAACTTCATTGTAAATTATACATGTTTAATTTAGATGAAAGGTAAGGTGTATTCTTTCTGTGTATATAAAAGGAAAAGGTGACTGACTTGTATATCAACGCACATTAGAAACCACAGAACGGATTTCGCTGAAATTTGGGATACAGATAGCATTTAGGACGTGGGTATCCGCTAAGACCAGAAGGAGTACCAACCCGCACTGGGCCCGCGTGGTCGACTAAGGCCTAATCGCCCTGATTCAGGGTAGGCTCGAGCCCCTCGGTGGGGACGTATATGAGCTGTAATAATAATAATAATATCCGCTAAGAACGGATTTTAGGAAATTCCCACGGGAACGGCAAAATTTTGGATCTGCGCGGGCAAAGTTTAGATATATGTGTAACTACTTGTCTATGTCTGAATGGTCTAGTACATTTAAAGGATTTGTAGAAATCTAAGTTATATAAAAAGCGTGGTAATTATTCTAACAGGTTGTCTGGAAGAGATTGCTGTTAGCAATAACACCGCTTACTGTAAATCATATGCTATCATGCTATGTACTATAAATGTAATTAAATAAATAAATAAATGTGGTTACGTACATACGTACAACAAATTAGCATATCCCTACTAGACATGTGCGCCGATGCCGAAATTTTCGGCGGCGGCGTAAAGCTAGAATTTGGTTGGCGGCGGCGTAAATGGCGGCGTAAACGGCGGCATAAATTACACAAAAAACAAGGAGAATCAGAAGTAAAATTAATAAAAAAAACGTTTTCATAAAAATTAATATAAGGTATGAAAAGAAACGTTAAAGTCGCAATAAAATATGGCACAAAAATAGTTTGCTTTAGTAATTTGGTTACGAATAACGTATACTTACAAATTGTAATAGGGATTCCCTACTAGATCTATCAGAAATAACTTAAGCCTTTCGAAAACTTATAATAACTTTATTTGCATCAGACAAAAAAAACTAACGCTGTAAGTATACCTAAGTTCTTTTTAGGGTTCTGTACACCCAAAGGGTGACCAACGGGACCCTAATACTAAGCCTCCGCTATATGTATTTCATGAACCGTAATAGGTACACAGTTGGAATTTTCTATTGCCGCATTAACAACAAATAAAATTAATAATAATAATTATCATCATGAGACAATTGATATGGCAGGCGTCCCGTAGTCTCATCAATATCTCAGCAACCAGTCCAGCAATTACCCACCCATAACCCGGCATAGTTCCCATCTTTTCTGTAATAGTCCTTGCACCTGGCGGGTGCTGTCTTTGAGTGAATCTTTATAGTTCAGGCAGAGACGGCACCCGCTAGGTGTACACATCACAACACATTATAATACCTCAAAGGGGCCTCTGCGTGTTGGATCTGTATCCCCATTCCCCATGTAAGCTTTCCAAAGGAACGGCTTTTTGGCCGAGTTTAAAAAAACCTGGGAAACATGATAATCATCATCATATCAACCAAAAGACGTCCACTGCTGGACAAAGGTCTCCCCCATAAATTTCCACTACTGCTGGTCCTGCGCTGCCCACATCCAACGGCTTCCCTCTTCGAACAGCCAATACCTAATAAAAATTAGGAAAAGTTTAAAATTAAGGAGGTACAAAAACTTGTTTATTCAGACGTAAGTTTAATTTCGCTCTATCGTAAAAACGGTACTAGCCTACACTTAGTGTGATTATACTACTAGTTCTGAAATATAAAAAAACAATACATAAAACCCGGCAAAGTGTGAGTCGTACTTGCGCTAAGAAGTAGAAACTGAATAAAAGGCTTTTTCTGTCACTCCCGTTGATGTCTTTTGTTTGTAATGCGAATAGGTATCATTATCATAGTTGTGCGGAGAGTTGTGAAGGTATGGAACCCGCGAAGTGCGAATAGGACACGCACTTGGCTGGTTTTTTATTAGCTTGTGTTATCCTACTGCTGAACAAAGGAAGGCCTTCCCTGTATTCCGTCACTATAAAAATATTTAAAAATTAAAATTAAAAAGCCTTAATACAATGCTATATTTGTGGATAATAATTTTGAACAAAAAAAAAACCAACATCAAACAGGAAACTAAGGTTCCCCTCGATTTCTCTGGGATGCCATCATCAGATCCTGGTATCCTTATCATGGTACCACCCTTGGAATATCTCCTTTCCAACAAAAAAAGAATCATCAAAATCGGTTCTTAAACGACGAAGTTATCCGCGAACACACATAAAAAATATAAACGGTCGAATTTAGAAACCTCCTCCTTTTTTGAAGTCGGATAAAAATATTTTGAAAGGAGCCCAGAAGGATCATTTCCAAGAAATCTGTAAGAAGATGACGCGCGCGAGTAGAGGCAAGAAATCTGGTACGTGACTCGCAACGCAATGCTGTCTGGTAATCGTTTCCATTGTCGCTCTCAGAGGAACGAGTATTATTACAAAAGAATCAGAATAATTTTGAACAGGGAACTAAGGCTCCCCTCGATTTCATCAGCCATCATCAGATCCTGGTTTCCTTATCATGGTACCACCCTTGGGATATATCCTTTCCAACGAAAAAAAATATCAGCAAAATCGGTTCATAAACGACGAAGTTATCCGCGAACACACATAAAAAATAAATAAATATATACGGTCGAATTGAGAAACCTCCTCATTTTTTTGAAGTCGGTTAAAAAGTCTTTTTACTAACTACTAATATTAAATAGCCTTTTATATCTACTTTACTAGCGGACCCGACAGACGTTGTCCTGCATGATTCTTCAATATCATATATTTACCTAGATACCGACTGCAGCGCCATCTGCCGGACTGATTTGTGAATCTAAACCATCCAAGGCGCCACCCAAACACATACAAAAAAATCATTCAAATCTGTCCATTCGTTTAGGAGGTGTTCAGTGACATACACACGTACAGTAGAATAGGGGTGACGAATACTAGTCATCTGATTTACTTTTTATCATCTGTCAAAAAAGACATTTTGATCTAAAAATGTATAAAATACGTAGGCGTGACGTCATAGTTTTGCAGCGTCATTTATGTACTCATTTTGTGATTTTGGTGAATTAAAAATCGAAGACTTCTTGGAAAACAAAACAAGTAAGGTTTTCCGAAGTTTAAGTAGGAGGGCAATTTAGTGATCAAAAGTTCATAATTTATTTCTGATGCTGTCGTCATCCCTATTATCCCAAAGATATAACGACTATTAAATCTGTAATAAGGGAATGAGTTGAGCAAGCACCCGGGTTTTTACCCATAAACCGTGTAGCGCGGTAACGCTGTTATTCGTTCTTCTTTCATTCGAACTTTTTTCATTTCATCTATTTGTTCCATTACGCATTGACATGCTTTAAAACCCAAATTCCGTCAATCATTCAACACTTCCATACTTCAATATTTTTATAAAAAATAAATTAAAATAAAATATCTTGCTGCTTTCTTTAAAGACCCATCTTGGGTAAGTTAAATTATGTTTAAATACCTTTTTAAGCTATTATATAGCTTTTATCGCGGGCTTTGAGGGGACCGAATCAAGAAATTTCGTAAAATAAAACCTGACACCCCAAAAAAGAAATATATTGAGTTCTAAAAAACTTACAGTGCCATCTATCTATCCATCATGATGATGATCATGATGGCGATGGCGATGGCGATTGATGATGGCGATTGATGATGGCGATAGATGATGGCGATTGATGATGGCGATTGATGATGGCGGATGATGATGGATGATGATGCTGATGATGATGAACTTTCTTGGTGTTAATTTATAACATAAACATCCCGCGCCCCAAGGACCATATTATGGTACTGGTAAATACTGCATAAATAAAAAATAAATAAATAATTATAATTGCATAAGTTGATAAAAAAATGCTATGCAATAGCTTTACCGCGGCAGTCCCCGAGTGCCACGTCTTTTTTTTTTAATTTATTTGTATTTTTTAGGTCTTATCTCAAAATTAAATTAAATTCTGTGAGCACACGCGGAATTTTTAAAACCCACGCCCTACCGTACACCTACCTACCCGTCGTGCCACAACCGGGTTAAACCCGGATTAATTAACCTAAAGTTAAGTTAACCCTGGGTAATACCCAATTTTGGGTTAAACCCGGTTTTTCCCCGGGTAGGTGTATGTAGGATTATGTTTTTGCCCATTATAGCTTATCGCCGTATGCAATACTTTTTCGCGTGATGCTAAGAGCTAAATGAAATATTTAGGCAGCCAATTATAGCTATGTGACTTTGTTTTTTAACCTGCTTTTTTTAAATTTGTTTTTGCTTTTATGTTTTCAAAATTTTAAATTCTCATTTCCATCCTTTCTTTTTTTTGACTAATCATCTTTCCGGACTCTCAAAGTACTTTCTTTTTCAACTTTCTATGTTTTATAATGTTTTCAAGTTATATGTTTAAGTTCATAGATTAAAAAGGTGGTGGTACATAATTTTTGCTTCTTTTCTACAACCCTGATCCCCTTGCCCTGCAAGAACTTCTCTTGACCTTTACTCGTGCGAGCTTAAACGCAGTACGGAGTCCTCCATACACGAGCAGTGACTAGTGTTATAGGCTTTGACGCAACATTAAAGGTGTTGGACCATTGTGTAGACTGTTACATTTCTTCTTCTATTGTGTTGAAAACAAGTCATATCTCTCCTGACCAGTGCGTGGCCACCTTAACGGCGCTGTCGGCGGCGTCCTTTGACTCTTCTCGAGAGCAGGTGTTACGGCACATTGGACATGCAATCAGATGGGCCATTGTCTGTGGAGAACCACACCTACACCTACACCGGAAAACGTAGCGTAGGAAGGCCTCCTACTCGGTGTGACATGGTGAAAGTTGCGCAAAGCCGCTGGATGCGGGTAGCGCAGAATCGGTCGTCGTGGAAATCCTTGGGGGAGGCCTATGTCCAGCAGTGAACGTCGTTCGGCTGATATGATGAAGAGTAGATTAAAACATCATCATAAAATTTCCAAAGGAATAGGGTTGGAACATTTTTGTATGGAACGTGGCATAGTGACAATATGTAGATACATTTTTTTTATTCGGCGCACGATTGAGCCTATATTTTTTGATAGGGAATGCAAAAACAAATCGAAAATATACTAGGATATTTTGGCCTAAAGCGTCACGTCGCTGAGATATTTGGAGTTAAACCTTGTCAAAACACTAATTACTCGTCTCCCAAAATATCTCAGTAACGTGACATTTAAGGCAAAATGTCCTAATACATTATCGGTTTGTATTTGTATTCCCTATCGATAAGGTTCAATTGTGTGCCGAAACATTTCGAAAAAACTGTATGTACATATATTGTTACTATGCTACTAAAGTTCGTTAAAGGAGTTTAATGTTTAGTTTATTGGGTTCAATGGTCGTCATTCTTTAGCAAGTTTAAAACACATCTACCGTACCGACAGACGTCAGATATCCTGCTGTGAAATTAAAAATGTCACATTCGTGAGAATACAAGTGCATGACTAAACATGACGTGTCGTTAGATTCCTTAGCCGATCCCAACTTTTAAATTAAACAAAATTATACCATACATACATACGTATACACACTTATCTTTGCACGCGAGATTCCTCATACAAAACTAGTTTGAGTTTGCGTTCATTCATTCATAAATAAGTCATGTGTTTTTGCTTGAATCCGTTGGTTGGGATGATTAAACGCTTCTCGGTGTTACAAAGTTTTTTGTTTTTTTTAAATTTTTTATTTACAATTGGTAAGCCCTTGGCATCATCTCACCTGATGGTAAGTGACGATGATGCCGAAGATGGAAGCGGGCTTACCAAGATTCCCCAATGCAATGGAGAACTGGCTATCTTATCTTCAAGCCGGAACACATCAATGTTGTTAACACTGATGTTTGGCGGCAAGACTTAGATAAGATGGTGGTAGCTGGCCAGGCGGGCTTAGAAGTGATCTGAGGAAAATACCCTACCACCAACCAAACCGAGTCTTACAATTGACCCCGCCGGGAATCGAACCCGCGACCTCCTGTGTAAAGTCAGTGAACTTTGCCTCTGAGCTACGGAGGCGGTTAAACCTTTAGTTAAAGTTTCTGACATTCAGCAAAACGTGGACTCATGCGTATAAACTTGAATTGGCATTGATTTAATTGTACATGAGAATAGGGATGACGACAGCATCAGAAATAAATTATGACCTCTTGATCACTAAATAGGAATGACGAATGCTAGTCATTTGAGTTACTTTTTATCATCTGTCAAAAACGACATTTTATTCTAAAAATGTTTGATTTACCTAGGCGTGACGTCATAGTTTAGCGGTGTCATATATGTACTCATTTTGTGATTTTGGTGAATTAAAAATCGAAGACTTGATGGAAAACAAAACGAGTAAGGTTTTCCGAAGATTATTAAGTGATCAAGAGTTCATAATTTATTTCTGATGCTGTCGTCATCCCTATTGCCCTCCTACTTAAACTTCGGAAAACCTTACTCGTTTTGTTTTCCATCAAGTCTTCGATTTTTAATTCACCAAAATCATAAAATGAGTACACAAATGACGCTGCTAAACTATGACGTCACGCCTAGGTATTTCTAACATATTTAGAACAAAATGTCGTTTTTGACACATGATAAAAAGTAACTCAGATTCGTCATCCCTATTTCCTTTTATTGGCTTAGTTATTTTCGGACACCAATGAGAGTAGAGTCGAGTTTTAAAATTCTAGTGTTTTGCGTGGTTTCCAATGTAGTGATTTTCAAAATGAAATAATACGTACCACGGTCTACAATTACAATTTTATGGTTACTGATTTCTCTCTCTTTCCTTTCACAACTGGATATAAATTGAAGTCGAACCGATTACTGGTACTTACGAGGCCTTTAGAAGTCTATTTATTAACAGACTAATCTGTATGAACGCCAATTTAAATAAAATTTAAGACAGGCTTCGGTATTCTATGATTTAGTATACACGTCAGTTCTTTACTCTCTATCTAAACTTTAAATTCATCTAATACTTCAAACTAACCTTTAGTTCTTGTATATAATATGTATATAATCTTCTTCGGAAACGGCTCCACCGATTTGTTTGAAAATGAGTATACGGGGATTTTTAGGGGCGAAAAATAGATTTAGATAGGTCTCATCTATGGGAAAACTTTATTTCCCGAGATTTTCCCACTGGAGTCGGGCGCGAAACGAAATATGCCGCGCAATAGGTAGCGTATTTTAAAATGTTTTTAACGGCTCTGGGTACTATGCCCTGAGCAAAGCTCGGTCGCCCAGGTACTAATTATTAATAACGCTATTTATAGCTGTGGTGACATGTTTACCATCATAGAGGTACATCGGTTTATTTCAAAGAAACCTCGGGATCAGGAGCAATGATGAACATAATAATATCTATGCTACTATTATAAAGAGATAAAGTTTGTATGTTTTATGCAGGAGGTAATCTTTGAAACTATTCATCCGATTTAAAAAGTTCTATCACCAATACTTAGAATGGAATTTCAGGATGAACTTGGCTAAAAAAACCTAACCTTGGACTCCAGGAGTGCCGACAGAAGTGAAAACTTTTTTCAGTTTCATAAGTTTTGACCCTGCGAGTGTTCCTGGTAAGGTGGCGGTGGTGGTAAAGTCCGCGAGTGCAATGGTTTTTTCCTATCTTAAAAATGCCCAAAGAAGTTTTCACTTCAAAACCCCGCTCACTCTCGATATCCACGGGGCCGAAGCCCCGAGCGACAACTAGTAAAAGATGTTTTGATATGAAGAATGGAAAGATTTTACGAAGAGCACAGATAAAATATTGGGATAAACAATTAAAGTATGTTGTTTGGCACTAGAAATCTAGAAATTGTAACCTTAGTACCAAAGATCACGTTATAGTTGCAATGCCTTAATAAGCAACAAACACTCAACTGAAAAATATCACATGTCTGTCAATAAATGTAGACGCATTTATCAAAGATGTCCCCAGTTAATCTTGACACCCAAGCAGCGAGATATTCCTCAGAGCTTACTAGAATTTTTGCTGAAAAGGGTTGTGTGGAAGGTCATGGAAAACTGGTTGGTGGTCTAGACAGCAGGGTCTTCAATGGCGCCTCACGTATAAGTCGAAGTGTTCGCGGTATTCTATTGGCATCTAGTGCCAAGGTTTATAATTACGTCTCAACGTGCAGGTAATATGTTTTGTAATTAGTTAGTAAGTACATACAAGTCTTGCAGGGTCGAGTTCTTTTAAACTTCTTAAAAGGAAGAGATAAATTAAAATTTAAAACTACAGATTTTCTTGTTTTTACTTGACTATGGCAATGACGGTTTTCTTAGAAGAATTAAACTACATTCTATTACCTTAACACAGGAATTATTTAACAGTATTACAGTGAATGACGATAATAATGAAACGATTTCGTATTGTTCCAATTCATATACAAATACACAGTTTAAAGTATACATTTCCTATAATTTGGTGACCTTCAAGGCGAGAGTGAATAGACATTATTAATTGAGTTTGCGTGTACCATCCTCGACTGCATTATCACTTCGTATTAGTTGAATTGCAGTAAAACGCACTCAATTATTTTTGTAAATTAAAAATACAAACTTTGGTCTTCTTACAACTATACAGAGTGTAAAAAAATAGTGTAGGGCCGTATAAATTGGGCTTCTAGACATCATTCTGAACAACTTTCTCCAAGGAACCCATAATCAGTTCGCGAAAAAAAAAATTGACGCTCCATACACAAATGCACAAAATTGGTCTATCAGCTGATCGTTTTGTATAGTTTAATTTTTTTTGCGATTTCAGCAAACTTGTAAAACAAAAGTTGTTCAGTTTGATGAGTAGAAGCCCCAGTTAACGGGACCTATACCAATTTTGTTACACCCTGTATAGTAGTCATTCATTTACAAAACCATCAATCTTGACTTGATCATATCCTGCCAAAACTAGTTTAAGACTTGTTTGTTATCGTCGCCGCAATTTAATTCTAATATCAAACGATTTTCTTTAATTTACAGGTTGCCCCAAAAGAATTGATGAATGACCAGGTTTAGTAAGTAAAATTTAAGCTTTCTCGCAGCGGCACTAAAGCAGCGCACTTCAGTACTTATCACAGTTTCTTCAACAGCCCTATCCTGTACATAACAAAATTGCAGAAGAACCTATTAACTGGAGCTACATAGGTACTTACTGAAAAACTTTACCCAAGAAATAAATAGTCAAATTAAATAAAAAATAGGCCACGCCATACAAAAATACACAAATCGATCGATTTGTATGAAGAGTCAAAGTTTTTTTATGCGGACTGATAATGGATTTCTTGAGGAAAGTTGTTCACTGTAATGAGCAAAAGCCTTAGTTAACGAGTCATATACCAATTTTGTTACACCCTGTGTAAGCAATAACATTAGTTAACAAACGACCTTCTGTTTTAGTCACAGTACAGCATCTGTTATATTACATATTTGCAGACGACATGTTACTAGTTCTAATTTATTTATTTATTATGCTAAGATGGTCTCAGCTTCCTGATGGATGATATAAGGCCATTCAATCATCTAAGTTTTTGAAACTTGTTAATGGATAACGGGTATCAATTGTCGCTCAAACTTCTAGTAGGATTAACCTTGCAAATTATAAAAGCCCTGGTTTTGAAATCAAAAGTACAAGACGATTGAACCAGTCAGATATCTCGATCTTATTTAGGTATGCCTGAACATAAATTAAAGGACTCACTTTTTGTTAGGTAGATGGAAAAACCTCATCTTCCTAGCCTTATTATATTCATCGGTCGGATATGCTTCTATTCTGGCCTCATGCTGGTCAATTCTTGTGTCACACCTCCCTTCTGAATATCCATTTTAACCCCATTTATACACTTATCATTGTTGAGGTCAGCACATCAAGCTAGACACTTTGGACTTTGTACCGTCCTTATGCCGTATGCGTATGGATCGGAATCGCACTACGAGTGTTTAGCTTGATGTGCTGGCCTTTGTACAACCTTTCATCCGCAAGACCATCTCATGTTTGAGTTTTAGAATTTAGGTGAAAATACAAAAATATTATGTTTATTATATTTTTACGATTTTCCTCAAAAATCAGAGCAGTATACTCAGAACTAAACAGGTAACCTAAGTACTAATGAGACCTCATGTCCTTCAGAATTGTTAGATAGAGAGGTCAAGTTACACTGGTCAATGAGGGTGACGTCACAGGGCAGCCGGTCAGGCCGATAATGGTCGAGCAATCTGCTGCAATTAGAGATGACGCGAGCACGCTAAACATTGTGATGGTGCAGGTGAAAGGATGAAGTTCCGTAAGCCCAAGGGTAGACATAAAAAACTATTTGTGAGCACAAGGGTACAACTGCTTTGTTTACGAAGTCCTTGCCCTGTTCTTTTTATTTGTGTGAGTAAGAAACTCAGGGTTCTAAAATATCCGATATTTATTATAAAAATCAAAATAGCGGATATTTATGATATATATCCGATATATATCAAACGTTTGATATATATTCAATTTGTATGAAAGCCATATTATTATTTTATTGTATTATTTATGTTTACTATTTGCATATGTGTTTAAGTCGTGTGACTTTGAGGTAACATAAGAGGGTCAAAAGTACTAGAAAATGTTACAAAAGTAACATTCTGAATTCTGGCAACACTGGACGCCATTAATACCGGCAAAAGTGTTGCCATTTATTGATTAGAAATTATTATTAGGGAGTATGTTTTAACTCTACTCCAAAGCCATCTACATTTGGGAAGTAGAAATACAGTAACAAACGCCAAAAAATACTTAATAATATAAAATTTATAAACAATTGATATATATCATATAAAAAACATTTGATATCATCGGAAATATATCATGATATATATCCATTGATATAAATCCTCGAACCCTGTAAGAAACATTGAAATACATACGAATATAATAATACCCATGATAATCTTACTAAGCATTCACTTCAAGAGAAATTGAGAGAAAGTCATCAGTGTATATTACGAGTAGAACAGATTGCCATTGGGCCAGTTAAGTCCTCAAAACCGAAAGACGTAGTATAGGAAGGCCTCCACTCGGTAGACCGACGACCTGGTGAAGATCGCGGGAAGCCGCTGGACGCGGACAGCGCAGGACCGGTCATTGTGGAAATCCTTGGGGGAGGCCTTTGTCCAGCAGTGGACGTCTTTCGGCTTATATGATGATATGATGATAATATTCTAACTTTATAATATAAATGCACAGCAATAGTAAGGGGTCTGGAGAGTGACATAGGCTACTTGTTTACCGCGGGGAAATATTTTATTCCCTCGGGAAAATCGAAAACAATACTTGCGAAGCCGCGGACACACAGCTCGTAAGTAGTAAAACATGTTAGTAAAGGCAACGTATAAGTTTGTGGCTTGGACCATAACAAATAGTAATTTAATTGATGTTCGGCTTCAATATAAACAGGCGGCATCAACAGTCTGAATGCTGATATTAAAGTCCTTGCAAAAGTTTGCACTTTGCACATGATGCAATACATAATCAAGAGGTAGGTAGGTAGGTACTTATTATCGTTGACCGATGAACTTGATGAATTGATGTTAAATGATTATCAACTGTAGCAAAAAATAGTTGTGCAATTATTGTCTCAGTGCTTGTACATTTTCAAACGACTTCCAAAAAGGAGGAGGTTCTCAATTCGACTGTATGTTTTTTTTATGTGTGTTACCTCAGAACTTTTGACTGGGTGAATCGATTTTTATAATTAGTTTTTTTATTTGAAAGCTAGTGCTTCCCGTGTGGTTCCATATAAATTTTATCGAAAATCGGTGTAGTACTTTATTAGAAAATTAACAAGAACCAAAAATAATAATGCAAAAATGTACTAAGTTGTTGCAATTGAAGTCGGTTTTTTAACGTGTTTAGCGTTTTCATAAATGATTTAATGTTACATATTAAGTGGAACTCCAGGTCCTTTTTTATTTAAAATTTTTATGAAATCCTATATATAAGACTGTTTCCTTAATTATTAAAAAAAAACTAAATTTTCAGAATGGTGGACGAAAATTAAATATATTGTAAAACCATGGTGTGCATACTTTCTCGTGAAGCCTTCAACTTGTGGCATAGGTACATAAATCAGCATTAAAAATACGTTTACCTGGTAGCGAAGAAAAGAGATGATCAGAATCGATGAATTTACAAGTTACGATTTGTAACCCAGTGTGAGGCTTTATTAAGTACTAGTTACTCACAAAATTTCATTAAAATTGTTAGCCATTTAAACGAACTAGCTTTAGAACTAGAACGAACGTGTGAACCTAGTTTCTATGACTGTCACCGAGGGTGCGCAGTGCGCGAGCCGCAAGCTGTGTATAGTTGTAGTAACATCCAAAGTAGTTAGAGCCACTTAAAAAAACAGTTTTTTTACTATGATGGCAACCCTTCAAAATCAAGATAGGAAAATAATTTAAAAAATGGTTTGGAGATATAAAGATATTGTTTTGTTCACCCAAATTTCTAATAAGTAGTAAGTAGTAGTAACTAGATCCTGGACAGACACAAGCACAGGATCATTTTTTTAATTTTTTTTTAGTATTTTGGTCTTTATTAATTTGAAATCTCAACTTTGATTTTTTTGCCATCACAATACAGTCTTCATTCTTTCGCCGCTCGATGGTAAAAGGATCTTATACTGATTGAAATTCTTAATGTCTACTTACGTTTAGATTAAGTAAGGTTATCCGCATAGTCCCTAAGTTGTAGTAGATTGAGACTTACCTGAAAATGAAGAAAGACAAGGTTAAGAAAATCCTCATAATTAAATTAAGACTAAGAAAAAATGGCTAAAAGCAATCTTATTCTTAAACCAGGTTGAGCCTTAATCCTACTAACATTATGAACGCGAAAGTTTGTAAGAATATATGGATGTATATTTGTTACTCTTTCACGCAAAAACTACTAAACGGATCTAGCTGAAATTTGGTAGGTAGACAGATTAGGACCTGGATTAACACATAGGATACTTTTTTCCACGCTCGCGAGCCGCTTGCTGCTCGCGCATTGCGCACCCACGAAAAGTCATAGAAACGTTGTCCACGCGGATGAAGCCGCGGGACACAGCTAGTATCAAATATTATGAACGAAACCTTTAATTTATAGCATTAAAATTACCATTCACAAGGTCTCGATATAATACAATTTACATTAGAAGATCGTGATGAATTACAGGTCTATTCAGCAGAAGAACAAGCGTGGTACAGAACCTCGATTATTCCTACCTACGCACATACATACAAATGTGTGAATTAGCCATGTTCTCAAAATGTTCCACACAAAACCCAAAAGGCTTTCAAGGTCAGTTAGCGAGTTTGATTTGATATTGTTTTGAAATTGAATTTGATTTTGAAAGTAGAGCAACTCATAGTAGGTAGTGTAGATGAATTAGACGAAGATGGACAATGTGGAAAAACTGGAAGAGTCAAACAAGCTACAATAGAGACCTATGAACCAGTTGAAGGACACATTAACTACAGTAACATTGGAAGAAGAAAAAAAAAGAAGTACCTAAATGAAGGAATTAGTTGAAAATTTGATATAATTGATGATCAAACAAACTTACCTGTACGTGAAATTCGATAACAATTCAGTTCAATATATTTATTCAAAATAGGTGCAAATTGCACTCTTTCTGATAGTTATAAAATAATAATAACAATGTCATTTGTGAAGAATCAAGAAATAAACAATAATTAGTTAATAACGTCAAAATTAAATCCTTGATATAAACCAGATTATGTCATTAGAATATGAAAACAATAAGACACAAAAAGTTATACATAAAAATCATTGAATGCATTTAACAAGAGTAGGCCAGTTCACACGGACAGCACCCGGTCACGAGTATAACGCGAGAGTCAGCTATCGCTCCCATCAACCATATTAGAGGGAAAGGAACGACCCGGCTCCCGATGCGCCACAATACGGTAACTTTTTATCAACTGTTAAAAACGAAAGTTTGTTCTGCAATTATTCGCGTTAGTGACGTAGTGACGCATAAGTGACATAGGATTTAACGAACTAATTTGCTATTTTTAATAAATACAATGGTATATTTTATATCGAGAGACTAAACGTAGCCATAATGCTAAGGTACACAATGATATGTTAAGCTCTTTAGTCAATTCTTAGTAGTTTCATATCATGCAACTCTACCTTGCTCTATGATTAATTTGACCAAATCTAATATGCAAACCAAAAATATTATGATACCTATAAGCGTCGGTCGCTCAACCGGTAACGACTCGGTCCATCTAACCAGAGGTACCGGGTCCAAATCTGGACGGCCAATGTACCAATGAGTTTTTCAAAAACTTACGTACATATCATTACCGATTGCTTTAACGGTGAAGGAAAACATCGTGAGGAAACCTGCACAGGCCTGCGAAGAAACTCGAAGGTTGTGTGTGAAGTCGACCAACCCGCACTGGGCCCGCGTGGTCGGCTAAGGCCTAATCGCCCTGATTCAGGGTAGGCTCGAGCCCCTCGGTGGGGACGTATATGAGCTGATATAATAAAAACCTATAGAGAATAATAATAAATTTACTTATTTTGATTTTAAGTTCAAACATAGTTTTCAGAGAGAGGCCAATGAAGATGTGCGCCAACTTGTTTGTGTATTTTAAATTATATCTCAATATTCCCGTTAAATGAGGTACTCATATTATTACCACTGTAATCTTGAGATCGGCATGAGTTTCATAACTATACGCTTTACGTTTCGGTGCGTTTCTAGTGGGCCTATGCCTAAAAAAACAACGAGTGTGTTTACGAACGACTGAAGTAAAACTAATTCACCGTTCGCGTAACGCATTCACCAGCTTACTTCCCAAGTCAACCGAGCCGTTCGCATCGCCCGATCACACTCTTACTAACAACGCAAGAAATCACCGCCCGCGTAACGCATTCACCAGCTCCCCAAGTTAAGCGTGCGTAAAGAAGTTTTACTTCAAAAAATACTCCTTTATCTCAAATTTCAAGAAAAAATGTCATTGTTACTATGCATTACGTAGCTTTGTTTATACTGGACTTCAGAAACGGCTACGTACTTAGTTTCCTTCACGTTGAGTCCTCTTGAAAGTACTTGATAATCTTTGTTTTGCTTTAGTCATTCGCATTTTAAAGGTTTCCAGAATCGTACAAAGTACTAATTGAAAATACCTTAAGCTTTACTAGAATACTAAATTCTGGTAAAGTGCAGCTAAAGGCTTTACTCTTATCTAAATCCGGTACGAGGCTCAAATTGTTAAAAACACTTTAGTTGCATGAACGCAGGTAATTAGCCGGAAATATTTGCTGTGGTCGGGACTCGAACCAGCTATCTGCCGACATCGCGGCGACAGTCCTATCCGCCATCATCGTCTCGAACAAAAGGTAAAGCTTTGTTTTTTTTAGGTCGCTCGCGCATAATTCAAGAATTTCTTTTGTGATAAAATGTAAAGAAGAAAGGTTGTATATTACGCGTAAAAAATTCCCGCGGCAAAGCGTAAGATTACTTTATGTTATGACGTTACGTAAACATTGCTTTGATTCTGTTGCGTAATTATCGTACCTAAATTAAATTGTAAAGTGGTATTGCTAACAAAGTAAATGGGAGATGAAAAACCATATTTTCTTGTTTATTGAATTACTTACGTGTTTGGACGTCTTTGTCATTTTGATCCCGCTTTCTTTGTTGTTGAATGTTGTTGAATGGATAAAAAATCTAACTTACATTATTCTGTTATTGTTTGCGCATCCTTTCGATTAACAAATTCGAGGAATTAATAAAATTATACTACAGTTTATACAGTATACTAGTAAGTACACCTACTAACTTTATGATCTGGAAGAACTGAGCATCAGGCATCTTGTCACAGGTATCTCTTTACTCAAAAGGATGTTCAAACACAAAAAAATGTGCGTATCGGCTCCGACGCGCGACAGTTTACTCGTTTTTTTAAAAAATGTTTTATTATTTCTACTCGGAGCTCGGTCTCTGGTCTCGCAGGGAGCGCTCCGGGCTTCGCCTTACGCGGAGCTCGGCCTGCGGCCTGGCGGTTTCGGCGGTATGGCCATGGCGTCTATCTTAGCCTTCCTGTTATAAAAGGTGATTGACACTCGATTTCATTACTCATATATTTTTCGTACCGCGTGCAATATATGAAAATCAATTATTATTCTGAAGGAGTCAATAATATTATGTAAACAAACTGTTACATAATAAAAACAAAATGTTTTTCATCTTTTCATCCCAGTGCACGCAGAACAACATTGCCTCATACAAAACAACATAAAACCTTCCAAGAATAATTGACGTCACTAAAAGTAAACAACATTTTGATATCAGAAAGTGCGTTTCATCATGGCGACATTCCATCACAATGTCAAATGTCCAGATGTGGAACGGCGGCCCACGATTGGAATGCGCTTCCTACGCTGGGCCTGATATGGCTCCCCAATCTTGGATTTCGGACTCGTGTCAATGGCAGCAAGAATATGGAATTTGGATTTTACTGTGGGCAGAGGGACGAAGTGATTGGCGCATTTTGAGCATTTTTAGGACACCAAAACTTTATAAATATAATCAAGTAATTACTGGAGATAGAGTTTTTAAAGGAATTAGGATCATGCACGTTGAAACTTATAGACCTCTCTTTGACACAGTTATTGAAACAAAAACGAAGATTTTTTTTTTTTTTTTTTTTATTCACAATTTTTTATTCAGATAGTTGCGAAAGAGAATTCGGCATATTAAGGCCTTAAGATAGGTCAAATGACAATATGCAATTCAAATTATTGAAAGACTGTGTAAAGTTATCACTATGTAAAAATATATAATATAGTAATAAAAAATCGATTTAATTGAATACAATTTTTAAAATATTGCCACTTTTGATTAAAAAAAATATACTGTTGACCCTGTTTTTGCATTAATTGTAAAATTTCTCAAAAACAAATAGTTAATGTTGAATAAAACCAACACCCAAAAATCGGTGACTTAAAGACCTTTCATTTTAATTGAATTGAACTTATTTGAAAGTATAGAAATGTAATAAAAAAAAATCGAGAATTGGGCGTTCAGTTTCAATGTAACAGCCGCGTTGAAGCCCGCATGGATTTGAAATTAAAATAAAAAGTCTTACGTTCGATATTATTATAACACGTATCAACCTGCTCGGATTGAGGCATCTTACAACCTTAAGTCGTAATAGCATTACAAAGAATAGATCTTCTTTAGGAATTTTTCCGATTAACTTTCATGGCGTCTTCCTATAGACAGTATTTGCCACAAGGCCGTACGAAACATATAAAACGTTAGTGAAATTCCCAAGGTAATTGGATTGGTAACTGTAAACCAATCGGCATAAGCTCTTAGCATTTCTCCATAAAATCGATTCCTAAACACCAAACGATAGATGTAAAGCACATGCCGAACTATCAACCTACGCCGTTGTATTACGAGAAAATCACTTGGAAAGGGCGCGTTCCTCGTCCAGGTTGTCGTAAAAACGGCAGACTATTTTATTGCTGGGACCGGAATGCTTGGACTCGTAAAATAAAATCGGTGTAAAATTCACGCATTGTGCCGATGTCTGTTCGCCTGTCGGTGCTATATTTACGAGTGCCGCCGAAATAATCTATTTCGAAAGGCCAGGCCAGATCTTTCCACTGAGCGCCCATGACCTCCCCAGTACTGATGCGTCTTAAGGGCCGCGAGGAGGCTCGAGTCTCCATACAAACGTAGTTCCGCTTTAATAAAAAAACTACATGTCAGATTGAATCCAAACTTTGCAAATATATTGAGGACTTTTAAATATATCGAACTTTCAGTACAAAACTAATTTAAGCCTTCGTTTAGTTACGTTAAAATGTACTACGATAAAAACTAATTACAAACATCGATATGTGTCTACCCATTAGGTATATTTACAAAGTTTGGATTCAATTCGGGATGTAGTTTTTGTACTAAAGCGGAACTACGTTTGTATGGAAACTCGAGCCTCCTGGAAACTCTTAAAACCGCTGTATGCGACCAGTAATGTAAAGAACAATGACAAAGTTAAGCCACTGATTGTAGTGTATTTTTGGAAAATGAGGGGACGTTCATAAACAGTAATTTACGATTCGGCGTTTCATTTAAGTGGTAGCCAGGAAGCCAATGAAACTGTACGCACGGTGAGAAAGGGAATTGTCGATGTATAGGGCTTTATTGACAGAGAAAGACTCGCCTTGTTCGACGAAACCATAAAAGTTGATATTCTGTCCAATTATAGGATACCTTTTAAATGATTAATGTCGGTGCACAATACGGACATCAACCTTTGTACAAGACCATAATAATAATAAAACCGGCCAAGAGCGAGTCGGACTCGCACACCAAGGATTCCGTACCATCACACCTCACCACACAAGTATAACAATGAAAACTTTCATTCATTAGTTCATTGCAAACAAAAATGATAAACATGAGCGACAGAAATACGTTTTTTTTAAATTCAGTTTGAACCATACTCCTTAGCGCGGGTACGACTCACACTTGGCCGATTTTAATTATTTATTGTTTTTTTTTATTTTACTATAATCAAACCAAATTTTACGCTTGTATTGTATGCATTACCGTTTTTACGATAAAAGCAAAAACTAGAAACCTATAAAAACACTTTTTTGTTTTGGGCAATGCTTTTTTTTTTTTTTTTATTCACAATTGGTAAGCCCTTGACAACATCTCACCTGGTGGTAAGTGACGATGTTGCCGAAGATGGAAGCGGGCTTACCAAGATTCCCCAACGCAATGGGGAACTGGCTATCTTATCTTCATGCCGGAACACACCAATGATATCAACATTGATATTTGGCGGCAAGACTTAGATAAAATGGTGGTAGCTAGCCAGGCGGGCTTAGAAAATGCCCTACCACCAACCAAACCGAGTCTTACAATTGACCCCGCCGGGAATCGAACCCGCGACCTCCTGTGTAAAGCCAGTGAACTTGCCACTGAGCTACGGAGGCGGTTACACTGAGCTACGGAGGCGGTTATTCAGTTTCATTTTTGAAATTTTTATTATTTGTTAGTATATCCCCATCATAACATAATATATTCTGTGAAAATTTCAGCCAGCCACCTATTACGGTTCCAAAGATGTAGCCTTTTAAGTTTTGGTCAGATAGACAGACAGACAGATAGCATAGGCTTAGTAATAGGATCCCGATGCCTGGCATGGAACCCTAAAAACTAGATAACAAAGTCCAGGAACACGATTGTCGGTGTAAATCTAATCAAATCTTACAATTAGCAAGAATAGGTTTCGATGATGCTTTCTCTATTAAAACCCAGAAAAATATATTCGAAGGGCAGTACAATCATGAGAATTGTTTAAATTTCTTTGCAATCACACTTGGTCATCGCCAAAGGCACAAAACATGACTACAGTTAACAAACCAAAAGGCGCCAATTATAGACTCGTGCGCATGATTACCGGAGGCTATGGGCAGGTTGTCGAAGATGATGCTGTGTGAAATCATATTTATTTGATGCACAAGTATCTATAATTGAAATTAAATTAAATTTTTACTTTGGTACATTTGACACCTAGGTATGCCAAGTTAAACTTACATAATATGCACACCTAAATAGAAAACACTACCCAAAACATACATCTATGTGGACGTTCTTTGGCTGATACGATGATGATGATGATGATGATGATCTAAGGAAGAAGACATGTCTTGGAAAAGATTACGATTCTAACATCCAAGGAAGACGTGGACGTCCTTTGGCTGATATGATGATGATGATGATCCAAGGAAGAAGACATGTCTTGGAAAAGATTACGATTCTAACATCCAGGGAAGACGTGGACGTCCTTTGGCTGATACGATGATGATGATGATCCAAGGAAGAAGACATGTTTTGGATAAGATTAGGATTCTAACATCCAAGGAAGACGTGGACGTCCTTTGGCTGATATACGATGATGATAATGATCCAAGGAAGAAGACATGTCTTGGAAAAGATTAGGATTCTAACATCCAAGGAAGACATGGACGTTCTTTGGCTGATACGATGATGATGATGATCCAAGGAAGAAGACATTTCTTGGAAAATATTAGGATTCTAACATTCAAGGAAGACGTGGATGTCCTTTGGTTGATACGATGATGATGATGATCCAAGGAAGAAGACATGTCTTGGAAAAGATTAGGATTCTAACATCCAAGGAAGACGTGGACGTTCTTTGGCTGATACGATGATCATGATGATCCAAGGAAGAAGACATGTCTTGGAAAATATTAGGATTCTAACATCCAAGGAAGACGTGGACGTCCTTTGGCTGATACGATGATGATGATGATGATTCAAGGAAGAAGACATGTCTTGGAAAAGATTACGATTCTAACATCCAAGGAGGACGTGGACGTCCTTTGGCTGATATGATGATGATGATCCAAAGAAGAAGACATGTTATGTATTCAGTGACTGGCAATAAAACCCAGGACCCTCGGCATCAGATGAACCACTAACCAACGAGTCAGTCAATATACATTAAGAGAACAAGACTTCATGACTGCTTGCAAATGCTACCTTCAATCCAAACATCCCATCGTACCAGGAGTCAAAACCTTAAAATATGTGATCGTTTTAAATTAATAACAGCACTCCTGAGAGCATTATCGATTGATTGATTGAGCGACGCCATGACAGGTTAGTATGGCGACATGGCGACATAGCGATGGCGACTGACTGTCGGACGTCGCGACGGAGCCTTTAGTTATTATGTATCAGTAATAAACAATTAAGTAATTTATAACATAATAAATAAGCCATAAAACTAATTGTAAAGTATCTATCGATGGTGATTGAGAACTGAAATATGTAAATTATAGCTATACGGCTTTGAAGATAAAGTTGATCACAGAATTGCGTATTTTTACGAGTTTGTAATTGTAATCTATGTTGATTGAATACCTACTTGAATACATCTATCTGTCCACGTGATAAGTAATAATAGATTTTTATAATGTTATCTTATACCTGGTTTGATTGGTTCAACTTTTCTTAAAATCTTGCCATCGTTGCGTTTTTGTCATTTCGTCATCATTGAGGACAATTAAACACTGTAAAAAGTGTCCGCGTATCACATATTTATAAAATTGTTTGAACTAGGGCAGCCAAAGCTTCTAAACTAACTAACTAAATAAATAAATAATAAATAAACTTTAAGCTTATACAATCATCTTTAGCAATTTAGAGCAAATCATCGCTGCACGTATCTGAAGGCTTCTCACTCTCCACCTCCCCATCAGCCTCGATAAGTACATCAGTTATCGGTTCAGCAACAGATGAGTTCAGCCCACGCTATGTGGCTAAGTAGTCATCATCCATCTCATCAGTTAAAAACTAATCCAATCTACGAATTAACCACAAGATCACAAACCATGTAACGGTTTACAATAATTCCTGCAATTCTAAGTCTAATCTTGTGTTTCCTAGTGCCAATTAAAGGTAAGCAATTGTGCTGCTAACTGGTTACAAACCTTCATTCTAATAGCCTTTTAGCTGGTCTATGATCATAACATAATGAAAGAATTAGAGTGTTTTGGTCACAGTGTCATTTAGTCAACAGTCGAACACTTAAAAGTTTCCTAAACTAGATATAATAATTAATTTCTATTCTGTTAGTGTCAAGATTAGACCTGCAAACTCACCAAGTAAGAATCCTTCCAGGGATCCTCACTGAGGAAATGAAATTATCTATATTCACTTGAAATGTTGCAAAGTCACCACATATTTTTTTCAGACTGTATATATTTATTTTATATTATATATATATTAGTATTTATTACATTATAACATCCGCCTTGAACAGATTTTAGCTGGTAGGGAGAAGCTATAAGTTATTAACTGAATAAAACCGATATTTCCGTCGTCCATCCCGAGGAAGCCTGCCTCGGTTTTTCAGTTTAATATTGATTCGTCATAACCGTATAGTTACAACCTTAAATCCGTTCCTTTTCGGAAAATATGCACAGTCTTGATGACCAGATTGTACACTCGTATTTGAGACCTGTCAGCAGCCGCACTACTAAGCAATGTGCAGGCGCCGCGAAGACGCTGCGTGGGAGCTACCTGTGCTCAAGCAGCATTCAGCAAATCAAACTTGATCGTCGACTGATAATTTATGTGGTCAACTTTCAGTAGGAGGTAATATAACGTCGTCGTGTTGATCACTTTGAAAATAGAATGCAGATAGTTAGTTCAATGGTAAATAATTACGCAAGTCATGATACAAAAAACAATAAAGCTGTTTATTTTTTGTAGTTTTGCGTTTGCGTTTAGGTAGGCAACTAGACGATTTTTTTCAGTTCAATACTTAGTTATACGTGGTTATACACAGGCTGATCAAGAACCGTCGGACATAATACACAAGCCAACGTCTTTTCCAATCTTTAAATTATTTCTGGAACGCGTTTTTTGTTGTTCCTTCAAAAATTTTATCTTTACTTTGTCTATGGTCGCAAAGCGTCGTCCTTTTATAGTTATCTTTATTTAAAAAAAAACTAAGGTGGCTAAGGCATCAATGCGGTGTGGATTTTTTGTCAAAAAATCGCTAACAGGCCGCGAATTTGCTCAAACCAATTTTTTGCTCCATCATTTGCGAAATCGCCGATCGCAGTAAACCAAATCTCACTAGTTCCTCTGTCAAATACCAACTATTCGTCCAAATGGGCTGAAAATTGACAGATAAATTATATTCATGTGTACCATCATAAGAAAAAAAATGGCTTTAGAATAACGTATTCGAAATTCAAACATTCCGGGTATTTTCACTTTATCGACCTCGTAGTACGGTACTACGTAGGGTAGAGGAAGTATTGTTATCGCGTCAAAATTTTTTTTTGCAATTTGTTCTTAAATTTTTTTTTCCAAATTTTAAACTTAGTGTTCCCTAGGAACACGAGAAATCCTGAAAAACTTGTCCACTGCTGCCCTAGAACCACTATTTACCATAAACACTGCTACAGTTTGAGCATTAAAAAAATTAATAAATTACCAAATAAATTCAAGTCTTCCACTGACACTAATGACTAAGAAAATGCAAAAGTTGTTGCTATCTCTTAATTGCTATAATATAAATGATTTTTTTTCTTAAAATTGTAATTGATTATATTGTGACTAATTTATACCTAATGTTTACATACCTTAATATCACTGAACTATGTACTATATTATAATAAATTACCTTAATATTAGTAACGACGAGAGCTACCGCCTCCTGTCCGGGAGGTCGTGGTTCGAATCCTGCCACGTACCAATGTGATTTCGTATTTAGATTTCATATGTACGTTTATCCGACGCTCCGGTGAAGGAAAAACATCTTGAGGAAACCTGCACACGCCTGCGGAGAAACTCGCAGGTTGTGTGTGAAGTCGACCAACCCGCACTGGGCCCGCGTGGTTAACTAAGGCCCGATCGCCTTAATTCAGGGTAGGCTTGAGCCCCTCGGTGGGGCGTATATGAGCTGATATGATGACTTTAATATTTGGATGCTGTTTTTAATATCATGAGTGCTATAACTATAACTTTAAGGATCACTGTGTGTTTAAGGCAAATAAATGATTTAATATTTCTATTTGTTCTATTTTCTATTTGATCAGCCCCACTTACTTAGTAAAAGTGACTGTTCTTTGCTCTTATTGTCCGTCCATAAAAGTGATCGATAAGAAATATGTGGCTACTACTCTATACATTTTATGTTCAAGATGCCATAAAATGTTGGATATAGTAAAATGTACCCCATCTTTATTTTGATCGAGCAAAACATAGAAAGTCTGTGGACATTTATTAGGACTTAAATAAAGATGATGGTGAGGTGGTATCTGCAGTACCTGCCACTAATAACTACTGTGCCACAGCTCAATCCTGAATTATCGGTCAAACTATATGGAGAGTTGCATTCTAACCTTGACAGATGACACCATCGTCGCAAGAAGACTATTTACAAAGCATCTACAACGCGCTATTAACATTTCTTTGCTAAAAAGCATAATATATACAAGCACTAACCATACACGATCGGTCTACGGTCGGAACCCAGGCATACCACCTCAAGATCTCCCTTTGCTCTCGAAAAGTAGAAACACACTGTTCCAACGTGATCTCCTACAAAGGTGTTGCGTAAAGGCGCGAAAAAAAAATTATCAAACAGTACAATCTACAATAAATAATTAAGTTTAAATGTTAATTTTCGTCTTAAAGTCTGAGGTGACCATCGGGTGATCTCATAAATCGGTTTCCGAAATGTCTTTATTACTTTAAAGTATCGTTAAATTAAGATTCGCGTGTAAAAAAGTCGTTAAGCCACATTTTGGACAAGTTGGTCAACAGTAGGAGTTTATGCCTTTGTAACTTAAAACTTAACTCTTTTTTGTTCGACTTCGTGGAATTAAACTATGTATAAAATAAAACATGGAACATTATGTTCATAACGGAAGGAACAGAGCCTTATAGAGTTTAAAACCTTAAAAATATCATATATAGCTAAGGTATACTATATAAGAAAAAAAACCGGCCAAGTGCGACTCGGGGTCACACACACAGGGTTTCGCACCAAAACTTAAAGTACCAATAGAACAAGACCTCCCAGTACATACTTTGCTCTAGGCAAATAGGGGTCCACTTATTCTGGTATTTGAAATTTCATTTTTGCCTGTGGGAACGGAAGGATTTCCTCATAGATTTTCCTCTGATCTATATATGCATTGAACCTCATATACTGTGATTTTCTTAAGATTTTAGGCCCAGTTGTTTCGGAGATAAGGGGAAATGGTCAATTTTCTTCTATTTTCATAAATAACTTCAAAACTATTTATCTTAAAATTATAAATGCATAAGAGATCCTCACAGCTAGCCGTTTCATTTGATATGTCATATTACGTATTATGAAAAACTTTTTTGTTTTTTAATTTTCTTTATCCCCCAAATGTGGCTTTCATGTTTTAAAATCATTTATTTACGCTACACGTCCGTCTTTGGGTCACAGACTTACATGTGTGAACCAAATTTCAACTCAATCGGTCAAGTAGTTTCCGAGAAAATTGGCTGTGACAGACGGACGGACAGACAGACACACATAATGGTTCTGTTTTTACCTTTTGTACCACAAAACCCTAAAAAAGTTACTTAAACAACCGGTCTTGTGCGAATCTGACTCGCACACCGACGGTTCCGTACCCTACCACTTGTCCACACACGTACAGTCAAGGAATTTAATTTCCAACCCACCTAAGGGTCAATATCCTAAAGCAAACTGTCACAATAAGAGCTTGTGAGCTTGACACTGACGCATAGAAAAGCAAATAATGACTTTTCGCAAAGAGGTTATCTGTAATTTAAAATAATACCCACTGACATTTAAATACTATTACTGAAATATAATTTTCGACCTTCATGCATTGCGAATGTCTAACGACATTTCAACGAAATGGGTAGGGAATTAAATTCCTTGCCTGTACAACAACGATACCTATTTATTTTAAACATCAACGAGAGCACCAGATATTTTTTATTATTCAGTTCAAACTCTTTTGCACGAGTATGATTTTTTATGATCTTACAAAGACGGTTGGGACTTGGGATGCACTTAACAGGGCTGCCATACTAAAAAAAACTAAGTAAAAAAAGTGTTTAGTATGGCAGCTCTAATAAGTGCAATCCAACCACGTACGAGTATACGTTTCTAGTATGGGGAGTTGTGTGACCCCACCCCTCAATTATGTTTTTAAATTTTTATTACATGTTAGTGAATCCCCCATAATAACACATCATCATTCATCATCATATCAGCCAAAAGACGTTCACTGCTGGACATAGGCCTCCCCCAGGGATCTCCACGACGATCTCCGTTGGGGCAGTAGAGTTCTCGAGTGGCGACCACGCACCGGAAAACGTAGTGTAGGCAGGCCTCCCACTCGTTGGACCGATGGTCTGGTGAAGGTCGCGGGAAGTCGCTGGATGCGGGCAGCGCAGAACCGGTCGTCGTGGAAATAACACATATTCTGTGATAGATAATCGTAGCCGGCCACCTATCATGGTTCAAAAAATACAGCCTTTTAAAAGTCAGACAGACAGACCGACGGGGTAGGATTCATAATAGAGTACCGTTACCTCGCACGGGACCCTAAAAAGCCGTAGGTCAAACGAAAGTACGAAAGGTCACAAGATTTCTTACACCTACTCGAAGAAAAACGATTCTAAATTGTTTACAAGACACAAAAAATCCTCTTTTTGAGAAAGTCACTTGCGTAGGAGTGAAAGGAACCATTGTGTTCGCCAAAGCTCGAGGATTTGAGCTTTTTATGCGCGAACAATACGAGTATACCGTTTTGTGCAACTTTCGATCGATAATCTCGTAATAAATTATTGTTAACACCCTCCAAATAAGCCACGTGAGATTCTTTATTCTGACAGGTCGCCAAAATACGATGTCTTGCTAATCTTGATCTCATTACAATTGACATTTTGATAAAAGTTAAGGACTGATATAATCCAAATTATCATCATCATATCAGCCAAAAGACGACCACAGCTGGACAAAGGCCTCCCCAAGGATTTCCACAACGACCGGTGCGCTGCCTGCATCCAGCGGCTTTCTGCAACCTTCACCATTCGATCGCGTAGATCATCGTATCAGCTCATATACGGCTTCACCGAGGGGCCTTAGTCGTAGATAATATCAAATAATTTTATGATTTCTGTTTTATGTGTGCTAGTCAACAACAATTTTTAAAACATGAAAAAGTGGGCGTGTCAGCTTCGACGCGCGAGAGGAGTTTACTTATGAAGAAATTTGTTTTTCGGCCTCCGGCCTCCATCCTTCGGCCTCGCACGCAACACTCCGGGCTTCGCTAAACGCGGAGCTCCTGTACGGAGCTCTGCCTCCGGCTTCGCAAAGAGCATTCCGGGAATCGCCCTACGCAGAACTGCTGGGGCTCCGTCCTCGTAAGGAGTGCTCCGGGCTTCGCCCTACCCGAAGCTTGGATTTCGGCCTCGCATTAGGTAGCATGGCTATGTTTCCTTAGCCTTCGTGACAGAAAAACGTAATGACACTAAAAGTTACGGTAACGAGTTACCGATTACACTCGATTTCACTCCCCATATATTTTTTCATGCCGGGCTTTACCTACGAATCAATTCTAAAGGAGAAAACTCCAATAATATTATTACAAAAGTACATTATATCGCTAATATAAACATGAATTACTGGAGTTACATCTTTAGTGAGATGAAAACAGGAGTTAATATCTTAACCCTTAATTATATTGATTGTACGAGGCTTCCGACATGTTTTTCTCTATTGTTTATTTATAGGATCATTGTATCTTTTTGTTTGAGAAAAAAAGTGAGTTACTCGTTGCATACACGATCTTGAAAACATACTAAACAATTTCTCGACCTGCTCAATAGGGACGACGCATGCTAGTCATCTGATTTACTTTTTATTATCTGTCAAAAACGACATTTTGTTCTAAAAATGTTTGAAATACCTAGGAGTGACGTCATAGTTTAGCAGCGTCATTTATGTACTCATTTTGTGATTTCGGTAAATTAAAAATAGAAGACTTGATGGAAAACGAAACGACTAAGGCTTTCCGAAGTTTTAGTAGGAGGTCAATTTAGTGATCAAGAGTTCATAATTTATTTCTGATGTTGTCGTCATCCCTATTATGGGCTAAATAAAATAATACAGTTTTTTCATGTTCTGAATTGAAAGCACGTTTCCCGTTTACGCCCGATTGTTTGTTTTGAATAAAGGTCTCGCTAAGTAAAAGTAAACTCAAGGGATTTTGGTGGCAACACAAAGCTGAATGAAAAATATAGAAAAAACATTGTTGTTGATATCAACTTTATTTATAGTAGATTAGATAGATTATTAAGGACCATCAAGGCGAGAGTGAATAGGCACTATTTGATTAAGCGTGCACCATTTTCGACTGCATCGTCACTTTCCATCAGATGATGTGCAATCAAACGCATTCAAAATCTTTTTTTTTAAATAACAGCTTTTGAAATATATTAGTAGATACTTACCTGAAAGGTAAAAGTTTATAATTAATTATTGATGAGTGTTTTTTTTTCCACAATTAGTAAGCCCTTGGCATCATCTCACTTAATGGTAAGTGAGATGATGCCAAAGATGGCAGCGGGCTTTCCAAGATTACCCAACGTAATGGGGAACTGGATATTTATATTCTAGCTGGAACACATCAACGCTGTTGACGTCTGGCGGCAAGACTTAGATAAGATGTAGCGGAAATGATAGCTATTTATATTCAAGCTGGAAAAAATCCTGTTAACATTGACGTCTGGCGGCAAGACTTAGATAAGTTGTAGCGGAAATGATGCTATTCAGGCGGGCTTAGAAAATGACCTTCCACCAACCAAACCGAGTTTGACAATGGTAGACTCCGTCGGGAATCGAACCCGCGACCTCCTGATATGAAGCTAATGAACTAAGGATTACGCCACTGTGGGCGGTGGCGTGGCGGTTTAAACGTGGAGGTAAATGAGATGAAACAACATTCTAGTTAACTATAAACTAGGTCCTTATGTCACTAGGAGGTCATGACAAATCTGGTAACGATAACGAAATGGATACACTTAGGTTGAGAGGCTAAATGGCAACCCTATGATCTTAAATATGTCGGTCTGCCTGCGCAAAGTGGTTGCGTTATGTTATGTAGATACTTATAACGGCAAAAAATTTAGTTATCGTGAACAAAAAAAAACGATAAGGCACTGAGTACGATATAAAATGAAAGTACTAGTTGTACTCATAACAATTATGCAAAAACTGTCCAAATATTCGGTTGTGTTATGGAGCAACGCCCGTTAGAAGTAGGAATTCTGGACCAGGCCCCGATCCCTCTCCATCCATTTCCGTTATCGTTACCAAATTTGACGTTACCTCCTAGTATACTAGTACAGTCACTTAAAATTTTATGTTTAATTAGCTCGAAGACAAACGTTAAATTATTCAGCTATAAAGCTACCTACACATCTAACCATTAAAATGTTAAGATATTTAATTAATTGAACTGGAATACTAAGATAATATATGTTTATTAATATTTATGAAAATGTTGATTTGTAGCATGATTTTAAAGAAACTTAGAACTCTACAGACATTTAAAATAAGCTGGTGATAATAAAATAACGAGCAAAGGAACTCTTGGCAGGAATGAACACTGAACCTGATACGACCAGACAGCCCTGCAACAAATCCATTAGTTATTCAATAACAATTTTTTGGAAAACACTCTTATATATAACGTAGTGATGTAGCTTCAGCCAAAAGATCCACTGCTGGACAAAGGCCTCCCCCAAGGATTTCCACGACGACCGGTCCTGCGCTGCCCGCATAGGTATTGCCTAAGTGTGAGGTTATCGTAAACTTATGTAAAGTAGGTAGCAGCTCTTTCAGAATGAAAATTAATCAATTTCAAAAACGTATGGATACAGTGTGGGCGGCACTAGAGCTGTCATAATTCAATTAAAACACTTAGTAAGTACCGGTAGGGTTGAAAACAATGTATCCAATCAACAGTCATGACGATTGCAAATATTATTCATCAGGCCTTCATAATGCGTTTAGAATCATGATTCACAAAAACTTGGAGGAGCGATTTCCCTTAGGCACAAAAGAATCGATATCTATTGTGATTCCCCTTCGATATAAATTGTGGGAGGGTCTCGACATGGTTCACACTCATATGGTCCGATTTGCAAAAGGCCAGACATATCTAATGAATTTTTAATTAAAAAAAATTACATACGAGTACATCATTATACATTTTTTTTAATTAGATAACTGCAAACCTCTTAACTGGTGATTTTACTCATGAAACTAAACAACTTTTTCTGTACAATTTTGCTAAAATCGCATTTTTTTCATACAAATCGATTAACTGATACCAATTTGATAACCCAAGTATGTACAAGTATTTTTTGCGAGAATATACTATATTATAATTATTATATCTATATTTGTAAGGCATAGGGGATGAAAGGCCCACCTAATGGGAGATGGCTACCGCCGTCTGTAGACACTAAGGACATTAAGGGGGTTAGGTAATTAGGATTATCAGAAAACCTTAATTTAGTGCTGAAGAGAGTCATCATATCAGCTTGCGGCGTCGGGTGTACCCCCCATCTACGCCGATGCACGCACGACAGGAATTTGAACAGTTATGGAGGGTCCAATTAAATAAAAAAAAAGGATTAGTTGGAAGTTACCAAAAATGTGTTGAAAAAAGTAGAATGGACAGAAAAAAGGTATCGATTAAGAGGAGGAATATGACAATTTCAATAAAAAACAACCAATGACAAAAAAGTAAAAAGAAACAAAAACATGATATAAAAGCAAGTTGGAAATAAATAAACCAAAAATACACGTCCCCCATGAGGATCTCGAGCCAACCCTGATTTAGGGCGATCGGGCCTTATTCGATCATAGTGCGGGTTTCAATAACCGTCGAGTTTCCTCGTGTACAGGTTTCTCACGATGTTTTCCTTCACCGTAAGAGCGTCGAATGAACATACACATGAAATCGAAATTCGAAAACAGATTGGTACGTGGCAGGATTCGAACGCCGATTATTTCGATTCATTATTCAATTTATGAAGAGAGTAATAGAATGTCATGCACACTGAACATTTTGCGTACGGGACGATTTGTCTAAGCGTCCCGCGACATCTGCCAAGTCGATCGGCTTTGCCTTCTTCTACCAATATTTGCTTATTTGATTTTAGAATAATGCCAACGTGAAGAGTAAATTGTGTTTGTCGGGGAATGAACTGGAATATGTGGGGCGGATTGTCGAGGAAATGCGGTACCTGCAGCAGCGAGACACGACAAACAAGCTGTCAATTCAATAAGGTATAAGTGAAAGTTTACATAAACAGTTTTATTGATCGACAGTGACATGTTAGAGAAATGAGGACTCTGAAGAGGCAAGTGGGCTTATCAAGATTCCCCAACGCAACGGGGAACTGGCTATCTTGAAACTGTCGAAACACATCAATGCCAAAATATTCTTAATATATATAAATCTCGTGTCACAATGTTTGTCTTCAATGGACTCCTAAACCACTTAACCGATTATAATAAAATTCGCACACCATGTGCAGTTCGATCCAACTTGAGAGATAGGATAGGGTAGGGTAGGGTAGTGTAGGGTAGGGTAGGGTAGTGTAGTGTAGGGTAGTGTAGAGTAGTGTAGGGTAGGGTAGTGTAGTGTAGTGTATGTAGGGTAGGGTAGGGTAGTGTAGGGTAGGGTAGTGTAGTGTAGTGTAGGGTAGTGAGCTAGGCACGTGCAGGCAAACACTGACAAAACTTCAGCGGTTGGCCTGCCTGGCAATTACCGGAGCATTTCGTACAACACCTACTGCATCCATGGAAATGCTGCTAAATCTAAAGCCACTTCAAATACACATTCAAACAGAGGCGGCCAAGGCCCTACACAGGTTATCGTTAAATGGCATGTGGAATTTTGACATGCCCAAAACCAGACATACCAATCTACAACTAGACACAGGTATGGAAAGGCGCATGGGATGTGACAAAATACGGACTGTGCACATATTCAAAAAAGAATATAAAATCTATGTTCCTACGAGGGAAGAATGGAGTAAAGGACTTAAACAACAAGGACCAAACACTCTTACATGGTATACAGACGGATCGAAAATGGAGTCTGGTGCTGGTGCAGGCGTTTATGCTAAGGATTACTCAGCGAGTATTAGTCTAGGGCAATATGCAACAGTCTTCCAGGCGGAGACTTATGCTATCATTGCATGCGCACATGAGATTATAGACAAGGAAGTCAAAGACAAAACCATCTATATTCTCAGCGATAGCCAAGCTGTTCTTAAAGCTCTTGACTCCTTCAAGGTTGACTCCGGGCTAGTGCTAAATTGTGTAAAGGTCCTCAATAAGGTGGGCCGACACAACAAACTGCAACTGGTCTGGGTCCCTGGACACGTAGGAGTGGAAGGCAATGAAGAAGCAGACAAACTGGCTAGAATGGGATCACAAACAACAATGTGTGGTCCAGAACCGAGGATAGGGCTACCAAGGAGCACTATTATAAGGGCATTAAAGGAACAGGCCGAGGGAAGACACAGATTGACATGGCTATCCAGAGATGGACATAAACACTCTAAGCTCTTCATCGGCGAGGTCACCACAGGGGCAACCAAGTACATTTGGAATAACAGCAGGACGCGAGTCAGGGCGATAACAGGAGCGTTGACGGGCCACTTTGCCACAAATGCACACCTGCAAAAAATCGGCCTGACGCACGACCCGACCTGCAGGGCCTGTGGTGAAGATATAGAATCAATGGAACACCTACTGTGTCACTGCGATGTCCTGGCTAGTAAGCGTATGTACCTCCTAGGTGATGGCTACCCAACACCGGAGGACTACAAGCACCTTCCAATCAGCGGAATTGCTGCACTAATGCAGCACATCTTCGAGTAGGTTGGGGTGCAAAGGTTATAGGGGTAGACACAAAAGATCCCATTGGGTCGAAGTGTCGCTGCAACTGCAGCCCCCACTTACAAAGATAAGATAAGATAAGTGTAGGGCAGGGCAGTGTAATGTAATGTAAGGCGGTACGAAGTTCGCCGGGACAGCTAGTATACCTATATATATATATACATATATATATATATATATATAGGTATACTATATATATATATATATATATATATATATATATGTACTCAAAGCTGTCAAATGTAATGGTAGCCAGCCAGGCGGGCTTAGGCAATGCCGTACCACCAATCAAATAGTCTTACAAAGTTAGACCCCACAGGGAACCGAACCCGCGACCTCCTGCTCCGCGCGGTGTAAAGCGAATAGAGTAACTATCACGCCATGGAGACGGTTACAATCAAGAGAAATAATAATAACTATAAGTCAAGAGTTTATAAAGAAACAAGGAATATACCGCCTCCGTGGCGTAATGGTTAGTCCATTCGCTTCACACCAGGAGGTCGCGGGTTCGATTCCCGGTGGGGTCAACTTGAAAGACTCGGTTTGGTTGGTGGCAGGGCATTTTCTAAGCGCGCCTGGCTAGCTACCACCATCTTATCCAAGTCTTGCCGCCAAACATCAGTGTTAGTAACATTGATGTGTTCCGGCTTGAAGATAAGATAGCCAGTTCTCCATTGCGTTGGGGAATCTTGGTAAGCCCGCTTCCATCTTCGGCATCATCGTCACTTACCATCAGGTGAGATGATGCCAAGGGCTTACCAATTATAAATTATAATAAAAAAAATATACTTATAATGATACCCAAAATGCGAAAAGAATCGAAACTCGATAAGTTGAATGAAGACGTCAAGTTTATTATTGGCATTGACGACTTCAATACCTGAAAATCAACGATAAACCTGTCGTACCGGATTCTTCGCAAGGTCACATTGCTATTCAATGGAATAGATAAAAATGTTCTTGTCAATAATGATACGATTGCTACTGCTACTACAATTAAGGCTAATGATCGATAAACAAGTATTTATTACAATTGCACTACAAAGCAATCATTTATTTATTTGACCGAACGATTAAAATTATTATTGACTATTACCTACTTACGGCTGGCGCAGCATATTAAAATTAAAATAAGTTCATTTCGCCAATGTTCCACCTTTACGCACGAAGAGTTTTGCTTCTTCGTTTATCATGCGAACGGCCAAGGAGTGGAATTCCCTGCCTGTATTCCCCGATTCGTATAATTCAGGAATCTTCAAGGCGGGAGTGAATAGGCACTATTTGAGCTTGCGTGTTACATCCTCGGCTGCATCGGCACTTACCATCAGGTGAGGTGCAGCCAAACGCACTCAAATTTTTAATAAAAAAAATTTTGAAAAACTTAATAAATAGTCAAGCATTTCTTAGTTTTTTTTAAAATTATATCCTTTTATTTGATACCCAGACCCATATCATGGCGGTGCATAAATAGTTTTTGAAATTGTGCCACATTGGATTTAGAATGGCATTAGCTAACCTGTATAACTAACCGTGTATATAAAATTTTAGCTTAATCGGAAACCGAGAAGTGGATCTTTACCTTGGAAATTTTGAGGCGAACATTGCAAGTTAAATTAAATCATATAAATCTTGTAAAAATATTTCATGTAGATTAAAAATATTCTAAGTAAAATATGTTAGACTATTGTCACTTTAAATAGCTATGTTGACATTTAGGTGAGCAACCAAATTAACTTAACTTACGAAAAAACAAAATAACAGCTACAAAAAATAAATATTTTAGATTTATCTTTACTGTGTATATTAGATCTACCAGTATATTATAAAATTGAAGGCTTAACAAAAAGACGACAAGGAAAAGATATTAAACGCCGTTCACAACGACGACGAAATGTTGCCAGACAGGCTACCTGTTAATTCATTATAAACAAAATAATTGCCCCCGACGACATCGGCCTTTCAAAAAAGGCATAATGTTACATATGAGCAATTAAACTTTTTTGGCCATCGGCAGAACATGTAGAAGATTTTTCAGACGTTGAACGCAAAACTTAAAAGTCTTGAAGGCACAATTATGTGGCGATATTAATTTCTTTAAACTACATAGCGACCCAAAATCGGTACACGTATTGCTCTACCTACAAACCTAAAGGTTTTTTCATCTTTCATTCGTGAAATGTTTTCATTAAATGGCTGTAGCGACCCTGCAAGTACATTGCCGCTAGTCATCATATTAATGTGTCACATCGCGGAATATTTACTTTGTTCAGCAGTAGACGTTTCTCGGCTGATATGATGATGATGATTGACATCAATTATTATTTCTATGAATAGACTAAATTTCTACAAGCAGTATCTCAGCAGCAACCATGGAGTGATCATTACATCCCATCCTCCGGCTCCAATACCAGGTGTTGCGAGTGTCTACATCGCTACCACGATCTCATCAACCTGGCAGCATTGGCGCACCTTTCCACACAGCAAATTGGTAACACCGACAAGAACACTGAGAAGAAACTGCTCTCTTTAGGATTTCGTATTCAACTAGAAACCGTTATAGTTACGCCATGTCCGTCTGTCCGTTTGTCCGCGGTTTAACTCGGACTCAGAGACTCTTAGTATTAGAAAGCTGTAATCAGGTGAGATATAGTCAAACGCACTCAAATTTTTAATATAAAAAAAATTGCATGGGTATACATACATATAAATCACGCCAACAAAGGGCTAAAATTAAATCTTGAAAAATAAAAATTAAGGGGACCTCCCCTACACGTAAAAGTGTGTCGTTGAATAGGTCGTTCAAAAATATTGTGGGTGTGTTAAAACCATTTTTTTTATTCAGAGATGCTTTTAACGAAAAATAAAGCTTTAAAGAGCTACATTTTGCTAGAGTTAAGGGTCCACACTGCCAGCTGAACCAGCAGGACATCTGAAAAAAATTTACTAGTAGGACATATATCCGCCAATTATGTTATAACATAATTAGCTAAATTAAATCGGCCCGAATTCGCTGGCTTGACCACGTAGAGAGGATGGAGGAGGATCGCGCTGTAAAAGAGCGTACACGGGACGACCGACAGGAAAACGAAGAAATGATGGAAGTGCAGAAGGACCTGAGCGCCCTCCGGAGACTCACATTGGCGTGAGGAGGCGCAGAATAGGGACGAGTTGGGACATTTGGTGTCGGAGGCCAAGATCCTCTTTGGGTCGCTGAGCCAGCGAAGTAAGTAATAAGTAAGGACATATAATCAATTTATAAGGAAAACTATCACGGCTTAGAAGGCTTTGTTTAGTTAAGGAGTCATAGTCGATCAACTTTATATTAAAAAGCGTCGGTGGTACAACCGGTAACGACTCGGTCCTCCTAACCAGAGGTCCCTGGTTCAAATCCGGACGGCCAATGTACCACTGAGTTTTTTGAAATTTACGTACTTATACTTACCGATATCGTGAGGAAACCTGCACATCGTCACGTTGCACACGTTCGTAGGTGTAAATCTAAATGCCCTACACGTGAACGCGGGTGATGCTAAGTGAAACACCAGGCAACCTCCGCTGTCTATCCCTTGGATAGCACGGTTAATTGTGCCACACGATAAGAGAAGAGAACTTGAGATAATTTTGCAGTTTGATTTGTTAACAGTTCATGGATTTTCCAAACAAAATGTTCTATTATTACTCCTATTACTATTCAAACTGTTCTTTTCGTGTGGTTCGACACGCACTTGGCCACTTTTATTTAAAATATAAAGCACATTGAATTGAAATGAAGAAACAAAGGAAAAACGTCGACGCGAATAGCAACAGCAAGCCACCACAATGGGTCAACTCGGAAGAAGCAAGCCTACACAGCACTTCAACTCCCACGCTCTGACGTAAATTTGCGCAGCTAGCGAACACGCAGCCGCATCATTATTGAAAGGTATAGGTTAACCGGTAAGTAGTTACTAAAAAAACATGTGACACTCGGGGACTGCCGCGGTAAAGCTATTGCATAGCATCTTTTATCAACTTAAGCAATTATAATTATTTATTATTTTTTTATTAATGCAGTATTTACCAGTACCATATAGTCCTTGGGGCACGGGATGTTAATGTAATAAATTAACACTAAGAAAGTTACACCAGTAAAATTGACTAAGTATCGCAAATCGTTAATAGATGGCACTGTAAATTTTTTAGACTTCGGTCGAGCGTGGGGTGTTAGGTTTTATTTTCGTTACGGAATTTCTTGATTCGGTCGCCGCGCTCAAAGCCCGCGATAAAAGCTATGCAATAGCTTAAAAAGAATGTATTTTGGCTTACCAATATCTTCTTATATTACTTGTGTGAGTGCCCCGCGGCTCCACCCCCATTTTAAATTTAGAAGAAATCTTTATCTTCTGATTTTATATAATTTTTCTCTACGTATGTTTGTCAACTAACTCCTCCTTAACGGCTTGACCGAATTGGATGAAATTTTGTTCGTATACCTCAGAAGTTTCTTGGATGGTTTGAAAACACAATTGGTTTAAAAACACAAGTGGCACTGCAATCGGTATGTTACTGATCTCCTCCTAAACGGCAGGGACGTACGTGGCGTAGTGAAGTGTAGTGTAGTATAGTGTAGGTAGTGTACTGTAGTGTAGTGTAGAGTAGAGTTTGTGAGACGGTACGAAGTTCGCTTGGACAGCTAGTTTGTATATAAAATTCCGGTGTGCCTGCTTTGTAATTGTTCTCCTCCTAAACGGCTTAACATGATTTTTTGTACTTATGGGGTCCTCTGGATGGTTCTTAGCTAAGTTGGACCCGGGAGGTGGAGCTGTTACAACAAAAAACTGGATCTCGATAACAGCGCTATCAACCGGGTCCAAATATAAGCGAAAAAACCATCCAGATGACCCCATAAGTACCAAAAAAAAAGTCAAAATCAGTCAAGTCGTTTAGGAGGGAGAACAATCACGAACATACCGAAACCGGAAAATTTTATTATAAAACGATAAAGTGAAGTCTACGATAGTAATATAATTCAGACAAAATAATGTAATAAGGAACAAGGTATTTCTTTCACTATTTTAGGTACGATCGTTTAGTGAAGGACGCGGACGTCCTGCCATTTTTTGCTTCTCCAACACTAAGGCAGTCATAATACTTAGTAGAGGACCATTTAGGCATCTTTTCATACGTGTCTCTGATGTCAGTTTCAGAAGATAAGGGTAATGTTTCTTGGAACATTTGGGATTTCTTTCTTACAAGCGGAGGGCTACAAAAGCTGGGTATTAAGGGCTCGGTGCAAACAAAAGAAGCCTGGAATAGACATTTCATATTAAGGCTCAAGAAATTAGGGAAAGGAAATTGGTCCTTTCCTTAGATATTTGTTCCAGAATTTTTGTACAAATCATAACAGAAATGGAAAGAATATCATAATGTTATATATAACTTAAGTATCAGATATTTACTTGGCTTTCTAACAATGATTTAAAGATGTAAAGAATGGATCATCATCTAAAATTAAATTAAAACTAGATATATCAATCCTTTACGAGCACTATTTAAATATCATCTATCAGAATTCATTTTAGACGCATCTCCTGATTCATCTTCAACCATTCTCACTGGTTTGTGACCCCCAGGCTACAGAGATAAATGTTATATAGTAATGCCTATTATGGTATGAAGCGTCAAAGCAAACATTTTGTAAGGCGAGGATACTATCGTAATATCTTCAGGGCTCGTCATGGGAGGAGCGGATAGTCTGGCTATGGTTGAATCTTAATGGTTCCCTTGATTTGTAAGATTTAAGCGATTTCGACTTCATCTGCTTCATTGGTCTTTCAAATATAGTTTCAAACTTTACCACGACTGCTATCATATATTATTTCAGTAATAGCAATTTTTTTTTCATTTTATCTAAGTTACACGTACTATTACAAGCTTAGTCTAATTTCGTCGATATTTAACTGTTTTGAAATCTTTCTTTCCTATCATTGCTGTTATGTACTATTTATCGGCAAGCCGTCTGTCTACCATACCATTTTCAGAATAGAGACATAAGTAAATAATAATTCACTTCGCTATCTTCTATCCTTTAAGCAGCATCTGTATCCGGCGCCTTCATCTCATCTTCCATAAACATGAGATGACGATAGCCACAATGTATATTTACAATAATTATATCGATGGCATCTGGGGTCAGGTGTTCGATGCTCGGCTTGGTGAAGATGGTGGATAAGCCTAAAAGGTGGATCGATTTAGGCAGTTAGGCTTTGGGGAGTTGCTCAGCTTTCATCGCCTTGTCATTACGTTACTTGATTGATTATGCAGAGTTCATTTTCAAAATCTTGTCAAATAATCTTAAGTGGAATTTTAAATTCACAGACGGCAGCTCAGAAGAGCTACATGAAAACAGGTAGCTGATGTTGAACGTACAAAATCCGTGAAATAAAATAACCGTGTAAAATAATAAGTAAAAGCTTGTTAGGTAAGTAAGTACTTACGTGTCACCATTGTTGTTTTGAAACATATTTCAGATGAAGTTACAGAAACGTGTTGGGTTGGATGTTATCTAGCCGGAGGCACTTGGAGAAGCGTTATCGTACTTACCTGTAACAAAGTAAAAACATATCAATTGAAAAACCGTAAAACACATATTTCTTTTAACAAATGTATGCTAACTCGTAGCTTTTTGTCTTGAAGTAAGGTCCTAAAAGAACTTTTCTTAAATAGATTTGGCTCTGTATAGAAAATTTAATTCCCCTTACATTGCAAGCCTCTACACGTGTGTCGCGAAACTTATCTAATAACTCTTCTCCATAATAGGGCTCTAAGTCAATAGCCCTATAAACTCTAAGCTGTTGAAATTAAAGTTCATAATTAGTTTGCAATCGAAGACAAAGGAAATGAATGTAAGTAATGAAATCAATATGAAATTCAAAGGCCCTAATTGTAAAAGTTTTAAATAGGTTAAAAAAGATTTAGGATCTTGATAAAAAAAGCATTTTAAATACAAATACATGCTTATTAGACAGGGCATAGATTGGAGACGAATATTTTATTTATGTTGTTCCTTGTAATCTATGTAGGATATTAATGTTTTGAAAATCCCTAAAGCCCAAGAATTCCATATTTAAATATGTATTAACAAGACCACTAAAGAGAAAGCTCCTTTGCTCTTCTGCGAAGAAAACTTTTCGCCTTTACACCATATTTCGGATCGAAAACAGCACTGGTATTAGCGTTTAGGACCTTTTAACACTACATCGCCAAGGCAAAGGGTAAACATAAAAGGGCTATCGCGGAACAATGCAGGCCATTCAAGATACATTCCCAAAAAGGGCATGCAGGCCTTCCAATAATAGCAAAGTGAATTCGAACTACCAAGCGGCGTTCTGTCGTTCTTTAAGAATTCATTGAGTTTTTTTTCTCCCTTTATACTTTCAACTTGCTTATTGCAGAAACAAATGGTCTCAGACTCAGATCTCTTTGCTGATTCGAGACATGATTTATATGGAGGATATGTCCTTCGGACCTAAATGGTCCCCTTTTTCTTTTTTTTTTCTTTTATTTCATTCCTTCGCGTCAATCAGGTAAGTTTATTTTATACATCATCTCATCATTTACATAATCTCTTGAAATTTTATCCTGTTCCTATTGATTTTAAAATTGCAAATTAAAATTATGCATGCAGTACATTCATCACAACAGTTCATATATAAGTCCCCACCGAGGGGCTCAAGCCTACCCTGAATTAGGGCGATCCAGCCTTGGTCGATCACGCGGGCCCAGTGCGGGTTGGTCAATTTCACACACAATCTTCCGAGTTTCTTCGCAGACGTGTGCAGGTTTCCTCACGATGTTTTCCTTCACCGTAAGAGCGTCGGATAAACGTACATATATGAGATCGAAATTCGAAAACACATTGGTACTTGGCAGGACTCAAACCACGACCTCCCGGATAGGAGGTAGCGGCCCTTGCCGTTGCGCCACCGACGCAGTGCTTTAAACTAATTTAATTAACTAATATTGAGACAAAGTAACATTACGTTAGTACTAATATATATACTTCGGTAACAGCATTTAATGAGTTGAATGCTAAAATAAAAACTTGAAACTGCTCTTACTTTATGAATAAAAAAACAATCTAATAAAATATATACAAATCTATATAAATATAAATCAATTTTCACACTGTATGCTGACAGAGCATCACTTGAGAACGGCTCGACCGATTTCAATAATGTTTTTATGTTGCGTTCATAATTGTTAAGACAAGGTTTGTTTATAACAAACAAAACCTCGCACCGCGCACCCTCTTGTTATTAATTAAAATTGCTACATACTACCACACTATAAATGGTCCAGCCAGAAGATATTCTATTAAATGCAAATCATAGCTCCCTGGAGAGTTCGAACGCCGGGCCTGGAGAAGTGAAGACTCGTTAAGTCTCGTGATACACGAGTTATTACAACTTTTTGCATAACGGACATTTGCACAAATGCTTTGTGCTCAAGGCAAAAACACAAAAGAGAGGGAAAAAAATCTATATTCCACGGCAAGAACAATTGTTTTTCATCACTTTTATAATAAATTACTATTGTCAAGTCTGTTTGTTTGTGGCTAGGGTGCGATGAAAAAACTTGGAATGACGAAGTTCTTGCACGCCTTAAAACAAGGATTGATTTACAAAAGAATATAATATTTCCTTTATTATGCAATAATCAAGGAATTTCAATTACCTCCAGATTAATAGAGGAGTGTTGACTTTTACTTACGAAGTAACTAGTATCTCATCTGCGCTTTTACTTCAATTTTTAATTGCCTGTAATGTTAGAGGAATTAGTGCAACATTTCATAACATATCAAGATGCCATTTTTCGCCTCATTTCAAGAGTTCAGACATGGTAGAAGCACAGTCTAAGAACCATAGAAGTAAAAGTAGAAGTAGAAGTAAACATAGTGAAGTTACTTCTTCTACTATGTTTCAAAGGCCTATCCAAAAGTTTTTATTTGAATGTGATACGACACGTTTAAGTCTCGATCCTGCACTATCAAGAATCGATAACAAATGGCAGAACCTGCAATGATTGGTATTCATCATCATCAACATCATATCAGCCGATGGACGTCCACTGCTAAACATAGGCCTCCCCCAAGGATTTCCACGACGATCGGTTCTGCGCTGCCCGCATCCAGCGGCTTCCCGCGACCTTCACCAGGTCGTGGGTCCACCGAGTGGAAGGGCCGCCTACGCGTTGTTTTCCGGTGCGCGGTAGCCACTCAAAAACTTAACTGCCAAAGCGGCCATCTGTTCTACAAGCTATGTGCCCACTGCCACTTAAGTTTAGCGATTCTGAGAGCTATGTCGGTTACTTTGGTTCTCCTACGCATCTCCTCGTTTCTGATTCGATCACGCAGAGAAACTCCGAGCATAGCACCCTTTAGGTGACCTTGAGAATTCTTATAAGGCCCATAGCAACATGAAGGCTATTAATGACAGTAAAATGTGTGTGAGCTTTCAAAAACACAAAGATCCTATAAATCGTAATAAATATCGCACATAAGGCAGTTGTAATGTCAAAACCAGCAAGTGTCAATTAAGTGGAGTTATATGAGTTTATTTGATGATATTAAGTGTGTGAACAATACAGCAGTTATAGTTTCCTCGCACCAAAGGCAATGTAAAACGGTTTTAAAGTAGGGTAGTCCGATAAACATCGCCGCAGACAATGTGTTGTTAAATGACAGAACAGCAGCAATGGTGAATGGGACAGTACAAAACGTGCCAACTACTGGTTATTTGAAAGTTAAACGTGTTATCGAAAAATGATCACTTACGACACGCCTTAATACCTACGAAAAAGAAAAGACTACAGTTACTAAGTAACAAGTGCAAGTCGGACTCGCGCAAAGTAAGGTTCCGTAGCCTTTTAAAACAATAAATATGTTTGTCGGAGCGTCATTGTAAGTGCGACCAGTGCCAGCTAAAGATACGTTTTCATAGATCGTTAGAATTTATTTGGATCAAACGTCAGGTTATAGTACCTGGGTGAAACCGGTGGTGGCGTGACAATCGCTTGTACTCGTGAGCCAATCGTATGTGGTAGCGGTGGCAACACTGAGTTGTAAAGTAGTATTAGCTGGACGTCAGTCTCGGGGCAGACACTTTTTGACGGAGCATCAAGCTTAACGGACGTGTCTCGCCATCGCTGTAATCACCGCGTTTGCATCCATTGTAATCCAAGGCATCCAGTAAAATTTCGATTGCCGAAAGATCAAGACTATTGAAGGAGGACCCTTGTGATATAGCATTGTTATAGTTATTGTAATACCGAAATAGTTAAGGACTGAACCACAAGGCCATCCATAGCCTAACCACCCCCTTTGACATGTTTATTATATTTGCAGTTGGTAATAGAACATATTGTATGAAAAATCGATGAACTTTTTACAAATCGAACTGCACATCTTAAGTTGGTCGACTATTTCTCCTAAACTAAGAAAGCCTACTTAGCTGTGATAGTTTTTCTTTTAATTTCATTATATAGACTACTTTCATGATTTTTTTAAAATTTCCAAATACAGCGGTTTAGTTGTTAGGGGGTGGGGACACTCAACTCCAACAAAATTTAGCACTTTAAAGCCTATTTTTTCGAAAACGGAACCCTAAATTATAAAATGGTCTTAGAAGACTCCAACTATTTTTAAACACGCTTATATTAGCTACACCTGTATGTATGTATGTTTGTAACCAACTCCTTTGCACTCGATTTTGATCCACTTTAAACGGACAGATTTAATTCAAACTTTGTACATTTATCAAGAATCAGTGACAATACAATAATTTCATAAGTTTATCTCATTATCCTGAACTAAAAATTAAAACAGAAATATAGTTTAAGAAAACTAAAAAACACGCTTTCAAAGCACATCAAACTAAAAAGTGAAAAATCATTCTTAAGCTGAAAACAATAAATAAACGAAAAATACTAGTATTATTGTGAAAAAAGCGTGGGGCGCTTTGTGCCATATTTTTTGTATATCGAGCAACCCACGCTTTTTTTTACAATAATACTAGTATTTTTCATTCATATATGTTTTCAGCTTATATTAAGAATTATTTTTCACTTTTTAGTTTGATGTACTTTAAAAGCGTGTTTTAAGTTTTTTTAAGCTCTAACCAACGATACCCCACACGACTGGGTTTGACGAAAAAAAAACATCCCCATTTTACTTATAGGTTAAAGTTAAAGTTTTTTTTTCCAAAATTTTTTTTACAGTTCTCCCCGCTTTATTATTATATAATTATATCTTTGCCAAATTTCAGCTCTTAACTACTAATAGTGTAGGAGCTAGGCCATGGACAGACAGACAGACAGACATGACGAAAGTATAAGGGTTCCTTGTTGTACTCTGGAACCCTAAAAAGATTGCCTTTTTGATGTGTAACATCTTTTATTTCACTTTCCTGCAATCTGTGGAAGTGATTTAACGTAAAGTGATTTTGTGGAAAGAGACGAACAGAAAATGCATTTTTTTCAATCACGAAGGCTAAGGTAACATGGTCATGCCGCCTTATTTTTTTTTCAGTCAAGAAGGCTAAGATAACATGGCCATGCCGCCTAATGCGAGTCCGGAAGGCCAGTAGATTTTTTACTTATGTCAGATGTTACACATCATATGCGACTACTGTAAGGCGCGCTCGTTTTTTTTTTCAATATATTGTAAAGCATATTAAACAATCGAATTGATACAAAGTTACAAAATTGATAAGAGAGAAAAGTTGAAATAAAACGAGAGATTTAGTATAACTGATTGATTACGTAGGTTCGTAACGTCAAATGAAGAAATACAAAAAGCGGCCAAATGAGAGTGGGATTCGCGCACCCATGGTTCCGTACATCTCTCTACACAAGTAGGTAAACAATGATTTCCAACAAGACATTAACGTACATTTAATGTAAATTTAGTGTAGACTCCTATAGCGCGAGTACGACTCACACTTGGCCGGTTTTTATTATTTATTGTTTTACTATAATCACATCAAGTTTCACGGCTTTAAATATGTAGGTATAACCGTTTTTACAAAAGAGAAAAAAAAACTTATAATAAATTGTTGGTAAATCCCCGATGCGTCGGTGGCTCAACCGGTAACGACTCGGTCCATCTAACCAGAGGTACCGGGTTCAAATCTGGATGGCCAATGTACCAATGAGTTTTTCAAAAAACTTACGTACATACTTACCGATTGCTTTAACGGTGAAGGAAAACATCGTGAGGAAACCTGCACACGCCTGCGAAGAAACTCGAAGGTTGTGTGTGAAGTTGACCAACCCGCTCTGGGCCCGCGTGGTCGACTAAGGCCTAATCGCCCTGATTCAGGGTAGGCTCGAGCCCCTCGGTGGGGACGTATATGAGCTGTAATGATGAAATCCCCGATATTTACACACACCTTGTGAAAATTTTAGCCGGCTACCTATCACGGTTCAAAAAATACAGCCTAAAAGTTGGACCGACAGACAAAGAGACAGACGGACAGCGTAGGCTTAGTAATAGGGTCCTGTTACCTGATACGGAATTCTCAAAAACCCGACTGCATTAAAACTTAACCCCTATTTTTTGGCCAATCGGATAAAAATGTATCCTATGTCACACATGGGATTAAGACAAATCTAACCAACTCCAAAATGCATTAAGCCGTTTAGGCTATAGTGGGCGTGCCAAGGAAAAAAAAACATACATACAGTCTGGCAAAAATAAGACTACAGTTACTAATTAAGAAGGGTTTGTTTTTTTAATGACCTTAATAAATAGATCTATGCTTGTAAAGCATACTAAACAAAGTTACAAAATTATTAAAAAGGACAAGTTTAAATAAAAGGAGATAATGAGATGATGAAATTGATCAATGTGTATAATTAAATTTAATGCTACTCTTAGATATCGTCGGTACTATAGCATAGCACCACAGCATTGCAGCGAAAGTCTATTGTATGCATAATATCATATTTATCAAACGAACACACCATAGAATCGTTTAAAGTCAAATGGTTTCGCCATAAAATATTTCAATTAACTTGATCGAAGACGAATAGTCGTTGAAACGACGCCATAAAACTTTGCCATAAAACTATGACGCCTCTTTCATCTCAGAAAACTTTAGATGGCATACTAAGTATGAGATCATTCTTACGACCTGTCTCATGCTTCGACCAAATATAATGGACCGGCTTATACACACATTAATCTTATAAAAAATTAGTCAAATACAACTACACACAAACACAACAACATAATCTACCGAGTCTCGTTCAAATATAAACAATGACAGAGATCTAAAGACATACTCGAAATGTAGCACGAACGAGATGATAAATTTCAGGACCTTCAAACGATTTGGGGGAATATTGAGCGACGATACGAAATAAGCGAATGCGCTCATTCCAGGCACCAAAACCGCTCTTCGCGTAGGCCTGTCCATAGCTGTTATATTGGCCGAAGGTCTCATGTATCAGTCTCCTTCACTTGTAGTGGAACAAAAGAGACTAATGCAATACGAAAGACGTTACCAAAGCAATAAACTATAAAACAGAAGATTGCTATACTCAGCTGTTCAGGATAAAGACAGAATGTCTATTGCAATAGAGAGTCGGTGGCGTAGCGGCTAGGGCCGCCGCCTCTTGTCTGGGAGGTCGTGGTTCGAATCCTGCCACGTACCAATGTGATTTCGAATTTAGATTTCATATGTACGTTTACCCGACGCTCTTACGGTGAAGGAAAAACATCGTGAGGAAACCTGCACACGCCTGCGAAGAAACTCGTAGGTTGTGTGTAAAGTCGACCAACCCGCACTGGGCCCGCGTGGTCGACTAAGGCCCGATCGCCCTATTTCAGGGTAGGCCCAAGCCCCTCGGTGGGGACGTATATGAGCTGATATGTTGTATGTTGTTTGTTTGTTTGTAAACTCTTTATTGCATTTAAAACAAATACATTAAATATTAAGACAAAGGAATATACATTTAGCAAAGGGGGACTTATCCCTTTCGGGATCTCTTCCAGTCAACCTTGGAATGCTGAAAGGACTTTAGAGCATACGGTCAGGTAAAGTTTACGAGTAAAAAAATATATTATCCCTACTAATATTATAAATGTGAAAGTAACTCTGTCTGTCTGTTACGCTTTCCCGCAAAAACTACTGAACGGATTTGGCTGAAATTTGTTAGGTAGACAGATTAGGACCTGGATTCAGACATAGGCTACTTTTTACCACGCTCGCGAGCCGCTTGCGGCTCGCGCACTGCGCACCCTCGAAAAGTCATAGAAACGTTGTCCACGCGGGTGAAACCGCGGGAAACAGCTAGTTTAACTATAATATAATCGTCTCTAGTATATTAATATATACATAGATAACTATACCCATACAAAATATTTACTTATATACAATAAATACATACTTTACATACATATTATAATATATTTAGCTTAAGGGAGGAGGATTAAGGTAATGTTTTTTATTGTTGTCTATTGCAAGGATATCAAATCTATAGATGATGTTGAACTATGATCTATTGCCTCAGTTTAAGCAGTGTCTTGTAAAACAAAAGCTAGCAACAGCTATCAAGGTAATGAATGCGGTGTTTAGGAGTTGATTTTTGCTTGCATCATACTGCGATTATTATACTAACAAAAAGCTTGTACCTATGTAAATATTAAATCCGAATGTACGTATAACTTTAACAACTTCGTGATTTACTGTTAATACATACGATTTATTGCAAATTACTAGTAATTGACATATTATGCCGAGTTGCCATATAATTGATATCTACCGCGGAACATGTCTCAATGTGGCGATCAGGCATTTCTGTTTATTATGCATAAATATTAGGTAAATAGGTATTGCTGACAAATGCTATTAATGTTGAGTAAACGAAATTAAGCAGTTGTAAGATGTTAGTTTAAACTAGCTTTTTCCCGCGGCTACACCCGCGTGGACAACGTTTCTATGACTTTTCGAGCGTGGATAACAGTAGCATATGTGTATATCTACCAAATTTCAGCCAGATCCGTTTAGTAGTATTTGCGTGAAAGAGTAACAAACATACATCCATAGATCCATATATTCTTACAAACTTTCGCGTTTATAATACATATTAGTAGGATTAAATAACAATGTTTACGTCATTTGCTTTATAATGTAGTAATTATATTATCATAAACGACCGCGTGGATATCTGGGGTGCGTGGATATTTTTCTTGAAGGTCCAAGCTACATATTAGTGAAAGAATTTTAAATCAGATAAGTAGTTTCAGTGATTACTTCCTACATACGAACTTTACATACTTCTTTAAAATTAGTATACATTGGCATCCAAATACCTAATAGAAAGCAATTTTTCATAAACCGCAAAATTTATCCAAAGCGTATTCATGAAGTTGAGGAATTATAACCATAATATATTTCATATCTGGTGGTCAAAGATATTACCTTGTTGGTTATAGCCACCAAAAACATAACCAATATATTTGTGTACGATGATACGATCACGGTGGGTGACACGATCACGACTGTCCATTAATTTACAAATGCAGGTGACTCAAAACTAATTTAGAAGCATTTACTGCAGCTTAAAGTTCTTAAGGGTATTGAGGAACTGAGGAACTACATAAGCTTATAGACAGTTCGTATGCTAGTCCATAAAGTTCGGATATGTGAGTAATACACTGGCTTTTGCCAGCGACTTCGCTCGCATAAAAATAGTTTTTATGACTGTCTTCGAGGGTGCGCAGTGCGAAAAAAGTGGCCTATATGTTAATCCAGGTCCTAATCTGTCTACCTAAAAAAAATCAGCCAGATAAGTTCAGTAGTTTTTGCGTAAAAGAGTAACAAACATCCATACATACAAACTTTCGCTTTTATACTATTAGTAGGATAAAACAATAAATGTGATATATTCTATATCTGTCTGGTCCAAGATATAACCTTGTTGGTTATAGCCATCAAAGACATAACCACCAAGTCTTATTAAATTAATGAGTTGTATATTTGTGTATAATGATACGATCACAGTGGGTGATTCGATCACGACTGTCCATTAATTTACAAATTCAGGTGGCTCAAAACAAATTAAGAAGCATTTACTGCAGCTTAAAGTTTCTGAGGGTGAAATGAGGAATTGAGAAACTTCATAAGCTTATAGATAGTTCGTATGCTAGTCCAGTAAGGTTCAATTTTGTAGTAATGCACAAAACGATAAATGTACCTATAAGGGTTTATTTATGGTTATTAGGTACTGAGGAATTAGTTTGGGTGGGAAAGGATAAGCTTGTTGTTGATAATGTTCATAATATGACAATGTACATATCAAACTAATAAGGTGGAATAAGATGGCCGTTAGGGTGGTAAAATTCTGAAGTGGTGACCGCGCACCGGAAGCGTAGGCAGGCCTTTCACTCTGTGGACCGACAGCCTTGTGAAGATCGCAGGAGGCCGCATGGATGCGGGTGGCGCAGGACCGGTCGTTGTCGGAATCCTTGGGTGGAGGCCTTTTTCCAGCAGTGGACGTCTTTCGGATGGCATGATGATGATGATGAGCATCAGGTAAATGAACACAAGTGTAACCAAAGAAGAATTCGCCTTTCTGTTTCGACTGAAAATTCTGGGCACGGTAGTTCTGTTATTATTTCAGTAAAACGAAGTAATCAATACAATTTGTAGCAAAAGTTGTATTCGATACCTACTCGAGTTGCAATCTGTAATCGATCGCGCAAATATTCTAGATACCTACATTGTTTCCACACCTAAATAACCCTTTTTACCTGTGTATCATTAATAAATATTTTTTTATTCTTATAACTGCACACGCCTACGAAGAAACCCGAAGGTTGTGTGTGAAGTCGACCAACCCGAACTGGGCCCCCGTAGTCGACTAAGGCCCGATCGCCCAAATTCAGGGAAGGCTCGAGCCCCTCCGTGGAGACGTATATGAGCTGATCTGATGATTCTTATAACAACCTATAAGAAATATTCCCGAAAAGAGTAGTAGATTATGCACGCACGCTAAGCTTATAATGTGTCTTCTAATAGGAGTCCGATTGAAGTTCTCTTAAGTCCAACGATGCCAATTGAACCTGACCCAATCAGATCTCGCCATGGCGTTCCTCGGTGAATATGGCACATACAACCTAGTAGCAGATATCGTCTATATAATCCTAGAATTGCATTAAAAATAATATATAATTCATTGCCTACAATTTCAAGAAGTATTGTAGTAGAAAAATGCAAAAAATCACTTGGTATAAAAAGTTATATGTAAGACCGTTCTCTCGTCATTGTCGTCTCAATTTGTCACCAAAGTGAACATTGAAGACTCCTAAAAGAGTCACTTCATATACTAGAAACAACGAAATTATAGAGCAAGACTAGTCTAGAATATTATTAGAAAACTAGTGCACTCGAGTCTCGTACTCTGGAACTATCATCCGCTGTGGACGTGCTCAATGTGTAACTAGATAACCGTCTACGTGCGCGGTTAGCTCTAACAGCGACTTTGCTGAGAGTTGGATAGTGGTGTGATGAGATGAGGTTAGAGAAGGGTTTGTTACAATTTTTAAGGTTCTTCCGAAGGTAATATTACATTCTGGTATATTTAAGGAATAATTGGAAACTCAACGTATTCAACGTTAAAAAAAAACGACTTCCATAATCGCAACAACTACAATTTTGCATTAATGTTTTTGGTTTTTGATAATTCCGTGGCGTAATGGTTAGTTCATTCGCTTCACACCAGGAGGTCGCGGGTTCGATTCCCGTAGGGCATTTTCTAAGCCCGCCTGGCTAGCTACCACCATCTTATCTTAGTCTTGCCGTCAAACATCAGTGTTAAGATAAGATAAGAGAAGATAAGATAAGATAGCCAGTTCTCCATTTCTTTGGGGAATCTTGGTAAGCCCACTTCTATCTTCGGCATCATCGTCACTTACCATCAGGTGAGAGGATGCCAAAGGCTCACCAATTGTAAAAAAAATAATTTTTTTTTTAAAAAAAAGTCTACAACGATTTGATAAAATTTGGAGATCAACGCGGCAGCATACATACCTTTATCGAATAAAAAAAGAATCATGAAAAGGGGTCACAATCTGCGAAGATCAAATCAACCGAAAGACGTCCACTGCCGGACATAGGCCTCCCCCAAGGATTTCCACGACGACCGGTTCTGCGCTGCCCGCATCCAGCGGCTTCCCGCTACCTTCACCAGGTAATCGGTTCACCGAGTGGGATACTACGTTTTCAGGTGCGCGGTCGCCACTCAAGAACTTTATTGTCCCATCGGCCATCTGATCTACGAGCCACTGCCACTTAAGTTTAGCAATTCTGTGAAAATATACAAAAAACATAGAGTCACACTCAGAACCTCCTCCTTTTTGGAAATCGGTTAAAATGGGAAAGCAAATGCCTCCAAAAAAGAAGAGCCGATAGAAATGACAAAGTAATCTGACATTACAAATGAAGGATTTTGGTCTTTGTATATCGGTAAGTATTTCCCAACAAAAAATGTCTTGCAAAGTAAAGCAGACCAAACTATTCCCAAACCAATTTTTCTTGTCACCCACATTCAACATTCAGTCCCTAATCCAAATAAATGACAAAGGCTGACAGAAAATACTCGTCTCCGGGTATTCTACTTTTTCTACGCAATAAGTATACATAGCTAGATCAAAGTAAAGATATATCTGCTGTGTGTACTTAGATACCCAGCTAGCTATAGCGAAGTAATTTCGCTAAAAGATCCTCGAGCAACAGTCGCCGCCAGTCAGCAAAGATGAATACTGAATAATCGCCGACGACTCATCCCCATCTCCCCTCGATATTAGACGTATTATTTCCGCCACAAACAGCTGGGGGACAGAATTGTGTTAGGATTGATTTGATAACTTGAGACTTGGCTGCAGTATCATGCACATACACAACACACATTTTTTCTAGAACACTTTTTTAGGGTCCCGTACCCAAAGGGTTAAAACGGGACCCTATTATTAAGACTCCGCTGTCCGTCTGTCACCATCAGGCTGTATTATTACATGAACCGTGATAGCCAAACAGTTGAAATTTTCACAGATGATGTATTTCTGTTACCGCTATAACAACAAATACTAAAAATAAGAAAAAGTAAAAGTCTCCAAAGTGTGTTTTTGAAACGTGAAGAAACTAGCGCCATCTAGTATGATGGTACGGAACCCTTTGTGTGCGGTTCTGACTCGCACTTTGCCGGTTTTTAGTGTCTTTAAATGCAACAGATTGCGTTTTCGTCAAAATCGCGTTGTCTGTTTTACGGACTACCACATAACCTTTTATTTGCTCCTGCGCCGCTCAAAAGTAAAAACATCCTACAAGTATCCTTGAAAGTTTAGAATATCCTGGCTATTTTGGAATCAAGGATTGATTTCCCTCTTTTGTAAGACAAACAATCGGCTAATTAGCATAAAGAAAGCATTAAATTTGGTTAAGCACTGTGGTTAATCACGGGTTTAAGTTGTACTGAGGTTCCTCTGGTCATTTGTACCCGTCGCTTCAATAATTAACTCGGACAGGGCAGCGCGGCAAACAGTTAACTGCGATTTAAATAACATAATAATGAGAAACGCTGCCGTTGTACAGCTTAACTTATGTTCAACGCTTTGGTTAACTTTTTAGAAACAGTTAATCAAATGAGTTAATTTAGTTGTATCAAGTTTGTTTACAGTAAATTCCAATTGTCGCTAATTAGAAGTTGTACAGCTCATAAAGTTGGTAAGACTTGTTACTGTGAGTTACAATTACAATGACCGATTAATAAAAGCTGTTAAACGTTAATTTCTTGAAGACTCACATAGGAGAAGGTTCTTCCAGCTTCCTCCCAGCGCTCGCAGACACCGGTGGAGCCGCGGGGCGGGGGCTGATTGCGGGGCGCGGGGAGGCATCACTCTCACATCTCCCTCGGAAGAACTCCTGCCCATTAACGACGAACCTCTATCCCGGGACAAAGATCTGCGTCTTCCAAATGGTGCTCCTCTTACAGTCGCAAAATTATCCTCAGTCGTGCTGAAGGTCTCTAGCGGAATACCCTCGTTTTGTTCTCTTCTACTTCTAACGGAAAATGTTCTACGAAACCCGTTTGCTAGTCCTTCGATTGCCTTGTGTCTTGGTTTTGGGATTTCTGCGGAACCTATCAGAGTGATATCGTCCATATTCCGATCGAAGGTTGTATATCTCGGTTGTTCCAAGGTTAGATCCTCGACGCCTCCGTGTCGATAGCGAAGGGGTCTGGCTCTATCTATGAAGCCTAGCTCATCATAACTTCTGTAGGTAGATGCGACTCGGCGGGGCGCAGGGGGTCTACCAGCTCTGTCAATAGTCATCGTTTACCAAATCGAAGGTGCTATGTCGAACCTGATGGACAAATTTAGCACTTAAATACACTGTCTTGCGTGGATGATTGATTATTTCGGCTTGCACATATCAAAACGATAGAGTAGAAAGTTTCGTCTAACGAAATGCAATATGAGATTTACCGATCACTTCCCAATAGGTTTCATTGCAGTGTTTACACAGCTGTCTTTAGTAAAACCTCGTTCTCGTTTGAAGCAAAATTTACTACTTCCTTCACCTTATCCGGATGCACTTTCTAGGCCCAGCATGCTGTAAAAGCCTGCGTCGGTAATATGCAACCCGGTACAATAATTCGAAATCGCCCATGCATTTTAAACTGTGGACCTGGTTACCCGTACATTTCCATTGATCTCTCTTAGTGATAGTTTGCATAATAATCAATAAATATTGCGAGAGCTTGCTGTAATAATTCCTTTAGTATCAATCAAGCTCAATAATATAATGCGACACTTAAAATCTACGTACTGTTTCACGCAGGTGCTTCACGTAGGCTCGTAGGTACTAAGAAATTTACAGTTATGGATAATTGATTTACCATCATCATCATATCAGCCGAAAGACGTCCACTGCTGGACAAACAAAGGCCTCCCCCAAGGATTACCACGACGACCGGTCCTGCGCTGCTCGCATCCAGCGGCTTCCCGCGACCTTCACCAGGTCGTCGGTCTACCGTGTGGGACTACGCTACGTCTTCCGGTGCGCGGTCGCCACTTGAGAACTTTACAGCCCCAATGGCCATCTGATCTACGAGCTATATGCCCTGCCCACTGCTACTTCAGTTCAGCTATGTCGGTTAATTTGATTCTCCTACGGATTACCTCATTTCTGATTCGATCGCGTAGGGAAATTCCGAGCATAGCTCGCTCTATCGCCCTTTGGGTTTGGGAATTGATTTATAACAAAATTTATAAATGACACTCAACTGAGCGGTAGTCCAGTAGTCAGGTTCTCCCTGCCGGAACGAGTGATCTCCACCCAGGGCAAACATTCCTGTGACGAACAGGTTAGTTTACCCTATGTCTGATAAGTACGTAAAACGTATGTAAGTATGTATATCAGTCTTTGGTTCCCACAGCACAGGGATTGATTGCATGTCCAATGTGCCCTAACACCTGCACTCGCGAAGAGCTAAAAGACGCCGCTACTGGGCAGGAGAGATGTTACTTGTCATTTACACGATAAAAGAAAAAGATAGTATATTACAGGGAATCCTAGTTTGGGACCAGGTGACTACATAATATGTGTGATTCGTTCCATAAGGTTCAAATACTCGTATTTCTACAAGCACAAAGTTACAGCAGTAGAAGTGGTGTAACAATATATTAGCGTGTACAGCCGCGATCACCATAACAATGTCGTACGATATCGTGACTCGTATATACAACTTCTGAACTTACAGCACTAAAATTTGTTTGCTATCCCCGATCGCGATGATAAAAGGCAAATATGTATCGACGTGTTCACGAAAAGAACCTAGATGTTTTGTTTCATTTTAAAGTACGTACAACCACTTTTACGAGTATATTGTACAATTTTATTTGAATTCGAAAATGATCTTCTTTAACTGTATTTTCGTTCATAAAATTTTAGAGGCTATATACGAGTATATATAGCATTTACGATTTCGCTTTAGTTTGTAGTAGTGTCAATAAAAGTGTTGTAACATTTTTTATCTGATAATAAATCAAAGAGATAATAGTCTAAATAAAAATAAGCATTGCATGTCATTCAAATATAATATGTAGATGAATAATAAAATGAAGGTTTTTAATGCTTCATATTATATATCATCAGTTTTAAGGGTTCCGTACCCAAAGGGTAAAAACTATAACTGTATTACTAAGACTTCACTGTCCCTCCGTCTGTCTGTCTGTCTGTCTTTCTGTCACCAGGCTGTATTTCATTAACCGAGATAGACAGTTGAAATTTTCACAGATGGTGTATTTCTGTTGCCGCTATAACAAAAAATACAAAAAATTAGAAAAAGTGAAAAATAAGGTGGGTCTCTATGAAGAAACTAGCGCCATCTAGTATGATGGTACGGAACCCTTTGTGTTCGGTTCTGACTCGCACCTAAACTGTTTTTATAAAACATTGTTGTTTTCTTTGGGTTTTTTTAGTGCTTCGTATAACATATTTTTCGGGGCTGAGGCTTACGCAGGACACAAAAGAAAGTAAAACAGACGTAGGTAATCAGCACTAATCATTGCGTCACCCATCAGTATTGGGTAGTCTAGCACAGCGATTCCCAAAGTGGGTTCCACGGAACCTAGGAGTTCCGTAGAAAAGTCACCAGGGTTCCGCGACATAATAGTGAACTATAAAGCTATTATTGATAAAACAGTGAAAAAAGTTCATTCTTCACATTGAAAGTTAAATTAAAAAATAGTGTTTCACTTTTAAATATTTATAATAAAAGTTTTAGTTTTTATTTTGTGACTTTGATTTGTAATCATTTGATATGGGGTTCCATAAAATGAAAGGTATTTGGTGGGTGGGTTAATTTAAAAGTTTAGGGAACCCCTGGTCTAGCACACAAGATTTAATCATGAATCAAACAAAATAGGAGTCATAACAACTCGTCAACATATGAACTTTATAAAAATATTTCTATAAAACTTATAAACTATTGTCGCCTCTAGGCTAGGACATACCCGTGGAACTCAGTGTTAACCATCCGATTAGCACGAGATCGTTCAAATAATTACCGAATTAGGACTAGTTTCCTGCGGTCCCTCGCTGCTCACAGAGAGACGTTCAAATGCGGATTTGTCCCATTGGAACACGTTGGGTAACATCCTTTTTCATTAGAACTCTTGTTAAGCCTCTTTCGATTCTCGGAAACAGCGGGAGACGTACTTGGCTGAATTAGTGACAAATTGAGCATTTTGAACCGTACGATCTTGTTGGAACGTCCAATCGATACGGTTGGGACTCGTGTGGCGAGATGTTCATTAATCATTTAACACGACTTCCATTACTCCGTGAAGACTTGAAAATAGCACCACTTCGCTAGTTTCATCCAAAGTATTAACGCTTTGACATGACACTCAGTTGTGTCTAGATAGTGATTTCTAGGGTTCCGTAGTCGACAAGGAACCCTCAAAGTTTCGCCATGTCTGTCTGTCCGTCCGTCTGTCTGTCGCGAGAGACTATTAGTACTAGGTGAGATGTTGTCAAGGGTTAAGCAATTGTGACTAAAAAAAAAAAAAAAGAAAGCTGTAATTTCTCATGGGTATATATATTAGTACGCCGACAAAGTTGTTACCTCCCCGACATTTAAAGAGGGGGTGATTTTTTTTTCGGTGACGTAACCTATCGTTCAAAACTATACTGTTACGGTTTGCTAAAACCATTTTTGATTCAGGGATTGGTTTGCGAAGTATTAAAAACGGGCTAATTTTTGTTGGAATCAAGTTTCCCCAAATCAGCTAAACCACTATTTCAGAACACCTGAAAAAACTTGTAAATAGAAGGACCTATAATAAATCTAAAAAAAAAACTTTCACGGCTATTAGGTTGGTTTTCTTAGTTTAGGAGTAATAGTCGACCAACTTAAGATGTGCAGTTGGTTTTATATAAAAAGTTCATAGATATTCCATAAAAAATGTTCTATTAGCAACTGCAGATATAATTTTGTTTTTGAAATATACAATTTTTGATGTGTAACATCTTTGCTCTCGCTTTCCTGCAATTTGTGGGAGTGATTTCGTGAAATGGGACGGAAATGTGTAACATGGGACGGAAATGTGTAACAACGAGAGTCCGACTCGCACTTGGTCGGTTGCTCTCGCTTTCCTGCAATTTGTGGGAGTGATTTCGTGAAATGGGACGGAAATTTGTAACATGGGACGGAAATGTGTAACAACGAGAGTCCGACTCGCACTTGGTCGGTTTTTTTCGTTACTGTCAGATCCGCCACCCAGGTACAATATCGTCATCAAATCTAACCTAACTAACCTAAAGTATTTTGTCACATGTTACACATCATATGCGAGTACTGTAGGTCTCGCTCGAACCCTACTTTCGCGAGTCGGACTCGCACTTGGACTGTTTTTTTAAATAATAGGGGATCGGACTGATAGTCATTTGAGTTACTTTTTACGATCTGTCAAAAAAGAAATTTTGTTCTAAAAATGTTTGAAATACCCACAAGTGACGTCATAGATTTTTAAGCGTCATTGACGAACTTATTTTGTGAATTTGATCAATTAAAAATTGAAGACGTGATGGAAAAACAAAACAAGTAAGGTTTTTTGAAACATCAAAAGGAGGGCAATTTAGGAAATCATATGTATGAAATTATTTTTATTGCAGTCCGATCCCCTATTATTGCGTATTCGTAAATACTTCGATGATCGGTGTATATCAATTACTTCCAGCTTTCATAAGTGTTAACCGGACATATCCCGTAGAAACAATATTATAATTGGAGTCAGATGATGGCTAAATCGTTGTGAAAATTGCTGTCGTATTTATGGCCTAATGGCAGCTAAAACTTCAAGTCATCAATTATTCTAATTAATCTTGTTGGATAGCAAAGAAGCTGAGATAATACGCTCATGCATTACGAGTACAACAACGTTTTTGTTCCAAAAAGGTTTAAAGACATCATCACACATAAAACAGTGTCATAAGCTTAGCAGTGACAGTGAAAACTGGTGATAAGAGGTGATTGATCATCGCTGACGCGCTAAAGGAAGCGGGTTTATTCATTTTATGATGTAATCCAGCCATGTTGAATGTTTTTTATGATTATTAAGGCACTTGTCCCACCGCCGACGAGAAAGAGACTAACTATCGACTATTTTCTCGCTCAAGAAACGTACAAGTATATGTAGATCCCGTGTCAATGAAACAGATACATATATTAGTAGTTAATCGCTGACTGTTCACATTGCCGGCGATTAACTATTAATATATGTATCTCTTTCATTGACACGGGATCTACATCTATTGTACGTTTCTTGAGCGAGTTAAGCGAGAAAATAGTCGATAGTTAGTCGCTTTCTCGTCGGCGGTAGGACAAGTGCCTATATTATCCTTTATGATAATAGTTGAAGAGTAAAATTAATATAAATAATGAAAAAAAATAGACTGACGCTTATCGAGCAGGCAGTAACTCGTTCAGCAATAATAGTTGGACTGGAACCTGCATTTAAAGACTAGCTTTTGCCCGCGGCTTTGCCCGTGTCGAAATCGTTTTTATTACTATCTATGAGGGTGAGTGGTGCGCGAGCCGCCGGCTCGCCAGCGTGGACATGAGTTTTCTCAAGATCCTTATCCCAGATCGGGCTATTCTGATTAGCAGTCTATTTCACTCTCCACTCCCTCAACCAATTCCATATAAAAAAATCATTTCAATACGTTGCTCCGTTGCGACGCCGACGTGCGCGAGCGTGGAAATGAGTTTTTCCCAGATCCCTCGGGAACTATGTCAGGATATTAATTAGTAAATTAAGTCATTTCCAACCCCTTAACCATCTCTGTTAAAAAACCACAACTATCCATTGTTCCGTTGTGATGTTAAAGAAATTAACAAAAAAAAAAGAGTATTTTTTCAGTTCCCTCTGGAACTGCATCGGAATATGCTATTTTCGCGGGATAAAAAGTAGCCTATGTCCTTGCCCGTGACACAGGCTACCTGCATGCCAAATTTAATCAAGATTGGTCGAAGCGTTGAAGCGTAAAAAGGAAACAAAGAAAAAAACACATTTTCACATTTATAATATTTTAGTAAGGATGAAAGATGTAGAAAAGACATGGTTTCCGAATGTGATTCAACAATATTTTTTTTGCTAATAAGTTTTTATTATTGGATTCCGGATTTGCTTGCTACATAAATACTATTTCCTCTTTAAGACGCTGCATCAATCAGATCAGTCTCAAGTGTATTTAGTAAATTCGATACCATAAATCAATATGTAGATAATCCTACAAATTTAAGAGTTACTAGGAAAATATTAATACGTAAAGTAGGATAGGGGTAAGAAGTGAGTTAATTTTCTTAAGATATGTGTTGTAAAAACATTTTTTGTAATATGTTATTCGAAAACTAACAAATTACAATACTTCATCAAATATCAGCCGAAGGAAGTCCACTGCTGGACATAGGCCTATAATAGTGACAATACTTACCTCTTAGAAAAACTCTAACAGCGAAGTACTGAAAACTCTGTAGGTATACCTATTCCTACCGTAAGCTTTAATTTTAGGAAAATGTAAAACCCGGAATGTTGGCTGTTTTTATACGCTTTACTATCTGTATCCCGCAACCTATTCTCAGACCTACCGAATATACACAAAAATTTCAAAGAAATCCGTCTAGCCGTTTCGGATGGCAACTAATACTGTGACACGAGAATTTTATATACGCTTTATATTAACTTTACCTGCATGTCTGTAAAGGAATAACTCAACGTGATTTTTACTCGCTTCAAAATGTCGGATTAAACCAATACAAAAATAATAATAAAAAAAAAGAATTAAAATGGCAAAACGAGCTGAAATATTTTTTTTTGATGTGTAACATCTTTGCTCTTGCTTTCCTGCAATTTGTAGGAGTGATTTCGTGAAATGGGACGGAAATGTATAACAGGAAATGCGAACATTTTTTTAATTCTCGAAAACTAAGGTTGTCATAGACATGCCAGCCTAGTGTGATGGCAAAGGCAAAGATGACATACTACTATTCGAAGGGTCGGCCCGTGAATGTACGACCCGATAATTAATTAATTTCATAAGTATTTTGTCACATGTTACACATCATATGCAAGTACTGTAGGTCTCGTTTTTTTATTTAAGTATTTTTTAGTTTTTACCCGACTGCCCAAAAATTAGGGTTTTTCGGGTGTAGATATATCTGTTTCTTTAGCTGAGCCTGTAGCCTAAACGTCTTGATGGATTTTGGAGTGTGAGGTGTTGTTAGATTCGTCTTGATCGCGAAAGTGACATAGGATACATTTTAACCAGATTTCCCTAAAACCAGGGGTATTGGGATTATGCATTCCGGTTTTTAATTTTCAATTAATTGGTCCCCTGAAGGTGCAAACGTAGTTCCGCTTTAATACAAAAACTACATGCCGGATTGAATCCGCAATGCAAATATGTATATTGAGTAAACGCATATCGATGTCTGAAATTTATTTTCAATGTTTTACTAATATAAAACGGAAAAAATAAGACCAGTTTGAAATTTTAAAAAAGAAACTAATTTAAGTCTTCGTTTAGATAAGTTTAAATGTATTACGATGAAAACAAATAACAAACATCGATATGTGTCAACTTAATACATTTGGAAAATTTGGATTCAATCTGGCATACTCGTAGTTTTGTATTAGAGCGAAACTACGTTTTTATGGAAACTGGAGCCTTCAGGCACACCCCGGACACTTCATACAACGGGAGCGAAATTACATTTCTAAAAACAAATAACAAAACAAATTAAATCACGGCGAAGTTCTATACGTTCGAGACCCCACTTTTAACCATTTTAATCAGAATCTAGAGAGCGGCAGGGAGTTTCCATAGTGTATGTTAGTACTAATATGTATACTTTGTTGCTCCAGGGGACTCTTAACTGGTTAGCTTAAATAAAACTGTCAATTATTGTGTAGGTAAGCCTCCTAATACGCACAAATATTATTTGTGTTTTCAAGAACTTATTATTTGTGTTTCAAGAGGCAGCATGGTTTCGAGCAAACACTTGATTATAGTAAGTCGGAGCGTTTACAACATGCGTACATACACATAGATAGAAATGAAATTTTGAAAGATCATCATAACACAGAGAAGTGTACGTACTTAGTTAAAATTAGTCTCTACACCACTCGAGTCCGAGACTAAAAATAAGGGAAGCGTGCCGATCAATCTGTGGTGACTACGTCCCACGTAAGCCTTTTATAAATATTGTAAATATGTAAGTTTTTAACTTTAATTGTAAATATTAATTTTATGTTAGGTTTAGTTCTCACGTTAAGTTTTATTATAGTCAATAAGATGGTTTAACTTTTGCACCATTTCGCTGTAATGTATTGTCTCGGCGTTTTCTATAGTAACTTCTTTTCCTTGCCGACTTTCTACTGATCCTTTGTTTATATTGTTTTTTTTGTACATCTCCGACTCTGTAGTTTCATTTACTTTTTTTTTATTGTTCTCTATTTTCATGTAATTCTGTTTGCCGACCGTCCTGTGATTATAAATTATCGATATTTTTGTTGAGTCTGTTCCCAGCTCCGGTACCGGTCGGACGTCTTCTAACACTATCTTTGATTCATTTATACAGTTTCTCCGTCCCATACATATGCACTTTCAATTATCTACGACGCAACCCCTCACCCGTGTAGAGCGCCGACAAATCAAACAAAATGTATTTTTAAACCTACTTCTTTTTCGAAAACAGGAAACTTTCTTATTAGGATTCATTTCGGAGAGTGTGCCCTGGAGCTTCACGACCTCATTCCCCTCTCTTTCATTATCGGAAGACCAAGCGCGGCGATTCCACCCCTTCACCTTTACGCACGAAGCGTTTTGCTTCTTCGTTCATTATGCGAACGGCCAAGGAGTGGAATTCCCTGCCGGCGTCTGTACTCCCCGATTCGTATAATTTAGGAATCGTCAAGACGAGAGTGAATAACTATTTGAGCTTGCGTGTTACATCCTCGGCTGCATCGGCACTTACCATCAGGTGAGGTGCAACATAACGCACTCAAATTTTAAATAAAATAATTATCAAACAATTATCAATCTTTTGTAGTGCTTAAAACGAGTCAAACGAAACAAACAAAATGGCGGCGAAATCCTATACGTTCCTGGGTGACGAGGGTGTGAGGTCGGAATCTAGAGAGCGGCAGGGAATGTCCATACTGTATGTTAGTACTAAAATATAGTACTTTGGTAATATGCTTAAATGGATCCCATCAAAATCATCCTAAACAGTGTTTTCGGGAACAATTAATGCTATCAATGTGTATGTGTGAATAGAACTGAACTTAACAAATTATGGTTTCCTTAAAAAGCATGATTTACACTTCGTCGTCGTTGTAGGTACGTTAAATGTTTTTTTACAGAAATAAATTTATGAATGGCCATAAATGCCATATGGTTTTAATTATAGCCATTATATAGGGCTTCTTTGTGTCTCTTAAGACTAAGCTCTACGAGGACAATTCGATGTAATTTTTTTAAACTACTTTTAAACTGGAGTTTAATAATAAGAGGATGAGTATACTATAGTTGCTAATGATAAAGCAGAAAGTATAAATGATTATGAAACAAGAGTAAGCACGCTCGTCAAAGATCTTAATCCAAATATGGTATCAACGCCAACTTGACTGTGCGCCAAATCTGGCAAAAATATGTAAACTCATTGACAAAATTATTTTTTTGAGAGGCAACTTCATGTTAAACGTATTAAGTAATCATTACTAATATTATAAACGTGACAATGTGTTTGTTTGTTTATTACCTCTTCACGCTTTAACACCTCAACCAATCTAGACGAATTTTTGGCATGGGGAGACATAGGTTATCGTGGTTATCTTTTTTAAATGGTCCCCAATGGATAGCTTGTTTGTCTTCTTCTTTCACGGCGCAACAGAGTAATTGATCAACATAATTTCTTGCTCAGATATAGTTGAGGATGTGGGAAGTTACAAAGGCTACTTTTTATCCCGAGAAAATAGCAAATTCCAATACAGTTCCTGAGAGAAGTGAAAAAAAAACATCTTTTTTGGTTGATTTCTTTAACATTGCAACGGAACAATGGATTGTTGTGACTTCACAAAGATGGTAGAGGCCCTCAACTTGAGGATATAGAAAATGACATAGACTGCTAATTGATATAGAAGAACATAGTAAAACTCATTTCCAGCGCAACGCATTGTTGTGACTTTTTGCACAGAAAGGTTGAGGGGGTGGGAAGTGACATACATATACTACTAATTAACACAGCCCGAAATAGTTTCTGAGGGATCATGGGATAACTCCGCGTCGTTTTGTGATATTTTGCTTTGAGACAATTAGTTGAGGTGGTGGAAAGTGGCATAGACTACTAATTAACATATTAACGCTTATGACTTAACTTCAAAGACGTTCACAAAAACAGTGTCAACGCGGGCGAAGTAGCGGGCAAAAGCTAATGATTTTATAAAGTATGATGATATTTTTGCCCTTTAATGAGCAAAGACGTTTTGGTGAAAACTTAATTATAAATACGACAGAAACACTCGTAACCATTTTAAAAATATCGACTGAGAATTTGCGAAATGATCACGAAAAATTGTAGAACAAGACTTTAAGCCAAAGTGTTTGAAGCACTTACCTAATGGCAAAAAATATCATTATTCACGCTGTAAGATAAGTACACAATAGACGTTAATACTAGAGAGCTAAATAATATTTTTCCACCCACATTGATATTAATACTAGTATTTATGTTCCACCAGACTCACAGCTATTGATAGCACGCTGAGTCAGCTCATAATACCCGCAATTGGAATTGCTAATTGTGCAGCCATTATTATTATTGTCCTAGTATGGTGTACGATAAGCTTATTCAATCCTTGTATCGTATAATAAGTTATGATTGGACAGTGAATTTCTTTGTCTGTAGGTACGATGTTGTAGGTAGGTACGATAAAATAACTTCTACTGTATGTCTCATGGATGTCAATATGAAAAACTAAAGGCAAGATGTGACAGTAATCCAACATAATAAAAAACAGAAATCTTGGGGTAATAATATTATGGCTGTCATTTTGAACACATCTCAGAACAGGAAACACACGTCAAGAATGAGACAAAAAGCTGACGGTCAATAACGAGTAACGAGATGGGGCGCGCGCCATCCATCAAACCAGAGAAATCTGCCTCGCTGATAGCACTGAATTACCTCCGGCATCAACACGTGGGGTGACCACAGAACCAAACATTTGCCACCTAAAAGGAATTCTTACGTCACTGTATCATGTCCATGTCCGATTTACCACAAGAATTTTAGCAACACTTTTGCGACAAGGACGTAAGACGAAACGATAAAATGATATCAGAATTGAGGTTATTTTTGTGGTTCGATAGGTATTATATGGAGACGTTTATTACAGTAGACGACGCCACTAGTATTAGTTGTCTGACCGCAGACCACAGGCCTGACCGTGCGAACAGACCTTAACTTAAGCCATAAAAGACGAACAATTACGAGGGAAGTAGCCTTATAAGCTGATTAATAACTCAGCGCTCCCTCGGGCCGCCAATAAGAGACAACCGGTAATAACAGATAACATCGAAAACAGTAATTGTACAATTTATTCGAAAAATCGAGCGTCAGAAGAGACTTGCGAAACACACAATTGAATCCGCCTATACATTTTTACGGAGAATCTTAAATTCATATTTGGAACATCTCCGCTGACGCGGGTGTTATTATGTTGACACTTTAACGAGAGGGTTTAAATTGAGCTTACGAAGGTGCAGATGCGACACCGAATATGTAAGTATATTGAAAGGGAAACCGTCTCTGCACCTCACTCAACCTATAGCATGGTAGCAAAGGGACGAGGTCATTCATCCATCAGTGAAAGCAGCGAGCCCTAAATTGCTGGGGCATGGGAGGTCGTTACAAGACCAAGACTCCTAAAGGTAAAACGACAGAAGACCTCTGGGGAATCGCAAATCATCCACAATAGATAGTTGCAAATGACCTCACAGGGCGAGTGTGGCATTGACATAGATGCAGAGAACTAGCGGCAAACTAGAAGATTGATGGCGTACCATTGCACGACTCGTATATTTAGGTAATCATAATATTGATGAATTATCAATATAAGGCTAGGTTAGGGCCGCCACCTTCTGTCCGGGAGGTCGTGGTTCGAATCCCGCTACGTACCAATGTGATTTCTAATATAGATTTCATATGTACGTATATCCGACGCTCTTACGGTGAAGGAAAACATCGTGAGGAAACCTGCACACGCCTGCGAAGAAACTCGCAGGTTGCGTTGAAGTCGACCAACCCCCACTGGGCCCGCGTGGTCGACTAAGGCCCAATCGCCCTAATTCAGGGTAGGCTCGAGCCCCTCGGTGGGGACGTATATGAGCTGACATGATGTTGAGGATGATCAACATAAACGCAAATGACTCTTTAATTTAAGCTAGTTGATGACCGCGGCTCCGCCTGCGTGGACATCAATGTTGCGCGGTGTGCGAGCCACAAGCGGCTCACGGAGCTTTTTTGTTATAAACCTTTCCTGGCGTATACACAACAATTCACTAAAGTTTCATTGTAATCGGTTGAGCCGTTTTCGAGTTGTGCGGTTAGAAACACATATAGCGATCCATTTTTATTTCACTATACAGAAGATATGTTTATGAGACCGTATACCACACAATAATGTTAACCAAATACTTGAAATGACAAAAAAAATGCAATCTCACTTTACTCATCCGTTTGCATACTCACTGCAAACGAGAATCTTTTATTTTATCTTTTTAACGGGCCGCTGTTTAAATGAATGTCCGTTTTTGCAATCGTCTCAGTTTTAACCAGATTTCCCCGACAAAAAACATGATAGCTTTGACAGTTATTTAAACAGTGACGTTCTTTTGTTGGGAACTAGGTCTCCGTGTTTTCCCGGGTACCACGTGACATATTATCTCTTTGGTGGAATGACGGTGGCAGGTATTTACTATTTACTTTTGGTACTATATGTGGTATTTAACGGTGACTCAATAATGATACTTGTGAATTGTACATCCGTATCGTGGAGACTCGAGACCTTGTTAACAGTGATTAGCGAATCCATGTTACTTGAGTCTTCCATTTCCGCAACCCTGGGCTCAAATTGTTAGATATTATCGACACGCTGAACTGTATATATTCTCAGAAAACATATTGGCGTTCAGTCGAATATGACATGTATAATTTTGAACTGTAAAACATGATGAGCCAATTATAGTTCGTTTATCATCGCTCCGATTATCAAGTGCAAATTTAATTTCAACTAAGCTAAGTAGACGAGTTTTGCAGACAAGGAGGTCAGAAAACCCATTCTCGTACCGTTAAGGCGCTAAGAACCGCACACATAGACCGTTCCGTACTATCATACTAGATGGCGCTTGTTTCATGTTTCAACAACCATCATACTAGATGGCGCTTGTTTCTTCATGTTCAAAAAAACACGTTTTTTTTTTGTATAAATTTTTTCACTTTTTATAATTTTTAGTATTTGTTGTTTTAGCGGCAACAGAAATACATCATCTGTGAAAATTTTAGCTGTATAGCTATCACGGTTCATGAAATACAGCCTAGTGACAGACGGACAGCGAAGTCTTAGTAATAGGGTCCCGTTTTTATCCTTTGGGTACGGAACCCTAAAAACGCTAAAATATTTTAGTTGGAACCATTTCTTTCGTAAATATAATGAATTTTTAACGCCAGTTAAATATATGTTGTACTTAAGGATATCTTATATGTCATGTTTACATTAAAAATTTATCTTATGTCTCATAGTTAACTTCAAAACTTTAAAAAAAAAATTCACCCCAATTTGAAAGAAGTGAATCGCTCTGATACTTAAGTCATTATCGGATTGATTTTATTAATTTGTTAATATGTAATAGATGGTAATGAAATGTTTTGTTTTTTTTTAGTTTTTCGAATTGGTGATGCTTCAAGTTTAATTTTATTTTTATTTTAGTTTTGTTTATTTTCGCGTTTCTTGGTTGTAGCGGAGTTCGTAACGGCCACGTTGCGGAGCGCGCCAAAATATAAGCTTGGTTAATGTACCTTTGGTCGAAATTTGCACCGACGCGTATAGTCTAATCACTTAGTCTAAATTGCAGATCATGCAAAAAAGATTTCGGACGTGCAAAACCCATTCCGTTCACAGCATCCATTGTCGAGTATAGTGATTAATATAATTTTTATTTGTGTGTTAGTCGATGGTTTCCAATCAGCTAGTTGAGAGGCCGTTGACACCGGTTCTTTGGGGTGTAACTGTACTCACACTACTTACTATTGCTTGATGGATTGGCTTGTCAACCTCTCGCCTAAACCACATTCTATTGTAGTACTTGTGCTATAAAGTTAATATTTATTACAGCCTTTAAATTAATAATCATGTGTTTGGATAAGCCAACGATCAAAATCTCGTTAGGAGATGTATTATGAATATGCAATTATGGGATTTATTTGAAAGGCAACCTATAAAAATCATCGTAAAGTATATTTTTATGCTGTGTAAGTTACTTATGTACACTTTTATTAAATGTTTTACGCTTGTAAGTTTGGACACTGCAATTTTGATGAGATTTATGAGTTTAAAGAGTTTTATAGATTTATATTTTCATTTGTTTTTGTTTTCTTGCAACCCGACTAAGACAAACACAAAGGGGTTATGATTTTAGCAGTCTATGTATGTATGTCCGACTCTCCCTGTGTATTTACGTATATATTTATTTATTACAGTGACCATTTTAACACTACGAATTACATGACATAAGTCTGAACGTAACGCTTAAACAAAAGATTTTCATGAATGAAAGGTCAATCGATTCATAATTATTGTCCGAAAGTACAATATTAAAACCCGACTACGGCAAAACCAAAAGTAAGGGGTGATGTTTTTTTTTAGAATCTCTCATACCTATTATTTATCGTTAGGGTTAAATTTACCGGTTAGAGCGATTATTACTCACAAGTCTAAAGCAACAGAGGTATTTAATTATTAAATTTAATTGTAGGCTCAAGAATATCTTTTTATAATTGTACCATTTATGTTTCAAATAAGTAAGTAGATCTGATTCTTTCATAGAAGTTAAAATCCCTTTTCTACAACTAGCGACAATAATATATTCGTTTTATGAAAACAGTTGACGTAGCTTTTGATTGTATCTCTTATGTTAAACATGTTAGGCTTAAACATGGCTAATAATTTTCTCTTATTAGGTATGTGAATAGCATTTTACATTATATTCGTTTATAGCCTCACACACTTGCTATATAGCTGTGTGCCATTCATGTAGATGTACATTATGGAGATTGGTGATGGTTAGCAACCAATCTAGAAAATTTCTAATGTAAAGTACATGTTAATATTCAAGGCAAAGTTTAATTTTAAAGCATATTCCCAGTTTATCGGCTGTAAAACGTAGGCCCGAGCCGTGCACAAGCAATTTTCAGATTTTATAACCTGTATCTTTACAAAGTTATTTCTTCACATAATTACAGCCAATTTAACCTTCAAGAAACGAAGGAGCAAATAGAAAGTTAATGTAATTGTCCGAAAATGCACTCTATATCACTTATAGACACCAAAATAGTGTTTTCTAGAAAAAATGAGTGTGTGTGTATTGATAACGAAAATGCACTCTTATATCACTTATAGACACCAAAATAGTGTTTTCTAGAAAAAATGAGTGTGTGTGTGCGTATGATAACGAAAATGCACTCTATATCACTTATAGACACCAAAATAGTGTTTTCTAGAAAAAATGAGTGTGTGTGTATTGATAACGAAAATGCACTCTATATCACTTATAGACACCATAATAGTGTTTTCTAGAAAAAAGCTGTGTGTGTGTGCGTATGATAACGAAAATGCACTCTATATCACTTATAGACACCAAAATAGTGTTTTCTAGAAAAAATTAGTGTGTGTGTATGATAACGAAAATGCACTCTATATCACTTATAGACACCAAAATACTGTTTTCTAGAAAAAAATAGTGTGTGTGTGCGTATGATAACGAAAATGCACTCTATATCACTTATAGACACCAAAATAGTGTTTTCTAGAAAAAAATAGTGTGTGTGTATGATAACGAAAATGCACTCTATATCACTTATAGACACCAAAATACTGTTTTCTAGAAAAAAATAGTGTGTGTGTTTTCTATAATATGTCATCAGATCAGTGGTATGTCTAGGAAAACCATAAAAAGGGTAGCTTCCATACAAATTGATAATGTTAGACGCTCCTGCCCCTGCGAGAAAGTATTTCTCTGTGGGGTTAACGTTCATTTAAATTGGATCTTGATAGTTTTTTGAGTTCAAGCTTTCCATTCGACAATTTTAATTCATTATTTATTTTTTATTTTATTTATTTTTATTCATTTTTTTTATTTTTTCCGCAGTTGTTAAAAAAAACAGCCAAATGCGAGTCGGGCTCGCGCACCGAGGGTCCGGTACAAAAATCAACGTGAGCGACAGAAAAAATATTATTTTTTATTTAATTCAGGGTAGGCTCGAGCCCCTCGGTGGGGATGTATATGAGCTGATAAGATGATTTAGTTCGGCCTCTTTCGCGCGATTACGACTCAGAGTTGGCAAATTCTAATTATATTTTAAAGCGTCGGTGGCTCAACCGGTAACGACTCGGTCCATCTAACCAGAGGTACCGGGTTCAAATCTGGACGGCCAATGTACCAATGAGTTTTTCAAAAACTTACGTACATACTTACCGATAGCTTTAACGGTGAAGGAAAACATCGTGAGGAAACCTGCACACGCCTGCGAAGAAACTCGAAGGTTGTGTGTGAAGTCGACCAACCCGCACTGGGCCCGCGTGGTCGACTAAGGCCTAATCGCCCTGATTCAGGGTAGGCTCGAGCCCCTCGGTGGGGACGTATATGAGCTGTAATGATGATGATGATGATGAATTATATTTTGTTTTACTTCAGTATTAGTACTACCATCAAACCAAATTTCACGCTTGTATGTAATGTAACCATTTTCACGATATAGCGAAAACAAAAAAAAAACTATGAAAATAGGTTTTATGTATTCCTTAATTTTTCTCTTTTTTAATGTTTATTATTTGTAGATGAATCCTCAATAAGAATATATATTCTATAAAAAATTCAGCCAACTGCCAATTACGGTTCCAAAAATACAGTGTTTTAAAAGTCGGACAAACAAACAGACGAACAGACGGACAGCGTAGACTTAGTATAATAGGAACCCGTTACCTAGTACGGAACCCTAAAAAAGGAAGATTGTATGAAGACGTACCGCTTAACTCGGAATCATTCACAAATGTCGTGTATTTTTTTTTGTTAAATTGTTTATGCCGTAATTATTGCTGCTTGGAAGTAAGTTTTTGTATTTTTATTTATATATAAGAACACATATGTACAGTCACATAGCTTAAAATTTAGTCATCTAAGTAGGCCTGTAGATTCCTTAATTAAGTAAGTACATAAGATTATAAGTAATAGAGTACAACAATTTGTTGAGAGTTATTTTGTCGACATAGCAGATAGCACGTGTGTTTCACATCGTTAATGTCTTCTCAAGTGTGCCTTGTGTGATGCTAATCACCGCCAAGCAGTGACACTATCTCTGCAAATAAATTGAATACAAGTCGTCTATCGCCAGCGGTATAAATCCTAGCGGTTCTGGCGCATATACGATAGAGATTGCAATCCGGGCCCGGCCCGGCCGGGTCCGGTGCCCTTTTAGGCGTCCACCGGGCCCGGCTATTTTTACCGGGCCCGGTGACCGGACCCGGTAGGTACCAAAACCGCGGCGCGAAAATCGCGCGCGAAGGCGGGAACGCCACCAACTCGTAGGAAATTGGCATGGGCGGAATTTGTTTTGTTTATACCAAAGCTACCAAAGTTTATCTATCTATCTAATCGAAGTTGATAAGACAAGTTTAGTACTTTATGCTGCGTTATTAGTTTTTTATTCTAAACTCTAATACTATACTAACTATGTTAACAAAAAGACACATAAAGGAGTAAAGAGAAAACTTTTAATAAGTATTTATAATAATTATAATAGTAACACTCACTAGTCTCAGTAGTCTTTATAGATAAAGTTTAAGAAAAAACATAATATTTTTTTGCTGCAAATAAGAATTTGTTTTGTTTATACCAAAGCTACCAAAATCTCTAAGTTTATCTATCTATATCTAAGTTGATAAGACAAGTCATTAGGCTGTTTTATTAGTTTTTTATTCTAAATACTAATGTTACTATTCCGTCCATGCTATAAGTAAAAGTGATTTATTTTGTAAGTTGGTTGCTACCAAAACCAATGATTTAATTTTATAAACTAAGTGAGACTGATTATTAAGATTATAGTTTTAAATAAAGTTTAATTCTTAAACTTGAATCATTGTCTTTTTCCATTCTTAACAAATTTTCATAAAATATTTTAAAGGTTTTATCGCTAACACATCAACCCGGCCGGGCCCGGCGGACCCGGCCGGGTTGGCGGCAAATGCTACCGGGCCGGACCGGGTTGAGAAACATACCGGGTTGCAATCTCTAATATACGATCATTAAACGCGCATATCGATTAGTCAATCTTACGAGTATGTACGATAAAACGTTGTGAACTTTTCAGATTTATTTTGTATGCGTTTTATAGTTTTATACCTGGATGTAGCATCTGTGTCTTCGTAAGAAGTCGCGTTGTCATTTGTTTGATTTTCCGCTTTTTTATAAGACATTTTTTTGCTGTCATTATGTATTTTTAATTGATAAATCAGTTTCATCAGCTAGGTGATTTAAATAAGTTCATTTTAAGTTTTAAATAATTCATCAGACAGCTACCGTTTTGTTTGTTGACCATACTTATCATATATAAGCTCATATATGTACGTCCCTACCGATGGGCTCGAGCCTACCCTGAATTAAGGCGATTGGGCTTTAGTCGACTTCACACACAACCTTCGAGTTTATTCACAGGCACTTCATACAACTGGCCAGAGATGACATTAAAAAAAGGAATGACGGAACCAACAAGATGGCGGCGAAATCCTATACGTTCGACAACCAAACTGTAACCAATCTGTATCAATCTGGGTGACGAGTGGATGAGGTCGCAATCTAGAGAGCGGCAGGGAGTGTCCATACTGTATGTTAGTACTAATATATATACTTTGAGGATGTTTTCCTTCACCGTAAGAGCGTCGGATTTAAATTGTTAAATTTCTTTTTTAAGTTTAGGTAAGTAAAGGTACTTAGTTTTATAGGAAAAACATATTTTAACAGTAAATAAACTAATTAATACAATTTTTTATTTAGTACTGGCTTAAAATTCCAAAAAGAACTTGCTTTATCTGTATACGACGACCGTATTAATTTTTAAAACACAGAAACATACTTACGGAAAGGAATCAGACGGAGTTGATATTAACGATGTAAAAAGCACTGGTAAGTATTAATTCTACTATACAATACCGACTGTAAGCCAAACATACCGGTCCCAAAATCGACTTCATATTCTTTTGAAAACATACGAGCACATAAGTGTACTTACTTACTTACTGATCGATTGTTAAATAAAAACTGTCTCTCTTGATTTATAGTTATAAAATAAAATTGACAAATTAAAGAGTTATTATTATAGGGTCTGATTGAGACAATATTTTTAAAGGAGTGCTATTTTTTAATGTGGCTATAATTGTAAAGATTTTCTCGATGACCGCCTAAGGCTACTGTGAATTTACATTTATATTAGTTGCTTATTTTAATGTGTGCAATTAATTTAAACACGCACAAACTAGCAATAGATTAAAGGTGAAATAGACAGATGACATAATTGTATATATACATTTTTGTAAAAAACGAAGAAAGGAAGGACTTTTATATGACAAATTAATTATCTAAGTTCAGTTCAGGCGTTAAACGTTAGACAAATATGTACTTACCTAAAACGATTATTTAGAAGTTTGAAATAAAATCTTATGTACTAGTTAACGTTTAGTTAATGTAGAGACGAAGGATTAGATCAGATTACCAAACAACCTTCAAAATAACATTTCAAAACGAATCATGCATGCATATGGTGCAGTAACCAAACCCAAAACACATAGTGTTACAATGTAACATACACAAACATACAATTACAAAGTCAGAACGTACAATGGACAGAGCGGTTAATTGTGTGTACGAATATGGTGTTCAGATTAACATAGTGACAGATATGGCATGGACAGATATGGCCACCTTGACTAATCGCTCCACGAGCGGAGAAAACGTGCAGTGCAAGTTAGTGTTATACCAGGTATTTTCTTTTTTGTTTCTTTTTCTGTAACCTAAAAATTGTTTTGTGCATACTAATAATTAAAGAGAAATCTCTCATGTTTGTGTCAATTACGCTTGAGTTAAACGGTTCAAATAAATACAGTAGTCAATTAATATGCATAACAGTGTGTGTGGACGTGGAAGTAATTCTTTTTTGTTTGTATTCGATCTCTTTTGTATTTTTTTCTTTTTCATTTGTTTTTATAAGGTTTTCTAATTTTTCACTTTTTTCATTGTTATCCACTGACTACCCTTTTCTGTCTGTTTATTTTTATTTAAATTTTTCGTTTTAAAATGATTTCCTTTTTTTATACATTCATTCCTGGTGGTGCAATTAAATTTTTTAAGACATTGGTCCCCTTGCCCCGCAAGTCCTAATTTTTAATTGTGCTGGCTCAGACGCGATTGGGGGGGGGGGGGGGGGGGTCGTCGAAGCCCCATCAGTACGAACATACAAACATCTAATTAGAAAAGTAGAAATTAAGAAATTTTTAATGATTTATGTTCTCAAAATAATTATTATATATAATTTATTCACGGAACACGACACTGTTTCCGCTAGTTTTAAGTGAGCTTAAAAAAAGACATTACAAGAAACAAAAATAAGTAACATACGTATAAGTAGGGAAAGAATGACGTTAAAAGTTGTGTAACGGCAGTAAAGCGCCACATGTAGGTTAGCTGAGGAATTAAAAAGTTTACATGAGCTTTTATGCGACGAATGAAATTTAACGCTCAAAAATAACAAATTCTTACGTTGAACTTAAGGTCACAGACTTTAACTTAAGGTCTGACCTTAAGTTCATTAAAAAAAACCCATACCGAGATGAAAGGAGCTTAAAAAGGTTTTCCAGATAGGCACTTGTAAAAAACTTTAAAAAGTTTCACCACATCCACTCCCTGGACACTTCATACAAAGGGCTAGAAATGACATTTCAAAAAAGGAATGACGGAACATACAAAATGGCTGCGAAATCTTATACGTTCGACAACCAAACTGTAACCAATCTGTATCAATCTCGGTGACGAGGGGATGAGGTCGCAACCTAAAGAGCGGCAGGGAGTGTCCATACTGTATGTTAGTACTAATATTTATACTTTGCCACAACTCTCTTCCCCTATTAAAATGACAGCTGTTTTTTTAAAAAAACATACAACAAGACTTCAGATTCCTCGCCGAACCACTTTTACTTTTTGCCTTTCAAATCTCAATTAGTTTCAGTTTAATGTGAGTAATTCGAAACATCTCATCACGTCACCCGCGTCGCTCGACTTGCCACAAGTGGCGATTCGCGATCTTGGCGTGAAGCCAAACGTAAATCGTCGACAGGGTATGTACCACCTGCGATTTACAAGCTGCAAAGATTTAGTGTCAAATATCTGTCTGGTCTACGGAGACTAAACTATCAGTGAACTCGTTAATATGTATTTGGTGGTGAAACAGATGTGCCCGTACCTGAAGCATAAGAACTGCAAGACATTTACTAGTATTTATATTATACCAAAATGTTATAATGCACGCCACAAAAGATGAGACTTGACACGCCATGTAAAACATTAAAAAGACAATATAGAAAGTGTACGAAATAGTTATCCAATAATACATAGTTATCCATAATCCTTTGCTTCTTTTGACATATCGGTGTATCCGGCGTAAAAAATCTTCCTACCTTGCCTTTTTAACATTTCACGTGGTGTGTTAAGTCTCATCTTTAGTGGCACGCACTGTACGAGGATCGGTAAATAATAAATATGGCAATAATGAACTCGGAGTAGAAAATATATGAATCAAGTCACAAAAAAACTGGTAAAGTGCGAGTCAGAACCGCGCACAAAGGGTTCAGTACCATCATACCAGATGGCGCTAGTTTCTTCACGTTTAAAAAAAACACGTTTTTTGTATGGAGACTTTTACTATTTGTTGTATTAGCGGCAATAGAAATAAATCATCTGTGGAAAATTAAATTGTCTAGCTATTACGGTTCATGAGATACAGCCTGGTGACAGACGGACAGACAGACAGACGGACGGACAGCGGTGTCTTAGTATTGAGGTCCCGTTTTTACCCTTTGGGTACGGAACCCTAAAAACATGCACCCCAGGAGTATGATTGAAATAGAAACGAAATACAGTAACTGTAGGGTGATAGAAATACAAATGACGATCGAGTTTCGTTTAAAAACAAAGCCGTGATAGTAAAAATGGAAACGAAAAAAAAACAATTAGTGGAATACGTCACTGTCCTGGTAGTTTTAAGGGGTACAAAACGAATGGCCTTTTTTTGTTTTTATTTCATTTGTACAACTTGTAATTCTGCCTTTCAGATACCTACAACTTAAAGAGAAATATTTTTCAACTTCACAAAGACAAACAGATAAAAGAAATGTAAAAAACTCCAACCAACCAATCCTCAGAAACTAATTTGTGCTCAAACAAACAGGATAACAAAAACGAGTGAGGGGTGCGTGGGAGAAAGTTCCCAAATTAAAAAATGATGCACATCCGTTCGGCGGATATGAATGAATAGGCAAACATTACTGGAATTACCTTCATCCCTACGGGTTTTTTTTTAAAGCTTTTATTTAAGGCGAGGCATTGATTGGAACAGTTGTCTCTGTTTTTTTCTTTATGTGTAAAGAGTAAAGAAAATAACCACACTTTTGCAATTTTTCAGTTTTTTTTTGTTTAGTTTTAATTTTCTGAATAAAAGTATAAAAAATAATAACATTTGTCACTTTGTATTATCATGAATGATTTTGTTGTAAGTATATTTTTTTAAATTTATACTTCGAAAATATAGTCATAACTAGAGTTGAAAGTAACGGTATAGACCTATCTTTGGGATTTTTTTCTATCGAGCCTAAACTGCTCAATCGTGTTTCTAAAAGCTTTGGGGTTAAAAAAACATCATCAACAATAAGAGTATTTTTTTTCGACCTTGGATTTTCTATCGTTCAGGAGTAATTGACGTCAAAAATAACGAAAATCTGTAATATAACCGCCTTAACTTGCAATGTTTGTAAGTATGTATGTCTATTTAGTTCAAATCTTACGATCGATTTTAGAGCGAATTCCAGGGGTCTAAGTTAAGGCCCCGTGGTACTTAAAAATCCGTTTTTGTCTTTTTCTTTACGTGTAAAAAAGGAAGAAAATAACCACAAATTTGCACTTTTTTGGATATTTTCGTTTTTATTTTCATCATATTTATCTTAAATAAAAATCCAATCGGTGTTTTCCCTTCAGTCACATATGAACTTTAGGTATTTTAGTAAATAAATCATATTATCAAATTACTTATTTTAAGAAAAAAACCGAAAATAGACGATAAAATGGCTCGAATAGAGGTATACCTTTGCGAAATTATTCTATCGAGCCAACTTTATTAAATCGTGTTTCCATTCGATATAGTCCCTCGTAACTATTCTCAATAATACCAATATGTTTTATAAGATTTTAAATTTATTGTTAACTACTTCAAAAATGAATTCTAAAAACCTGTTAAAGTGGATTTTTAGGTACCACTGCGCCTCAAGCTGAAATTTGGAATGAAGCCGTATCCCGGTGATAACAGATCCTTTTGTTATTTTGCAGTTGATCAGATGATGAACTTTGTAGGTGGAATCAAGGTCCCAGAATCGTCTCTTATTTTTCAATAGAATCGTAGGAAATACAATAGTGTGCTCACCTTTTTTGAATTTGGAACCGCGTATTTTTTATAATGCTGTGAGCTTGTTTGTGGCTTTTTGAGCATAAAAACTCTTTTCAACTAAAAGCTTTTAGGTTTTTCGAAAATAATTTGTAGTAAGGTTAAGTAATATTAAGAAATTGCTTTAAGCAATAAGGCCGCCCTACATTGTACAATTTAAAATTTTACTGTTTATTCTGTACTACTTATTATCTGTTTACATTTTTGTAATTGTACAATAAAGCATATTTGATTGATTGATTGATTATTATATTACATACTCTTTGGTTAGGTACAGTACATAGATAAAGCGAAAGAGTAGGGAATATTACTAATGTAGATAAATGAACATTTATTTAGGTAATGCAATAAAAAAAATGTCTCGAATTATTTGAAACTTGAAAACAGGTAGTGTAAGCAACACAAATTAACTTCTTTGACGTAGGATTAATTTAACAAGCCTTTGACACCCACAGGACCCAAAATACATTAGGTAATAACGGTTAATTAAGTTAAAAGGTAAATTACTTGGAGGCGTTACGATATTGCTATTATATCGCATGACTTGTACATTGCGGCTGACAGGCCCAGGCTGTGACATACCATCGTTAATCACCTCCATTGAGGATCGGGGAAATTTTCATTTTCAATTTGAATGCCCTGCGGCGATAGTGCACAATCCCAATACTCTTGATAAATGAACACCGATCATTATTTACTTCAACCAACCAGAAGGTTTCTTGGGCAACATTAAAGAAAGCTTCCCCGAAAATGTGGGTAGGGTAAAACCAGGATAGTTGACCCGATTGTAATTAGGTATTGTTATTGTTATTGTTTCGCGGATGAATCGCATGCTATTTTACTAATATATCGAAATATTCTCTAATTACTACTAAGTTGATCGTGTCTCATGTCTTTGTACGATTGCATGGGAAGGCCAAATGCGATCAAAGTTTTTGCGGGGTAGATGTCCTGTTTCTCGGCGGTGTATCTATCCTAAACGTAATTTACATGGATTAGGCAACTATCCCCTATGTGGGATAGATGTCCCAAAATATAGACGTCCGCAAAAATCGGTAATATTAAAAAATATTAAAGATAATGTTTTTTACTTTTCATAAATTTGTAGATAAAAAACCAAAGTACCGGCCAGTTTTACAAATAAAGTAGTTTGCTTTTTGTACTGAGAGATATAGAGTGATTTCAAAAAGTGAGGCAACTAACCGGCTTTTACCCTAGTTGGTTTAATTATCGTAAACATTAATCTAAATTAGTTTGAGTTAAAAAAATTAAGTTTTTTAGTCTCGCCCATAATAAATTCAATTCTTCGAACGAGCTTATGTTGAGTGCCACCGAATAAAAAGAAAAATAAATCTATTGACGCTCGATGTGGGCACGCGTACATAAATGCACTACGGATGAACAGGATATGGTAATGGTAGCGGAGAAATGGAAAGCGTAGACCGTACGACTATTTTAGAATAAGTTCGAAGTAAGGGCGATTTATTTTCAGCCCTATTTCCTCTCCAGACACGTCGGGGACGTGATGTTGCGCTAGACGAGCGGCTATCTGTTACTCTATTTAGATACAAAATACGAATGTACTGGGTTCATGAAAGTAATATGCGAGACTGACGATAAAAAGTTACAATGTACCAAAAATATTAGCAGTATCCTAGATGGTACGGACAGACCGGAAATTGGAGGACAAACTGCGACATGAAACGTTCAGTTTTCTTAAGAGGATCGCCCTACCTAGCGCTGTCATCAGTTAAAATATAAACGACTAGCTGTTTCCCGCATCTCCATCCGCGTGGACGTTTCTACGACTTTTCGAGGGTGCGCAGTGCGCGCAGCTCGCGAGCGTGGAATAAGGTAGCCTATGTGTTAATCCAGGTCCTAATCTGTCTACCTACCAAACTTCAGCCAGATCCGTTCAGTATATAGTTTTTGCGTGAAAGAGTAACAAACATTCACCCGTACATCCATACATTCTTACAAACTTTCGCGTTTATAATATTAGTAGGGTGAAAATAAAGAATAGGTACTTTAGTTTATTAAAAAACTATCTACTCTGCAACATATACTTCGTTTTAGTTACAGACAGCACAAATACTAAAAAGTTGATGGTTTCTAACTAAACTACAGTCAGTACCTCTTTATAGTCTTCATATTCATCGTTTAAAATTTTCGTTAAAGTTTGTATAATCTTCATTTTCATAGTTTAAAATTTTCGTTAAAGTTTGTATAGTCTTCATTTTCATCGTTTAAAATTTTCGTTAATGTTTGTAGATTCTACATTTTCATCGTTTAAAATTTCGTTAAAGCTTGTATAGTCTTCATTTTCAGCGTTTTAAATTTTCGTTAAAGTTTGTATAGTCTTCATTAACATCGTTTTAAAATTTTCGTTAAAGTTTGTATAGTCTTCATTTTTATCGTTTATAATTTTCGTTAAAGTTTGCACCTTCATCTATGCTCGGAGTTTCTCTGCGTAATCGAATCAGAAACGAGGAGATCCGCAGAAGAGCCAAAGTAACCGACATACCTCACATAATCGTTAAACTGTAGTGGCAGTGGGCAGGGCACATAGCTCGTAGTACTAAGGTATGTCGTAAACAAATTAATGATGATAAGCGAATTAATTTTAATTTACATCAAGCCAAGAAATAGAAGATTAAAGGTGCGTTGAAATTAATTATATCAGATCAGAACCTTTCTCATCTGTAAACTTCCTGCTAAAAGGTTCCTTCACTGATCCCATTTTAGGGAATTAATTACGACGCAATAAATGAGTTCGTCAAGATTACTTTGAGAAATTGAGTTGGCAAGAAAAGAGACACTGAGTTCTATGATCGTATAGATAGATGCCTTCCCTGAAGACATAAATTATTATGCTAAATTTTTGTTTTTAAAGTTGAGCTTTTGTATCCCAAGTATCTACTATGTTAACACTTCTTTGCGTTATTTTAAGTGTTTGTTCTGTTTAATAATTGAAAACGCTAAACACGTTAAAAAAACGACTTCCATCGCAACAACTTAGTACAATTTTGCATTATTATTTTTGGTTCTTATTAATTTTCGAATAAAGTACTACACAGATTTTGATAAGATTATATGGGACCACACGGAAAGCACTAGCTTTCGAATAAAAAAAGAATCATCGAAATCGGTTCACCCAGTCAAAACTTCTGAGGTAACAAACATAAAAATCAGTCAAATAGAGAACCTCCTTCTTTCTAGAAGTCGTTTAAAAAAAGGGGCCAAGTGTGAGTCAGACTCGCACTAAGGGTTCCGCACCAAAAACAAATTTTCATCTACAGCGCCATCTATAGATATAGGTAAAAGGTAACTAATTGCTGTTGTCGTAATATTAGCAATATAGAAGATACTAGTAGATCCCACGAGGTGTCGCTAGTCTCTAAACAAACTTTGTAAATTCAATTTCCTGTAAGAACGGAAGAACTTTGAATTTTCTCATAGATTTTCCTGTAATCTATGCATTTAACCTAATATACAGTGATTTTTTCAAAGTTTTAAGCCCAGTTGTTTCGGAGATGGGGTCAATTTTTGCGCCTATTTTTTTAAATAACTTCAAAACTTTAAATTATAAAAAAAAAATATTTGAGATTCTTACATCAAGTCTCGTTTGATAATTATGTCACAATATATAGATTGCACAACTTTTTTTATATTTTCTTCTTAACCCCCAAAACTTGCCCCCATGATTCAAATTAATTTATTAACGTTACATTTCCGTCTTTGGGTCACTGACTTACATTAAGTAAAACAAAAAATATTAGACTGAGAGAGTACTTAATAAGAAACCCAAGCTTAATATTAATAAGTTGAAGAAAAACCTAAAATCTTAAAGGTACAAACATTTATTTGAAAAGAGTTTTTATTCTCAAAAGCCAAATGCTCACGGCACGTTAACCTTTTTTTTTAAAAAGCGAGCATATTTTGTATTACCTACGATTCTATTGAAAATAAAAGACGATCCTTGGACCTTGATTCCACCTCCAAAGTTCATCATCCGATCAACTTCAAAATACCAAATCTATTGTCACCGGGAATACGGCTTCATACCAAATTCCAGCTCAATCTGACTCCTGGACGTCGCTCTAAATGCCATTGCAAGATTTGACCTTAACAAACATACATACATATAAAATAAATAAAATAAATATTAATATTCTGGGACAAATCATATACAAACATTGCAAGTACCTAACATAAAAGCTTTTAAAAATAAAATTTGTCGCTCTTGCTGATGTCTTTTTATTAAAACAAATAGATACTCGTAGCATTGTTGTACTCGTGTGTTTATTTATTTACAATTTATTGTACACAGAAATAGGGACAAACAAACATTAAACTAGATAAGAACATACAAAAGGTACAGATTATTTCTATGAGAAATTTCTTCCACTTACAATTAAAAATACAAAAGAATGGCAGAAGACGTGTAACGAAGTTTTAAAAAAACAGAAATTTTGATAACTTATTCAATCAATTAAAACACTCGAGAGCAGAAATTCGCGTCTTTATTTCGCGCCCACCCACCAAGGAAAAAGGAACGGAACCTTCGGCGCCCGAGTCCGACTCGAACTTGGCCGGCTTTTGACATAAACAGATGCAAAATGTAATTTCTCCTACATCTTCAAAGGCAGTCTAATTGGATCCAGTGCCGATGTTATTCCAGATGCCAATTTATCCACGTGGATAATAAATGCCCTTTATTTCACCATCTGCTACCTTTGAGGGGTATCCTAAGGGGTATTTTTTTTGGTCATTTGTTTTTGGCCAGCTGTAGGGCAGGTGAGGGGAACGTGCTATAACCATTCGCGGTCAGAGCGTATTAAATTTTGACCTCATGGTTTTTATTTCCTTAATTATATATCATTATCTTTTGGTGCGATTTACGCAGTGGCTTGTGCAAGCCATGTTATTAGATTGTTTATTCCTGTTGCAACAATTTTGAAAATAACATTTCTTTTGTGTGAAGGTTACGTTTGTTTCTGTTTTTGTGAATGTAGTTGTATCTTCTTTTGAAGATTTTAATGAAACATGCGAGTAAAGAATACTGCGTTGATATGGAAGAAAGAAGGCACTATTTGATTTCAACTTTAAGGCATAGTAGTAAGGCTTAGTTTGTTAGCTCGTATATTATGGACTGTTCTGTTTTGTACCTAATTACCTAGGTAGGTGAAGGGGGGGGATAGTAGGGAATAAGCTAAGAAATAATAACCCTTAAACCTGCACATATAAGAGCTACGTTATTATATTATCTTGAATTGACTGTTTAGTATCTGGAGTATGATTTTTGATAAAAGCTTTCAATAATAAATTAGAAAACTTAGCAAAAAGAAAAAAATAACAAAAAGTTGGATCTAAACCATTTTGCCCCGAGCACGGGGTAAATTGAGTGAGGTCAATGTCAAAAAGGGGGGCAATGGAACAAAAACATGGACCCTGTCATCATAATCTCAAATACAAGCAAATTTGGTTTTGTGATGTAAACTCCAATAAGAATCACCGTAAATCTACGAGTAAGTATAACACTCACCACGATTACTAAACTTTGAACGAAATTTTAAGTAAAAACACAAATTTCGGAATATTTACGTATTAGGTAAAATCCGCTACCGGTGCAGTCCCTGACGATTGTCGAGGTCACGTGACAACTAAAAACTCATCATCGCGCGCTGGTTGACTTGCAGTGCGGATATTGATTCGTGAAATTAACAGGTTGCCCTGCTTTGCCCCTGTACTCCACTATGCCCCACATCCCCTACTGTTGGAGTATCAACAAAAATAAATGCATCTTTCTACAATTAAAGGTAGAGAAATATTTGTTTGTCATACATGTATATGTATTAGTTGAACACAAGAGACCATTGTTCTAATTTTAATTTTTTACTCTAAAGACACGTTTCAGTTTCTCCGTAGGATCTCGGTTTTGTATGTTGAGTAGAGAAGACATACATACATACCATTCCTGTTTAACAGTAATAAATATTATTATCTTTTCACTGTTGAAACTGTAAATGCGTCTTTCATTTGGTCACCTTAACCAAAGTATATAATGTTAGTTAGTAATATCGTACCTTAACCCAGCAGGTACATCTTTGCTCAAAACCAAGTTCACTATGTGTTGTTCTAAGCAACGTTCTAGGAGGACATTAAATGTTTACATTGTGTTTACTTCGCAGAGTTAACGTCTATTTGATTTTCAAGTGCATGCATTGTATTACACGTTTCTACTGAACAGTTAGACCGTGCTTGTACACGCTGAATTACTTTAATGCTGTAGCCTCTAGGGTACGTTAACTTCAAAATTGTGCCTTTAAAACATAAAAGCATGAATAAATATTAATGTTTTCATCAGAAATATAAATTTGCAAGACGTGACCGTGAGAGATCTGTAAATGATCAAAGAGCTCAATCACCTTCGAATAAGGATAGAGAAATTATGGTAACAGCTAGAGAGTCGGTTCTCGATAGTTATCTGAGAGTGGCCGACACTGATGTCGACTATCCCACAGTTGTCAATACTGGGCCAGCGCAAGCTCAGGCTGGCGTATATGGTAGTGATCGTCTACGCTAGCGATACCGCTGATCATAATCGGCGGAAAAACTCTGTCTCCTTCTAGCCGGACTTGACCTCTTTAAATATTTTTAATTATTGAGCCCATTACTTGTAACTTTTTCTAAAATATCTAAAAGCCGCGTACTAAAATCGTTATCCGATTTTGGGACATCAGTGTCATGTTCTACTTAAAAGCCAAGCGTGACCCAATATCTCTTGTAAACAGAGATTGTATCAAACCCCTTAAAAGTTTGTAAAGCCTTAACTGCGGAATAATGGAGCTTTAATCTCAGCTGCACGCAGGGTTAGCGCGATTGTGAGATAAAAGATGCAGGCTGGATCGTTGCGCCGACGCATCTGCCATCCCACGTGCCGACGACGCCCGCGCAAGTCTCGCTTATAAAATATTTTTTTTATTTCCTGACAAGAGCATTCATCATCAACAGATGCTTTTTTGTAATAACAGGCTTACCACAGATAATTCATTCTTTAATTAAATTTCATTCTCCCTATCAGATTTGCTTTCTTTGCGTAGGCGTCTATTCATTTTGTTTCACCATTTAGTTCCCTTTGTTCTGTAAATCGAGCAGTGTTTTGATGAGACTATTAGTTGGGTGTTTTGTTACCGGCATGTGGGTCGTGAGAGATGGCGTGGCCTGAATTTAGGCCCCGCAGCACACATGTGCGGGCTTAAACACGGTTTTTTGTCACTCATCATTTGAGGGTCTTAGGTCTCTGTTCCGCAACATGTGCGAAACGAAACGAGAGGATTTTGGGGATTGTATGGATTTATTGTCAATAATGTTTTAACTTTTGTAACACGTTTAAAGTTTGAGTGTAAAAAGATATTAGTAAACTTCCTAGGTACCCCCCTACTTTACTCTCAAATGTTAGATTAGATTTTTGAAAATGTTATTTTGAAGGATATCTCTTGTACGTTGAGAAGGCATGCGCATAGCTTTGTTGTGTAACTTCTATGCCGGTGATTAAATCTCACCATTATTAACTGGCTCCATTCAAACACCCACTGTCGTTCTCTAGGCGGTTCGGAACTATGTCGTCCACCCACAACGCTGGTCCCGTAGGTGCAACAGGGTCACACACACAAGCCTTTATTCATAATATCGGATTTTGCTCAGAGCGATTGTTCGTGCCGACTGTAATACGTTTTGAGAGTCAATGTCGCTTCCGAGGCAAGGTCTACCATTGTTTTCACCGTTTCGGTGGTCCGGATGGAATACCTCCGGCCTCATTTGAATATCTGAATAAACAAAACGCGACTTCTTTTATATTCCCGTCTCCCGTGCATGGTTATACTAATGTTCTTGTGTCGTGCGTCGTACAAGCCAGAATCATCATATCATCCACATAATAAAATAGCATAACAAACTTTTAACAAATCCACATGCAAAACTTTAAGGGACTTTACCATTTATTTTCATGTTAGTATTCAAGAGGACCATCTGCACGAAGTTTCACTTAAAATGTTTCTCAACTGTTCCACAAGATGCACATTTTTGTGCAAGTCACAATACACTGCAAGTAATCCAAAGGATGTGATACACAACACTGCAACACAAGTTTTCTCAGAAGTTAAAGTCGAAAGCACTGAATGTTGGGGAGCACAAAACACGCGCGCCGTTGCGGCATTCGTGAACAGAACTGAGTGAGGTGAGGAAAGGAACGAGGAGGGAAGGGAGCGGGTGAGCGCTCTAGCGCTCTACAGCGAGCAAGCGCGCGTCTGGCAGGCCAGGCAGGCAGACAGAGCCAGGGGCCAGAGCTGCGATGCAAACGTAGGACCGGCGGGTGGCGGCACTACGCCGGTGCCTCGCGGCGCGGACCGCGGTAGCTGCCCCCGCCCTCTCCCGCGATCCTCACCCCCGCAACCAGGACTGCACCCGAGAAATTCGGCGACCAACCCTCGATAATACTGTCGTGACTCGCCTATAGAACCTGCCTTTGTATGAATTTCTTCTCGTTTTTACGCGGGATTTCTGTTTACGTCGTGATTTTGACTGGCGCTTGACAGCAGCGTGGGCGAACCTTTCGATATGCTCAGTCGATAAAGTAATAAACAGAGATTGTACAATTTATTTACGCAGAGAAAGATCCAAAACCGTTATCTGGCTTGTGGCACTTGACAACGCATCGTAGCGAGTGCAGCGATAACACGCAACTTGCTGATCGTGTATAGAAAAACATGTCAAACGAGTCCCTACTCGAACAACGACATCGGAATATCTGAACAAATGCAGACTATACTAATAGAGAAAGTTCAGATGATTGATGAACTTCAATCTCATAACGCTAAGTTAAATAAAGACGCAATCGATAAATCATCACGCAATATTGAGCTCATGACAAAGAATAAATTCGAACGAAAATAAATGAGAAAAATGTTAGTACATGCCAGGCCGCTAATCGCGAGCGTTTAGGCTGTCTTATCAGATGGGCTGCCGGGGAGCGGTCCTGGTTCTGCAACGATTATTCGTCTCGGATCGACGTGCTAATTCCACTTGATGAAGAGTTATCGCTCTTCACGCCTCTAGCCCATATTTCAGTCCGATCTTTTATTTTTTCGCCAGAAATCCCTCGCTTTTGATCAAGCACCGTTATTATAATCTTTAGCGCTAACGTTAATCAAATGATGACTTTCCTTTGAAATCGCAACATAGTTTTATCCAATCTTTGATCCAAGATTCGAATTAGAATTAAATTTTATTGGAATACTTCTCAACTTATCCTTTGTTAACTTCAAACTGTTGTGGCTTCTATTGGTATGTAAATTAGATGCATAATTCTTTGATGGGTACTGGGTTCAGAAGCGATAAATTGTTAACTAGTTTGGTTAACTCGGGTTTCGAGGCTCGTCCATCAAGTTGGGGTTTGTTATGTTTTGTTTTATTTTCAGAGTGCGTTCTGGGAAGGTCGGCGCGCAAGGTCGCCTCATTGCCCCGAAGCTGTTTCACGTCAGGTGGAATAATCCTTAAATTATACCTGTGTCTGGTATCTCCTTCCAGTATTGTCTGCGAAAATGCAGTGCAACATATTTTTAATAATTGACTAAGCTGAACTAGTTAAAAAACCGACATCCATCGCTACAACCAACTTTGCTAATTTTTTTTTTTTTTTGTTAATTTTGTAAACAAGTAATAACGATTTTGATAAAATTTATATTGGACAACCTTGGAGACATAACCTATCATTTAAAAAAATAATCATTAACATGAAAAAATATGTACTAAGTACATTTCATTCGAATAAATATTCTATTCAGTTCACAGTCGACGAAGAAATCGCGTAACATAGGTACATATGAAAACATACAGTCGAATTACGAACATTTTTACCTACTTTCGCTTAATAATAAATACCTAAAAACAAAACAAAAAAGTAAATCATCGGTTATTTTAGTGTATTTATTCAAAACTTATGGAAAGGATGCAAAAGTACCAGTTTTGTACGACCTGCGAATGTTCGAAGCTCTTCAGAGACCAATAATTAGGTTTCAAAAAACTGCTTTTCGAGGTCATTGCACTCTCTTTGAGTATCGAAAGGCAGCCATAGTAGCATTGTCCATTTTAAGAAACTGATAATGTCGCATTCCTTATAATTACACCTCAAAGTCTTTAGCAGAAATTTTATCTTATAAATTTCGGCGTATTATTGCCCTTGGTTTTTAAATCTGAAAAAAGACTTGTCTCAAAGATAGTTTCTGTAAAGTTACAAAAAAATAGTAATAACAATTTATCGTCAATCACTCATCTACAAATGACCGTTCATAAAGTGCCAACCCTCTTAACAAAGTCAAAGTAAATATTTATTGGTACTAACATACAGTAAGGACACTCCCTGCCGCTCTCTAGATTCCGACCTCACCCCCTGGTACAGTTTGGTTTTAGTTTGGTTCTCGAACGTATAGGATTTCGACGTGATTTTGTTTGCTCTGACATTTGTTTTTATAAATGTCATTTCACGAGCGTTTGTATGCAGTGTCCGCGGTGTGGCAAAGTACTACCTAAACTAATGGCTCTGCGAGCTGTAGTAGACCTCTCGAGTTTTTCGGAACGGCCGAAAAATGATATTTTTTACGTTGGCAACCCCCATGGCTCCGCCATTTTGAATAAAATCCAAAAAACGATTCGTCAAAAAAATCCACATAATTATCGAACCTGCTCACAAAATTTCACGAGAATCGGTTGAGAAATGCGACCTGTAGCGGAGAACAGCTGGACAGCAGAGGAAAGCATTTTTGGCCAAGCTGTAACAGAGATGCTGGGCTCGGGCTTCGCACTCACTCGGGTCATTTAAAATAAAAGTAATCTTGCAGTTCTTGATTTGAAATATTAGGTTGTATATAGTCAGATAAAATGTTTTGGTAAGTCTTAATATTGTCAGTAATCGCAAAATAATAGCGAAGGCAGAGACCCGTAATTCATAATCGAGTCAGCTTTAATGCCTCCTACGCCCCTTGTGAACCCACACAACAATATTTTACAACACTTCCTGTACAACTAAGCTCTTCCGTTCTATGTTTTACTAGCTGTTTCCCGCGGCTTCACCCGCGTGGACAACGTTTCTATGACTTTTCGACGGTGCGCAGTGCGTGAAAAAAAGTAGCCAATGTGTTAATCCAGGTTCTAATACAAATACAAATACAAAATTATTTATTTGTGAAACATACGGTGTAAAGGTGTTACAAAGAATATAAGTGCCTGTATGTTCTGCTAAATAGCAGTCTAATCTGTCTACCTACCAAAGTTCAGCCAGATCCGTTCAGTAGTTTTTGCGTGAAGAAGTAACCAACATACACACTCACAAACTTTCGCCTTTATAATATTAGAAATAGAAATAGAAATAGAAAATCATTTATTTGCCTTAAACACGGTATACAGAGATCTTTAAAGTTATATAGCACTCATGTTTAGCTATTAAAAACAGCATGCAAATATTAAGGTAATAATTACAATAATACTAGGTCAGTGATATTATGATATGTAAACATAAGGTATAAATTAGTCACAATATAATCAATTACAATTTTAAGTCAAAAAATTCATTTAAATTGTAGAAATTATGAGACAGTAACCACTTTTGCATTTTCTTAGTCATTAGAGGCAGTGGAAGACTTTTGAATTCATTCGGTAATTTATTGAATATTTTAATGCTCAAACTGTAGCAGTGTTTATGGTACATAGTGGTTCTAGGGCAGCAGTTAAGGACAAGCTTTTCAGGATTTCTCGTGTTCCTAGGGTACACTTCGCTAGCTTTGTGAAAGAAATGTGGATACAATTTTACAAATTTACTGCACTCGAGGATATACAGTATTAGTGTAATGACTACGTGTATATTTTCTTGTACTCTGCAGTTTGCACAAAATTAGTTTTAACATATAATATACCTAACATCTATAAAAAAATCCGGCCAAATGCGAGACGGACTCGCGCACCGAGGTTTCTGTACCATCGCACCGCACCTTCACCGTATTATGGATACCCATACCTTTTGAACAAAGGTCATCGACACGAGCGACAGAAAAATTCTTTTTATTTATTTAGGTCAAATTCCCTAGCGCGTCTACAACTCACACTTGGCCGGTTTTTATATTTTTTAGAGAAAGAGCAAAAACAAAACATTATTAAAACCACGTTTCTTTTATGTAGACCTTTTTACTATTGTTTAGTAAATCCCTCACAATAAAACATATTTATTTATTTACACTTATAGTACACCATAAAAAAAATTAGTATAGCTAATACATATAGATATTATAATATAGTGTACAGTAGGCGGTCTTATTGCTAAAAGCACCCTTTTTTTTTAATGCACAATTGGTAAACCCTTGACACCATCTCACCTGGTGGTAAGTGACGATGTTGCCGAAGATGGAAGCGGGCTTACCAAGATTCCCCAACGCAATGGGGAACTGGCTATCTTATCTTTATGCCGGAACACACCAATGATATCAACATTGATATTTGACGGCAAGACTTAGATAAGATGGTGGTAGCTAGCCAGGCGGGCTTATACAGCCTTTTCTAGAAAATGCCCTACCACCAACCAAACCGAGTCTTACAATTGACCCCGCCGGGAATCGAACCCGCGACCTCCTGTGTAAAGCCAGTGAACTTTGCCTCTGAGCTACGGAGGCGGTTGAAATCTCTTCCAGACAACCTAATATTATTAACCTAACATAATATTATGTAGAAATTTCAGCCGGCCACGATTACGATTCAAAAGATACAGCCTTTTAAAAGTCGTACAGACAGACGGCGTAGACTTGATTATAAAAAAATATCCCCACTTTACATGTATGGGACCTCCCCTATGACCTATAAATATGTTTTTCAAGATTTTATTTGAACACTTTGTCGGCGTGATTGATATGTATAACTCGTGCCAAATTTCAGCTTTCTAGTATATACTTCGAAAATCTGAGCTAACCCGCGGACAGACAGACGGACATGACGAAACTATAAGGGTTATTTGTTGCCTAAGGAACCCTAAACCCGTTCCAAACTTATAAATTTGTATAAGTTTAATGATGAAAAATTTAAATACCTATATAGGATTTCTATAGGTTTGATGATAAAAAAACTTAAATAACTATATTGGTATACTCTATTGATTATGTCATGCCTAATATTTTGACAAAATCTTGAATAGGTAGTTTATTAAATGTCATTGAACTTAACGCAAATCGAAATTTCCTAGTCAAGTGAAGATCATCTTATTTCTTATGTAAATTCTGCCCTTGGTCCTTGTATCCAATCAATTCTTTTTTACTTTCGAACGGCGAAAGAGTGAAAAATTAATTGTGATGGCAAAAAAACCATCGTGAGATTATGATGGGGATCGATTGTCTTACACTAATAATGAGTCTAAAAAAAATATGTATCTGTGTGTGCGTGCGTCCGTCTGGCGCACTACTTTCCAAACTACTGGACGGATTTGGGTAAAAATTGAGTTAGTGCAAAATTATTTTTACATTCCCAATCGTTTTTTCTTTAAATTTCTCCTATCTTGATTTTTTAGGGTTGCCACAACAGTAATTTTAATTTATGTTCCTCAAAAATGGTTCTTACGATTTGGATGAAACTCTTTACGTAACTATAACTTTATAAAACGGATACGCTGTAGTTCGGAAAATATAATCGGATCAAGGTCGGGAGGGGCAGGATAGGTCCCATACAAATCCAGGGTTTTTGTTACTTTTTTCCAAAAAATTATCTACCGATTTTAGTGAAACTTTGTAAATAACAAAAAAAAATATAAGGCCTACAGCACTGAGTGGTTGGTAATTCTAGAGAAAAATCTGAATAAAGTACCGCCCATACAAACCCAAATTATTTGTAAAATTTTCATCAAATCTAATTTACCTCTTGTATCGCAAAGTAGGTTCTTGGTGGAACACTGAAATGAACATCTTTAGGTTTTTCCTTGCACTATTCTACAAATAATATAAATAAAACACAAATTTGTTTATACTGAAACCGGTTTTATGATCATCTACTGCCTGAAGATGACCACACTTCTCTAAGTATAACCAAAACAAACAAAAGTAACTATTTAGTAATCTGTGGTATAACAATAATATATTTGATTTCAAACAAAAGATATCAACGAGCGAACGGCAGAAAATATGGTGTTTTTTTTCATTCAGTTCAGTTAGCGCCAGTACGACTCACACTTAGCCGATTTTTATACTTTTGGGTACCTTACCACACTAAGTTTCACGCTTGTGAGTATAACCGTTTTTACGACAGAGCAAAACCAAAAAAAAATAAAATTTAAAAACACGTTCCTTGTATGGGGATGCCCCTTAATTTTTCACTTTTTAATTTTTATTATTTGTTAGTAAATCCCATTCAATAACATATATTGTGTGAAAACTTCAGCCAGCTACCTATCACAATTCAAAAGATAAAGCCTTTTGAAGGTCGTACAGACGGATAGACAGACTGAAGGACAGCGTAGACTTAGTAATAGGGCCCCGATACCTGATACGGAACCCTAATAATTTTGAACAAAAAAAACCGACTTCAAACAGGAAACTAAGGTTCCCCTCGATTTCACTGGGATGCTATTGCTATGCACTTGGGATATCTTCTTTCCAACAAAAAAAATCATCAAAATCGGTTTATAAACGACGAAGTTATCCACGACCACACATTTTTTTTATTTTTTTTTATTCACAATTGGTAAACCCTTGACAACATCTCAACATAAAAAAAATATACGGTCGAATTGAGAAACCTCCTCCTTTTTTGAAATCGGTTAAAAACTATATAATTGAAAACGCTAAACACGTTAAAAAACCGACTTCCATTGCAACAAATTAGTACATTTTTGCATTATTATTTTTGGTTTTTGTTAATTTTCTACTAAAGTACTACACCGATTTTTATAAAATTTATATGGGACCACACGGAAAGCACTAGCTTTCAAATAAAAAAAGAATCATAAAAATCGGTTCACCCAGTCAAAAGTTCTGAGGTAACAAACATGAAAAAAAAAACATACAGACGAATTGAGAACCTCCTCCTTTTTGGAAGTCGCTTGAAAAATGGGTCCTCACTCTCTATAATCCCTACATTTTTTCCCACCGAACGGCCAACAGCACTTAGCTTTATCTTATCATGGCGACTATACACATAATCTCATATACCCGTACCTATTCCTTATCTGCGAGGTACCTGCCTGCTAGTTATCGAATCTTTTTCATATTCACGGTATAATCTTGATCTGTGAGGAGTTAATGATTATTATTACCCGACTGGAGCGTCGGTGGCGTAATGGCAAGGGCCGCTACCTCCTGTCCGGGATGCCGTGGTTCGATCCTGCCACGTACCAATGTGTTTTCGAATTTCGATTTCATATGTACGTTTATCCGACGCTCTTACGGTGAAGGAAAACATCGCGAGGGAAACCTGCACACGCCTGCTAAGAAACTCGAAGGTTGTGTGTGAAGTCGACCAACCCGCACAGGGCCCGCGTGGTCTACTAAGGCCCGATCGCCCTAATTCAGGGTAGGCTCGAGCCCCTCGGTGGGGATGTATATGAGTTGATATGAATGAATCTTGATCTCTGAGGAGTTAATGATTATTATTACCCGACTGCGCCAGAAGGAGGGTTATTTTTTTCGAGTGTATGTATGTATGTATGTTTATTTCTTTGGCACGTCCTGTAGCCTAAACGGCTTGATGGATTTTGGAGTATAAGGTGTCGTTAGATTTGTCTTGATCCTGTGAGTGACATAGGATACATTTTTACCCGACTAGCCAAAAAGAGGTTAGTTATTTCTTTGCCGCGCGCGCTGTAGCCTAAACAGCTTGAAGTTCGTTTTAATCCCGTGAGTGACATAGGATACATTTTTACCCACTGGCCAAAAAATAGGGTTGAGTTTTTATGCAGTCGGGTTTTTAATATTTATTTAATTCCTAAAGTTGTTTTTTTAAGAGAATCGCAAAACTTGAGGGCAGATGGCAGTTGGGGCAGTAAAGTTCTCGGCTCAGCCAAAGAGACAGGCACACATACATATACACACCCAAAAACATTAACCCCTTTTGGGGCAGTCGGGTAAAAAGGGATTTTGTTCTGAAATTGTTCGTGTTACAAACATGTGACGAACTAATTTAGTGATTTTGATAAATATAAAATTCAAATTATAATAAAAAGTTAAATGAATAAGTTTTTATGCTTTTGTAGAACAAATGCTATTTAATGAATAATATTTTTTAATTTATTTTAAACACTGTCAAATACCCTATTCTATCTATCTTTTATGTTATACTCGATATATATAATCTACCACTTATAACTTTTACATCCTACGTTCGTTCATTAACAAGTTTCACAACCCATTACGTCCCCACAGCTGGGGTACGAGTCTCTTCCCAATCTGGGGAAGTTTAGCCCATACACCAATCCACACATGGAGGCGAAATAGTTTAAAGACTATGGATGACTCAGATAAATCATTTAAGAAATGAGAATTTTGCTTTAACCCCTTCCCCCTTCCCCCCGGCTCGTCCTTTACGTGCCTTGCGAAACAAGAACTGTCGAGATAAACGCTACTGACAGTCTCCCTACGAATAGTTTAAATTTATAGCTGACTTGAAACATACACTGTGTATCCTGATAGATAATGATTGATCGCGATCATCTATTACCATTTTATCATAGTAGTGCACTAGTGATAATGTTCAGATATCCAGTATGACAAATACAAACTTTTTGAGACCCGTTTACCTATTTGTATCCGAGTATATCATTTTTAGGGTCCCTCTAGGTACCGGTAACGGGACCCTATTACTAAGCCTTCGTTGGTCGCTGTTCGTTTCTCTGTCCGAATTTTAATAGACTGTATCTTTTGAACCGTTATAGCCCTCCGGTCGACTTAGGTAGCTGGCTGAAATTTTCACATAATAGGTATGTTAATAATATAAATTTAAGAGATAAATTAAAAGAACGGTTTTTGTAAGAAACCCAAAAACAGTTCTTTTAATTTTGTATGGATTTTTGTTTTTTCTCTATTGTAAAAACGGTTATACATATAAGCGTAAACCTTTGTTTAATTAGTTAATTAATTAGTAATCTAAAGAAAAACAATAAATAATAAGAACCGGCCAAGTGTGAGTCGTAATCGTGCTAAGGAGTCCGAACTGAATGAGAAAAAAGCATTGTGGCTCGCGTTGATATCCTTTGTTTGTAATTAACGGGAATGGGTATCAAGTTTGTATTTGTGTGGTACGGAACCCTCGGTGCGCGAGTCAACCTTGCACTTGGTCAGTTTTTTAGAATTCCGTATTCAAACTAGAAACCCTAGGAAGTCTCGCCTTGTCTGTCAGTATGTCTCAGCTGTTTTATCCAAAGAACACCCTGGACACTTCATACAAGGGGCCAGAAATGACATTTAAAAAAAGAAATGACGGAACAAACAAAATGGCAGCTAAATCCTATACGTTCAACAACCAAACTGTAACCAATCTGTATCAATCTGGGTGACGAGGCGGTGAGGTCGCAATCTAGAGAGCGACAGGGAGTGACCATACTGTATGCTGGTGGCTGGTACTAATATACTAGTTACGAAGTAGGATACTTTGCCCAAAGACTGTTATGTAACTGGTTTGGCTATAAAAATAGTAAAAATAGGTTTAAAAATGAGTAACTTCCATAAAGTTACAGGATAAAATCTAAAAAATATTTTAGGTTATCTAAAATAAAAATTGCTTACATTAAAAGTGGATGATTTTATTTGCGCAGCTCATCGTGTGGGGTCTCGTTGTAAAGGTCTTTTGAAACCATTGAGGGTCAGTAAATTTTTTTTTCGATAAACGATTAGTTTATTAAGGCTCCTCCGTCCCTAAAATTTGCAACTCGATTCACGATGTTTCAAGTTCGAACGAAATAGCTTGGAAATAAAATTCTTGTCAGCTTCGTACTGCAACGTGTCTGTTATGGCAATCGCTGCGGACGAATCGTGCGAAAATAGTGGATTTTAATTCGTTTTTTTAAAAAAGAAGAATTTCCAAAAAGTAAGAAAACAAAATCATTTTACATTATTTTGGTAAAAAGTTCATAAATTATCATAATGTTTCGATTAAATTGCAGCAGTTCTATGGTTACAACTAGAAAAAAAGGGTGCATTAGGCAGAGATATGCTATATATAAGGGGAGGTAGATAGGTTACATGCATCCTAAAAGTGAAGCAAAAAAAGATGCCAATTGGCATCTCTTTTCATAGTAGCATTCGGTAGGTACCTATTATAATGTGTGTGTAAATGGATTCGATTTTCAAATGTGGTTTGTTAGTGCATGGCATTAGGATATTTTTTAATTAGTTCTGTGTATTAAAATAGATTTCAAGGAAATAAAAATCACTCCTCATATCATGTAAATTACAAAACAATTTTTATTTCGATTAAAAAATCCTTAATTGAAGTAAAAAGTGGTTACAAAGTTGGTCGTTGGCGGCGGCATTAAGAAATAGTAAGTTTAAAGTGGTCACCTATGTGGTGAGATTTACATAAAGTCCCCACCCCTTACCAGCAAAACCACTATTTCAGAAAATCTATAAGGCTCCCGGCTAAGAATAGGACCATCCCGTCTATTCCAATGAGGGTCGTAAGAGTCGACTAAGGGACTTAAAACCGGAGGAGGGGCAGCAGTGTCCTTTCCGTGAATTGCAACACACCTGCAACCACACTGCGATCGCCACACGGCGGGTGCCCGGTGCCTGCCAAGCGTGGCGATTAGGGCAAAACCCCCCTATGAATACCACACCCAGAAAACGGCCCCCAGTCCCCGGCGGCCCTGCTATTCCTGGCTCCGGTAGCAGTCATGAAGATCGCGGGAAGCCAGTGGAAGTGGGCGGAGCAGGACCGGTGTAAACTCTGTATAGCGACACTCAAGGAACCAGGCATTTTGTGACGTTATTGAGAGTTTTCGTTATACAGAGAGAAATTAGCGTCAAAGTAAACCAACTGTGGAGCCAGAATATTTTGACGTTTCAAAAAGTGAATCATTATATCGAGTGACGTTTTACAGAGTTTACACTGTATTTCAAAATAAAAAATTCACAGCAAAGTATAGGCTTTCTTAGTTAACCAAGAATAGTCGACCAACTTATGACAAGCAGTGGCATCTATAAAGGCTCTTAAAGAAAGAAACTGTATTCCTACAAACTGTTCCTACAAAACTAGTATAATAAATACTTTTTTATAATAGGTGCAAAGGATTTTTTTTAATAAATACGGAACCACCCTACACACTTGACCACTTTTCAAGCGACTTCCAAAAAGGATGAGGTTCTCAATTCGACTGTATATTTTTTTTTATGTGTGTTACCTCAGAACTTTTGACTGGGTGAACCGATTTTTATGATTCTTTTGTTATTTGAAAGCTAGTGCTTCCCGTGTGTTCCCATAAAAATTTTATCAAAATTAGTGTAGTACTTTATTAGAAAATTAACAAAAACCAAAAATAACAATGCAAAAATGTATAAGTTGACGCGATGGAAGTCGGTTTTTTAACGTGTTTAGCGTTTTTTTTTATTACTTACTTTCAATTTTAATTGTAATCTGTTTACAATATATCTGCATTAGTATTAGCTACTAGAATCGGTATATGATTAGATCGAAGAGTTTTTATAGGTATCCGTATTTTGCCAAACGGCAGGGATCTGAAGTAGCATGGATATTTTACATCTAAAAATAATCCCCTTAAAAGAAAAATAATTAAACGTAAACTAGAAGGGAACAAGTAGACCTCCCAGAGTTACATAACGTTCCTTAGGTTAGGTTACACCTTTAGTTATTTATTGTTTTCTAATTAACTCGCGCCCGAAATAAAAAGGAGGAAAAAGTCGACATCCGTTCCCAAAAGTTACACGTTCGACTAAACAGTTGTTCCGCCTTGTTCGATACAGCCACAGATATAAATCTAGACGTCTAGAATGGGTGATCATCATGCTTAGAAGCTGTCATAATAGAGATACGATAGCCAGATCCCCATTGCATTGGGGGATCTTGGTAAGCCCGCTTCCATCTTCGGCATCATTGTCACTTACCATCAGGTGAGATGATGCCAAGGTCTTACCAATTGTGGATAAAATAATACATTGTGATACAAGGTTGGAAAGTAGATTATGCAATAATAACCTACACCCGCGTGTATCATGCGACGTTTTTCAATACAGTTGTGGAAAATAGTAAACAACAAGTAAAAAAATTAAATATGTTTATTTCAACATAGATACGTACATAGGTAAATACATAATTTAAAAAAAAAAACTTCTTCAAACGCACTAGTCGCTACTACGATTTTTAAAGGTTCCTCTCGATCTCTCTGGGATGCCATCATCAGATCCTGGTTTTCTTATCATGGTACCACCCTTGGGATATCTCCTTTCCAACAATAAAAGAATCATCAAAACGACGAAGTTTTCCGCGAACACACATATTACAATACATGTCGCTGAAAGATTATACGATTCCATAAGTTTTTTTTTTATTTTTTTTTTTATTCACAATTGGTAAACCCTTGATAACATCTCACCTCAAGATCGCGTAATGAATCATTAAAGCCTTTAATCATTTAGGTAACAAATTCCATTCTACTCTACCGACTGCTGGTAATGCGGGAGCTAGCGCAGCGAGCACATGGCTTCGAGGTACAGTATTACGATATGGCTTACAGTGCGCAACGCCTTTATCGACGGGCGTAGGTACTAGCAGTACTAGCCTGTAGTCAGCCTGGCAAACTCGATTATTTGCCAGACTATGCCCCGCCGCAGGCTGCCCCGCAAGTAACCTTCCGTTGCTCTGCGTAAGTAGATTCGTTGCACTACTGTATGCCGCTATATTGTAATACTGTGTTCGGGGCGCCCCGGTCGTCCGGGTTAGGTTCATGCTTGCGTACTAGGTAGGTATCTGGAACTTTAACTAGGAACGAGCAAAGCTCGAGCTCCCGACTAGGATGGTTAAGGTTTAGAATGCTGGAGCTGTATAAGAGGCGATCCTTTATGCTTGATAATAATTAGGTACCTATTAAATCAGATGTACATTTCATCTTGACACATTTTATGCTGAGTTTGGTTTCTTTTAGGGTTTATATATTTTAAAACGAAATGATTATTTTTAATGGGAGACTAATTAAGTTTCAAATATTTAAGTGTGCGTTTATATTTAGATTTCTTAAGTACGTTTATCCGACACTCTTACGGTGAAGGAAAACATCGTGAGGAAACCTGCGTATGCCTGCGAAGAAACTCGCAGGTTGTGTGTGAAGTCGACCAACCCGCACTGGGCCCGCGTGGTCGACTAAGGCCCGATCGCCCTAATTCAGGGTAGGCTCGAGCCCCTCGGTGGGGACGTATATGAGCTGATATGAAGTGTGCGTTTGAATACTGTCCTTAGTCAAGTTCTGTTATGAGGGCCACTCTAGCTAGCTTTATGTCCGTGGACACAGCGCAAAACTCAGTAACTCGATACCAAGTTTCCCGCGCTTGCACTAATTGGCTAGTCGCAGGATAGGGTTACGGTAGGGTGACAATGACGCTACGGTTGTATTTGGAAACTAAAAAAAATTGAGGGATATTACTGTTATAGTTATTTTAAATGGGGGATATTATGCTACCAATGAAATATCACTTTAATGGAGGTATATTATGCCACAAATGGAATTATAATAATCTATGAACTTAGGTAAAATCAAGGAGAGATAAACACAAAATATACAGGATGTAACAAAGTTGGTGTAGGTCCCGTTAACTGAGGCTCCTACTCATCATACTGAACAACTTTCTTTTCTTTGACTTTGCTGAAATCGCAACAAAAATATTTAACTCTTCATACATAACGATCAGCTGATCGATCGATTTTGTGCATTTTTTAAATGAGAATTGACTACGGGTTCCTTGGGGAAAGTTGTTCAGTACAATGAGTAGAACCTCCACTTAACGGGTCCTACACCATTTTTTTTAAACCCCTATAAGTAGTTTAACTGATCCCAAACATAAATTTAAAAAAAAACCCGACTGCATAAAAAATACGTACCCCTCTTTTTTCGGTAGTCGGGCAAAATGTATCCATGCCCCTTTCGGGATCAAGATGAAATTAACGACACCTCGCACTCCGAAATCCATCAAGCCGTTAAGGCTATAGGCTCAACCAAAGAAACATACATACATACATACACTCGAAAACATTACCCTCCTTATTGGGCAGTCGGATAAAACAATACATTAACTACCTACTGGACACCCTAAGGCAAATGGTCCCTGGACGCAAATTCAAGGTATTTTCGTCCAATTTCATTTACATATTTAACGCCCAATTGATAGGGTCGATCAATTTAGGGGTGACTATCTATCCGGCTAAAATAACTTTATAACGATGTTATTTTGCAGGAATTATTTATCAACCCGTGAAATGGGACGGAAAATGGTGTAACACTTAGCTTCGGTTTTCTATACTAACACGTTTTCATTAGGTCACTTTATTGTTTAACTGTCTGCCTGTCAGTCTGTCGTTCCGGGTGGAATCTTGCAACGGATTTTAAAGTGAAACTTTTATTACTTCGTCTCAAATTTTATCGTCTGTGTGTTGCATGTCGCGTGACGGTCGCTTTTGTCTGAGGGTATGATCGTTTCGTCCTCTGTACCGTAGCGAGAGCAGCCATGATCGTTTCGTCCTCTGTAAAGTTTCACTTTTACCGTGGTTTTTTAAATATCAAATATTTCCTGTTATACGATCATGAAGAGCGTCGGTGGCGTAATGGAAAGGGCCCCTACCTCCTGTCCGGGAGGTCGTGGTTCGATCCTGCTAACCAATGTGTTTTCGAATTTCCATTTCATATGTACGTTCATCCGACGCTCTTATATACGGTTGAAGGAAAACATCGTGAGGAAACCTGCAATACGCCTGCGAAGAAACTCGAAGGTTGTGTGTAAAGTCGACCAACCCGCACTGGGCCCGCGTGGTCGACTAAGGCCCGATCGCCCTTATTCATGGTAGGCTCGAGCCCCTCGGTGGGGACATATATGAGCTGATGTGATGATTCGATCATGCTGAAATTTTGCACTCAGTTCCGATGACAAAAAAATAAAGTTTATTCAATTTGTTTATTTTATTTGACTGCTGAAATGTCATCATCATCATCATTATCGTCATATCAGCCGAAAGAAGTCCACTGCTGGACAACAACCGGTCCTGCGCAGCCCGCATCCCGCGGCTTGCAAAGACTTTCACCAGGTCGTCGGTCCACCGAGTGGGAGACCTGCCTACGCTACGTCTTCAATGTTTTGGTTTGGTGGCCTGGCGTCTGCCCGGGTTTCTTCGCATCCCACGCTCCTCCGTTACCATGATTGCAACCACAGCCAGGAGACTTGGGCCGTTTCTAGGTTATATGTATACTTATTGTAGTTTTGCCACACCCTGGACACTTCATACAACGGGCCAGAAATGACATTTCAAATATGGAATGACGGAACAAACAAAATGGCGACGAAATCCTATACTTTCGACAATCAAACTGTAACCAATCTGTATCAATCTGGGTGACGAGGGGGTGAGGTCGTAATCTAGAGAGCGGCAGAGGGTGTCCATACTGTATGTTAGTACTAATATTACTTTGGTGTTGCCATAATCGCTTTATCAAGCGGGTTGGCGATCGCAAGTAATTTTGGCGACGAAATCCTATACTTTCGACAATCAAACTGTAACCAATCTGTATCAATCTGGGTGACGACGGGGTGAGGTCGTAATCTAGAAAGCGGCAGAGAGTGTCCATACTGTATGTTAGTACTAATATTACTTTGGTGTTGCCATAATCGCTTTATCAAGCGGGTTGGCGATCGCAGTATGGGCTGTGGTGACACAGTACGCAGAAAAGATGCTGCTGCCCATCCTCCGATTAAATCTCTTAGTCGCCTCTTACGACACCCACTGGAAGAGATGGAATGGCCCAATAATAAGCCAGAAACCGCTACAAATATCGATGAAATTCGATAACAGCGACTCCGGATACACCGTCTTGACCTTGACACGTCTCCACAATCTTTGGCAAGGTGGCAAGCAGTCGTCCCTCACCGGAACGACGGTCCCAGTGGTAAGGTTAGGTACCTTGGAGCTCCTCCATTTTGTGCGTTGCTAGAGATGGTTTTATTTATTCACAATTAGTAAGCCCTTGGCATCATCTCACCTGATGGTAAGTGACGATGATTCCGAAGATGGAAGCGGGCTTACCAAGATTCCCCAACACAATGGAGAAGCTAGCTATGTAATCCCGCGATCATAAGTTCGGGTGCAGTTGTTGAAGCTGCTGGTAATGCTGTAATTGAATACAAGAAACATCTTGATCATTGTAATCTGGAGCCGTTACAAGAGACCTTCCCACCAGGAAATAAAAATTTCTCGACCCATTTCGACTAATACTTAAAGCCAAACACACTATAAGACTAATCCTCAAAGAATCCGACAAAACAACACAAAACTAATTCTCGCTGAGGAAATAACTCCGCATCCGTCACAGAAAGCAGACTGTTCCAATTAAGTGTGATGTTTAGCGGATATGATTTAAATTCTACGTTTCTGAAAGAAAAACAGATGCTGGTTTGGATGTTACTGACGTTTTTTGAAATGAAGGGAAGTTGATAGAAATAAAAGTAATTTTAACTATTGATACCACAGCTTAAGATAAACTAGCTTATTGTAGTGTGTTGGTAAGTATTTCATGATTTGTGTAAAGGCAGTTAATTTTAAGAAACCTTGATTTTTAACCGCCTAAGCCTCCGTGGCGTCATGGTTAAGTCCATTAGGTCGCGGGTTCGATTCCCGGCGGAGTCTAACTTTGTTCACGGTTCGGTTGGTGGAAGAACAGCAAGTTACTTCCAATACAAACCAATTTATTTGTGTATACAAACTAAGCCCGCCTGGCTAGCTACCACCATCTAATCTAAGTCTTGCCGCTAATCATTAATTTCAACAGCATTGATGTGTTCCGGATCGAAGCTAAGATAGCAAGTTCCTCGTTCTGTTGAGGAATTTTGGTAAGCCCTCTTCCATCTTTGATGTCATCGTCACTTACCATAAGGTGAGATGATGCCAAGGGCTTACCAATTGTGAATAAAAAAGAATTAGTCATATTATGGGACCCAATATGTACATTATCGAAAGGATTATATTAGGTAAGCTATTATTATATCTATTATTTTAGTTGTTTTTAGAACTAACCTAATCAACATTTTACAGCTTACCTAACCAATCTTGCATAGGAACCTAAACAAAGAAGTAAGGACCTCCTTACTTCACTTTTTAGGCAAAGTATATACATTAGTACTAACCTACAGTATGGACACTCCCTGCCGCTCTCTAGATTGCGACCTCACCCCCTCGTCACCCAGATTGATACAGATTGGTTATAGTATGGTTCTCGAACGTTCACCGCGATTTTGTTTGCTCCGTCATTTGTTTTTAGAAATGTCATGTCATGACCGTTTGTATTCAGTGTCCGGAGTGCACAAAAAATTACACAGCAGCAACTTTTAGGTAGACTATTATTATTATAATTACTAATGAATCATTTACTTTTTATTCTAGATTGCACATTGAGATAACTATGATATACGGGTCTGTCAGAAATTCCAAACATACTTTGTTCCGTTGAAGATTGTCTGGAATCGTTTAAAATTGTTTGAGAAGCCACACTGCCAAAATGTTTGCGAAATATGTTTTGGACGAAAACGAACTCTCTTGTTCAAATTTATTTAACGGTTACTTACGATATGATACATATTGTAGCACGACATATGTAGGTAGGAATTGTAAGGGCGTGGGTTAAAAGATGCGTGTTGGTGCTGACAGAATTAGAAGTATAATACCTACAAAGAACATAAAAATTAGAAAACAACATAACACTTTAATTTTAAATACAAATGAAAAAAAAAATCTTACCCGTAATGGTTCTTTAAAAGGTATCAAGGTATGAATTTATGAACTTTATTGTAATATGAGCTGATGATGATGATGATCGAATTTTTGAATGAAAAGACACATGTGTCAACGCATGCGCGGAAAAGAAATAAATGGAATGAAAAGAAGGTCGAATAAAAAAATAACAAATACAAAGTAAAGTTTATGATATGACTAGTTATAATTAATATATGTATATACCTTGACATCTTATCTAAACTTTATAAGTTGCAGCGACACTTCGAACCAATGGGATCTTTTGTGTCTACCCCTTTAACCTTTGCACCCCAACCTACTCGAAGAAGTGCTACTTCAATGCAGCAATTCCGCTGATTGGAAGGTGCTTGTAGTCCTCCGGTTTTTGGTATCCATCACCTAGAAGGAACATAGGATTGCTAGCCAGGACATCGAAGTGACACAGTACTTAAGTGTTCCATTGATTCTGTATCTTCACTACAGGCCCTGCAGGTCGCGTCATTTGTCAGGCCGATTTTATTCAGGTGTGCGTTTGTGGCAAAGTGGCCCGTCAACGCTCCTGTTACAGCTCTGATGCGCGTCCTGCTGTTATTCCAAATGTACTTGGTTGCCTCTGTGGTTACCTCAACGATGAAGAGCTTAGAGTGTTTCGTGTCCATGCCTTGGATAGCCATGTCAATCTGTGTCTTCCCTCAGCCTGTTCCTTTAATGCAGCTCCATCCCTGGTTCTGGACCACACATTGTTTACTGTGATCCCATTCTAGCCAGTTTGTCTGTTTCTTCATTGTCTTCATTACCTTGACATAATTTGCAGATGAATAGGTTCCACACCAATTTATTCTCTAATTATCTCCTAAAATAATACATTTCATTATGACGCTAAGAACTGTGGTATTTCCTAAAATAATACATTTAATTACGATGCTACGAACCGTGGTATAAATTAACTCATAATTACCACGTTGAAACGATGTTAGATATAAAACAAAATGATGGTGTGAACAGCAAATCAGTGCTGCTCAGATGTTGCCAGATGTGTGAAACATGACCTTCGCTCGGCATGTGTGGTCATATCCTTAGCTGGAGATGACGGCTCGTTTCATAATATTGGAGTATTTAATTATGTTTTACTTTTGTTGTTATTGAATATCATTTGATAGATTAGCTGACAAGGACATTTATTTCTTGTCGGTCCACAATCCCCGTTTTTCGACGTCATTTATTTTTAAAATCCACTATTGGTAAGCCATTGGCATCATTTCATCTGATGGTATGTGACAATGATGCCGAAGATGGGAGCGGGCTTACCAAGAGTCCCCAACGCAATATAGAAATATTTAAACCGGAACACATCAATGCTGTTAACATTGATGTTTAGCGGCAAGACTTAGACCAGATGGTGGTAGCTAGGCAGGCGGGTTTAAAAAATGCCCTTCCACTAACCAAATCGAGTCTCACAAAGTTAGACTCAGCCGAGAATCACACCCGCGACCTCCTGATGTGAAGCTAATGTATTAAACCATTACGCCACAGAGGCGGTTACTGTATACTTTCTTCTTGTCATATCTTTTGGTAACGTCATTATAACGTTTGCAGTTCAATAAAGCAAGCGTTCATTTCTTCTCTGTTTTCAAGCGACTTCCAAAAAGGAGGAGGTTCTCAATTCGTCTGTATGTTTTTTTTTTATGTTTGTTACCTCATAACTTTGGACTGGATGAACCGATCTTTATGATTCTTTTTTTATTTGAAAGCTAGTGCTTTCCGTGTGTCCATATATATATATTATCAAAATCGGTGAAGTACTTTATTCGAAAATTAACAAAAAACAAAAATAGTAATGCAAAAATGTACTCAGTTGTTGCGATGGAAGTCGGTTTTTTAACGTGTTTAGCGTTTTCAATTATTGTACTACGAACTGGAGCCAGAATAATAAATTTAGTAAATCACGATCACAAAAGATGAAGATGGGTATTTTTACGTGAGCTAGGGACAAAGGGACCTAAATGGTCGATATGCAAAGTATGAAAGGGCTCAGCTACTTTTTCTGCTGGGTGTGATTTGCCCGCTCCAACAGAAGGTGATTTTGCATAATCACATTCCAAACAAGTCTGTACATACTTATTTACAAATCTCCATTCGCGGAAACCAAAAACTACTTTTAATTTTGTCCAAAGTTTTATCAAAACTGAAATGTCCAACGTCATCATGGTTTTATTTCATAATCTGCCATTTGACCCCTTTAGGCACGACTCATTTGAGTCCATTCTCCGTTTTCCTTTCCAACAACTCCTTTTAATCACAAAATTTTTATAAACACATTAACCAAAGTTTCTAAATCATAGAATGTGGAATTGGATTCTTCTGGTGAGGTTTGCCTGCTATAATATGCAACTGGCTGCAGTGGGTAATCTTTGCTTTTTTAAGCGACTTCCAAAAAGGAGGAGGTTCTCATTTCGTCTGTATGATTTTTTTTTATGTGTGTTACCTCAGAACTTTTGATTTTTTTTTTTTTTTTCTTCGCCCTTTTAGGGCAGGCTAAGGCTCATTGGCCATACCGCCTAGTCTTCAGTATATGTTTTTCTATGTAGAATTCACGTCTTCAGTAATTTTCAGTATATTATTCAGATTATGTAGTGTTTTTCTCCTTTTCAGTTTTCAAGATCACTGTTTTTTCACGTTCACATCATTGTCTATAAACTAACCTAACCTAAATACTCTAGCAAAATGATAGCACTTTTGCTAAAGCTTGCTCGGACTTCTTGTGGGAACTCGAAACACAGTATACACACTTTTATTTCATTATCCTACACAAGAAACACATAAATGATACTTCGCTGATAAATACACTATCAATATTACACATCGAAAACCACTAAATGTAATTTTTCGGATAATAAAAGAAAAATGACAAACTGAACGCTACAAATTCCCGCCAAAAAGTCCTCAGAACTTTTGACTGGGTGAACAGATCTTTATGATTCTTTTTTTATTTGAAAGCTAGTGCTTTCCGTGTAGTCCCATATAAATTTTATCAAAATCGTTATAGTAATTTATAAAAAAAAAAAAACCAAAAGTAATAATGTAAAAATGTACTAAGTTGTTGCGATGGAAGCCGATTTTTTAACGTGTTTAGCGTTTTCAATTATAACCGACTTAAAAACAGGAAGAAGCTCTCAATTCGTCGGAATATTTTTTTTCAGGAACAAATTAAACACGGTCATTTGGCCTAACTAGGATTCCCTGTCCAATGGTAAACAGAGACTTGATAAACATACTTCTACATAGGTTTAAATATTAAACACAGAAACAACCTGCTCGTCACACAAATGTTTGCCCTGGGAGGGGATCGAACCTACGCCCCTGTGCTCAGCATGTAGAAACTGTTCACTGGATCACCGGGTTAGAATTTTTTAAGTAAAGACACAGCCTGGACACTTCATACAACGGGCCAGAAATGACATTTCAAAAAACGAATGACGGAACAAACAAAAGCGGCGGCGATATCCTATACGTTCAACAACCAAACTCTAACCAATCCGCATCAATCTGGGTAATGAGGGGGTGAGGTCGCAATCTAGAGAGCGGCAGGGAGTGTCCATACTGTATGTTAGTACTAATATATATACTTAGGCAAAGATCTCTCATTCGCTGAGCGACGCTATTTAGACAAGGAGAATCTATATTCCATAATGCCAGTGCAATGACCTCTAACTAAAGCGTTTTTACCTGACTACCCTAAAAGGAGGGTAAAGTTTTTCGAGTGTATATTGTATACTTGATGGATTTTGGAATGCCAGGTGTCGTTAAGACTTGTCTTGATCCCCAAAGTGACATCCTCATAATAAAGAAACAGCCATACATACATACAACCGAAAAATATTACCCTCTTTTTTTGGCAGTTGAGTAAAAAACTAAACTTTATGCTTGCTGTTCGGGTATTATAAACGCGAAAGATTGTAAGAATGTATGGATGAATGTTTGTTACTCTTTCACGCAAAAACTACTGAACGGATCTGGCTGAAATTTGGTAGGTAGACAGATTAGGACCTGGATTAACACATACGCTAATGTTCCCCACGCTCGCGAGCCGCTTGCGGCTTGCGCACTGCGCACCCTCGAAAAGTCATAGAAACTTTGTCCACGCGCTGCCCAAAAAATGTGGAAGTACTGTAATGTTTTATGCAGTCTCGGGTTTTTAAACGCCCACAAAAGAGGAGTGTATTGTTTTCAGGTCTAATTTATGTAATGACAAATTGAAAGCGGGACTTCCCGTGATTTCATAAAAAATATGAGCAGGTATTAACGTTTCGACTATGCTTCGATAGCCGTGGTCGCGATTAAACTGAAGTCGCCGCGGTGTCATCGCCGCCACCTATGTATGCATGTACTTGTAATTATATATGTATACTTCTTTATTCCACGATATCTTCTTAGAGTGCAAGGTATCGTTAGGTTCGGCTTGGTCCCGTGTGAGTGACATGGAATACATTTTACCCGACTATCTTAAAGAGAGGGGTAATGTTATAATTCAATTAAAAATTTAAAGTTACTAAATTTTAAATTAAATTGTTACTTTGGCTGATTTATGTTTGGGAATTTTCAAATAATTATTTCCGACGACTCTACATCATGATCATCTCTCTCCCCCTCGATAATAAATCGTATTTTCAACCGACTTCCATAAAGGAGGAGGTTCTCAATTATTTTTCTTTTCAATTTTTTATGTGTGTTACCTCAGAACTTTTGATTGGGTGAACCGATTTTAATGATTCTTCTTTTTATTTGAAAGCTAGTGCTTCCCTTGTGGTCCCATGAAAAAACTATCAAAATCGGTGTAGTACTTTACTAGAAAATTAACAAAAACCAAAAATAATAATGCAAAATTGTAGATACTAAATTGTTGCGATGGAAGTCGGTTTTTTTAACGTGTTTAGCGTTTTCAATTATGCATTGTTTCTTCCGCAATCTTCTTATCAAACTCGTGTGTCTTCGTCACTATCAACACTTGCTTTCTAACTTTTATCTCTCGACTTTTCAAGAGATAAAAAAATCCCATTTCACTTCGACACACAAGCATAAAGGACATACAATGGTCAATAGTCAAGATAAAGTTGCGTTTTCCAAACAAAGCTAGGCTTTATGTTTGTTTACAAGTATTAATGGGACACGAACGTGACCGACAGACGGACAGAGCCACAGCTATATATAGAGACATCGTAATGAGTTGTGTTTCCTCGGTTCTGACTGGTGCATAAGGGCATAGAGTGTGGAAAATGTTTGTCCGATTGGCTTTCAAGGCAGCCTATCTGCCAAAGCTACAGGGGGTTGTTAGTGGTTAGTGCGATCCTGGGCCTGTGTATATTTATACATATATACTTTAGGTATAATATGTGTATATATGCATATAGGCGCAGGGCTGTGAGTCCCACATAACCAATAGCCGGCTATATTGGTATGCATAAACGCATTTATCCTCCTCCCTCCTCCGTATTCGAGGAAAAAAAAATTGAGCAGAGATATTCATTTTTCAAATAATTTTAATAAGTTAGCTATTATCGAACTTTTATTAAACCCTGACCTTGCGCTGAAGCCATACTCTTAGTAGGCTAGATTCTTCCCATTTCTTCTTACTCTAGTGAACATTAGCATTTATCCATAAAATAAGGCCTTATTTTCATCTCAGCTGCGGCTGCCTAGGTGTTGAATTGGAGCTTAGACCTGGAGTCATGGGCAGGTAAGTAGACCTACTTTAAAAAACTTTTATAGTTCTTAAAAAAGTAAAAATATCATTAACAAAAAATAAGACGTCACGAGACGCCTGGCAGATGTGAAACATAAAAACTATTTTGTATAGAAAATATGCAATGGTTTATTTATTAGAGAAAAGGCATAACCAAACAATATCTACTGCATAATGCAACACAAAATTAAAGATAAACCTACCGAACATAAGTATAAAAAATAAATTTAGGAGTTAATTAAAAATTAAAAACCCGACTGCATAAAAAACTTAACCCCAATTTTTTGTCCAGTCGGGTAAAAATGTATCCTATGTCACTTACGGGATTAGGAAAAATCTAACGACACCTCGTTCTCCACAATCCATCAAGCAGAGCGCGCCAAAAAAAAAACTACTTTTTTGGCTAGTAGGGTAAAAATGTATCCTATGTCACTCACGGGATCAAGGCAAATCTAACGACACCTGCTCGAACTCCAAAATCCATCAAGCCGTTTAGGCTACCGGGCGTGCCAAAGAAATAAACAAACATACATAGGACCTACATACACTCGAAAAACATAACCCTCCGTCTGGCGCAGTTGGGTAATAAAAATAACTACATAATTATAATGATTTTTTTTCAGACTTTACCGAACCTTTGAGTGAAGTTAACAGTAACTATACTTGGTCTGTCGTACTCAAAACAATGAAATATTACTGTCTCAACCTCGCATCGTTACACAGTGCTAAGCGCGTGCCAAAGCGTCTGACCTACCGCATTAGATGTTTCACATCAATAAAAAGAAAATATAGCACAATATGAAGAACATCTATTTCTCCTCATCTTTTAGCACAATATGAAGAACATCTATTTCTCCTCATCTTTTTGACAAAGGGGTATCGCCTGTAAAGGCTACTCCAGGCCTTATTCCTCCGAGCAGTGTACTTTATTTACAGGTGAGATGGGGGAACAGAGAGGTACAAATGCGAAGCAGATATACCTTTTTGTACAATCGCCTGTGATACAAAGGCTAGTTAGTCATACCCTAGTATAATTTTGTTTGCTACCACTGGGCAAGTAATTAGGTACTTACGTAATTATGACATATTACTAATATTACTGTCTCACTGACGCATCGATACACAATGCTTATTGGTATTGGCGACGCGTCGTCTCGCCATCGTCAGTCTTACCCGCCAATGTCACATCAATAATGTGAGATGATGTCAAGGGCTTACCAATTGTAGATTAAAATAATTTTCGAAAGACCTAAAAACTTTTAGGTACCAGCTTTTATTTGAAAATTTTCAATTATTTCGTAATCTTCTCAACAAACACTTTTATTTGATAAGCACCCATATTGTACGAGTGCTTTAAAAATAAATAGTCCGCCATCTTGGGTGTGCCGCCATGTTGGATTTAGAATGTAGTTCTACAGTTAACCATGCATTGTCATCCAAACTGAACGTGTATACAAAATTTCAGCTCAATCGGTTGAAGATATCTGCTTCAAAATTAAGTTGCAAGATTTCACCCAAACAAACATACATACATAACTTTAAGTTAAATGAAAGCTTGTAAAAAAATAAGCTGCAATTTAGTCACAGAATCGTAACGCCAAAGAAACAAAATGCTAAGGAACTAAGTTCATCAAACGGTTAGTCTGTGTGTCCCAAAAGTGTCTAACGAGAATGAGATGTATTTCTTAAGCTTAAGTTGGCACGCACTGTGAATTCGTGGAAGACTGCAGCAAACTAACAATATTGCTATGGTAAGGAAGTGCGTCTACGCATACTGATTTCCTGATTGCTAAAATCTGAGAGGTGTTTCTAAGCGAAACTTTTCAATTATTGTTTTTGACAAAAAAATGAAGATTTACTGCACATAAGAATTAAGAAAAGATGCAAGAACAGAGGGTAGATCGCTTTTAGGCTAACGTAGAGTTGGTCAGGCTATGGGTCGTTCCTTTCCCTCTAATTTTTGTTGTTGTTGTTGATGATGGGAGCGATGGCTGACTCTCGCGTTATACTCGTGACCGGGTGCTGTCCGTGTGAACTGGCCTACTCTTGTTAAATGCATTCAATGATTTTTATGTACAACTTTTCGTGTCATATTGTTTTCACGTTCTAATGACATAATCTGGTTTATATCAAGGATTGAATTTGGACGTTATTAACTAATTATTGTTTATATCTTGATACTTCACAAATGACATTGTTATTATTATTTTATGACTATCAGAAAGAGTGTAATTTGCACCTATTTTGAATAAATATATTGGATTGAATTGAATTAAAGTGAAGATTTGCGAAGGGTAGGCTCGAGCCCCTCGGTGGGGACGTATATGAGCTGTAATGATGATGATGATGAAGATTTGCGAAAGGTTGCTGATAAAAACGTTTGGATGCGGTAGGCCAAAGATTGTGACAAGTGGCGCACTTCGAGTAAGGCTAATTTTCAAGGTAGACTAATACGTGCAGAAGATGATGATGATGACAGAAGACCAAATTTCGGGGTTCGTTTCGGGTAGTAGATCTCTTTTCCCAAACGAGACCCTATTCATTCTTAAGCCTACGCCGTTCATTTTCACACAAGCAAAATAGGTATATAGGTATATTAGTACTAACATACAGTATGGACACTCCCTGCCGCTCTCTAGATTGCGACCTCACCCCCTCGTCACCCAGATTGATACAGATTTGTTACAGTTTGTTTGTCGAACTTATAGGATTTCGCCACCATTTTGTTTGTTCTGTCATTCCTTTTTTGAAATGTCATTTCTGGCCCGTTGTATGAAGTGTCCAGGGTGTGACACAAGGCTGCAGTTCTAAACCGTAAGAGCTAACTATTATTTTTCACGCAATACTTGTTACTATGGCCTATCATCTATCACGCACGACAAATAATTATTTAATCGCTGTGAGACCCGCTTAGTTATTTAAAGTTAAAAATGCTAAAACGAGCTTACTATGTTTTGCGCAGATGTGTTTTTGGCTCTTACCTGAGAGGGCCCGGGTTCAAATCTTATAATTAAGAATTACATACATAGTCCGAGGGTCCGACTCACCACATGCTTAGTTTATTCAGAAATCGTGTTGTATGTATCGTTTTCTACCGCTGTTTAGTAGCCCAATGTTTGTCCGGAAGAAATTTCTACCTAGCAATAAGGTCGCCCATTGTATGACATTTCTTCTATGTTGTTTTCTTTATTCCTACGTTGTTACTAATGCAACACAAGCCCGCCTGGCTAGCTACCACCATCTTATCTAAGTCTTGCTGCCAAACATCAGTGTTAATCATTGATGTGTTCCGGCTTGAAGATAAGATAGCCAGTTCCCCATTGCGTTGGGGAATGTAAGCCCGCTTCCATCTTAGGCATCATCGTCACTTACCATCAGGTGAGGTGATGGTAAGGGCTTACCAATTGTGAATAAAAAATAAAAAAAATGTATTGAATTCAATTGAAGGTAGTTACAGTAAGCTGTAAAACATGTGCCGTATGGTCACAAAGGTAAACGAAGAAATTCAAAAATAGTCCATTGAATAATGAGCTCTCTACATTTGAGAACACGGCACGGCACTCGTTCGAACACCCAGAATTTCCTGTAGGAATTTCCGATCCACTCAGGAAGTCCTCATCACACAAATATGAGAACACTCAAACCTCCATAGGGTTCTTAGCCGTTCAGCCGCTGTGCTGCCATTCATTTGAAATTCATATCGCTATCGCTTACACATTATCGCGTCAAAATCAACACTCGTCGAGGCAGCCACCGTGAAACAAAGGTACAGTCACGACCCCAAGTTTACCTACTCTTCATGGGAAACCAGGAAATAAAAGTTTGATTGTTTTCACCTGACTGCAAAAAGGATTGCTTTCGCGCGTATGTAGGTGGGAATCTTTATTCCAGATGCCCAGGTGACGTATCAATAAAATTAATATGGCAGCCTTATCATCATATCAGCCGAAAGACGTCTTGCTGGACAAAGGCCCTTCACAAGGATTTTCACAACGACCGACCTTGCGCTGCCCACATCCATCGGTTTCCCGCGAGCTACAGCAGGTCGTCGGTCTACCGAGTGGAAGGTGTGCCTACCCTACGTCTCCCGGTGCGCGGTAGCGACTCGAGAACTGAGCGTTGGACTGAGCCATAGGTAATTTTATTAAAATAACGGTAACATAACGTTTTAATTTTAAAATTGGTTAGGCTAGCTATATACACGTTGTATATTAGGTCATTATGTCAGCTCATATACGTCCCCACCGAGGGGCTAGAGCCTACCCCGAATTAGGGCGATCGGGCTTTAGTCGAACACGCGGGCCCAGTGCGGGTTGGTCTACTTTACACACAACCTGCGAGTTTCTTCGCAAGCGTGTGCAAGTTTTCTCACGATGTTTTCCTTTACCATACGAGCGTCGGATAAACGGACATATGAAATTTGAATCCCAAATCACATTCGTACGTGGCAGGATTCGAACCACGACCTCCCGGGCAGGAGTCGGCGTACCTAGCCGTTACGCCACCGACGCTCTAGGAATAGATAGGGTCTAGATATATTAGGTATTTAAATTTTATTAAAACGAGAGAGGGGCCGAACTCAGTAGCCAGATTTTGTGTAACTCCTGATGATATACAGACCTGATAATTTTCAACAAATAAAACCGACTTCAAACAGAAAACTCAGGTTCCCCTCAATTTCTCTGGGATGCCATAATCAGATCCTGGTTTCCTTATCATGGTACCACCCTTGGGATATCTACTTTCCAACAAAAAAAGAATCATCAAAATCGGTTCATAAACGACGAAGTTATCCGCGAACACAAATCCCTACTAATATTATAAATGTGAAAGTAACTCTGTCTGTCTGTTACGCTTTCCCGCAAAAACTACTGAACGGATTTGGCTGAAATTTGGTAGGTAGACAGATTAGGACCTGGATTCAGACATAGGCTACTTTTTACCACGCTCGCGAGCCGCTTGCGGCTCGCGCACTGCGCACCCTCGAAAAGTCATAGAAACGTTGTCCACGCGGGTGAAACCGCGGGAAACAGCTAGTAAAAAATAAATTCGAGCGAGACCTACAGTACTCGCATATGATGTGTAACATGTGACAAAATACTTTAGGTTAGTTAGATTTGATGACGATATTGTATCTGGGTGGCGGATCTGACAGTAACGAAAAAAACCGACCAAGTGCGAGTCGGACTCTCGTAAAGTAGAATTCCGCGCTTTCGCGACTTCCTGGTACACATTTCCGTCCCATGTTACACATTTCCGTCCCATTTCACGAAATCACTCCCACAAATTGCATAAACCGTCCTAGTGCGAGTCGGACTCTCGTAAAGTAGAATTCCGCGCTTTTGCGACTTCCTGTTACACATTTCCGTCCCATGTTACACATTTCCGTCCCATTTCACGAAATCACTCCCACAAATTGCAGGAAAGCGAGAGCAAAGATGTTACACATCAAAAAATATATACATACGGTCGAATTGAGAAACCTCCTTTTTTTTAAATCGGTTAAAAACTAAGACTAAGTTATATTAATGGATTTTATCAATTTTTAGAGAGAAACCCAAGTCATGGTTAACAAAACATACGTATTTTCTTGGACTGCTGTAACGAAATTGATTAGCTGATTAATTTTTAGGGTTCCGTACCTTAAAAGGAAAAAACGAAACCCTTATCCTCACTCACTCGTGTGTCTGTCCGTCCGTCTGTCACAGCCGATTTGCTCAGAAACTAATGGACCGATTGAGTTGAAATTTGGTAAAAATATGTAAGTCGGTGACCCAAAGATGGACATGTAACGTAAATTAATTAATTTTAAACATGGGGGTCACTTTTGGGGGTACATTAGAAATATATATCGTGTGATATACCAAATGAAAAGGTTTGTGTTAAGAATCTCAAATAATTTTTTTTATGATTTTAAGTTAAATAGTTTTTAAATTATTTTAAGAAAATAGGCGAAAATTGACCTATCTCCGAAACGACTGGGCCTAAAATTTTGTTTTTTTTATTTCTAAAACCATTTTTTATTCAGTGATCGGTTTGCGATACATAAAGCTTTAGCTGTAAAATTGCTAATTTTTGTTCGAGTCAAGTATCCCCGCCGACCCCCTACAAGCTAAATCGCTATTTTCTCGATAACTGAATAAAAATGTGAATAGTAGGGCATGTAATCAATTTAAAAGGAAAACTATCACGGCTAAGTAGGCTTTCTTAGTTTAGGAGTAAGTTACTTCAGATATGCAGTAGGATTTTTAAAAGTTCATAGATTTTCCATACAAAATGTTCTATTACAAGTAAATGTACTTATAATTATGTTTTTCAAAAAAACATATATTTTTTGAAAAGACTTCGGAACCCTTCATTGCGCGAGTCCTATTCGCACTTGGCCGGTTTTTTTACCTATAAGCTTTTTTACCTTCGATATAAGGCAAATACTGTACGCTACCTACATACCTAAATACCTTGGCTTGGCACTAACAGTACCAAATTAAAATTCATCCACTTAAAATGTGCGAGGCAAGAAAAAGTAAAGTTGTTTCGTAGGTAGGGATACCGTATATTTATTAATATGTACGTACATACTTACTCGGAAGAAGAGATGAGAAGGAACCTCTTATCATCTCTTACTCAAGCAAAGTATACATATTAGTATTAAACTCAAGACAGCATAATAAAATTATATTTTTCACTTACTAACTCTATTCTATTACAGACAGTTGAACAAATTTACAAAAACCAGACAAAAAAAAACAAATTAAATGATTCTCTTTGTTCATAGCCTGTTGTGAAATTCCCGGACCTAAAAAAACACCACAATGAGACTCACTGGACTGCGAGATAATGCAAATTTAAATTCCGTACCTGAAAGAAGAAAAAAACATAATTAATACAAAAGGACTTCATTAAAAAGCATTGAGAAGATAATAAAAAATAATGGAATGAAAAAAGCTTGACAGCGGTGGGATTCGAACCCACGCCCTTTCGGACTGGTGCCTAAAACCAGCGCCTTAGACCACTCGGCCACGCTGCCTGTGATCGAGAAGGCGAAATACATCAAGATATCAATTGTGACAAATAAATGAACATACAGTTTGAAAGAATAAGAGTGTGCAAGACTCGTTTCATTCGTTGGCTTTGTATAAACTCAAACCGCAAATCCACTGAAATATCAAAATTTGCATACCATAGACTCAAAACACGGTCGCGGCCCGTGACGTTGGCTCATTTGTACCGATCAGCGGTAATGGTGGGCTATCACGGCGAGGCAATCATTACGGATTTATGCCTGATAATAACTCGGTGTTGCCGGCTACACCCACGGTTGATCAGCTATTAGGCACAAAGCTGTGAGGTTGCGATGGATGCTAATTTGTGCATGATAGGAAGATAACATTCTTATACTAATATTATAAATGGGTAAATTTGTTTGTTTGATTGTTACCTATTCACGCAATCTTGACCAACTTTGGAATGCGAGTAGCCTATGTCATGGGGGATGGCATAGGCTACTTTTTATCCCGTGAAAACAGCATAGTCCGATACAGTTCCTGAGGTAGTTCCTGAGGCCCTTTTTTGGTTGATTTTTTAACATTGCAACGGAGCAACACATTGTTGTGATTTTTTGCACAGAGAGGGGATTACTATCGCACTCTTGAAATTACAAAACCGTTACATTTAATATTCACTAGCTGCATTATAACAAAAATCCATTTACAATTATTACAAGGTATTTGTTGTCTTGGGAATTAGTAATAAGGGAAACTGATTATTGATACCGATGATGTAAACAGGTTTAATATTTAGGTAATGTTAGGACGTTTATGAGCTGATATGATGAAACAGGTTAAGCGTTTGAATACTTAGTTAGTATTGCACTTACTAGTAGGAAAGTTAGTTAGGTAAGCTGTTGTAGTTTATGTATCAATGATTCACAAACGTAGCAATTCCTTCCTCCACAGTGCAGCATAACGAATTTGATTAAATGCATTATGAAACTTTATTGCCTTGATGTCATACCGTTATGGACTACATGCAGTAGGCATGAATTATCTGACTTCACAACTTTTATCTTATCCGTGTTCACAACATATCTAACTAGAGGTTACCTGGAGCGCGAGACGCAAGCGGCTCGCAGGGAACTATACACCTGAACAACACCCCGGACACTTCATACAACGGACCAGAAATTACATTTCAAAAATGGAATGACGGAACAAACAATATGGCGGCGAAGTCCTATACGTTCGACAACCAAAGTGTAACCAATCTGTATCAATCTGGGTAACGAGGGGATGAGGTCGGAATCTAGAGAGCGGCAGGGAGTGTCCATACTCGCATGTCTATATGTTAGTACTAATATAGTATACTTTGCCTGAACCTTCAATATGAATCACTCCGCCCATTGGATTGGTAAAAACTGTATGAAAATGCGTTCGGTACTTTCTTGAGTTTATTGCGTTCAGACAGACAGACAGACAGACCGACGTGGCGGGGGACTTTATTTTATCCTTGCTTAATATTATAAATGTGAAAATGTGTTTGTTAGTTACATATTTACGCTTCAACGCCTCAACCAATCTTGACGAAATTTGGCATACAGTTAGCCTGTGTTTTGGGGAAGGACATAGACTATTTTTTTTATCCCGTGAAAATAGCATACTCGTAGTCCGATACAGTTCCTGAGGAAACTGAAAAGGACTCTTTTTTTGGTTGATTTCTTTAACATTATTACGAAGCAACAGATTGTTGTGATTTTATACACTGAGATGATTTAGGGGGTGGGAAATGACCTAAACTACTAACACACCCTGGACACTTCATACAACGGACCAGAAATGACATTTCAAAAAAGGTCCGTCATTCTTTTTTTGCAAACAAAATGGCGGCGAAATCCTATACGTTCAAAAACCAAACAGTAACCAATCTGTATTAATCTATGACGAGGAGTGAGGTCGCAATCTAGAGAGCGGTGTCCTGTGTCCATACTGTATGTTTGTACTAATATATATAAGGTCTAACAAAATTAGCTGAAACTATTTTAAGGGCAAGTTCAGTAAACGAAACTGAACAACTTTTTCTTCAGCGACCATACTGAAATCTAAGAAAAAAAATCTACAATAAAAAAAAAGAAATCTTTATAAATCCGGCACTGGCCATCGTACCGTAGCTACCAGTCCACGCGCCTGACGCGCCTCCGTCGGGCTCCGCCACAGATGCAAGCCGTGTCTTCCGTCGCGTCGGACACATATTGGCACAGATTACTAATTAGTTACTACGTAACAGATACTTCACTCAGTAGTAAATTTCCAATACCTACTGCTATAATAGCCTACTCCATCGCGTCAGCAACCGCAGTGCTTGCTTCACACCGCGCGATCGCAGGGCTGCCTCTTCGATAAAATTAAATTAACATAACTTTTTGTGTCTGTTATTGAGAACTGTGAATATGTTTTGACTTACAGGTGGTAGTTTAAAATTGTATCATTTATCTATTTATATCTTAATATATATAAATCTCGTGTCACAATGTTTGTCCTCAATGGACTCCTAAACCACTTATAATAAAATTCGCACACCATGTGCAGTTCGATCCAACTTGAGAGATAGGATAGGGTAGGGTAGGGTAGGGTAGTGTAGTGTAGGGTAGTGTAGAGTAGTGTAGGGTAGGGTGGTGTAGTGTAGTGTATGTAGGGTAGGGTAGGGTAGGGTAGTGTAGGGTAGGGTAGTGTAGTGTAGTGTAGGGTAGTGTAGTGTAGGGTAGTGTAGGGTAGGGCAGGGCAGTGTAATGTAATGTAAGGCGGTACGAAGTTCGCCGGGACAGCTAGTATATATATATAGTTCTCGTGTCACAGTGTTAGTAATCATACTTCTCCGAAACGGCTGGACCGATTTTTATGAAATTTTGTGTGCATATCGGGTAGGCTTGAGAATAGGTTCTTATCTATTTTTCATACCCCTACGCGGGCGAAGCCGCGGGCAACATATATTTTTTTTTTATAAATTGGTTTTTATATTTTTTTTATCATTTGAAATTCTGTAAGTTCAGTTTCCACATACTATTTAAAACGTTTATTTCAACAACTTCTAGCAACTTTAGACCTATCGTCTCCGTACAATTTTTAGTTTGTATAGTGATATACAATCGAAATAACAAAAATTTTTTTTAAGAAAAAGTCATATCTCCGGAGTACATACTCCAGGACCTATAATTTTTTTTATTTTTTAACACGCAAATTTTATTTTCTCTAAAATTGAGATCACGGTTCGAAAGAGCGCTTTGCTCTATCTCTTATAATTTAGAAATTCCTCATAGAAAAAATTCACCATGTATATTTTTTACAAATCGCATAAAACCGAATCACAAGCACAGATTACTAAATAGTTATGTCAAACGTTTTTGTGTGCGCTAACAGCACGACAAGTTGAGACAGGTCGCCGCGCCTGCGACTCACATATTATCACAATTTTATTTTAATAAAAATAACGTTGTTAAAATAGTGTTTAAGGTAAGTATGACGTTTCTATGTAACAAAAAAATGAAAATCTGTGTCTGAAAGGCAAGCTAATGCCACAGTGTAATAAAGAGTACTAGCTATTGCTTAGTATACCTAGTATTAAAAATAATTTTAAAACGACAAAAAATAGTAATAGTTTATCACTTACCTTTCTTGATTGACAGGTAAATGGAAAAATTTTAGGTGTTTATCTCTTCTTTTGCTTGATTTGCACCCATCTACAGTACATAAGGCACCAGACGGCATCGTAGGTACGCGTACGAACGAACAAAACGATTTAAATTAAACTACGTGCGTGCGCTTCGTTTGTGAAAACCGTACTGAATTGGGTCCGCAAACGGCCCGAGAACGCTGGGCCGGGCGGTAGGTAATTATAGCGCGCAAGTACATGGAGTGACGGAGGCCTGATATTGGGTAGGTATCTAAACCCTATTTGTTTGGAAATAGCCAGACATGTAAACAAAACATGAACTTCAAAATAAACTAGTTTCAATTGGTTTTCAAGTCTTAAATGAACTAAAACACAGTATTTATGTCAATAAAATCCTTGATGTCCAAATGTAAGTGATTAAGCTAAAATGATAAAATGATTTGTTTACATGTTTGGCCATTTCCAAACAAATAGATTTTTCTTTAATGTGACTTGTCCGCAAACAGGCTAAGGCGAACTACGTACCTACTTGCTTCTTATGTCTCCGGTGATTTTCTTGGTTGACCGGCATCTACAGGTCGTGGCATACCTACTCGTAAAAGTACCGTAATCCCAGAATCGCTGCAAAGCACCTATAGTATTGTGTGTAGATGGCATGTAGATGGGGTCTACGGCTATGAAAATCTTGAAACATGTTCCTGGTGTCTATTAGGTTGTGGTTACAAACTTCATATCACACCGCCATGTCCAAATATTGTTGTACATGGCATTTTCACAATAAAACACTTAACTTAGGCACTTAGGTCACAATCTGTAGGTTAGGCTTTGAGAACGTAACTCAATGAGTGCGCGAGAGTAACTGAGATATTTTTTTCGCGCACGCATCGCACTTGTTTGTAGGCGAAATGTACCTACGAGCGAGCAGCAAAATAGTTCAATGGACGAAGTAACTATTTAGTAATCTGTGTCAATGGCCTCAACGCTTCAAAGAAGCCGCTCAATTTCTTATTTTTCGAAAAGTGTAAATACCTGTTGGGTTGTATTTTACTACCTACATCTAAAAGGGGAACTATAAGGTTTTAAATAGGTAATATTCGTTTTTAAATAGGAATTGATTGAGAGAACTACCAAAGGTCAACGGCCAGGCACAGCGCAGTTTCGTTGCGGCAAGGCACGAATCCAGCGAAAAGAAAGGACCGTACTACAACACGAGAATATTAGAGTGGGCAATAATGGAATGTGGCAATTTTTTTTTAGAATTCAGTATGGTCGCTGAAGAAAAAGTTGTTCAGTTTCGTTTACTGAACTTGCCCTTAAAATAGTTTCAGCTAATTTTGTTAGACCTTATATACTTTGCTATTAATTAACATAGCTTGGCATAGTTTCCCCAGGGATCCAAGGAAAAGTTATTTCCACGCTGGCCAGCCGCTTGCCGCTAGCGCACCACCCACCCTCAAAGACATACATAAAAACGATGTCCACGCAGGCGAAGCCGCGTGCAAAAGCTAGAGATAATTTATGACTTTGTTATTTATTATATAAAAAAAAAATGTTTATAAAACTCACGCTTGGCTTGGCTAGTATTTATGTGATTATTTTTTATATCCACAATTAGTAAGCCCTTGACATTGATGGAACTGGCTATCTTAATATTGATGTTTAGCGGCATGACTTAGACAAGATGGTGGTAGCTAGCCAGGCGGCCTTATAAAATGCTCTTCCACCAACTAAACCAAGTCATACAAGTTTAGACTCCGTCGAGAATCGAACCCGCAACCTCCTGATATGAAGCTACTGGACTCTTCCATTACACCACTGAGGCGGTTATTAAATTGTTCTTCTAAGAAATCTTGAGAAGGAAATAATAATAACAATAAATAAAACTTTATCAAAAATTTAAATCTCGACTGCTGAAGTCCGATAGTACTTATATATAAGGTCTAACAAAATTAGCTGAAACTATTTTAACTGGTGCTTCTACCCATGAAACTGAATAACTTTCCCCGTGGAATCCATAATCAAATCTCAAAAAAAATTTTGAACTTCCCATACTAAGTTGGCTGATCAGCTGATAGAGTTAGTATGGGAGAGCCAAATATTTTTTTTGCGATTTGACTATGGGTTCCATGGGGAAAGTTGTTCAGTTTCATGGGTAGAAGCACCAGTTAAAATAGTTTCAGCTAATTTTGTTACACCTTATATACTTTGGCCCTATGAATGAGACTTAGGTGATCACAACAAATCTAACCACCTTGCAATCCAAAACCAACAAACCGTTTAGGCTACAGGCTCAACCAAAGAATAAATAAATATAAATAAATATTCTCGGACAAATCACACATGGTCATCTGGCCCCAAAGTAGGATTCCCTGTGTTATGGGTTACCAGAGACTGATGTACATATTTATATACGTTTAAATAAATACATATATAGATATATTTAACACCCAGACACAGAGCAAACAAATCTACTCATCACACAAATGCTTGCCCTGGGTGGGGATCGAACCCACAACCCTCGGATCAGTAGTCAAGGGCACTAACCACTGAGCCACCGAGTAAGTCAAAGAAACATACATACTTACATACACACACCCCAAAAAACATTAACCTTCTTCTTAGGCAGTCGGATAAAAAGCTGAGTAAATACACTAAAATAAAGACTTATTCGAAACCTAACCATGTATACAATAACTTTAGGAATTAATTATGAAATTAAAAACCCGACTGCATAAAAACTTACCCCCTATTTATGGCCAGTCGGGTAAAAATGTATCGTATGTCACTCACGGGATGACAAGACAAATCTAACGACACGCCTCGCACTCCAAAATCCATTACGTCGTTTAGGCTACAGGTCGTACCACAGAAATAAACATACGTACATACACACATGCATAAATGCATAAATACATAAATACAAACATACACTCGAAAAACATAACCCTTTTTCAGACTCAGTCGGGTAAAAACTAAATTGATTAAGTATTACAGCGTTTCATGATAGACATTTTAGGGCTCCGTACCTCAGAAGGAAAAAACGGAATCATTATAGGATCACTCGCGTGTCTGTCTGTCCGTCCGTCTGTTACAGCCAATTTGCTCCGAAACTACTGGACCGATTGAGTAGAAATTTGGTACACATATTTAAGTCGGTGACCCAAAGACGGACGTTAAACTTGGGTAAACACTTTTAAGGGGAAATTTAGAAAATTTAAAAACATAGTTTTGCAAACTACATATTATGTGTGACGTACCAAATGTAAGGGCTTGTTGTGAGAACCTCAAATATACAATTTTAAGATAAATAGTTTTTAAGTTATTTAAGAAAATAGGCAAAAATAAACTACTAGGCACATACTATCTATAATATAATAAAACTGTAACGGGGCCGTGTCTGTACATGAAATATTTTTGGAAAATAATAACTGTGGTGGATATTACTAACGATACAGAGGCCAAAACAACAACTTTTGGAATTTTTGTCTGTCTGTCTGTCTGTATGTTCGCGCATCACGCAAAAACTACCAGGCCGATTTTGATGAAATTTTGTATGGTGGTTCCTTATAGCCCGGATTAACATATAGGATACTTTTTAATCAGAAAATTCAAGAGTTCCCTTGGGAAAATCAAAAGTATTCATTTATAGAATGGCTCACCACGCAAATGTGGCTTGACCTATTACAATCAAATTTTACACGTTGATACCCTTACCGCGAACTAAAACTGGGACATTGTGAATCCCAAAAAAATTAGGGTTCCTAGGTACAGGAATGCAAAAAAAATTATCTTTAGAATGACTCAACGTAACAATATGAAACCTTTACATTGGGATGGGGTGTTTTGACCATCATTGTATAGTCGGCTATTCTTTATCCCGGAAAACTAAAGAGGTCCCGTGGGAAATTATCTATCGATACTTACAATAATAACAATAGAGAACTTTTTTCTGTATATTAGCTACACATACCAAACATTATAATCATAGTAGCAGAATGTCAATAGATGGCACTGCAGGGATAATAAAACGCGCTTAAGTTGTATTAAAACATTAAAATATTATTTCATACTTTTGAGTGGATTTCTTTTATGTATTTTTCAGCATACGCTACTTTAAACTCTGGAACTATGGTACGTAGCGATGTGTTTCATAGACGAACAGAGAGGTATTTTTTTACAGATTCTAATCGTGTAAAAAAATAAAAACACATAAATCGAGTTTAACATCTTTTAACAGGAGGCACAGATATGGGAACTCTTCTGACGGCGACTATTTGCGTGTGGCAGTTGCTCTCCGCCTGCAATATCAATATCTGTGAACCTCATCAATGTATGTGCGGGTCCTCGGTGGAGGCAATTGGCCATCACTCACTGAGTTGCAGTCGTGTTTGTGAAGATTACCACGTCACCAATTCCTTAATGACCTCACTCGGAGGGCACTGGTCTCGGCCAGATAGAATATTCCATCTTTGATGCAGCCGCCGACCGGGCTTTAGGCGATCTGATGGCAAAAGGCCGGAGGGTTTAAACAGGTGCTATGGCAGAGAGGAACGTGTCTGCTTTGGGAAGCTGCTCAATTTGCGTTGAGAAAGAAGCATAATAAGTACACGCTCTTGGAGGCAAATTACTGCTTTGTGCCGCTGGTCTGTGAGACAACCGGCTGCTGAACCCTCAGATGCCTTTGCCTTCACAAAGAAGATTGGCCTTCGCCTTCGAGAGAGGAGATGTGACGTGAGGTCCTACCTGCTGCTAAGGTTGTCTATTGCCATCCAGCGCGGCAACGAGAAGTGCGTCTTGGGCTCCTTTGGAGCTGATACGACTCGAGGATTTGACTCAATTTAATATTGTTAGGAAATTTTATTACTAGATTGATACCTATAATGATTTGAATTAGTTTTTTGATAATATTTCATCATATCAGTTTATATACGTCCCCACCAAGGGTCTCGACGTGCCCTGAGTTAGGGCGATCTGGCCTTAGACGATCACGCGGGCCCATTGCGGGTTGATTGACTTCACACATAAGCTTCGAATTACTTCGCAGGCGTGTGCAGGTTTCCTCACGATGTTTTTCTCACCGTAAGAGCGTCAGATAAACGTAAATACCAGTATGAAATCGATATTAGTATAGATATTGGTAAGTGGCAGGATTCGAACCACGGCCTTCCGGACAGGAGATAGTGGCCCTAACCGTTTTGCCACCGACGCTCTATATTTTATTTAAGATTTAGAAATCCTTACTTTTATATTATAAATGTAAAAATGTGTTTGTTTGTTTGTTACCTATTCACACTTCAACACCTCTACCAATCTTGATGAAATTTGGCATGCAGGTAGCCTGTATCACTGGGAATGAAATAGTCAACCTTTTATCTGTGGAAATTATCATAGCCCGATGCAGTTCCTGAGGAAACTTAAACAATACTCTTTGTTCGTTTTATATAAAATCGTAACGAAAAAATAGATTGGTGTGATTTTTAGCACATAGTTGAGGTGGAAAATGATATAATTTACTAATAAGTTTATCCTCGCGCACGTCGGTGGCGTCGCAACGGAGCAACGGATTAAAGTGATTTTTTGTATAGAATTTGTTGAGGGGGTGGGAATTGACAAAGACTGCTAATCCGAATAGCCCGATACAGTTCCTGAAGTACCTGGAGAAAACTCATATCCACGCTTGCGAGCTGATTGCGGCTCGCGCACCACTCACCCTAAAAAGAGTCATAAAAGCTATGTCCACGTGGGCGAAGCCGCGGGCAAAAGCTAGTTTTAAATAAATCCAGAAAATAGTTCTTTACCTACGGATAACAAGAAAACCTATAAGAAGTGTATAGTATTTAAAGTAACGTAGGCAATTTCTCAATCAATTTACGGAACCCTCTGCACGCGAATTTAAACTCGCAATTTTCTGGTTTTTTCAACCGACTTCAAAAAGGAGGTTCTCAATTCGACTGTATGTTGTTTTTTTTGTATGTTTGTTACGCGATATCTCCGCCGTTTGTGAACCGATTTTCAAAATTCTTTTTTTATTCGAAAGAGTATACTCCCGAGGGGGTCCCATTGTCACCAAGTCAGGATCTGATGATGGGATCCCAGGGAAATCGAGGGCAACCCTCAAATTTTATAGGCACGTTTTACGTGTTTCTTGTGTTTTCTAAAATAATGAAAGTATTTTCATCTAGTAGTCATCATCTCATGTTGATGAGCTGATGAAGGAAGGTACAACTCCTTAACGATTAGGAGTTGGAGGATAATTCTTCAAATATTTACGTAGATACGTAGGTACGCTTAGACCGATACTTGTATTCTTTCAGGTTAGATGAACTGATGATGGAAGTTTTAACTCCTTACCTTTCATGCTGTTGAGATGATAATGGAAGCCACAGGAATCTGTATCTGATGAAACACATGTATTTGATTTGTGTGATTGGCGAGTGGGTGACTGGGTTTAACGTTATTAGATAAATAGCATTATCACTAAAAATAAATAAAATAAAATAAAAGTTTAAAAAACTAAAAACCGACTTCAAAATGAAATTCACTCGAAAGTATGAAATAATATTAATATACTTAAATACACGACATTTACCAACAATAACGAAATCAAAGGTGGGTACGAATTAAATTAGGGGCCTAAAGTTTTTTTTGAGGTCGGTGTCAGCAATGCCATCGAATCTAAAACATTTGATACGTAAGTAGCTGTGTGCTGCATGGTACCGACCTTAAAAATAAATTTAGGCCCCTAATTTAATTCGTACCCACCTTTGATTTCGTTATTGTTGGTAAATGTCGTGTATTTAAGTATATTAATATTATTTCATACTTTTGAGAGAATTTCATTTCGAAGTCGGTTTTTAGTTTTTTAAACTTATATTTTTATTTCTATGACTTTATTATGAAAATAGAAAACGTACGTAACAGAAGGCAAACCGTAAATACATTTCAAATTGCACTTTAACAGGAAAACAATAACAGTATCTTCTTAGCAAATGTATATTTCATCTTTTTTGCACCCAGCGCATTTCAAAATTCTTTTGCTCTTTTCATATTATTATAATAAGATCGATGTCCTTTCTGATTGAGCTCTAAAGACGGCCATGTTTGGAACAAAAGGCGAATTGTGTCGAACATAATTTTGTGGACGTAACATCCTATAACAATAAATCTGAGGAAAGGAGATTTACGGCCAGTAAAACGAGCAATATCATCAAACAGATTTTAGTGCGACGCAGGCATACCCAGGTTTTTCAATGAGATTTTTGATGGTCAAACTCAATAATGTGGATGACACCCTCCTTGTTGGAATATACCAAAATAAATACGCTCTCTTTCTAACTACAGGTAGTCCTTCTCTTTTACGCAATTTGTTTATATTAACTTCATAATAATAATCCTATGTTTTGTGAGTCTAGCTCCGATATTAGTTAGTTCTTTCTCGGCTCCTGCCTTGTTTGACTGTGCACCAACACACACCTTTCAAATATAGCTGAATAAATAATCTTGAATTAATTTTATATAAATTCATGCTTACATTGATGACTATGATTCCTATACTCCTCGGTGGAAGCGGTATCAGACCGAGATTTTTTTTATTTTATTTAAACAGGGTTTTTCATACAATGATAATGTCACCCGGATAATTCCCACACCCTTTTCAAAAAAGACCATGATTAAAATGTTATTTAGAAAAAAAAAACTAGAATTATCTACGATTAATGGCCTTTTCAACCGACTTCCAAAAAGGAGGACGTTCTCAATTCGACTTTTTTTTAAAATGTTTGTTATCTTAGAAGAACAGTACAGAGCTCTGGCTTCTTTTTATATTTTAGGTTGAGTGCCCCCCGCACTCGCCGGGAGGGCCCTGCCCAGTGAAGTTGTAAAGGCCCCCACGGTCAACAATAAGCTTGTCCTTTCGAGAAAAAAAAATCTGGCTTCTTTGGAGGTTGGTCTAGCCAGCACACTAATGTTTAGATTGGACAAATTAAAACGTCATTTAAAATGTCATTAAAACTTGCAATGCATGCAATGTGGCGTAATATGATGAGTCGAACTTTGTAAGATTCGGTTTGGTTGGTGGACATTTTTCTAAGCCCGCCTGGCTAGCTACCATCATCTTATCTAAGTTTTGCCCCCAACATAAATTTTAACAGCACAAACACAACAGGTAACACACATAAAAAAACATACAATCGAATTGAGAACCTCCTCCTTTTTGGAAGTCGGTTGAAAAAAAAAGATCTTCTATTCACTTTGCGCTACATACACTACCACGAACTATCTAACAATAAAGGAACAATGCATTTCTGTGGACAGAACGCATTGTTTTCTATCGCATATTTCCATACTACACTACACCCATCCCATTTTTTATCGACGGCCGTCATCAGTTATGGAATTAGTAAAGCAGCGGGGGTAATCTCGTTTGAGGGTAGTGGTAAAAAAAGTTTCACCCCCCTGCTAGGAACATTAGTCAACTTAATGAATGTTACTATACTTCTAGAGGATTTACTATGCTTAAGCTTAGTAAGAACAAATATATTTTTTTAGGGTTCCGTTCAACCAAAGTATGACCAACGGGACCCTATTACTAAGCCTACGCTGTCTGTCTGTCTGTTAGCGACCTTTATTTCATGAACCGTTATAGGTATATAATTGAAATTTTCAAAGAAAGTGTACTTCTTTTGCCGCAACTAATAAGAAAATTTAAAAATAGGGAATACAAGAAATATTTTTTTTCTGGAACGTGAAGAAACTAGCGTCTTCTAGTAAGATCTAGTAGTATCTAGAAGACACTATCTTCTATCTATATGATTAACTAGAGGATGCCCGCAGCTTCACCCGCGCTATCCCATTTTTGCCGTGCCCGTGGGAATTTCCAAAATTATTTCTTAGCGGATGCCCACGTCCTAATTTCTATCTGTATTCCAAATTTCAGCGAAATCCGTTCAGTGGTTTCGGCTGAGCGTTGATATACCAGTCAGTCACCTTTTCCTTTTATATCTATACAGATTTATGAAGATGTTATGGTACGGAATTCTCATTGCGCTAGTCCAACTCGCACTTGGCCGGTTTGTTTACGAAAAACGTACCTAGGTAATAAACATATTAAGCTGTCCCGGCGAACTTCGTACCACCTTATACTACACTACACTACACTACACTAAACTACACTGCACACCGCACTCCGCACACCGCACACCACACACCGCTCACCGCACATCACACACGACACACTACACTACACCACTTTTTGTAGATAATGCAAAAAAAAATAAGTTCATTTTTTACACCTTGGGTTACATTATTAGAGTTTTAGTAACAATCCTTGTATTTTTTTTTGAAAATATAATATAACCAAATAGTGTAACTTCCCAACGGTGAAAGAATTTTTCAAATCGGTTCAGTAGTTTCAGAGCCTATTCAATACAAACAAGCAAACAATCAAATCTTTCTTCTTTATAATATTAATATAGATTTCATAGACACAAACAAGGCCTTTGTAAGATTTTTACCACTGCGATAAAATGGGTAAAAGTCCAAGAATATAAGTGCTGTCAAAAAATTTACGTTGATTTGGGTTAATTACCAAAATTAATGGTTTTACAAAATTATTTTAAAATCAGACCCATATCAATTAACAACGTCAGGTTAGCGGTCCTCATCAGGACAGGATACGAGATTTGATTTAATTCGAAACCCCTAATTACACAGCAACAATTTAATCCTCGGAAAACCCAAAGAAAGGTCCTCTTAGTAAAGGTTTCAGTTGCAGAACGTTCTTGTCGCAAAATGTCTAGGACATGCGAAACGTCCGATTCTTATCTTGAGGCAAGAAGTTTCCATGATAGAAAAAAATAATCAAAAAATGTACTTCATTCGGGAAACATTTGATTTGCATTGCATTATGTTTTTCTGCTGGACATCCTTCGACTGATATGAAGATGATGTTTTATTCTTTTGAGAAGAAGAATAATGCATGGTGTTAATTATTGTTAACATTATTGTAACGTAGGTGCAAGTGACATTTTAATAACTTTGTTAAGTTATATGGCGCCATCGAATTCGATTTCCTGTGGTTATATTTAGGTTAAGCGGGTCTCCAGCAGAAAAACTTTACACAAAACAATGAGACATTTAGGGCAGTTCAGTTCTTAGTTTTATTCATTTCGCCTTCAACATTTTATATTACTTTACATATTTTATTTTATTTTTTTAAGGAAAACTAGGTTACATAATATAAGTAAATAGACAATAAGCATGGAATGTTGAAAAGTTTCCGCCTTTTGGTTACAGATAAGCCAGCTAGACGTACGCAGGCGCATAAGGTTACAGATTCTAACAGTAACAGTACAACAGTAATAATATGAAAAATAATAGTACAACAAACATTAAGAGAAAAAATGAGCTAAAAAAAATCCGTTCTTTGAAATAAAAAAAAAGAAAGAAAGTAAGTGATATCATAAGATTGACTACATTGTTTGAGATTGAGAACCAAAAAAAGTCACTATTGCATACGCATTTCAAGGTATTGAGACTAATGCAACATAATAAAAATTTAATATATTAAAAATTTAATTTAAAGACTAAGTCATTTATAATGCCTGGTGCAGACAGTAGATGAAAGTTGTGACTGTTATAAGTTTAACACTGGGGAATATAAAAAACCCTAGGACGTCTTAGATGAAAAGCAGGCACATAAAGATCAAAGGAATTTACTAGCTCAGAAAAATCGACCATACCATTTAATAGTTTTAAGAGATACACTGCATCCATCAGCTCTAGTAGTCAATGTCGTATTACCACATTTGTACTGGGTATATCTAAGGAATCGTTCGACTCTTTCGTTGTAACATGCGTAATGGGGATTCCAGACTTGCGATCAGTATTTAAGGACACTACGAATAAATGAACAATAAAAATTTATGCAATTTTTTCTATGCGTGCCATGCGTCTAACAATTGATTATTTGAACTGGTCGTTTTGCAACCATCACATTTTTGCACTTCAAACAATTTGCAACTAAACCCTAGGAAGGATGACCCATCAACGGCACGCATGATAAAAGAGGGGTAAAAGTGTGATTAAAATAAGGAGCCCGTGGATTTGGGTGTGGCACCCCGCCGCCGCTGGGGCCGTCGGCGCGGGGAAACGGTAACACGGGGTGAGTTCTGCCACACCCAGGCTTTTTGCTCCGTGAATATTGTCTGTGGTTTATTTAAAAGCGCGTGACATAAGCAAATTGAGGTGATTATTACTTATGTTTTGGCCTCCACTTTGTGTATAATCGAATCTAGAAAACCTGACGACATAAAGTGATTAGGGCGATTCCAAATGTTTTTATACGAAGCAGGTAGGTACACAGTATTTCTATTTCCTGCAAAATAAAGTGCCTCAGATCAATGACAGGAGGACCTAGAACTAAAACACCATTAAGTTAATTATTGGCAGTTAATTTTTAGTACCGCCAACATAAATAATAAAAATCCTTACAGTCAGACTTAGAAATGCAACTGCAAATTAATAACCAAACCAAATTAATTATATTGCATAAAAACATTACACTCTTTTTTTGGGGAGTCGGGTAAAAATGTATCTTGTCACTTAGGGGATTAAAGCAAATCCAACGTGACCGTGTACTTCAAAATCCATGAAGTCATTTATAGGCTACCGGCTCATCCTAGAAACAGACATACCTACACACATACAACCGAAAAACATTACCCTTCTTTTTTGGCAGTCGGTTAAAAATCAACCAAAAAAATATCAGTCAAAAGGGGTACTTTCAACCGGTTTCCAAAGTGCTGTATGTTTTTTTTATGTATGTATTTCCTCAGAACTTTTCACTGGTTGAAACCGATTTTGATCATTATTTTTTTATTTGAAAGCTAGTGCTTCCCTTGTGGTCCCATATAAATTTTGTCAAAATCGGTGTAGTGCATTAGAAAACTAACAAAAAACAAAAATGATAATGCAAAAATGTACTTAGTTGTTGCGGTGGAAGTCGGTTTTTTAACGTGTTTAGCGTTTTCTATTATTAATTAGGTTTGTCGTTATCGAACGATTCGGTCCTAATTGCAATCTGTCAATAATTTATGGTAGGTATAGATAGCGCATTCACATCGTTATGGCGATCGATTGCAGACGCTCCGTGACCCTGAATAATGTTAACGGATTACGTGTTCCAAGTTCAAACTACTAGACGAGACATTCAAAAATGTTTTTAAAAGAATCTTTATTATTTCTAAGAATCAGTCTAAAGGCAATGTTAGGTCATTCGGTAGAAGTGACCCATCGCGATGTCGCGTATTGAAAATTCTATGATAAACTGCATGCATCCATCAGTATTTCTTTTGAACACATTCCATTTTCAACCCTCAATATCTAGCGCAGACAATAGGGGACTATAATTTTTTGCTAAAATGTTTACTATCTGCCAACAAAGGGCGGAGACGTGTATATTTCGGTCTATAAAATGAATGAGACGTGGCGATGCCAATCTGCCATGACCACGCTCAACACCTTAAAAACCTCACTTCAATTTCAACATTACAAACAAGTCAAGTACATATATATCATTACAGCTCATATACGTCCCCACCAAGGGGCTCGAGCCTACCCTGAATCAGGGCGATTAGGCCTTAGTCGACCACGCGGGCCCAGTGCGGGTTGGTCGACTTCACACACAACCTTCGGAGTTTCTTCGCAGGCGTGTGCAGGTTTCCTCACGATGTTTTCCTTCACCGTTAAAGCAATCGGTAAGTATGTACGTAAGTTTTTTTGAAAAACTCATTGGTACATTGGCCGTCCAGATTTGAACCAGGTACCTCTGGTTAGATGGACCGAGTCGTTACCGGTTGAGCCACCGACGCTTTTATATATATATATATATATATATATATATATATATATATATATATATTGATTAAAAAATAGTTGCAAAAAAAGATTAATTAATGTGCGAAAAAACTATATGAGAAATCACCATTTGAATTGAGAACCTTCTTCTTTTTGAAAACGGTTGAATAATTTGCACAGAGAACATCGTCATTGCAACCAAGTTTACATCTGCATTTCTAATTTATTTGTAACTAGCTATCCCGGCGAACTTCGTTCCACCTACCCTAACTACACTACACCTACACTACACTACCCTAAAACCAATTATTTTTTGACTGATATTTTATTTTTTGTTTATTTATTTAATTCCGAGCATTTTCATATTTATTCACCTTTTAAACCTTCTCTGGACTTCCACAAATAATTCAGTACCAAAATTAGCAAAATCGGTCCAGCCGTTCTCGAGTTTTAGCGAGACTAACGAACAGCAATTCATTTTTATATATATAGATGACTAGTAGGTATCGATATTGACATTTATTTAAATTCCAAACATCTTCCATTTATACTGTATGGACACTCCCTGCCGCTCTCTAGATTGCGACCTCAACCCCTCGTCACCCAGATTGATACAGATTGGTTATAGTTTGGTTCTCGAACATATGGGAATTCGCCTTGATTTTGTTTGCACCGTCATTTGTTTTTGGAAATTTCATTTAACGACCGTTGTATGCACTGTTGCCAACCTAAGGAAAGCAAAAAACAGCAAATGGAACTTAAAAAAACAGCAGAAAACAGTAAAATAGTAATTTTAAAGAGGCAAATATACTGTTCGACATAACATTCATAGAATTGATAAATAGTTATACAACTACTGTTAGATTTACCTCAGATTGTTTTTATTCAAGGAATTTCTGGGAATTGTAAAGTAAATAAAGTCAAAATGAAAGATTTATTCAAAATTATACACTTTATTTTACAATGGAAATGCTACTAATTGCTTATTAACATTTTTGATTTCCTGGTCTTCAATATTTTCGGACTCATTTTTTATTGAAATAATACATGTTGTTATTAAATTTATTCATGTGCACCGCAGTCGGCAAGAGGCCTGCTCAATGACTTCTATATTACCGGCGTAGAGCTGCTAGTGATACCAACTGTAAAAAGGCGCGTGACCGACGCATACAAGAACTATCTTTATTGCTTTTACTAAAAGGTTATTCTGGTTTGACATGTTTCATTGTGACATAATGCGATTTGGAGTAAATAAGTTCGAAATTCGGATACATCACCTAAAACAGTAGAAATACGCACTAAAACAGAAAACAGGGAAGCCATGGCGAAAACAGTAAATCTACTGTTAAAACAGTAGGGTTGGCAACAGTGGTTGTATGCAGTGTTCGGGGTGTGCTCTAGGGATGTTAATAAATCTACTTAGTCGATTTATAATAAACTGAATTTTGTTTACTATTTTCATTCATCTGACATCTGTGTCACTTTATGCATAGTTATTATGTCATCCACATGAGATAGGAAAAAAAATGGATTTATTAGTAGAACACAATCTAAACTTGTGATTCAAGATGAGCTAATTTATTGCACTATTAGCTGTCCCGGCGAACTTCTTACCACCTTACACTACACCCTACCCTACCTTATCCTACCCTAACCCCATCCTACCCTACACTTAACTACACTACCCTACCCTACACTACCCTACACTACACTACACTACATTACACTACACTACCCTACCCTACCCTATCCTACCCTACAAAGAGAGAATCATTTTTACACGACTCACAAAAAGGAGTGTAATGTCACAGTATGACGATATAAGAAGTGTATTGTGACAGTATTAAGATATAAGGAGTGTATTGTCATAGTATACGATATAAAGAGTGTACTGTCACAGTATTACGATATAAGCCGCTATATTGTAATACTGTAGTATTGTTTTCAGGTCTAAATATATGTAAGTATGTTTCTTTATTCCACGATATCTTCTAAACGGCTTGATAGATTTTAGGGTGCGAGGTATTGTTAGATTTGTTTTGCTCCCGTGAGTGACATGGGATACATTTTACCCGGCTTTACAAAAAACGAGGACTAATGTTTATGTAAAATTTTAATTTAAAGTCATTTTGCCTTCTTTTTATGAGATTATTCAATAATCTGATGTATTTGACCTAATACCACCACACCCGGTATGATATCGATCGACACACGGGCAGGATGCCTCGCGAACTATGGGTATGTGGGGCAATCAAGACGGATCGCACGACGATCGGGGAAGCTATCTGCCGATAACGCGGGTCACCCTCATTAATCACTATACGTTTAGTTGGGACGACCTTCCCTGTGATACACACTGGTGAGTAGGATGCTGCACTATTTTGGGTTGGTTTTGCTACTTCTACCTATCAAAAAATGTACTTCTATGATGTTTATTTGGTTGTAGCTCAGTTTCGTGAGTACGTGAAGCTTTGTGTTATTTATAAATGTATATCAATTATATGTATTGGCTATTGCCAGCTTGACGGAATTAGATTGCCTCGAGGTGATTGACCTTCGATTCTTATCTTGTATACTCAGGAGGTACTAAACACTTAAGAAGGGATACACGCGCGGCTGAATAGGGAAGATGACTGGTTACTTTTTATCGTCTGTCAAAAACGACATTTTGTTATGGAAATGTTTGAAATACTTAGGCGTGACGTCATTGTTTTAGCATCATTTATGTACTCATTTTGTAATTTTAATAAATTAAAAAATTCCGGCCAAGTGCGAGTCAGAACTGCACACACAGGGTTCCGTATTATCATACTAGATGGCGTTAGTTTCTTAAGTTACGTACTATCATACTAGATGTTGCTAGTTTCTTCACCTTTCAAAAAACAAACATGTTTTTTGTACGGAGATTTTCACTTTTTCTATTTTTTGTTATAGCGGCAAAAGAAATACATCATCTGTAAAAAAATCAACTGTCTAGCTATCACGGTTCATGAAATACAGCCCTGGTGACAGACCCTTTGGGTACGGGACCCTAAAGAATTTAAGACCAGATGGAAAATATAGCGAGTAAGGTGTTTTAAAATTTCGGTAGTAGGGTAATTTAGTAATCAATAGTTTGAAATTTATTTTTATGCTGTATTCATCCCAATTGTGTATGTGGGGGTAGATTTACACCTTGGACACAAGTACAGACCAAATCAGCACCATGTAAATCCTTGTTTCAAGCAATGAATTAAAATATTGCATGAAGGTTATGTTGCCAAAGTAGGCAATTAAAATATGATTTAATATGCTTTTACGGAAAACGGAACTTATGTACACTCTAGGTATAAATATTTAATACTTGCTGTTTCCCGCGGCTTCAACCGCGTGGACAACGTTTTTTATGACTTTTTGAGGGTGCGCAGCGTGTAAAAAAGTAGCCAATTCAGGTCCTAATCTGTCTACCTACCAAATTTCAGCCAGATCCGTTCATTAGTTTTTGCGTGAAAGAGTAACAAACATACATCCATGCATTCTTACAAACTTTCGCGTTTATAATATTTACTAGCTTTTTCCCGCGGCTTCGCCCGCGTGGACATCGTTTTTATGACTGTCTTTAAGGGTGATTAGTAAATATGTCGTTTCCTACCTACTCAACCATCTCCGTGCAAAAAATCACAACAATCGAGTATTTTTTTAGTTCCCTCAGGAACTGCATCAGATTATGCTATTTTCCCGGGATAAAAAGTAGCCTATGTCCTTCCCCGTGACACAGGCTACCTGCATGCCAAATTTCATAAAGATTGGTCACGGCGTTGAAGCGTGAAAAGGTAACAAACAAACAATCAAACACATTTTCACATTTATAATCATCATCATCATTACAGCTCATATACGTCCCCCCCACCGAGGGGCTCGAGCCTACCCTGAATCAGGGCGATTAGGCCTTAGTCGACCACGCGGGCCCAGTGCGGGTTGGTCATTTACATTTATAATATTAGTAAGGATTTCAGATTTAGGATTCTTGCTCATCATTGTACTGGGACTTGTGTGCGACACACCTATCTTCGGCCGCCGCGCCGCCGCCGCCGCCGTGTCCCGTGCGATTACTCCAACAAATCTACCGCTCGATCGAGCCTTCTATCGCGCACCTATATCTACCACATCTACATTATTCTAAATTCCTGTGTTGAGAAAGATTCTTAAAATAATTTACGTAGTTTTTATTGGGATAAAATGTGTTCCTTGCTTTAGCGACCATTAATTATTTACTTAGTATTTTTACTGGATTGTGGGAGTAAGATACGGTGAAAGAAAACATCGTGAGGAAACCTGCACACGCACGCCTGCGAAAAACTCGAAGGTTGTGTGTGGAGTCGACCAACCAGCACTCGTCTAAAGTCCGATCGCCCTAATTCAGGGTAGGCTCGAGCCCCTCGGTGGGGACGTATCATGAGCTGATATGATGGAAGTATATGCGAAATTTTCTTATTTGTGGAGTGCAAGTTTGATTACACTAAACCATTTGAACAAGAGAGAAGATCACCATTTAGAGAAGTTACTGGTTTTAATATATAATTGGTAAGCCCTTTACATCATCTCACCTGATGGTAAGTAACGATGACGACGAGGATGAAAGTGGGCTTATCAAGATTCTCCGTAATATACGCTTACTGTGAAGGAAAACATCGTGAGGAAACCTGCACACGAAGAAACTCGAAAGTTGTGTGTGAAGTTGACCAACCCGCACTGGCCCGCGTGGTCGACTAAGGCCCGATCGCCCTAATTCAGGGTAGGCTCGAGCCCCTCAGTGGGGACGTATATGAGCTGATATGATTGATTGATACGTTCAATAACCTACCTCTATGCCAAAATTCAAATTTCTAGGTTATCTGGAAGGGGTCTATATATTTTGCTGAGTAATGGTGATACGGAGCCCTCAATGCGCGAGTACGACTCACACTTGGCCGTTTTAGAATTTTTCCTTTGTATACGTCCAATAAACTACCTCGGTGCCAAATTTCAAGTTTCTAAGTTACCTGAAAGTGGTCTATAATTTTTATGTGTCAGTCAGTGAGTGGGTGAGTGAGTCATAAAAAAATAGTGATTTTCGGACGTCAATATCTCAGAAATGTTAAAAGATGAAAATAAGGATTCCCAGGTGATCGAGGGGGTCTTACTAGACACAAAATCGCAAGTGTGTAAATCTAACAGACTTGAAGTTACAGGTAGGTCGAAAGTGGCCTGAAAGGGTTCGTGTAATATATTATGTATGTAACCAACGGTCAGTGTCGCCTTTTTCTTTTCGAACTTGGCGGACACACTGCCGTGTGTCTAGAAACTACTAAACGGTTCAGGGACTTCAGACAATGAGACTCTCACCACGTTTATAAAAGTAATTTCAAAGTAACGTTGGATTATATTATTCTAATCGCACGTCCCTATTATCCTGCGGATGGGTAACTCCCGAAATCCCGAATGCCTCTCAGCCCGTCAGAATGGCCGCCAGTGTTTTCCCAATAGCACAATTAAGATCGCCTGAAACTATGGGGATTATTGAGCTAACGACACTTCGCCCCTCGAGTCTCAGTTTTAACATTAAAATGTTTTTTCGCTCGCTCCGGTAGCTTTGTTTTTCGATCGACTTCCAAAAAGGAGGAGGTTTACAATTCGACTGTAGGTTTTTTTTGTGTGTTACCTTAGAACTTTTGACTGGGTGAACCGATTTTGATGATTCTTTTTTATTTGAAAGCTAGTGCTTCCCGTGTGGACCGATATGAATTTTGCACTTTATTAGAAACTTAACACAATAATAATGCAAAAATGTACTAAGTTGTAGCGTTGGAAGTCGGTTTTTTAACGTGTTTAGCGTTTTTTTAAGTTGTTTTTTCAGTGAAAGTGTGACATGACGATTACTTTGAAAGTATTTGGGGAATCATATTAATTTAAGTTTCAAAATGTCGGTATTGGTAAAGGCTTAAAAAAAATTAAAATGAAAAAAAAATGAATGGGACCTCCCATTCCACCCTGAATATTTTGAAAAATGTTACCCCTAGCATATAATTTTAAAAATATGTGTGCAGAATTTGATCACAATTGGTCGAGCAGTTTCCCTGAAAATGGGGGTACGGATACATTTATTTTTTTTCAATTTATAGAAAGACAGTTTTAGTGTGGATTTTCATTGAAAAAAAAGTGCATCAAAAAGTCTCGAAGGCCAAGATCTACGCGTCGCTAAACCGGAGCAGTAAGAAAATCATCATCATTGTATTAGTTGAAGACTTCCACTGCTGGACAAAGACCTCCCCCAAGGATTTCCACGACAACCGGTCCTGCGCTGCCCTTCACCAGGTCTTCGGTCCACCGTGTGGGAGGCCTGCCTACGCTACGTAACAGTGTACATTCATTAAAATTTCGAAGTCGGTTTTTTGGACTATTACAAAAAACTCGTTCATCACTGGAAGGTAAAAAGCGTGAAATGCATTAAAACGACAAACTACCTCTAGTCTGATTTAACTAAGATTCAACTCACAGATTTTTTTAAATAATTAAAAGCATATCATTAGAAATCGTGGCACCTGGAGATATACATATTGGACTGCATAGGTAGGCTGAAAAGGTTGAAAACGGCCTGGGGTGCAGGTGCAGCCCTAGAATAATACCACCCCATCTCTTCCCGAGAATCCGAATCAGAAACCAGGAGATCCGTAGGACATGACGATGATGATGATGATGATGGAGAACCAAAGTTACCGACATAGGTCTCAGAATTGGTAACTTAAGTGGCAGTGAGCGGAGCACATAGATCGTAGAACGGATGGACGTTGGGGTAGTAAAGTTCTCGAGAGGCGACCGCGTACCGGAAAACGTAGCGTAGGCAGGCCACCAGTCCACGTCCCACTCGGTGGACCGATAAGCTGGTGAAGGTCGCGGGAAGCCGCTGGATGCGGGTAGCGCAGAACCGGTCGTCGTGGAAATCCTTGGGGGAGGCCTCCTATGTCCAGAAGTGGACGTCCTTCGGCTGATATGATGATGATGATGATTTCTTCCAGAAGGTATCCTAAGAGGTCACTAAAGGATTAAAAGCCGGGCATTGGACAGCAGTGTCCTTCCCGCGTACTGTGCCACCATACTGCACACAAGAAACCCGCCTGTCAAGCATTGCGGTTACGGCAAATGCCCCCAAACTCGAGACAGGACCTATGTCTAGAATCTTTTGGCTGATATGTGATAATAGTCATTATTATACTAATAATCACATTCCAAAGTAGGCTGATAAGAAAAAAAAATCGGCACCGTGAATGCACTACCACATTCGCCTCGTGCTATATCACCCTCGAATCTCGAGGCACCTACCTAGAGGGTTGACAAAAGAAATCAATACCTCAAGGGTTGCCCACAAATATTTTATCTAAAAAACACGATACCTTTTTTCCGAGTTCCGACATCACTCGATAAGCCATCTACGCGATATAAATCATTTTTACGGCATTTCGCCTCTCTTGTCTATGCGACAGGCTTTCACGGCCCATGAATGGTCTTCTTTATGTTCCATCGGCAATACATAAGAGCTAACTTAAATTTGCATAGGACGTTACCCTTATTTCTTCGCCATAAGGTTGGTTTAGCCCTGATTGAAAGGGTGAAAAGTTTGTCGTACCCTCTGAAGCCAAAATGTCTAAACGTGGCCTATAAATATCGAATCACGTATCTGCCAACATATTTGAGTAAGATACGGGAGACTTCAACACTGAAATATCATTTGTTCTATTGATTTTGTCCCAAAAGTCATAGAGAAGGTCAAACAATCAAAAACGGTAGCTGAATGCTGCGGACATTTTTTTTATTACCAAAATTTATCCTTAAAAAAATAAGTGATAACATTTAAAAATATAGGATTTTTTAACTTCCGCTTTAGGAAGACATCCTTAATCTCACGTATCGTTGTTGTAATTTTCATAGAAGTCCAGACATAAACATTTTGGAAGAGAGGGATCGAATTATAATGGATAAGTGGAATCGCAGGACTCCCGTAACACCATGTATATTTGTTTAGGATTCGTCCCTTGTTATTTACCAGCTTTCCAGGGTGCAAGCTAAATGCCACCCTAATTATGGATCATCAGATCTGAATTTCAATTGTAGATACAGTATCTGCACACGTGTGCTCCGATAACAAAAGGTTATGTGTTGTATGCCGAGTGGTTTGCTCCTGTTCTTACTTCTATTAAATCTGGCAAGAATAATAGCGGTAGCGGAATCTTGGTAAGCCCGCTTCCATCTTCGGTATCATCGTCACTTACCATCAGGTGAGATGATGCCAAGGGCTTACCAATTGGAATTTAAATTTAAAAGAAAAAAAATGATCAATTAGAATTTTGTGTTGCTTTCAACTTCTTTATAAACATAAAAAGTGAGAAACTTTTATTATGCGTAGAGCAAGAGGTTGGAATCCCTTGCCCGCGTGTTTCCCGACTCTTACAATTTAGGGATCTTCAAGGCGAGAGTGAATAAGCATTGCTGGGCTTTGCGTGTACCATCCTCGACTGCATCGTCAGTTTTCATCAAGTGAGATGAAGTCAAACGCACTCAAATTTTACATAAAAAATAAATCAACCAAAAAGTACATTTCTTTATATAAATAACATATGTGTGCGAGACAGAACAGTTTTCATTAAATTTGTACAGTTTAATATAGCTAAGTGCATTTGTTAAAATTTATATATAGATAGTGTTTCTTGCATTTCATGATATTTGTAAATAGTTTACTTAAATAAACAATTGTTTAAGTGTTTTAATTCAATTAGGAGCGCCTGTATGGTCGTTGTTACGGTATTGCTCCGAAGAGGGGTCTTAGTTTCTCCGTCCCTTTCACACAGTCGTCCCTCTCTTCAGAGCGGTACCGCCTGTATGGTCGTTGTTACGGTATTGCTCCGAAGAGGGGTCTTAGTTTCTCCGTCCCTTTCACACAGTCGTCCCTCTCTTCGGAGCGGTACCGCCTCCCCGCGCCACTTCACCCCCGTTTTGGCGCGGAATAGTATATAAGCACCTCACCCGACCTCGACACGATACCCGACTTAATCAGGACACCAGATGACGTCCGCGGTGCAATCGATGCCCTCAGCAGCCACACACAGACCGCCGTCAAAGAATGCTCCCGACAGGTCCCAGTGTTGCCCGAGCACCACTGGAACCTGCCGGAAGATGTGAGAAGACTGCTGACGGCTAAGAATGCGGCCACCCGCGCTTACGACAGTTTTCCCAGCGCCGAAAACCGCACTCGCATGCGAGCTTTACAGAGGGACGTAAAGCAGACCATGACAGAGCTGCGGTCGAATCGCTGGGACAAACTTCTTGAGGAAATCGCCCCCTCCCATCTCGCGTACTGGAAGCTGGCGAGAACCCTCAAGAAGGACTGTGAATCCCCGATGCCCCCTCTCAAACGCCCCAACCAACCAGATGCCTTTGACGATACCGAGAAGGCCGAATGCCTGGCCGACAGCCTAGAGGCCCAATGCTCCCCCAGCACCCTCCCTGCCGACCCCTCCCACCTGCGTGAGGTGGATGAGGAGGTCGACATGCGAGCCACCATCCCTCCGACCGACCCTCTCCCCCCAGTTACACCCCATGAGGTAGAGACGGCCATTAGGAAACTCAAACCCCGAAAAGCCCCCGGCTCTGACGGCATCACCAACAGAGTCCTCAAATGCTTCTCCCCCAACCTCATTTTACTCCTGGTTAGCATATTCAATGCAGCCATGGAAAACTGCTCCTTTCCCGACGCGTGGAAAGGTGCAGATGTAATAGGTTTTAGGAAACCTAACAAACCCCCCTCAGAACCCTCCAGCTATAGACCCATTAGCCTGCTCAAGGCTCTTGGCAAGCTATACGAGCGTATCCTCTTAGCCCGTCTTAACGACGTAGTGCAGTCCAAAAACCTTCTCCCCAACGAGCAGTTTGGCTTCAGAGCCAAACACTCGTGCGTCCAACAGGTGCACCGCCTAACGGAGCACATAATAAGCGGCTTCGCCCGCAAACAGTATACAGGAGCCCTCTTCTTTGATGTTGCGAAAGCCTTCGATAAAGTCTGGCACAACGGCTTGATATACAAGCTATATCAGCTGGGACTGCCAGACCGGCTCGTACTCATCCTACGAGACTTTCTCAGGGATCGGAGCTTCCGCTACCGCCTAGAAGGAGCCTTCTCATCCCCCCGACCCATCAGAGCGGGAGTCCCCCAAGGCTCCGTACTTGCCCCTACGCTCTTCTCGCTTTACATCAGCGACATGCCCCGATTCCCCAGTGTCAATCTCGCGCTTTTCGCAGATGACACCGCGCTTTATCTGTCCAGCCGATCCGCGACTCTTATAGTCAAAAGCCTCCAATCCTCAGCCCAAGTCTTAGGAGACTGGTTTAGGAAATGGAGGATCGAGGTAAACCCACAGAAGAGCGCAGCGATTCTGTTTACCTTCAAACGACTCAGTTCGATCACCAACCCCATCGTCCGCAACATCACTATGTTCGGTAGCCCTATCCCTTGGGAACACTCGGTTAAGTATCTGGGGGTAACCCTAGATAGTCAACTGACGTTCAAGGATCACATAGAACGAGTTCGTAACAAAGCCGCGTTCGTACTAGGCCGTCTCTACCCCATGACCAACAAGCGGAGTAAACTGTCCCTTAGAAATAAGGTGACACTTTACAAAACTTGCATCCGCCCCATCCTCACCTATGCCGGTGTAGCTTTTGCTCACACCCGTCCTCGCCTCATCCGCCGACTTCAGCTTATCCAAAATCGCTTCATGCGTAGAGCCACGGGCTGCCCGTGGTTTCTACGTAATGAAAACCTCCATTGCGATTTAGAGCTCCCCACCATAGCTCAATACCTGAAGCAGGCTTCCATCCGATACTTTAAGTCTGCCGAACACCACCCCAACCCGCTACTCGTAAACGCCGCCGTTTACGAGCTACCCGCGAACCCCATTCACGTAATCCGACGCCCCAGACATGTACTCACTGACCCTGACGACCCGACCACGCTAACCGTAGCTGCCCTGACCCCGCCCCCTAACCCACAGAGAAACACTGCACCGACATTCTGCCCTCGCCGGCGAGGGCGGCGTCCCCCCGCTTCTGGCGCTTACCAGCGCTACCGGCATATACCAGGCCGCTTCTCTCCGATCCTCCCACGTCCAAGCAACGACCTAAGCCGAGGTCCGTGCCCACCTGGGCGCCCTTAGGCAGTTGCATCTTTTTGCCTTGCACTAGGTTGAGTGCCTTCCGTACTCGCCTCCCCTGCCCGGTGAAGTTGTAAAGGCCCCAATGGCCAACAACAAGCTTGTCCTTTCGAAAAAAAAAAAAAAAAAAAAAAAAAAAAGGCCTGTCCGACGACATTACAAAACTGATTCGCTCGCCGTCTGCCGCCCCGGTAAGACGTGCGCGCCCAGTACCCCCGCTCTCGGCGCCCCGCCGACTCCGCCCTCGCTGCGCCTCGCGATCCGTCGTGCGTCTTCGTGCTCTGTCGGTTTTCCGACAGACGCGCTGCGTACGTCACCCGGCCCCTGCGTCTCGCAACTCTGTGCGCCTCGCAATCACCGGGCTCCCAGCCAGCCGCACGTGGTGTTATTCACGCTGCGGTCCGGCCAGTTTCTGACGATTTATATCCGTTCCCTCGCGCGTTTTTCTAAAACCACTGTTTGGTGGTTGTCCGGTGCACCCCTTTAAGGGGCAGGCTGCCTCACGGCGCTGTGCGTGAAGTCGGACAGGGCGTGACCCGAGCGCTCGCGGTTCCCTACTGGGAAACGAAATACTTGGTTGGGTCTGGAACCACCGGCCTTGGGGGTGGCCCCTAGCCGACACCAGATATCTCCCTCCCACCCCTCCCATCCCTAATCCTATTCTTGTTGCGCTGTTTGGGCGTCTGCGCTGGTTCCAGTTCGTGCAGGCTACCCTCGGCGCTTCAGGCAGCTAGGGAACGTAGGACCCGGATCCCATTGCACTGGGCTTGCCCAAGGGAAACGGTTAGGGCACACCTAGGTCAACTCACCCCGCAGCACAATAAGATTGGCTCGGGACACACTTTTACACATACATGGCAGGCACTCACGCTACCCAACTCACCCCCGGCCTCTCCCAGCCGGAGGATCTGTCCCCCGTCCACGTCGCGTTTTTCTCAGCCATCTCGGCTGACTCGCGTTATTTACACCAGCTTATCTTAAGCATCCCCCCGTCCGTCTTGGCCCAATACTTGCCATGCCCGGCCCCGGAGCCCGCGCCCCGCGCGCCCCCCGCGCCCCCCGCGCCCCCCGCGCCCCCCGCGCCCCCCGCCAGCCCTCTGCCCGCGGACGACTCCACTCCGCCACCCGTGGTATTAAATGCCGGCGATGAGTCATCGTCGCTGGTGTTTAACCACGCGACCGACGACGCTCGGACTGACATACACGACGCCATGGACACACAGGATGTCCCTATCGCTTCCGACGGCGCTACTGATAACGACGGTTTTACGCTCGTTGAGAAGCGCGGTCGCAAGCGAAACGCGACATCCTCGGACGACCAAAATGCCAAGAAGGTTGCAGCCGTAGGCAGCGCCCCCGCCCCCGCCCCGTCCGCCTCGCAAGTAGGCACCGCCCCCGCTGCTTCACAGCAACCTCGCAACTCGCGACCCCCGCCCCTATTCATACAAGATAAGGCGAGATGGAACAACGTTTCATCTCTCCTCAGGGAACGCCATATTGCGTTCACCTCAGCCCGGACCACCCAACAAGGGATTAAGGTCCAAGTCCCCACCTCTGACGACCACCGTCGTCTAACTACCACCCTGAAAGCCGAGAAAATCGGCTTTCACACATACGCCCTCGAAGAGGAACGCGTCCTACGCGTCGTCATTCGAGGTGTCCCTAAGGAGCTTCCCTCCAAAGACATCCTTGAGGACCTTAAGTCCCAAGGCTACCCCGTGCATGAAGTACACCGCATGCACAACGGCCGAACCAAAGCTCCCTACGACATGGTTCTGGTCGTGTCCGACTTGTCCCCCGCCGGTAAGCGTATGATAAATACGCTTACAACGATCTGCAACCTTTCCGGCCTCTCGATAGAAATGCCCCACAAAAAAGGTCCCCCCGGTCAGTGCCATAGATGCCAACTCTATGGGCACTCAGCACGTAACTGCTACGCCACACCTAGGTGCGTCAAGTGCCTAGGCAACCACGGCACAGCAAACTGTCCCCGTCCCAAAGACAGGAACGAGTGCACGGAACCCCCGGGTTGCGTGCTCTGCGGTGCCCTGGGACACCCAGCGAGCTATCGCGGATGCCCCAAGGCACCACGTTCTAGCCGTAGGCCCCAATCTAAAGGCGCCGCGCCCTCCGCCTCTCAAAATCGGCCCGCTAGCCGTCCCGTCCCGCGCAGAGAGGACTTTCCCTCCCTACGCCCCAGCAAGCCCCTTGCATTCACACCCATCGCCTCAGCCTCTCAGGACCTACAGCCTGCGTGGAGGAGGAAAGTGGAGTCGTCCACGGCCCCCCCGCGCCCCCTACTGGAGACACCGGTCCCCAAGCCCCCCACCGCTAGGCCAACCCCTCAACCCGCGCCTAAACCAGCGAAGGCTGTAAAGGTCTCTTCCCCCGCACCCACGACGGAGGAAGACGATCTTAGTCTGCTCGCCAGGTTTGCCTGCTCCATCGACATGGCGCAGGTACATGACTTCGCTAGGGAACTCCGCGCTTCCCAAAACAATATAGAAAAGCGTTGCGTCGCAATGCTTAAGCACTCGCGTCTCATCGCAACTATTTCTGAATTTAATGCTATCTCCCCATAATGGATTTAAGCCCCACAAAAGGTAGACTCAAACCCCGCTCCATTTCCGTCGCGTTTTTCAATGCCGACGGTATCCGCTCCCAGCGGCAGGAAGTCATTGAATTCCTCCGCGAACACCAAGTCGATGTGTTTCTAGTGCAAGAGACCCACCTTAAATCTTGCCATCGAGGGCCTAGGATCCCTAACTATGAATTTGTGCGTAATGATAGAGCCCACTCTGAAAAGGGTGGCACTCTCATCTATTACAAGAGGTCTCTGCACTGCATCCCCATCGACACCCCCCCTCTAACCCACATTGAGGCCTCGGTCTGTCGGCTAGCCATGACAGGACACCAACCTATCACCCTTGCCTCGGTGTATCTCTCCCCCAGTAGCGATAAGCCACTGCTGGAGAGCGACATCGAGACCCTCTTCAAGCTAGGAGGCGCAGTCATTCTGGCTGGCGACCTAAACAGCAAACACGTAAGGTGGAATTGCATAGCCACCAACACCAAAGGTAGGGCACTAGACCGACTCGTCGACCGACACAACTTCGACATCATAGCCCCCATGACCCCGACTCACTTTCCGTATCAAGCGGACCACACCCCCGACATTCTAGACATATCACTTCTAAGGAACATTAGCCTCCGGTTATGTTCCATAGAAGTGCATCACGCCCTCACTTCTGACCATCGGCCGGTCGTCTTACAGCTAGGCCCCCCCACCCCCACCGCCCCGCCCACTCGGACGATAGTTGACTGGGACAGACTCGAGGAAAAGCTCCAAGCTACCACCTCACCCGACCTCGACACGATACCCGACTTAATCAGGACACCAGATGACGTCCGCGGTGCAATCGATGCCCTCAGCAGCCACACACAGACCGCCGTCAAAGAATGCTCCCGACAGGTCCCAGTGTTGCCTGAGCACCACTGGAACCTGCCGGAAGATGTGAGAAGACTGCTGACGGCTAAGAATGCGGCCACCCGCGCTTACGACAGTTTTCCCAGCGCCGAAAACCGCACTCGCATGCGAGCTTTACAGAGGGACGTAAAGCAGACCATGACAGAGCTGCGGTCGAATCGCTGGGACAAACTTCTTGAGGGAATCGCCCCCTCCCATCTCGCGTACTGGAAGCTGGCGAGAACCCTCAAGAAGGACTGTGAATCCCCGATGCCCCCTCTCAAACGCCCCAACCAACCAGATGCCTTTGACGATACCGAGAAGGCCGAATGCCTGGCCGACAGCCTAGAGGCCCAATGCTCCCCCAGCACCCTCCCTGCCGACCCCTCCCACCTGCGTGAGGTGGATGAGGAGGTCGACATGCGAGCCACCATCCCTCCGACCGACCCTCTCCCCCCAGTTACACCCCATGAGGTAGAGACGGCCATTAGGAAACTCAAACCCCGAAAAGCCCCCGGCTCTGACGGCATCACCAACAGAGTCCTCAAATGCTTCTCCCCCAACCTCATTTTACTCCTGGTTAGCATATTCAATGCAGCCATGGAAAACTGCTCCTTTCCCGACGCGTGGAAAGGTGCAGATGTAATAGGTTTTAGGAAACCTAACAAACCCCCCTCAGAACCCTCCAGCTATAGACCCATTAGCCTGCTCAAGGCTCTTGGCAAGCTATACGAACGTATCCTTTTAGCCCGTCTTAACGACGTAGTGCAGTCCAAAAACCTTCTCCCCAACGAGCAGTTTGGCTTCAGAGCCAAACACTCGTGCGTCCAACAGGTGCACCGCCTAACGGAGCACATAATAAGCGGCTTCGCCCGCAAACAGTATACAGGAGCCCTCTTCTTTGATGTGGCGAAAGCCTTCGATAAAGTCTGGCACAACGGCTTGATATACAAGCTATATCAGCTGGGACTGCCAGACCGGCTCGTACTCATCCTACGAGACTTTCTCAGGGATCGGAGCTTCCGCTACCGCCTAGAAGGAGCCTTCTCATCCCCCCGACCCATCAGAGCGGGAGTCCCCCAAGGCTCCGTACTTGCCCCTACGCTCTTCTCGCTTTACATCAGCGACATGCCCCGATTCCCCAGTGTCAATCTCGCGCTTTTCGTAGATGACACCGCGCTTTATCTGTCCAGCCGATCCGCGACTCTTATAGTCAAAAGCCTCCAATCCTCAGCCCAAGTCTTAGGAGACTGGTTTAGGAAATGGAGGATCGAGGTAAACCCACAGAAGAGCGCAGCGATTCTGTTTACCTTCAAACGACTCAGTTCGATCACCAACCCCATCGTCCGCAACATCACTATGTTCGGTAGCACTATCCCTTGGGAACACTCGGTTAAGTATCTGGGGGTAACCCTAGATAGTCAACTGACGTTCAAGGATCACATAGAACGAGTTCGTAACAAAGCCGCGTTCGTACTAGGCCGTCTCTACCCCATGACCAACAAGCGGAGTAAACTGTCCCTTAGAAATAAGGTGACACTTTACAAAACTTGCATCCGCCCCATCCTCACCTATGCCGGTGTAGCTTTTGCTCACACCCGTCCTCGCCTCATCCGCCGACTTCAGCTTATCCAAAATCGCTTCATGCGTAGAGCCACGGGCTGCCCGTGGTTTCTACGTAATGAAAACCTCCATTGCGATTTAGAGCTCCCCACCATAGCTCAATACCTGAAGCAGGCTTCCATCCGATACTTTAAGTCTGCCGAACACCACCCCAACCCGCTACTCGTAAACGCCGCCGTTTACGAGCTACCCGCGAACCCCATTCGCGTAATCCGACGCCCCAGACATGTACTCACTGACCCTGACGACCCGACCACGCTAACCGTAGCTGCCCTGACCCCGCCCCCTAACCCACAGAGAAACACTGCACCGACATTCTGCCCTCGCCGGCGAGGGCGGCGTCCCCCCGCTTCTGGCGCTTACCAGCGCTACCGGCATATACCAGGCCGCTTCTCTCCGATCCTCCCACGTCCAAGCAACGACCTAAGCCGAGGTCCGTGCCCACCTGGGCGCCCTTAGGCAGTTGCATCTTTTTGCTTTGCACTAGGTTGAGTGCCTTCCGTACTCGCCTCCCCTGCCCGGTGAAGTTGTAAAGGCCCCAATGGCCAACAACAAGCTTGTCCTTTCGAAAAAAAAAAAAAAAAAAAAAAAGCCTGTCCGACAGACATTCTCATTCATTCGCTCGCCGTCTGCCGCCCCGGTAAGACGTGCGCGCCCAGTACCCCCGCTCTCGGCGCCCCGCCGACTCCGCCCTCGCTGCGCTTCGCGATCCGTCGTGCGTCTTCGTGTTCTGTCGGTTTTCCGACAGACGCGCTGCGTACGTCACCCGGCCCCTGCGTCTCGCAACTCTGTGCGCCTCGCAATCACCGGGCTCCCAGCCAGCCGCACGTGGTGTTATTCACGCTGCGGTCCGGCCAGTTTCTGACGATTTATATCCGTTCCCTCGCGCGTTTTTCTAAAACCACTGTTTGGTGGTTGTCCGGTGCACCCCTTTAAGGGGCAGGCTGCCTCACGGCGCTGTGCGTGAAGTCGGACAGGGCGTGACCCGAGCGCTCGCGGTTCCCTACTGGGAAACGAAATACTTGGTTGGGTCTGGAACCACCGGCCTTGGGGGTGGCCCCTAGCCGACACCAGATATCTCCCTCCCACCCCTCCCATCCCTAATCCTATTCTTGTTGCGCTGTTTGGGCGTCTGCGCTGGTTCCAGTTCGTGCAGGCTACCCTCGGCGCTTCAGGCAGCTAGGGAACGTAGGACCCGGATCCCATTGCACTGGGCTTGCCCAAGGGAAACGGTTAGGGCACACCTAGGTCAACTCACCCCGCAGCACAATAAGATTGGCTCGGGACACACTTTTACACATACATGGCAGGCACTCACGCTACCCAACTCACCCCCGGCCTCTCCCAGCCGGAGGATCTGTCCCCCGTCCACGTCGCGTTTTTCTCAGCCATCTCGGCTGACTCGCGTTATTTACACCAGCTTATTTTAAGCATCCCCCCGTCCGTCTTGGCCCAATACTTGCCATGCCCGGCTCCGGAGCCCGCGCCCCGCGCGCCCCCCGCGCCCCCCGCGCCCCCCGCCAGCCCTCTGCCCGCGGACGACTCCACTCCGCCACCCGTGGTATTAAATGCCGGCGATGAGTCATCGTCGCTGGTGTTTAACCACGCGACCGACGACGCTCGGACTGACATACACGACGCCATGGACACACAGGATGTCCCTATCGCTTCCGACGGCGCTACTGATAACGACGGTTTTACGCTCGTTGAGAAGCGCGGTCGCAAGCGAAACGCGACATCCTCGGACGACCAAAATGCCAAGAAGGTTGCAGCCGTAGGCAGCGCCCCCGCCCCCGCCCCGTCCGCCTCGCAAGTAGGCACCGCCCCCGCTGCTTCACAGCAACCTCGCAACTCGCGACCCCCGCCCCTATTCATACAAGATAAGGCGAGATGGAACAACGTTTCATCTCTCCTCAGGGAACGCCATATTGCGTTCACCTCAGCCCGGACCACCCAACAAGGGATTAAGGTCCAAGTCCCCACCTCAGACGACCACCGTCGTCTAACTACCACCCTGAAAGCCGAGAAAATCGGCTTTCACACATACGCCCTCGAAGAGGAACGCGTCCTACGCGTCGTCATTCGAGGTGTCCCTAAGGAGCTTCCCTCCAAAGACATCCTTGAGGACCTTAAGTCCCAAGGCTACCCCGTGCATGAAGTACACCGCATGCACAACGGCCGAACCAAAGCTCCCTACGACATGGTTCTGGTCGTGTCCGACTTGTCCCCCGCCGGTAAGCGTATGATAAATACGCTTACAACGATCTGCAACCTTTCCGGCCTCTCAATAGAAATGCCCCACAAAAAAGGTCCCCCCGGTCAGTGCCATAGATGCCAACTCTATGGGCACTCAGCGCGTAACTGCTACGCCACACCTAGGTGCGTCAAGTGCCTAGGCAACCACGGCACAGCAAACTGCCCCCGTCCCAAAGACAGGAACGAGTGCACGGAACCCCCGGGTTGCGTGCTCTGCGGTGCCCTGGGACACCCAGCGAGCTATCGCGGATGCCCCAAGGCACCACGTTCTAGCCGTAGGCCCCAATCTAAAGGCGCCGCGCCCTCCGCCTCTCAAAATCGGCCCGCTAGCCGTCCCGTCCCGCGCAGAGAGGACTTTCCCTCCCTACGCCCCAGCAAGCCCCTTGCATTCACACCCATCGCCTCAGCCTCTCAGGACCTACAGCCTGCGTGGAGGAGGAAAGTGGAGTCGTCCGCGGCCCCCCCGCGCCCCCTACTGGAGACACCGGTCCCCAAGCCCCCCACCGCTAGGCCAACCCCTCAACCCGCGCCTAAACCAGCGAAGGCTGTAAAGGTCTCTTCCCCCGCACCCACGACGGAGGAAGACGATCTCAGTCTGCTCGCCAGGTTTGCCTGCTCCATCGACATGGCGCAGGTACATGACTTCGCTAGGGAACTCCGCGCTTCCCAAAACAATATAGAAAAGCGTTGCGTCGCAATGCTTAAGCACTCGCGTCTCATCGCAACTATTTCTGAATTTAATGCTATCTCCCCATAATGGATTTAAGCCCCACAAAAGGTAGACTCAAACCCCGCTCCATTTCCGTCGCGTTTTTCAATGCCGACGGTATCCGCTCCCAGCGGCAGGAAGTCATTGAATTCCTCCGCGAACACCAAGTCGATGTGTTTCTAGTGCAAGAGACCCACCTTAAATCTTGCCATCGAGGGCCTAGGATCCCTAACTATGAATTTGTGCGTAATGATAGAGCCCACTCTGAAAAGGGTGGCACTCTCATCTATTACAAGAGGTCTCTGCACTGCATCCCCATCGACACCCCCCCTCTAACCCACATTGAGGCCTCGGTCTGTCGGCTAGCCATGACAGGACACCAACCTATCACCCTTGCCTCGGTGTATCTCTCCCCCAGTAGCGATAAGCCACTGCTGGAGAGCGACATCGAGACCCTCTTCAAGCTAGGAGGCGCAGTCATTCTGGCTGGCGACCTAAACAGCAAACACGTAAGGTGGAATTGCATAGCCACCAACACCAAAGGTAGGGCACTAGACCGACTCGTCGACCGACACAACTTCGACATCATAGCCCCCATGACCCCGACTCACTTTCCGTATCAAGCGGACCACACCCCCGACATTCTAGACATATCACTTCTAAGGAACATTAGCCTCCGGTTATGTTCCATAGAAGTGCATCACGCCCTCACTTCTGACCATCGGCCGGTCGTCTTACAGCTAGGCCCCCCCACCCCCACCGCCCCGCCCACTCGGACGATAGTTGACTGGGACAGACTCGAGGAAAAGCTCCAAGCTACCACCTCACCCGACCTCGACACGATACCCGACTTAATCAGGACACCAGATGACGTCCGCGGTGCAATCGATGCCCTCAGCAGCCACACACAGACCGCCGTCAAAGAATGCTCCCGACAGGTCCCAGTGTTGCCCGAGCACCACTGGAACCTGCCGGAAGATGTGAGAAGACTGCTGACGGCTAAGAATGCGGCCACCCGCGCTTACGACAGTTTTCCCAGCGCCGAAAACCGCACTCGCATGCGAGCTTTACAGAGGGACGTAAAGCAGACCATGACAGAGCTGCGGTCGAATCGCTGGGACAAACTTCTTGAGGGAATCGCCCCCTCCCATCTCGCGTACTGGAAGCTGGCGAGAACCCTCAAGAAGGACTGTGAATCCCCGATGCCCCCTCTCAAACGCCCCAACCAACCAGATGCCTTTGACGATACCGAGAAGGCCGAATGCCTGGCCGACAGCCTAGAGGCCCAATGCTCCCCCAGCACCCTCCCTGCCGACCCCTCCCACCTGCGTGAGGTGGATGAGGAGGTCGACATGCGAGCCACCATCCCTCCGACCGACCCTCTCCCCCCAGTTACACCCCATGAGGTAGAGACGGCCATTAGGAAACTCAAACCCCGAAAAGCCCCCGGCTCTGACGGCATCACCAACAGAGTCCTCAAATGCTTCTCCCCCAACCTCATTTTACTCCTGGTTAGCATATTCAATGCAGCCATGGAAAACTGCTCCTTTCCCGACGCGTGGAAAGGTGCAGATGTAATAGGTTTTAGGAAACCTAACAAACCCCCCTCAGAACCCTCCAGCTATAGACCCATTAGCCTGCTCAAGGCTCTTGGCAAGCTATACGAACGTATCCTTTTAGCCCGTCTTAACGACGTAGTGCAGTCCAAAAACCTTCTCCCCAACGAGCAGTTTGGCTTCAGAGCCAAACACTCGTGCGTCCAACAGGTGCACCGCCTAACGGAGCACATAATAAGCGGCTTCGCCCGCAAACAGTATACAGGAGCCCTCTTCTTTGATGTGGCGAAAGCCTTCGATAAAGTCTGGCACAACGGCTTGATATACAAGCTATATCAGCTGGGACTGCCAGACCGGCTCGTACTCATCCTACGAGACTTTCTCAGGGATCGGAGCTTCCGCTACCGCCTAGAAGGAGCCTTCTCATCCCCCCGACCCATCAGAGCGGGAGTCCCCCAAGGCTCCGTACTTGCCCCTACGCTCTTCTCGCTTTACATCAGCGACATGCCCCGATTCCCCAGTGTCAATCTCGCGCTTTTCGCAGATGACACCGCGCTTTATCTGTCCAGCCGATCCGCGACTCTTATAGTCAAAAGCCTCCAATCCTCAGCCCAAGTCTTAGGAGACTGGTTTAGGAAATGGAGGATCGAGGTAAACCCACAGAAGAGCGCAGCGATTCTGTTTACCTTCAAACGACTCAGTTCGATCACCAACCCCATCGTCCGCAACATCACTATGTTCGGTAGCCCTATCCCTTGGGAACACTCGGTTAAGTATCTGGGGGTAACCCTAGATAGTCAACTGACGTTCAAGGATCACATAGAACGAGTTCGTAACAAAGCCGCGTTCGTACTAGGCCGTCTCTACCCCATGACCAACAAGCGGAGTAAACTGTCCCTTAGAAATAAGGTGACACTTTACAAAACTTGCATCCGCCCCATCCTCACCTATGCCGGTGTAGCTTTTGCTCACACCCGTCCTCGCCTCATCCGCCGACTTCAGCTTATCCAAAATCGCTTCATGCGTAGAGCCACGGGCTGCCCGTGGTTTCTACGTAATGAAAACCTCCATTGCGATTTAGAGCTCCCCACCATAGCTCAATACCTGAAGCAGGCTTCCATCCGATACTTTAAGTCTGCCGAACACCACCCCAACCCGCTACTCGTAAACGCCGCCGTTTACGAGCTACCCGCGAACCCCATTCGCGTAATCCGACGCCCCAGACATGTACTCACTGACCCTGACGACCCGACCACGCTAACCGTAGCTGCCCTGACCCCGCCCCCTAACCCACAGAGAAACACTGCACCGACATTCTGCCCTCGCCGGCGAGGGCGGCGTCCCCCCGCTTCTGGCGCTTACCAGCGCTACCGGCATATACCAGGCCGCTTCTCTCCGATCCTCCCACGTCCAAGCAACGACCTAAGCCGAGGTCCGTGCCCACCTGGGCGCCCTTAGGCAGTTGCATCTTTTTGCTTTGCACTAGGTTGAGTGCCTTCCGTACTCGCCTCCCCTGCCCGGTGAAGTTGTAAAGGCCCCAATGGCCAACAACAAGCTTGTCCTTTCGAAAAAAAAAAAAAAAAAAAAAAAAAAAAAAAAAAAAAAAAAAAAAAGCCTGTCCGACACCATTACGAAACCACAGCCAGACCATCACAGAGCTCCTAATCGGATAGACAACTCTAGAACAAGCAACGAGTCTTTCACTGCTCTCCGCCTACAAACCCGTCCAGCAGCGCTAAAGGAAGCGCGTCTCACGTACGGTTGGCCATAAGCTTAGTACTCCTGCGAAGCCCGGCCGCACCGTACATTTTGGTCCTTCGACGAGCCGGATAAACAGAAACCATGCCGAAGACACGCTCCATGACCGCTGCTGGAGAATCCGCCGTGGAGAGAACCGCCAACGAGTCGCCACAGAACCAGGAAGATGGAGGAACACCTGCAAACAACACAGAACAGAACACAGAACAGAACGCAGGACAGACAGAGAAAAATCCTCCACTTCGCCACGAAAACCCGCCGAATTCTCCCTCAGACCCACTTCGCAGTGAAGGGCGGGGTTCGCAAACAGAAAAAAGAAGCAAGAAATCGTCGCAACGAAACCAAAAACAGTTGCAGATGGCGAAAAAAGATGAAGAAATAGCGAGATTGAAGCTCGAGATCGCCGTGGCACAGAAGGCGGCTCTAGCTCTCGAGACCGAGGAGAGTGAGGACGAAGACAACGAGAGTCTCTCTTCATCACGAAACGAAAACTTGAAACGCACCGCTAACTGGGTACAGTCACAGAAGAGCCAAGCTGAAGAAGAGGCAGGGGACACGCCCGCCCTGCCATCCGAAGACGTTCGTCACTCCACAGCAGCGAAGTTCACTACAGAAGCCCCAGCAGCGATGTCAGCCACACAGAAAGCAACTTACTTCACACAGCTACCACAGAAAGAAGAGGTTGCGCCTCACAGATCCAGTCGCCCACTCCCTCAAGAAGATAGAAAAACAGATTTATCCGAGCTAGCGCGGGCCATCACTATGGCCGCGCGCACAGCTACGCCACACAAATACTTCGGCAAGCTGCCAATTTTCAATGGTTCTCATAACGAGTGGCTTCCGTTCAAGTCCGCCTACTTCGAGTCATCAGATCATTATTCTTCGGTGGAAAACACAGCCAGATTGCGTCAGTCCTTGGTGGGAAGAGCTAAAGAAGCCGTCGGAAGCCTACTGATCGTCAACTCTACCCCTAAAGACATCATGAAGACACTCGAAGCCAGATTTGGACGTCCAGACTCCATCGCACTCGCCGAGCTAGAGAAGATACGCAACCTGTCACGCACCACAGACTCGCCACGTGACATATGCATTTTCGCAAACAAAGTGAAGAATTGCGTGGCCACCCTACAGTACCTCGGCAAGGCACACTACCTAGCCAGTCCCGAGACCATGAAGAATATAATAGAGAAGCTAACCCCTACGCTTCGCTACCGCTGGTATGACTACGCAGCGGACCAAAAGCAGACAGATTCCGACCTGCAACAGTTCAGCTCCTTTTTAGAGCGAGAAGCCGACAGAGTCAGCCGATTCGCACCGCCCGAACAGATGGTCGAGGACACCACACCGCGAGCAAACAAGCGCGGGCAGCGGACGCACCTCACCTCAAAAAAGGAGGAAAAAGAGCAGCCATGCTCCATTTGTGAGCGTCGGGGGCACGAGGAGACGGGATGCGCAGCGTTCACAGAAGCCGACAGTGACGGCAGATGGGCACTGGCGAAGAAGCACAACCTCTGCTATAGATGCCTACGCCCAAGAAAGAGTACGCACAAATGCCCGAGACGCAAGTGCGAAAGAGACGGCTGCGTACGAAGTCATCACTCCATGTTGCACTTCGAACTAAAGTCAGACAGAGACAGAGAAGAAGAGAAAGAGACAGAGAGAGTCGCTTCGACATTCTCCGCTAGAAAAAGGCACGCGTACTTGAAGATAATACCTGTTCGAGTATCCGGACCTGGCGGACAAGTCAACACCTACGCTCTCCTAGACGACGGCTCGACCGTCACTCTGATAAGCGCCAACATAGCTAAACAGATCGGCGCTAAAGGACCTCAGGAGCCGCTTAACTTGGAAACGATCTCCGACGATCTATCATCGGACTCATCACGCCGCGTAACCATCACAGTACGAGGGCAAGACCGACCGTTCGACATACAAGCCCACACCATAGAAAAACTGAGGCTATCATCGCAAACTATAGAAGAACAACACGTGTGGGGCTGCGAACACTTAGAAGATATACAGCAACACCTCCTCTATGAAGATGCGAAGCCCACAATCCTCGTAGGACAAGATAACTGGCACCTCCTAATAGCCACAGAAATGAGAAAGGGCAACCGAAACCAACTCGTCGCATCACGAACACCGCTCGGCTGGGTCCTGCACGGTTCCGACACGCGCACTATTGGTCGCCAAGTCAACTTCGTACATCACCTCACATCTTCGTCAGAACAAGCCGAAACTATAGAAGAGAGAATGGACGAACAACTAAGGCACTACTTCGCCCTGGAATCCATCGATATCCAACCTAAACAGCCGCGAAGCGAGCCAGAACAAAGGGCACTCGCCATCCTCGACGAATGTACGAAAGAGACGGAAGAGGGCCGCTATGAGACAGCACTACTGTGGAAGCGAGATGAAATCAAACTACCTAGCAACTACGACAGCACACTCAAGCGACTCGTGATGACCGAAAGGCGTATAGACAAGAACGCCCATTTGAAACAAAAGTATAACAAGCAAATGGAGGAACTCATCGAGAAAGGCTATGCAGAACGTGCGCCCACAGACAGCACAAAAGATCGCACGTGGTATCTACCGCACTTCCCGGTTTTAAACCCTATGAAACCGGATAAAGTGCGGATAGTACTAGACGCCGCCGCCAAGACGAAGGGTCAGTCTCTCAACGACCATCTCCTCACCGGGCCAGACCTCCTGCAATCCTTACCAGGAGTACTGATGAGGTTCCGCCAGCATCGAGTCGCTGTCTCAGCTGATATTGCCGAGATGTTCTTGCGAGTCGGCATACGACAGGAGGACAGAGACGCGCTGCGCTACCTGTGGAGAGGGGAGAGGCGAGACGGGCCGCCCGAAGAGTATCGCATGACTTCGCTCATCTTCGGTGCGACGAGTTCACCATCCACCGCGATATACGTCAAAAACAAGAATGCTGAAAAATACAGAGACGTATATCCGGCCGCTGTCACCGCTATAGTAAAGAACCACTACATGGACGATTACCTAGACAGTTTCCGGAACTATGAAGAAGCCATCGAAGTCTCTAAACAAGTGCAAGAGATACACAACAAGGGCAACTTCAACCTGCGGGGCTGGGCGTCTAACTCCTCCGAGACGCTCACAGCCTTAGCAGAAAACACACAGAAACAGCTGGTGAAACTGGACAACGGAACAAAAGCTGAGCGAGTGCTAGGCCTCATCTGGAAGCCTCAAACAGACGAGCTGACATTCAATCTCGACCTGGCTCGTATCCCACCTGCTCTGCTCACAGAACAAGCGCCCACAAAGCGAGAAGCGCTCAGAATCATCATGTCCGTCTACGACCCGCTAGGCCTGGCCTCACCCATCACCGTCCAAGCCAAGAAAGTTCTGCAAGAAGCCTGGCGCCGTGGCACGAAATGGGATGACAAAATAGATGAAGACCTGGCTGACCAGTGGACGAGCTGGATGAAACACCTACAAGACTTGCGAAACATCAGCGTGCCCAGGTGCTACCCACAATATAGTGACGCACGCTCGCTCCAGCTACACGTCTTCACAGACGCGAGCACTACTGCCTACGCTGCCGCCCTCTATTGGCGAGCGGAGGCACCCGACGGTAGCGTGCACATATCGCTCATTACAGCCAAAGCTCGCGTGGCACCTCTTAAACTCACTTCAGTGCCACGCTTGGAACTTCAAGCAGCCGTTCTGGGCAGCAGAATGGCAGCCGCCGTACTAGAGGAACACAGCCAGAAGCCGGAATCCAAGACATTCTGGACGGACAGCCTTACAATACTCGCTTGGTTGAAAAACGGAGCACGGTCGTACAAGGCATTCGTTGCACACCGAATCGCCGCCATTCAAGAAATCACATCAACAGCTGAGTGGCGGTGGATACCGACCAAACAGAACGTGACCGACGATGCAACGAGAAAGGTACCAACCGATTTCAGCGGCGAGCACAGATGGTACAGAGGGCCCGAGTTTCTCCTCCAAAACTCGTCTGAATGGCCCACAGAGAAACTCACACACTCAGAACCTACAGGAGAAGAAAAAACAGTCGTGTTTCTCACCACTAACAAAGAAGAAAAGATTGCACGCGCCACTCCAGAAGCCAGCCGGTTCTCCAGATGGGAACGCCTCCTGCGGACTACAGCTAGAATACTGCAGTTCATAGAAAAATGTAAAGAAGGCAGGCAGCTGCATGTTGGGTACAGCCGCACCAAGAGAAACAGAGAGCGCGACCCCGAGTGGAAGCGAGACAGACAATCGAGCCGCAAACAGCCCCTGAAAGAGAAGTCCGAACAGAAAGAGCGAGACAGAAAATACTTACCGATTGAAGCGTACCTCCTCAGAAGAGCCGAAAAACAAATTGTACGTCTAATACAAGAAGAATCCTTTAACGAAGAGATTCAATCGCTGCGGAAAGGTAGAGCAACACACAGAACAGACAGACTACATTCTCTATCCGTAGTACTGATCGATGACGTCATTCATCTGAGAGGCCGGGTCAACGCAGCGGCGGGAGTGACAGACCAACAGAAAAACCCGCCTGTGTTGGACGGAAATCACCGCGCTACCAAACTGTGGGCAGCCTACATCCACAGACGGCTGCTACACGCTGGCGTAGAAACAACAGTCAACGAGTGCCGGCAGCACTACTGGATACTCCGACTGCGCCCGATCGTGAAAGAAGTCATAAGCCACTGCCTACACTGTCGCATCAGAAAAGCGATGCCGACAGAGCCACCTACAGGGGACCTACCGTCGTGCCGTCTCGCTCACCACCGTCGCGCCTTCACATACACAGGAGTGGATTACTTCGGCCCGCTCAGCGTGACGGTGGGCAGACAACATCAAAAACGCTACGTGGCTCTGTTCACCTGCCTGACTATGAGGGCGATACACCTTGAGATGACTTCATCACTATCTACAGACTCAGCTATTCTCGCCGTGCGTCGCTTTATAGCCAGACGAGGGTGCCCGGCGGAGATGTGGTCAGACAACGGCACGAATTTCCGAGGTGCTGATGCAGAGCTACGACGCGCCGCGCTAGAAGCTACACAGAAGGAAGCCACTGCCCGTGCCATCACCTGGCGCTTCATACCGCCGGGAGCACCGTTCATGGGCGGGGCGTGGGAGCGCCTCGTACGCTCCACAAAGACGGCACTGTACGCCGTCCTGCACGAGCGCCACCCGCACGAAGAGGTCCTCCACACCCTGCTGGCGGAAGCTGAATACACGGTCAACAGCCGCCCACTAACGCATGTCTCAGTACAGACGGAGGATGACGAAGCGTTAACTCCAAATCATCTGCTGCTTGGAGGGTCCGCCCTGATGCCAACGTCCGGCACCTTCGATGACAGAGACCTGGACAACAGAAGCCACTGGAGAGCCTCACAGCGCCTAGCCGACCTGTTCTGGGCCAGATGGGTCAAAGAGTACCTGCCGGAGCTCCAAAACAGGCGGGAGCCCAGAGGAACAGGAGATCCGATCACAGAAGGCGACGTGGTACTGATCGTGGATGGCAGCCTACCCCGAAACACCTGGCCGCGAGGCGTCGTGATCGCCACCTACCCTGGACCAGATGGAGCCATAAGAATAGTGGACGTCAAGACCAAGGGTGGCGTCCTGCGAAGACCTGTTAAACGCCTCGTGATCCTGCCAACCAGAGACGTCTCGCAACAATAAGCAAAGATGCAGATGCAAGCACTGCACGGCGGGAGAAATGTGCGAGACAGAACAGTTTTCATTAAATTTGTACAGTTTAATATAGCTAAGTGCATTTGTTAAAATTTATATATAGATAGTGTTTCTTGCATTTCATGATATTTGTAAATAGTTTACTTAAATAAACAATTGTTTAAGTGTTTTAATTCAATTAGGAGCGCCTGTATGGTCGTTGTTACGGTATTGCTCCGAAGAGGGGTCTTAGTTTCTCCGTCCCTTTCACACAGTCGTCCCTCTCTTCAGAGCGGTACCGCCTGTATGGTCGTTGTTACGGTATTGCTCCGAAGAGGGGTCTTAGTTTCTCCGTCCCTTTCACACAGTCGTCCCTCTCTTCGGAGCGGTACCGCCTCCCCGCGCCACTTCACCCCCGTTTTGGCGCGGAATAGTATATAAGCAGCGCCGAACTGGCCTGTCCGACACCATTACGAAACCACAGCCAGACCATCACAGAGCTCCTAATCGGATAGACAACTCTAGAACAAGCAACGAGTCTTTCACTGCTCTCCGCCTACAAACCCGTCCAGCAGCGCTAAAGGAAGCGCGTCTCACGTACGGTTGGCCATAAGCTTAGTACTCCTGCGAAGCCCGGCCGCACCGTACAATATGGTAGCATAACAATAACAAGTTTAACGAATAATAAAAAAGGATTACTATCTTTATTGAGGAATTAACTTTGGTCTACGCATTTTCAAACGTCAGATTTGTTTTACCGTCTGAAATAATATTAAATCCTAAAACTAAAAGCGGAAACGGAAATACACCAGTTTAAAGGTACACAAACGCTCGATATGTGTGGTTGTATGGGGTTTATTGACCTTGGCTTCAAGCCAGATCTGGGCACAGACGAATTAGTGGCTTATTGGAATAATTCTGGTTGCCATTACCACCGCATTGCAGCTTTACAGTAGCTAGTAGCCTTTGGGGTCTGTATGGTACGTTGTTTAGTCAAACATGATATTTCGGAATGTTCGATAGTAAATTAAAGAGAATACATTCTTTGTTCAAAATGTTATGTATATGGGGTGCTATACTTACGAGCTAGTACCTACCAACTAGTACTGCGAAAATGAACTTGTCTGTCATTGGCCGCAGTAAAAATGCTTGGGCTATGTACATATTATATTAGGGTGCTATACCTTATCCAAGATAACGAGCTATTACCAACTAGAACTGCGAAAATGAACTTGTCTGTCATTGGCCGGAGTAAAAATGCTTGGGCTGCTTCAATACAATCTCAATAAAATAATTTTAAGTCAGTTCGCGCGATTCTTGTCGTTGAGACGTTCCCTCTATAAGTACTTGCGCTGTGATCGTTTTTTTTCCAAATTATATGTTTTGGCGCCAAAATGATCAAGTTTCACGATCCTGAGCCAATCTTGCCATTGTGTGTTTAAAGCGAGGTATTGATTGGAACAGTTGTCTCTGTCTTTTTCTTTCCGTGTAAAGAGTAAAGAAAAACATATATTTTAAAAAAGAAATGAAAATATATATATTAGAGTAAAGAAAGGTATATATGTTGATTCTATAACAAATATACCATTACCTGAGACTAATCTGAATCATGACATTATTTGTAATATTCAATAAGTTTTTTTATTTAAAAGTGTGTGTAAACTACCACAATTTTTAAATGGTTTTCCGTTTCAATCAAAAACTACAATGTAAGTATAAATAAAAAACGGTAATTTAAAAAAATAAAAAAACCCGACTGCGTTTCTGTTTAGTTTGGAAATGAAAAACCCTAAAACAAGAAAGTCGTCATACCCGATTGCACTTAACTTAAGAAAAAATGTAGCAGTCGGGACCCATTCTAGAAAGTCAGCCGTCTAGTCAGTATATTGGAGTAATCTGCAATGTAATAGAGGTATGTGCTTGTTTTTATTTTATTTTGATATACCCAGTGTCATTTTCACAGTAAAAACGTATCTAACGACAACCCTCAAGCTATACTTCATCGAGCCGTTCAGGCTGCAGAGCGTGTCAAACATTTGAATTTGGCGCCAAAAATCCGTCATTTTGTTTTTTTTATTTTGATATACCCAGTGTCACTCTCACAGTAAATACGAATCTAACGACACCTCTCAAGCCAAAATCCATCCAGCCGTTCAGGCTGCAGAGCGTGCCAAACAATTATACATACATACATACTCTCGAAAAACATAACCCTCCTTCTGGCTCAGTCGGGTAAAAATAATAACATTACAAGTAACTATTTAGTAATCTGTGACATTACTCACTTTGTATTATCATAACAATTATTGTTGTATATTTTTAAAAATGTATACTTCAAAATATTAGTCATACCTAACTAGAGTTGAGGTAATGGTGTAGATCTATTTGGGATTTTTTTTCTATAGAGCCAAAGTGCTCAATCGTGTTTCTAATAGCTTTTGACTTTAGGGACATCATCAACAATAAGGGTGTTTTTTTAACCTTGGGTTTTCTATCGTTTAGAAGTAATTGACGTCAAAATTATGAAAAATAATAATAATAAAAAAACCGAAAATCTGTAATATTACCGCCTTAAGGCCAAACTGCTCTTCGGGTCGATGAGGTAAGTACGTAAGTATCTGTTTCTACACTCACAGCGCGCCCTTCAGATAATAACATGCTTATTTATTTTTCATTTGTATGTCTGAAGATGTAACAATGACGAAATCAAAGGTAGTTACGAATCAAATTAGGGGCCTACAAATTTTTTTGAGGTCGGTGCCAGCAAAGCCATCAAACCTTAAGATATGTTAGTACTAATATAGAGGTACTTTATTAAAACATTGTGTGTTGGTACCGACCGACCTCAAAAAAAAATTGTAGGCCCCTAATTTGATTCGCATCTACCTTTGATTTCGTTATTGTTGGTTAATTTTGTGTATTCATTATTTCATACTTTTAATTTCGTGTATTCATTATTTCATACTTTTGAGTGAATTTCTTTTTGAAGTCGGTTTTTAAGTTTGTTATACTTTTATTTTTATAATTTTACCTTAGTACTTAACATAGTTTTAATATTTTTTTAATAGTAATGTCATCTTAAAAAATAATATTTATTTTTTAATATCTAAAATAAAGGTCTATAACAATTAAAAAAAGCACAACCGTGCCCGTCGTAGTGGGAATCCTTGGATGAGGCTTTTGTCCATCAGTGGACGTCCATCGGCTGATATGATGATAATTATGATGACAATGTGAATGCGCCTTAATATGTTCTCTGACGCCCCCTGACCACAGATTACTAAATAGTTACTTCCCTGACTCTAATATGATGAAAATTTTCGTTTTTTGAGCTCTCTCAAAATTTTTCACACTCATGAAACTGATCAATTTTTGTTGTGATAAGCTAATAAGCCAACTATTTATAGGAAGTCATCATATCATCATCATAACAGCACATATACGTCCCCACCGAGGGGCTCAAGCCTACCCTGAATTAGGGCGATCGGGCCTTAGTCGACCACGCGGGGCCCAGTGCGGGTTGGTCGATTTCACACACAACCTTTGAGTTTTTTCGCAGGCGTGTGCAGGTTTCCTCACGATGTTTTCCTTTAACGTAAGAGAGCGTCGGATAAACGTACATAAAAATCGAAGAGCGAATGAAATCTACCAATGTGTTTTAATAGGAAGTACTTTTTATTGGACTTTTTTTTGTATTTTTTTAGTGGACGTCCTCCGGCTGATATTATGATGATGATGATGTTTTTTTTTTTAATTTCAGCAAAGTTGTGATCAGTATCCGAGTTGAAGACCTCTGGGCCAATCACTCAGGTTTAATGGCGTAAATTTCACGAATACAAGGATATGAGCAAGTTCCGCGAACGTGTAATGTTCCAAACTCCACCTGAGAGCTGCCGAGAGGGTTCTGAACTCTCACAATCGCTCTTAAATAATTAATTTGGCGCAGTACCTCTAAAGTTTTAAGACAAGCCAGCATTTGAAGACAGGAAGAATGAAAATCTGAGTAAAACCACATTAATTAGTAAAATCTCATGTCATTCCTTAGTGTAAGTACACAAGTTGTATTCATCATATCACTTCATATACGTGCCCACCGATGGGCTCGAGCCTACCCTGAATTAGGGCGATCGGGCCTTAGTCGACCAAGCGGTCCCAGTGCGGGTTAGTCGACTTCACACACAACCTTCAAGTTTCTTTGCAGGAGTGTGCAGGTTTCCTAACGATGTTTTCCTTAACCCTAAGAGCGTCGGATAAACGGAAATATGGAAACGAAATTCGAAAACACATTAGTACGTGGCAGGATTCGAAGTTACCGCCCTAGCCGTAACGCCACCGACGCTCTTTACATATAGTATTAGTTTGTACTAAAAATATAAATACTTTTGTAAGATCAGGAGAGGATAATTACTGAAGTAAGACCATTGTTGGTGCTTACAGTACAAAGTAAATGGTGATGGTGCCAGTGGTTTTGAGTGTATTGAGTGAAACAACAGAATGTTCCTGAAAAAAAAGACTCGTTTTTAGGGTCTTAATCTGTCTACCTACCAAATTTCAGCCAGATACGTCCAGTAGTTTTTGCGTGAAAGAGTAACAAACATTCATACATACATTCATACATTCATTCACTCAAAACCACTGGCACCATCACCATTTACTTTGTACTGTAAGCACCAACAATGGTCTTACTTCAGTTTTCAAAAATAACATTAAAAATTTTTTTGGGCTAAATATAATCCCTACTCTTTGGCCAAACTACTGATAGCACGACAAAATAACCACCCTGGGAATGTCGACAGAAGTGAAAACTTTTTACTGTTTTATAAGTTTTGTTCGACCCTTAGTACTCATGGCGAACGACTAGGTTGACATAGTTTTGACCCTGCGAGTGTTCCTATACGGTGTCGGTTATAGTGTCGCGAGTTCAATGGTTTTGTTTCCAGCTCAAGAAATTCACTTCAAAAACAAAAAAATGCAATTTTTCATTGGAAAATTGATAAAAAGGAGATATGACATTGTGCACAAGTAGTTCGTACACAATATAGTATACCTATAGGTGACTTTTAATTAGTTCTTGATAGCAAAGGATGTGAATGTACTGGTAATTACAAACACCTTTCCCAAAGAAACTATATGTTAAATATACTAAAAAAATTTGGTCCTTTATACATTTTTACCGATTTGATAACTTATTATGTATCGAGGACAAAAATTTTGTTTTCTGATTTGACATATAATTTTTTTGGGAAAGTTGTTTCTAATCACGAGTACATGCATACCTTTTGTTATCATGAACTAATTAAGTCACCCTGTATATCGATTTAAGGCTACGACTAGTGTCCCCGCAGGCCGCCCCCTACCGCGCTGCATACAAAAGTTCAAGTTCTTATTTGAATATTAATCAATCCAAGTTATTTAAATTTTGTAAACACGTTCTAGAAACTATCATCTGTGTCAGTCGTTTGTCAGATTTCTATACAAAAAATACTATTTTTTTTATTCCAGAATTCTTTAAATTTTTACAAAAATTTTACAAGCCACTTACATTAGCTTCTAGAATGAGTTTACAAAGTATTTAGTTATCACGCTTTTATTAGCTTCACCTGTATGTATGTATTTTTGTTTGTAATAGACTCCTTTGCACTCGATTTTGACCCACTTTCTACGGACAGATTTTATTCAAACTTTGGACATTTAATCAAGAATCAGTGACAATACAATAATTTCATAAGTTTATTTTATTATCCTGATCAGGATCACTAGGATTAAATACACATCAAAAAAACTAAAAAATACGCTTTTAAAGCACATCAAACTAAAAAGTGAAAAATAATTAATAAAAAATAACAATAATGAACGAAAAATATTATTATTGTGAAAAAGCGTGGAGCGCTTCGTGCCATATTTTTCGTATATCGAGCAATCCACAATTTTTTCACAATAATACTAGTATTTTTCGTTCATTTTTGGTTTCAGTTTATATTAAGAACTATTTTTTACTTTTTAGTTTAATGTGCTTTAAAAGCGTATTTTTTAGTTTTTTTTAACAATATTTATTTGATTGAAATAAATAGGTACGTTCGTAGCGCGCTAGACACAAAGTTTCATTGTACCATTAAAGCATCATCATCACATCATTAACCTGTTACCTTACCGTAAGTAAGTGCTCAATACTGTCTTAATTATTTCCTTTTCAAAACAGGAAAGTTCATAAGATTTCTAACTAACTATCTATCTCGGCTTCCACAGTCTTTCTCCCTATCGCCACGCAATTTCATCGATGACCATATAAGTTTTATCTAACATAACCAAATTCGGAAATGCACCGCCTACTGACTGCTGACTGTACGCGATAAAGCACGTCATTATTTACTCGACTGTATTTGCGCGGCAAAGCTGCGTGTTAATTTTCAGACGACATCTTTGTGATGTAAATGTGGGACCGCCTTTATGAGGTCTACACCACATAAGGACGTAAACATATTGAGCCTTTGATGACACGGCATTAGTCTTTACGGAGAGATGAGACAAAGGCACAAAGGCATGATTAAAGGTTAAAAATTGTGTGAGAAAGAATAATGTGTTCGAGCAAATTTGAATAAAAAGTAGATGGCATATTTTTACCACGGTTTTATTAGCTTCATATTTATGTATAACGGAATCTTTAGACATGATTTTCACCACTACAAGACGTCCGATTAAATCGTAAATTTGCAGGTTCAGACGCATAGCGGCAGAAATGAAAATTACCTTATAGGTATACGCACGTATAAGGAGGGGATATTAGTTATTATTTTCTTATTTTTAATCAATAATTTAAAAAACGAAACCAATAAACTTGACCTTTTACTGAGTCAATAACATATTCATATCATGTTTGGTATCAAAAGAAAGGTTTTCGAACGAACACATTCTAAATATATTTACACTAGCTGTGCCCCGCGGTGTTACCCACGGTTAAGAAGTAGCCTTAACACATAGGCAACACATAATCCAGGGTGTCAGCTACCTCCATACCAAATTTTAACAAAATTGGTCAAGCCACTTGAGCGTGAAGATATAACAAACACACACACTTACAAACTTTGGCCTTTATAATACACTAGCTTTTTCCCGCGGCTCCGCCCGCGTGGACATCGTTTTTATGACTGTCTTCAAGGGTGATTAGTAAATTATGTCGTTTCCCACGTACTCAACCATCTCTGTGCAAAAAATCACAACAATCGAGTATTTTTTTAGTTCCCTCAGAAACTGCATCAGATTATGCTACTTTCCCGGGATAAAAGTAGCCTATGTCCTTCCCCGTGACACAGGCTACCTGCATGCCAAATTTCATAAAGATTGGTCAAGCCGTTGAAGCGTGAAAAGGTAACAAACAAACAAACACATTTTCACATTTATAATATTATACTAGCTTTTTCCCGCGGCTTCGCCGGCGTGGACATCGTTTATGAATGTTTTAAGGGTGATTAGTAAATTATGTCGTTTCCCACCTCAACCATCTTTGTGCAAAAAATCACAACAATCGAGTATTTTTTTAGTTCCCTCAGAAACTGCATCAGATTATGCTATTTTCCCGTGATAAAAAGTAGCCTATGTCCTTTCCCGTGACACAGGCTACCTGCATGCCAAATTTCATAAAGATTGGTCAAGGCGTTGAAGCGTGAAAAGGTAACAAACAAACAAACACATTTTCACATTTATAATATTATACTAGCTTTTTCCCGCGGCTTCGCCGGCGTGGACATCGTTTATGAATGTTTTAAGGGTGATTAGTAAATTATGTCGTTTCCCACCTCAACCATCTTTGTGCAAAAAAAGCTGGAACGAAGTAGCGGGCAAAAACGATGTCCACGCGGGTGAAGCTGCGGACACATTATCATATCAGCCGAAAGACGTCCACTGCTGGACAAAGGCCTCCCCCAAGGATTTCCACAACGACCAGGCCTGCGCTGCCCGCATCCAGCGGTTTCCCGCGGCCTTCACCAGGTCGTCGGTGCACCGAGTGGGAGGCCTGCCTACCCACGTCTTCAGGTGCGCGGCCGCCACTTTACTGTCGGTGAGTGGGGACGCTATATCACAAACCTGGTATTTTAGCGTATCTGGTAGATGTACGAGAGGGCATGCCAAATGGCCATCTGTTCTACGAGCTATGTGCCTTGCCACTTAAGTTAAGCAATTCAGCGGGCAAAAATTAGTATGAAATATAATATATAAATATGTACTTGCATTTTCATAGTTTATCTATGTTATGTTATATTTCATCCTAGCACCATTTAATTTTATTTTTTTCTGCCTTTATACATTCCAAATAGTAGACATTTCCATCCAATTAAGGATAAAGCATCAACCTGGACGAAGTTATATTAGCTTTTGTCACGAACCTCGTAGTTGCCAGGATCCTGCCTCATTAGCTAATTTATGGTTCAGACAAATAAATTTACAATATCCTTATTGTACATACGTATTTTACTGGAAACGTACTTTACAATGCGTCGGTGGCGTCACGGCTAGGGCCGCCGCCTCTTGTCCGGGAGGTTGTAGTTCGAATCCGCCACGTACCAATGTGATTTCGAATTTAGATTTCATATGTACGTTTACCGGACTCTCTTATACTCACTGATTGCTTTAACGGTGAAGGAAAACATCGTAAGGAAACCTGCACACGCCAGCGGAGAAACTCGCAGGTTGTGTGTGAAGTCGATCAACCCGCACTGGCCCGCGTGGTCGACTAAGGCCCGATTGCCCTAATTCAGGGTAGGCTCGTATTTGAGCTGATATGATGATAATGACAATGCACCAGGGTGCGGAAATCTTTCACCTAAAAAATAAAAGTTTAAAAAAACTAAAAACCGACTTCAAAATGAATTTCACTCAAAAGTATGAAATAATATTGTTATACTTTAATACACAACATTAACCAACAATAACGAAATCAAAGGTGGGTACGAATTAAATTGAGGTAGGTACCAGCACACAGTTACGTATCAAATGTTTTAGATTCGTTGGCATTACTGACACCGACCTTAAAAAAAAATGTAAGCCCTTAATTTAATTCGTACCCACCTTTGATTTCGTTATTGTTGGTTAATGTTGTGTATTAAAGTATAACAATATTATTTCATACTTTTGAGTGAAATTCATTTTGAAGTCGGTTTTTAGTTTTTTTTTAATTTTAATTTCTATTTTATTTATTTTTAGTGATAATGCTATCTATCTAACAACGTTAAACCCAATAGGAATTAACAAATCATAATACATGTGTTTCATTTACATATACAAAGTCCTGTGGCTTCCATCATCATCTCAGCAGATGATGATGGACGATTTAACTCCATAACATGAAAGTTATGGATTAATCGTCCATGATAAGCTCATCTGAATAACCTGAAAGAATACAACCTATCGGTCTATGAATACCTACGTATATATCTATGTACATAATATTGAAAGAATTTTCCTTCAACTCCTAACCGTTAAGGAGTTGTACCTTCCTTCATCACCTTATCAACATGAGATGATGACTAACAGACGCAAGTATTTTAATAGCTTTAGAAAACATATGAATCACGTAATAAGTGCCCACGTAATGAGTAATTTGAGGGTTGCTCTCGATTTCCCTGGGATCCCATCATCAGATCCTGACTTGACTGATAATGGGACCCCCTCGGGAGTATACTCTTTCGAATGAAAAAAGAATTTTAAAAATCGGTCCACAATTGACGGAAAAATCGGTGAACATACATTTAAAAAAATATATAGGGTGACTTTTAATAAGTTCTTGATAGTTAAGGATGTGAATGTACTCGTGATTACAAACAACTTTCCCAAAGAAACTATATGTCAAATATGGAAAAAAAAATTAGGTCCTTCATACATTTTTGCCGCATTGATAACTTATTTATTATGTATCGAGGACCAATTTTTTTTTTCTGATTTGACATATAGTTTCTATGGGAAAGTTGTTTGTAATCACGAGTACATTCATATCCTTTGCTATCAAGAACTAATTAAAAGTAACCCTATATACTGTCGAACTTAGTACCTCCTCCTTTTTTGAAGTCGGTAAAAATACATTACTAATAGACACAGTTGCTAGGGGAATTTCACGCGAACTTGCGTCATATTACCTCATTGCCATTATACCTATCGTTATAAGGCAATTTCCCGTTACAGCCGAAGTAGTTCAGCTCAGGTTAAAAGCAAATTCCTCCTTCCAAAAACCTCGTCCAATTCTGGGCCCTGGGCGAGATATTGAGGCGGAACAGAGGCGGTGACCGGCGCCGGGGCCCCTCGGCTGATGAAGTTCACTTCCTCACTAAATCAAATGGATTTTGGTACTTATTCTTAGCTAGTTGAAGCAATTTTTGTGATCTGAACCCGTTACAGCGTTATCAAGGCAATGTATGATAAAATAAGTAAGAATAGATGACCTTAGCTGGTATTGTCTAAAGATACATAGGTACGTAGTATAGATGTGGTGTGCTAAACAGTCGTGAAGAGAGTAGATAACGGTATATAACAGATAAGTTCATCATTATATTGTTTCAATCACCATCAGAAGGTCAGTTACATTATTTGGTTTATATTACAATACATATAGGTAGCACTGAACTCATTCAAAAACAAAATACAGTTAATGTGCCAACAGAATGCCTAACAAGTAAGGGCTTGTGCACTAACCACGCGAGGTCCCCCCCCCCCCATCCCCCTGGTGATAATTGGTCAAGCGCACCAAAATTTCGTAAAATAGACTCGCTGTTTTGAAGTATTTAACAAGTAAAGATTTATTTTTAATGAAACCAAGAAAAACTATCTACTCATGTGGTAGATTTTTTTCTTTGTTCGTTTACTGTAGAAAAATACACGTGAGGTCTCCTTAAACCCGTCCCTCAACGTGATATGTCGTGATTTTATCGTGACCGCTATCGAACCTCATATGATTTGTGCACAAGCCCTAAGACATACTAACAGTTGTGAAGAAACAGTGCCAGTTAATGAGGAAGCAGCACAAGTATTCTTGAGATAGGAGAATAACAGAATGCAAGTGATAGTATGAAAGGGATTAAAGGAATCTATAAAGGAGGAATACAGGAACATTTCAATAGTGGACCGAGTGGCCGTAGTGATGACATACAGAACAAAATTGATAGAAAGTAATATCCATTGCCAGTTACAGCAAACTTATGAGTAGTGATGCGAAAATTCCTGATTCATTTCTGATCATCGCCTATTACGATTAGGATTACGATTCCTGATAGAAGTAAAAGTTGATAGCCTAAAACCAGGACACTTAAAAAATCACATATTTGTATAATACTTATTTCAAGCTATTTATTATCAATCAAAATAAAAGGCATTCAAGTGTTCATTCAAATAACTCAACATTTGTAGAATTTTGGAGCATAGCCTGCCTACACGTATTCCTTTTGCTTGATGGCAGTAATCATGAGGATTCATACATAAAAATCGCCGATTATACGATTAATCGTTTCATTTTGATAACCGACATAGCTCACAGAATCACTAAACAGAAGTGGCAGTGGGCAGGGCACATACTCGTAGAACAGATGGCCGTTGGGGCAGTACAGTTCTAGAGTGGCGACCGCGCACCGGAAAACGTAGCGTAGGTAGGCCTCCCACGCGGTGGACCGACGAACTGGTGAAAATCGCGGGAAGCCGATATATGCGGGCGGCACAGGACCGGTCGTAGTGGAAATCCTTGGGTCCAGCAGTGGACGTTTTTCGGCTGATATGATGATGATGATGAATCGGCGGTTAGTATTATTCCTAATCTTAATCTTTGCATCGCTACTTATAAGAGCGTATTGCCTAACCTCTAATTGATATTGATACAGAGATTACTCACAACTGTCATGTTCAACGTATAATAGTGTATTGCCTAATCTTAAATTGATTCAGAGGTCATTACACCGATCATGTATAACAGGTAGCACAAAACCACATCCCATCAAAGCTCTCTACTCGAAATAAGCTACTCGTTAACACGTCATATCAATGTCGAGAACTTTCACTCTTGTTCCTTTTACACTTTCAATATTGAGTGTTTCAATTTCAATCGCCAAGGCCCACCGATCGGTGTAAGGGTAGTGTAGACTGCGTCGAATCAATCAATTGTTTTGTAATGCATATTGCTCTTGGAACCATCTCGGACCATTTTTAGGGTTCCTTACCTCCAAAGGTAAAACGGAACCATTATCCTTCCGTCCGTCTTTCACAGCTAATTGGCTCCGAAACTACTCGACCGATTGACTTTTATTTTCACTTTCGACCGATCGAGTGCGGCGAGGGAATGAATAAAATATTGTCGTGAAAAAAAAACCAAATTTTACCCAAAATGTGTTCTGTACGTTCTTTATAACTAGTATAAAGTATAAAGATATTGGACTAGGTAGGAGCCGGACCGGGGGTCGCAGCCTCGCTGTCGCAGTCGGTTTCCCAACTCCCCCATGAAAACTTTGGCTTCCGCCCCCCATGTACCCGCATCCTCTACTGCGAACGACACGAACTCGTAGCCATGGACCAAGTTGATATACTTACTTATCTACTATATAAAAATAAGTCGGGTTTTCCTTCCTGACGCTATAACTCGAGAACGGCTGGACCGATTTCGCCAATTCTTTTTTTGTTGAGTTCGTTATTGTCAGGAGAAGGTTTTAATGTAGGGTAGGGTAGGGTATGTAGGGTAGTGTAGTGTAGTGTAGGGTAGGGTAGGGTAGTGTAGGGTAGGGTAGGGTAGTGTAGGGTAGGGTAGGGTAGGGTAGTGTAGTATAGGGTAGTGTAGTGTAGGGTAGTGTAGTGTAGTGTATGTAGGGTAGGGTAGGGTAGTGTAGGGTAGGGTAGTGTAGTGTAGGGTAGAGTAGTGTAGGGTAGGGTAGTGTAGTGTAGGGTAGAGTAGTGAAGGGTAGGGTAGTGTAGGGTAGGGTAGTGTAGGGTAGGGTAGTGTAGGGTAGGGTAGTGTAGTGTAGTGTAGGGTAGGGTAGGGCAGTGTAATGTAATGTAAGGCGGTACCTACGTAGTTCGCCGGGACAGCTAGTCTAGTATAAATAAATAAAAAACATGTTTGCCAAAAATGTGGGTCCATCCGCCCTTCCGATTGTCACACTTTCCCCAGTGTCTAAACTTAGGTTCCGATTGTCATGAATTCTGTAATTCATTTTTTTATGATAATTTGTCGATGGATTCCAAGTAGCTTCTTGCTGGATTTATATTTGGTACCATACAATAAAGAATTGTAAAAAAATCTAAAATAGTTTTAAATATTTAACTTTGCAAGTTCTAACTATTATTCATGTTCTATCAAGTAGCGGTAATGGTCATTTGTTACAAAGTTAAATACAGGCCCCATACGACCCATACAAATTTTTGTTCGTGATTTTCTTTATGTATCAACCCGCTTCTTATAATTCTTTGACTACACATATTTAGGTTTTTTTTCTTGCACTATTCCACAATTAATGTAAATAAAACAAAATTTGTTTATACTGCAACCGGTTTCGTGATCATCTTCAGGCAGTAGACGATGATCACGAAACCGGTTGCAGTATAAACAAATTTTGTTTTATTTACATTAATGGTGGAATAGTGCAAGAAAAAACCTAAATATGTTCAGTTCAGTGTTCCACCAAGAACCTACTATCGCAAGCATACAATCTTTGACTACACTTTAAAAGTGTAAGTATCCAATGTTTGTTGTGGATTTGTGTATGCCAGACAGTTAAGGCTATGCGAAAAAAAAATATGCACAGAATGGATGTACATTTTTTTGGATTAAACTTTCCTCCAAAGGCTATACACAAATTTGCAAATGGACTAGTTTAAGGAAAGTCTTGCAAATAATGCAATGATCCGCCGAGTTTCTATGTCTAAAGGAAAAAAAAACGCTAATCACGTTAAAAAACCGACTCGCACCGGAACAACTTAGTACATTTTTGCTTTAATTTTTTTTGTTTTTGTTAATTTTCTAATAAAGTACTACACCGATTGTGATAAAATTCATATGAGACCACACGGAAAGCACTAGCTTTCAAATAAAGAAAGAATCATTAAAATCGGTTCACCCAGTCAAAAGTTCTGAGTTAATACACATAAAAAAAACATACAGTCGAATTGAGAACCTCCTCCTTTTTGGAAGTCGGTTGAAAAAATCCCAATGGAATCTATAAATAGTCAAATAGACAAGTACCTAAATAAATCAGCTGATAGATTTTTTGGAAGGCACTCGTGTGCTACGTGTACAGTCGTCCATATTTCGATATCTCAGCTCTCAATCGTCGAGTCGGCACGATTAAAATAATTGAATCAGGAAGCTGTTCCCCTCCGATCGATGCCACTACGAATAAAGGAGTCAGCACACTGCACCGGATTTATTTTACGACTTTAAATCAATGCACCCAATTGAATATTGTATGGAGCTTTCATCGAAAGAAAATAAACTTATTGGTTGGCATCTATTCTTTAATGTAAGCACATGCCTTGTCTAAAGTACTCGAGTGGCGACCGCGCACCGGAAAACGTAGCGTATATAGGCAGGCCTCCTACGCGGTGGACCGACGACCTGGTGAAGATCGCGGGAAGCCGATGGATGCGGGCAGCGCAGGACCGGTCGTCGTGGAAATCCTTGGGGGAGGTCTTTGTCCAGCAGTGGACGTTTTTCAGCTGCTATGATGATGATGATGTCTTGAGGACATTGTAACAAAGAGCAGGAATCAACAACCGTCGTAATGATGCATCTACCTAACCTTAAAACACAACAGGTTTGTGATGGTCAAGACTTACTAGAATTGGTATTAAAAAAAACCGGCCAAGTGCGAGTTGAACTCGTGTGGAGAGGGTTCAGTACAATGCCAAAGTCAAATACAAAACATCGCATTTAAAATCTTCGCAGTAAGACGCGAGTTAACTACTACTCGTACTATCGCTATCTAGTGGTGAAGTGATATTTTAGTGAACTATTTTCCGTAAGTAAACGTGTTATATTGAGTTTACCACTTTGTTTTCAATTGATAGAATTCTTAAGCAAACAATGAACTATATTTTGTATTTTTTCCAAATTTTAGGGGGGGGGGGGCGAATGGTCAATTTTCGTCTTCTTTCATGAATAAAATCATTGTTTTCCTAATTTGTCCCCCTAAAATGAACCTTATTTAAAAAAAAAAAAAATATTTACTTTGCACATCTGTGTTAAAGGTCATAGGATTACACCATCCTGCCAAATTTTACCTGCTTTGGTCCAGAAAATCAAATTGGTATTGTGAGAGACCGACGGACAGACAGACAGACGCACGAGTGATAAGGGTTTCGTTTTATTTTGTACGGAACCCTAAAAACGGCCAAGTTCGAGTCGGATTCTCGCAACGAGTACACATACGGAAGTATCATCCGTTTCTCCACACGAGTAAAAAAAATATACCTATTTGTTTAGATCAAAAGATATCAAGATTTTGTTTTGTTCATGTATTTGTTAATTCTGATGTACAATCGTTATTTGAGTTTGATATCAACGAGAGCGACACAAAAATGTTTCTTTTTTATTCAGTTCGGGATCCTTACAAAGAGTACGAGTCACACTTGGCCAGTTCCGTACTTAACAACAAAAATGTATTACCGTTTTTAAGATTGAGTGAATGAAACAAGAACCTTTAAAAAAGACGTTTCTCGTCTATTCAATAAATAAATAAATAAATATTCTCAGACAAATCACACATGGTCATCTGGCCCCAAAGTAGGATTCCCTGTGTTATGGGTTACCAGAGACTGATATACATACTTATATACGTTTAAATACATACATATATAGATATATTTAACACCCAGACACAGAGCAAACAAATCTGCTCATCACACAAATGCTTGCCCTGGGTGGGGATCGAACCCACAACCCTCGGATCAGTAGTCAAGGGCACTAACCACTGAGCCACCGAGTCAGTCAATAAACAACTAACAAGCTAAACATACACAAAACTTAATATACAAATGTTGATTCCTAATAATAAATAACGTTTAATAATAATAGATGCTTCTTGTATTTTTTTTACTTTTTTTTATTGTTATTTATCAGCGAATCCACCACAATAACATATTCTGAAAAAAAATCAGCCGGCTACCTGTTACGGTTCAAAAGATAAATCCGTCTAATGGTCGGACGGACAGACGACGGACAGTACGGAACCCTAATAACTAGAGAACAATAAAATATATATATTTCGCTCAACTCAACACGGACGAATGCAGACATACGTTATGAGGTGATTTCATTTTGAAGATTTAGTAATGTATCTATTTAAACGATAAATCATGAAGGCACTTGAAAGCACCTGCTCCAAGTACGGTGACAAAATCAGTATTTACGATGGCAGCTCTATAAGAGACATTCGCAGCAATAACATTGCACTTGAAAACTTGCATTACGAAGTTGATGACGAAACTTTAGAGGTGTAATTAAGTCTCAGCATCGTCTTTTGTTTTAAAAATAATCGTAGGAAATACCGGCTCGGCTTTTGACGTAAAATATTTTTGAAATCACATATGGGTACTAGTTCAGAAAACTGAAATGCAACGGATATTATAAGCAAAGCGACTTACCCTTAGATCTGTTTCCGTAGAACCGGCAAATTGCATAACAATCTCATTTCTTGGAACAAGCAAACCTCATTATTATTCAGTCACGGAGAAAAATTGAAATTGTTTTACGTTAAACAAACGGCAATATACCACGAGACTGCCCCACCCGATTTTTTTAAATTTGGAAACGTGTTACGGGGTCCGAATAATTCCTGATTTAATAATGCACGACCATGAATATACAGCCCGATAACGGCTTGGCGATAACTCGTGTCGTGGATATAGACTTGAATAGTTAGAACATTGAAATAAAAATTGAATAATTATTTTCAAAGTGTGATTATTATTTTCTATTATTAAAGAAAGAAATGAATAAAGAACGCTCAGAGAAACTTACCACCCATATGGAGCAACTGGCTATCATGTTTCCTAACGTCGAACTAATAATTTAATGCTTTCATTATTAAAATAAAATCGGTAAAGTGCGTGTCGGGTCACGCCTATTGCAGCGTCCCGGACTTTAAATTCAAAAAAAGCTAAGCAAAGGATTCTAAAGTAGAATCCCGAGCGCAGAAAGGGGTTCTAAACTAGAATCCTAAGTATAGCGAGGAATTCAATATACGCCGCAGGAGTATAAAATACTTTGGCCCCGAGTGGTACACACAATTTTACATCACAAACTATGAGAAAAAGAAATATAAACTCGTATGTAGACATTAAAAAAAACAATCAGAAGAGGAAGCTCAAACTCCAAGCACGAACGCGGACCAATCAGAAGAGACAAAGCTCAAACTCTTTAGGGATTAAAATTCAAAATTGAAGATCTTATAGATGCGCAGTCAGAAATAACTTTTGTATGGGAGAAGGGGTAATTTTTTTTATCACCTAAATAACGTTAGGGATTCATTAGAAATTTTTAATTTTGAACGCGTACAAACTTAACCCATCTTTTTGGCCAGTCGGGTAAAAATGTATCCTAAGTCACTCACGGGATCCAAACAAATCTAACGATACCTCATATGTTAAAATCCTTCAAGCCGTTCAGGCTGCAGCAGGAAACATAGAAATCTACATACATACTCGTACATACATAAATAAACTCGAAAAACATAACCCTCCTTGTGAGGCAATCAGGTAATTATTTTAAGTTGCTTATTTTAGTCATTTCTAGTATCTGTATTTTATTCAGAATTTTAAGACCCATACTTAAAAAGATAGAGGGGAGGGGACACAAAAAGACGAAGTAACTGTATCTCATCAGTGCAAAAAGTAATACTTTATAGCTGAAGCACAGATGAGATACTAGTTACTTGCTAAAGTAAACAAAATATTATTATGCTACTTTAAGTTAAAAAAAATGCTAGTTATTATTAATCCATTTTGTGACACATATTCAATGATACCCCACTCAAGACGTTACACAAAAAAAAAAATATATCACACTATAAAAGAGAGAAAGAAAGATCCAGATCTGGACAGTTAAATAATTTCTAAAGACCATTAAAACTACACTATCCGTGAAATTTTGTGTATTCCCTTTGATGTCTTCCGCCTCGTGGATTTATTTTTAGTGGGATATCAAAAAACTCTCCTAATGCAATGGAGAAATGAATTCGAGCGAAAAATTAACTGCAAAGATGATCGTCAAGGAAGCGAAACGCGAAAGATACTGCTTAGCAATAAAGCAGCGGGTCCGTTTCTACTGCGTAGACGAGCGAAAAGGAGAATAGCGGAGCTGCGAAGACTTGGGTGCTTCCTCTGAAGCGGAGAGAGAAGTGGAAATACAACTGGTAAAAAATTATCTGAGTAAAAGATGCGACTTTGTCACATCATCTTGTTCGTAGCTTTCTTCTCCGCTAACACACAAAGAAACAGAGTTGAGTCGACATGTGAAATTCAAACAATCTATGTTTATTTATGTGTTCGACTCATTTCGTCTCCGCTCGCCTGTCAGTTTGTAAGTAAATTCACCCAAGTAAGTAGGTAATACCGGAGTTTATGTGTTCGCGTCGTTTCGTCTCCGCTTGCCTGTGTCAGTGTGTAAGTAAATTCACCCAAATAAGTAGGTATAATACCGGAGTTTATGTGTTCACGTCGTTTCGTCTCCGCTTGCCTGTGTCAGTGTGTAAGTAAATTCACCCAAATAAGTAGGTATAATACCGGAGTTTATGTGTTCACGTCGTTTCGTCTCCGCTTGCCTGTGTCATTGTGTAAGTAAATTCACCCAAATAAGTAGGTATAATACCGGAGTTTATGTGTTCACGTCGTTTCGTCTCCGCTTGCCTGTGTCATTGTGTAAGTAAATTCACCCAAATAAGTAGGTATAATACCGGAGTTTATGTGATCGCGTCGTTTCGTCTCCGCTTGCCTGTGTCAGTGTGTAAGTAAATTCACCCAAATAAGTAGGTATAATACCGGAGTTTATGTGTTCACGTCGTTTCGTCTCCGCTTGCCTGTGTCAGTGTGTAAGTAAATTCACCCAAATAAGTAGGTATAATACCGGAGTTTATGTGTTCACGTCGTTTCGTCTCCGCTTGCCTGTGTCAGTGTGTAAGTAAATTCACCCAAATAAGTAGGTATAATACCGGAGTTTATGTGTTCACGTCGTTTCGTCTCCGCTTGCCTGTGTCATTGTGTAAGTAAATTCACACAAATAAGTAGGTATAATACCGGAGTTTATGTGTTCACGTCGTTTCGTCTCCGCTTGCCTGTGTCAGTGTGTAAGTAAATTCACCCAAATAAGTAGGTATAATACCGGAGTTTATGTGTTCACGTCGTTTCGTCTCCGCTTGCCTGTGTCATTGTGTAAGTAAATTCACCCAAATAAGTAGGTATAATACCGGAGTTTATGTGTTCACGTCGTTTCGTCTCCGCTTGCCTGTGTCATTGTTTAAGTAAATTCACCCAAATAAGTAGGTATTATACCGGAGTTTATGTGATCGCGTCGTTTCGTCTCCTTTCGCCTGTGTCAGTGTGTAAGTAAATTCACCAAAGTAAGTAGGTATTATATCGGAGTTGGGAGGTAACTAAGCCATTATCATCACGACGTCCACTGTTTGACAAAGGCTTAACTCAATTTGTTGAACAACGACCTCCTGCGCTGCCCGCATCCAGCGGCTTTCCGCGACCTTCATCAGGCCTGCTTACGCTACGTCTTCCGGTGCGCGGTCGCCTCTCGAGATTGTACTGGCCTACGGCCATATTTTCTACGAGCTAACTAACTAAGTCAATTCACCCAATTAAGTAGGTATCCGGGTTAGTACCTATACAGGATGTAACAAAATTGGTGTAGATCCCGTTAACTAGGGGTCTACTCGTCATGCTGAACAACTTTCTCCAAGGAACCTATAGTCATTCTCATAAAAAAATTTGACCCTCCATACTAAAATTCACAAAATCGGTCGATCAGCTGGTCGATTTGTATGAAAAGTAAATAAAACTGTATAGATTTTCTCTTTTGCAACATTTATAAGTGAAATTTCGTTTAAAACTAATGTCTAATTTGGATGAAATTTGGTATGTAAATTCTAAATTTTGCATGTTATGTATTTATTTTTGATGTACAATAAAGAGTTATTTGAATTTGAATTTGAATGTCTAATTAAAATTACTTGCCGTGTGACAAGTCAATCTATGCCATTGTTATATTTTCAACCGACTTCCAAAAAGGACCAGGTTCTCAATTCGAATGTATGTTTTTTTATGTGTGTTACCTCAGAACTTTTGACTGGGTGAACCGATTTAGATGATTCTTTTTTTATTTGAAAGCTAGTGCTTCCCCTGTGGTCCCATATTAATTTTATCAAAGTCGGTGTAGTACTTTATTAGAAAATTAACAAAAACCATAAATAATAATGCAAAATTGTACTAAGTTGTTGCGATGGAAGTCGGTTTTTTAACGTGTTTAGCGTTTTAACACTAGCTGTTGCCCGCTTCTTCGTTTGCGTTGTAAAGGATAAAAAAAATCCTATATGTTAATCTAGGTCCTAATATGTATACATACCAAATTTCATCCAAATTCGTCAAGCCGGTTAGGCGTAAAGAGGTAACAAACACACACTTATACACACATACCAACTTTCACATTTATAAATATTAGTGGGCTGCTGATATTTCAGTAAGGCCCACCCAATATTTGACGCATTTCCAAACTTACGTTTGGAAAGCGAACGAAAAATCCAAATCACCAACAATGGATTTAAACCTCGACAATCAAGGCACAATAATTTTTCAGATATCGACATATCGGAGAATATTATATCAACAGGACTTATCTGCAACATGTTTTACGCACTCCTTGTCAATACAATGTTTATGACAGCGCCCCGATACAAACACAGCGAATAATCGCTTCGGTTGGCTCCAACTTTCGCTAACGGATAAGGGTATAGCAGGTTCGGGCACGTAGCGTCCAACCCCAGAATCTCAATCAAGTTGCAACGGACACCAATCTTCAAAATGTAATGAATTGCAATGTTTTATTTCCACGCTCTGCTGTTGAAACTTAAGATATTTATATTGCACTGGGAATGGTATGTATTTTTTAAATTTAGATATATCAAGTAAATTAAGGATCCGTATCTCTGTGCACTAAAAGGGTATTTAACTTAATTAATTAATTAGGCGTAAGAAAAAAGTGGCAAATTATGTAAATATAAACTACTGATAAAAAAACGTTATTTGCTGGAATTTACCATTTTCCCTGACCCAGGGCGAAAACATGATTGCTCATAATTTGACGCTATATCATAAACCTGGTAGTTTAGCGTATCTGGTAGTTGTACGTGAGGGCATGCTTATAATTTCCTCGACAAAAATAAATCGCGAAGTTACCTCAAATATTTATGTTTCCTCACAGAGAATCGACCGGATTGGAACACCTCTTCTAAGCTCCTGGAAGCCTAGTACTTTTAATCCATTGACACACTGATGTTAGGTATAAGAAACGCCTTTTTTTTAGTATGACGGTTTTCCTCACAGAGAATCGACCACATTGGAACACCTCTTGTAAGCTCCTGGAAGCCTAGTAATTTTAATCCATTGACACGCTTGTTTGACGGTCCGTCCGTCCAAGTCCAAGTACAAGTACTAGTCAAGACAAGTACTTGTACAAGTAAAAGTAAAATGATGTCACATTAGCGTAACGTGACAATGACGTCACACTGTTGTAACGTAACAATAACGTCACACTTTTTCGTGTATGCAGCCCGTTTCATCAATTTGTAAGACGTTTTCACGTCAAAAATTAAATAGCTTTGAAGGTGGAAGAGGGCTTATACCACATTTTATTCTCTTATTTTTATTGACGTGTTAACGTCCGTTCTTTTAAATCGATGAACGCCGGCTGCACTCACAAAAAAGTGTAACGTCCTTGTCACATCCCACCTGAGCCGAGCGTGCAAGCGAGAGCGCGAAACAAGCGATAGAGAGGCCTAAGCGTTCGGCTTGTGACACGTTATCACGTAAAATTATCGTCGTACAGACAACCATTTTTATAATTTAAAAGTATCATGAAAACTGTATTTTTGCGGCGCCCGCTGTGTTTTTCTAGCGGGATGGCAAGTAAAAAGAAATACGTGAGCGAGGACGACAAACATTTTGCTTTATACCCCCCCCCCCTCTTAAAGTTTCATAATGCCCGTTTCTGGTGGCAGAAGATATGTCTATTACCTACTATGTCACAGTTACAGCCGTTTAAGGCTGTCCGTTGTCCAATGACAATATTCAATTCAAATTATTGAAAGATTGTGTAAAGCTATCACCATGGAAAAAATATATAATATACTTTAAGTAATGAAAAATCGATTTAATTGAATACAATTTTGAAAATATTACCACTTTTGAGGTAAAAAAATATACTGTAGACCCTGCTTTTTGGCATTAATTGCAAAATTTATCGAAAACAAATAGTTAATATTGGATGAAACCAACACACAATAATCGGTGAGTTTAGACCTTTCATTTTAATTGAACACTTATTTTAAAACTTAATAAAAAATCGAGAATTGGGCGTTCGGTTTCAATGTAACAGCCGCGATAAAAGCCCATATTGATTTGAACTTAAAATGAATAGACTTACGTTAGATGTTATTGAAACACATATCAACCTTCTCGGATTGAGTGATCTTAGCGTTTTAAGTAGCAGACCAAGTAAACAAAATGGTATCAGATGCAACTTTGTCAATATTGGTTGCAACTTCAATCAGATTCAATTGATGGTCACAGCGAGCCAGCTGATTCTTTTCGATTTCGACATAATATCGGACGATATTTTCTCATTGGTCAATGGAGGGATTTTTAATTGAATACAGACTAATTATGAGAGTTGAGGAGCGATATTTTAGCGATGTAATTGAAGGTTGATGTTCTTTCGCCGACTTAATGACGTTTGTGGCACGGTTTTAAACCTTTTAAAGACCGCGCTGGTGGTGCGTGTATTGGATGAAACGAACGTAAGTAATTCTGGTTAAATCTATAGGCAGGGATAAATTTATGGGAGAAACTAGTTGTATTGTTTGATATGGACTTAAATTGGTGAGTGGAAGAGAGGTTTTTATTATTTATTTTATTTATTGCTTAATGTACGCAGTAAATGAGACATGCTTAAATTAAATACACATGCTTAACTCAGCAAGAGTTTTCTGCCAACAAAAAAGAAATGAAGGCTTGTGAAGTATTTTATAGAGTGCAGAAAGAATGTGCGCATCACGATAAAGGCGGTTAGGGAGTGAAATCTATGTTCAGAGACGTGGTCGAAATTACGGAGGTCAAAAATAAATCTAATACATATACAGGTGTAAAAATAATTTGCGTATAGGAACCGTTAACTGCGGGTTCTGCTCATTATACTGAACAACTTTCCCAAAGGAACGCATAGTCAATTCTCAAAAAAAAAATGACCCTCCATACTAAAATGCACAAAATTGGTTGATCAGCTGATCGATTTGTATGAAGTTTTTTTTATTTATTTTTTGCGATTTTAGCAAAATTGTAGAATAAAAGTTGTTCAGTATGATAAGCAGAAGCCCCAGTTAACGGGACCTACACCACTTTTGTTACACCCTGTATATTGCACTCTTCCTAATTTATTTATTAAGGAGTACCTCCGTATAGCATCGAGAAAGCAAAAGTGTCCAAACATAAAGTAACTCGTTTTTTTCACGGAGATGTACTTTCGTTGTTCTCCCTCTCTGTCTAATATAGCTTTTTGAAAATATCAAACCTTGGTTCCTTTCAAACAAATATCTATGTTTATTGAAGTTTGTTTTGTATGAATCTAGCTGTTTTATATGTATACAGGTTTTTGACGTGCATTCTAATGAAACACCATGTGCATTTAATTCCCTAATTGACTACTCGTACTTTCTTCATATTTCTTAAGTATATAACCAAGATGCTATTGAAATTTATCTTGCGACTAGCTGTCCCGGCGAACTTCGTTCCACCCCACACTACACTACACTGCCCTAACCTACACTACATTACCCTACCCTACCCTACACTACCCTACACTACCCTACCCTACACTACCCTACCCTACACTACCCTACCCTACACTACCCTACCCTACACTACACTAACCATCTCTACACTACCCTACACTACACTACCCTACACTACACTACCTTACCCTACCCAACACTACACTACCCTAACCTACCCTACACTACCCAACCCTACCCTACCCTACACTACCCTACACTACCCTACACCTACACTACACTACCCTACCCTAAAACCAATTATTTTTTGACTGATTTTTATTTTTGGATTTTTTTATTTAATTCCGAGCATTTTCATATTTTTTCACCTTTTAAACCTTCTCTGAACTTCCACAAATAATTCAATACCAAAATTAGCCAAATCGGTCCAGCCGTTCTCGAGTTTTAGCGAGACAAACGAACAGCAAAAAAATATACATAAGTGTATGTATAAAAACTCGAAGGTTGTGTGTGAAGTCAACCAAAATTTTTTTTTTTTTATTTAATTCCGAGCGTTTTCATATTTATTCACCTTTTAAACCTTCTATGGACTTCCACAAATAATTCAATACCAAAATTAGCCAAATCGGTCCAGCCGTTCTCAAGTTTTAGCGAGACAAACGAACAGCAAAAAAATATACTAAAAACTCGAAGGTTGTGTGTGAAGTCAACCAAAATTATAATTTTTTTATTTAATTCCGAGCGTTTTCATATTTATTCACCTTTTATACCTTCTCTGGACTTTCACAAATAATTCAATACCAAAATTAGCCAAATCGGTCAAGCCGTTTTCGAGTTTTAGCGAGACTAACGAACAGCAATTCATTTTTATATATATAGATATAGGTTCCAAACTGTTCTACTGAAATTTAATTTCAATGTTCAAACATCGGGAATTCCTTTTAGGCGAATATTAAAATTTAATTATAATTCACAACTCCTCGGGGGAAGATATCGAGCGAGAATATTATCAATTCGGGAGCGGGCCCATCTGCAATCGCGCAGTGTTGCCAGTGTTAATTATTGTGTGTAATTTATAGCTCCCGGTCTATTGCTCAACGCTGATCCGTCCACTGCGCCGCCATTTTGTGGCCGCAATTTATCAAAATCATACCAAAATGGCGGCTCTTTAGTTCGTTTGACCGAGGCTGTTTAGATAATTTTTATCTTGGGACAAAATTTATTGCTGTGAGCTGATAATGGAGTTTGAAATAAACTCTGCTTTCTCTTTATTCTGAGAAGCCTGAACAAAGACTAACTTTACGTATCAAAGATAAATTCAGCTTTTGGAAAACGGAACAAAGTAGCTAAAGCAGTATATAGCTAGAGCTCCTAACCAGCTTAACTATTTCCTGGGACGTGGATCTGGAAGTAACGATCCGCGCTGCGTTTTGGAGTGGAAATAAAAATACAGTAAACCGGGGTGGGGAATGATTTTGAGGTTCTGATACGCGAAAATCAGTACCAGTAGAAAGTGCAGAGTCATCTTAAGTACTAACTATGATTTTTATAATCTAGCGTCTTCCTGGAGGACGATTTGTTACTCACGTCCACAGGAGTTACCCACCGCAAACCTGCGCGTGTCCCCTGGGTGTTGCTAAACGAGCGACAAACCATAAAGCAGAAATGGGTTTTCCTTTTCCATTTAGTTAGGTAAATACCGAAGCGTCGGTGGCTCAACCGGTAACGATTCGGTCCTCCTTATCAGAGGTGCCGGGTTCAAATACGGACGGCCAATGTACCAATGAGTTTTTCGAAACTTACGTACATATACTCACCGATTGCTTTAACGGTGAGGGAAAAACATCGTGAGGAAACCTGCACACACCTGCGAAGAACCTCGAAGGTTGTGTGTGAAGTCGACCAACCCGCACTGGGCCCGCGTGGTCGACTAAGGCCTGATCGCCCTAATTCAGGGTAGGCTCGAGCCCCTCGGTGGGGACGTATATGAGCTGATATGATATGATGATGATGAGGTAAGTACCTTACTCGGGATTTACACTCAGCCTTTGCCACAGTTCCTTTCACTGCCAGAAATATTGCCCTAAATACTTCCGCGGCAACATCGATGCAAGTGAGTGTTGTTCACACTCAGCCGACTCGCTTTGACTTCCTCACGAAAACCGACAATTGTGGCAATGGCAGCGGCAGCGGTATGAGCAGTGACAGCGCGAGTGACCTATTTACATACTCGCTCTGCACACTTACCTGCCGAACAGGGCTGAGTGTAAATCCGCCTTTATACCTATAGATATAACATTTACAACCCATAACGTAACACCACTGCTAGGGCACGGGTCTCTTCCTTAACTTGGAAGGCCAAGTTCGGATTGGTGAATGAAGTAAATACCAACAAGTAGGTAAGGTTAACAGACATGACGAGCCACACGTTAAGAGAGAAAGAAAAACATACTTAACAATTCCACCCCTGTGAAGAAGGTGTACGACTGAAACCTGATGTTGAAGCGAACTAAAAAGCCACGACCGATTGGCTTTCCTACCAAATGCTTCGGTGAGCGAACAAATAAAGTCGAGAACATGTTTTGGTCCCGAAGTTACTGCGGCGGTGCAACGAAGTTCAATGTTTATTTGTATAAGTAGAGAATTTAATTTGCTATGCACTTGAGAGGAGGAAAAGATTTAGTGAAATCAAGGAAATCAAATAAATTTTAACCGCCTCCATGCCGTAATGGTTTGTCCATTCGCTTCACACCAGGAGGTCGCGGGTTCGATTCCTGGTGGGGTCAACTTGTAAGACTCTTGGTTGGTGGTAGGGCTTTTTCTAAGCCTCCTTAAGCTTCCATCTATACCACTATCTTATCTAAGTCTTGTCGCCAAACATTAGTGTTAAGAACATTGATATGTTCCAGATTGAAGATAAGATAGCCAGATCCCCATTGCGTTGGGGAATCTTGGTAAGCCCGATTCCATCTTCGGCATCATAGTCACTTACCATCAGGTGAGATGATGCCAAGGACTTTACCAATTGTAAATAAAAAAAATATAAAAAAAGAGACTTATAACCACTAAAGTGGTGTTAAACGCTTGGTGCCCGCGGGACAATAATATTTGGGAGGTGAACGCCACATATGGTGCGCCCTGCCGCACTTGCGGGCCTTATGGAAATGCACAGTGATGCTCCACACTCGTATCGATGTCCTAAAGCAGGTAACAAGGCGTTCCTTACGGACATCGCACAGCAAGCGCCTAACCTAACCCTAATAGCATACCGATAGGTTATGGCCACGCGGGCAGCGATTCTTTAACACAACTTTAATAAGTAAGTATTGTTTAAATCAGTCAAATAATAACATATTGTGCAATGCGAAGCGTCGGTGGCTCAACCGGTAACGACTCGGTCCTCCTAACCAGAGGTGCAGGGTTCAAATCCGGACGGCCAATGTACCAATGAGTTTTTCGAAACTTACGTACATATACTCACAGATTGCTTGAAAGAAAACATCGTGAGGAAACCTGCACACACCTGCGAAGAAACTCGAAGGTTGTGTGTGAAGTCGACCAACCCGCACTGGGCCCGCGTGGTCGACTAAGGCCCGATCGCCCTAATTCAGGGTAGGCTCGAGCCCCTCGGTGGGGACGTATATGAGCTGATATGATGATGATGTGCAATGCATTCAAGTACCTACTCGTACTTACTGATCTATGACTACCTAATGCTTTTAACATTTTTTTTACTATCTACAGGGTTACTGGTAAGTTGTGCAAATCCTTTTAAGGGCTTAATAAACTACATTTAATTTGCATCAAAAAAATTCATATTAACTGGGGGTCGAAAATCGAGTAAAAGCCCACTTAATTGTAAATTTTTGTATAAAAACGCATTGATTTAGTTTTTTTGTGATTTTGTACTAAAATTTTATACTTGGTACAGTAAGTGTGCGAAATATGGGAAAAATTTCTGATTTTATCAGCTTTCCTAGAATATAATATTTAAGTTGCAAAACTTCAATTTAATATTTAAAAAAAGAAATATTTCTGTTCAGAAGGTGCATCAAGTTCCACACAACTTTTTCAACAGTTTTCTATGGGAAAATGAGGTCTCGATTTTTTTTCGATAAGCATGCCATAAATGTCATTCAAATGACGCTAAAGGGTCACTGTAGCCTAGTAATCTAAAAAAACACGGCTAAGTTTCAGATATTAAAAACTTATGATCATATCAGCCGAAGGACGTCTACTGCTGGACATAGGCCTCCCCCAAGGATTTCCACGACGACCGGTTCTAAGCCACGCGCATCCAGCGGCTTTCCGCTACCTGCAACAGGTCATCGGTCCACCGAAACTAATGCAATTATTTTTTTTTATTCTGTTGCAAATTACATGTAGTTTATCCCCTTAAAAGGATTTGCACCTACTTCCTAGTCACCTTGTATGTCACCGTAAGATTGTAAATTCCGTTAGATTATAATCTAACGGAATTTATTTCGCGAGATTGTGAACTGTCGAAAGATTGTGAACTGTATAACATATTGTCACAAATATCGTTTACAATTTCACTAGTGACAAAAAGAAGCCCAAAAAAAAGGGCAAGTACATTTTTCAAGAAGTCGGGTTTTTAATTAAATTGCTTAGGTAATTAACAGAAGGGTAAAGGACTTATTAATTAGATACCTGGTGGACATAAATAATTTTACTAGATCAGTTTCAAAATAGAGATACGAAAATCTGCGTTTATTCGAACTAAAAAAATAGAATAAGGTATTAATTTATACTTACTTGTATTACATGTTTAAAGTTTATGTTTTTAGCATATTGTATATTTATAGTTACACGTTTATGTACGTTATTTATACTACATAAACTACAACGAATACTAACTATGGAAATCGGTAATTAATTTAAAGCCGACCAGACAACTACTGCTTTTATTATGTAAAGGCTTTCTCTTGGAATGGAATAGGTAGACCTAACTCACCCAAGTGTATCCAAAGGAACGCGGACCAATTCAAATCAGCACCCAACGCGAATGATTTACGCAGTGGAAGAAAGAAAACCGGCCGATTTCCCCAGCGCATAAATCCGCGCGACTCGACCCATGGTAGAAAAAAATATGGTATTCTGACTCGGATAGGCAGGGTTACCTTATGTAAAACCGAAAATTACTAACAAAACGGAAAAAAATATGGTATTCTGACTCGGATAGGTAGGGTTACCTTATGTAAAACCGAAAATTACTAACAAAACGGAAAAAAATATGGTATTCTGACTCGGATAGGTAGGGTTACCTTATGTAAAACCGAAAATTACTAACAAAACGGAAAAAAATATGGTATTCTGACTCGGATAGGTAGGGTTACCTTATGTAAAACCGAAAATTACTAACAAAACGGAAAAAAATATGGTATTCTGACTCGGATATGTAGGGTTACCTTATGTAAAACCGAAAATTACTAACAAAACGTCCTATTTCATTTTCCGTAAAAAGTCCTGACTTTTCAACCGACTTCAAAAAAGGAGGAGGTTCTCAAGTCAACCCTCATTTTTAGGGTTCCGTATCCAAAGGGGAAAAAACGGGACCCTATTACTAAGACTCCGCTGTCCGTCTGTCTGTCTGTCCGCCTGTCACCAGGCTGTATTTCATGAACCGTGATAGCTATACAGTTGAAATTTATCACAGATGATGTATTTCTGTTGCCGCTATAACAAAAAATACTAAAAATTAAAAAAAAGTTAAAAAATAGGGGGTCTCTATACAAAAAAAGTGTTTTATTAAACGTGAAGAAACTAGCGCCATCTAGTATGATGGTACGGAACCCTTTATGTGCGGTTCTGACTCGCACTTGGCCGGTTTTTTTGTATGTATGACCACGTATAACTTTTTATATAGTATGCTGATTTCGAAAGTTCTTTTTTTATTGGATCGGGTATCATCATTATATCAGCTCATATACGTCCCAACCAAGAGGCTCTAGCCTTCCTTAGATTAGGGCGATCGAGCCTTAGGCGACCACGCGGGCCCAGTGCGGGTTGGTCGACTTCACATTTTCGAGTTTCTTCGTAGGCGTGTGCAGGTTTCCTTACGATATTTTCCTTCACCGTAAGAGCGTCGGATAAACGTTCATATGAAATTGAAATTAGAAAACACTTTGGTATGTGGCAGTGTTTGAACCACGACCTCTCGGACAGGAGGTAGCGGCCCTAGCCTTTACGCCAACGACGCTCTTGGACAGGGTGTTCAAAGTAAGGCCCATACAAATTTTATCACAAACGGATTTAGTACTTTTTATAAAATTAACATAAACAATAATAAAATGTAGCAAAGCTATAGTTGCTGCGATTGAAGTCGTTTGTTTTAACGTGTTTAGCGTTGACAAATATTTCTCAAAAGTATCTATGCAGACTTGGAGACGGTCATGATATAGACGAACACGATGGAATCTTGAGCATGAGAAGTAAGCTCGAAAAAATATGTCCTGTTGGATGTTTCAGGAACCACGTTTTATTTGATGGTGGTTACATTGAGTTGAATAAATAAATTGAATTAAGAACTAATGTGTGCTATTTGAAAAAAAAAACTGTTATATACTCTTTATTAAATAACTCGATTTTTCATAGAGTTAATCTTTACGACTGTTTTTGAGGATGCGTGGAGCCCGAGCCACGCGTCTTGCTAGGAGCGTGGAAATTAGTTTTCTCCAGTTCCTTAAAAAAAGCCATTCGAATCGACCTAGCCGTTTTACAAAAAATAATCTATATCTTTAATGAATTTTCTATTTAATTCTTATAGACGTAATTAAAATAATTCAAGTTTTTTTTTTATTAGAAGGCCGAATGTCTAAGCCAGGCTGTAGCATGACGGTTAGTCAAAAAATCCTGACAATTTCAAAGTCCGGCCTCAATCCAAGAAAGAGCCTCAAAAGCCCGATACTTATATGTCACACTAAATTATGACGTCTGGTCACCCTAATCTCGAAATGAAGTTGAATTAAATGAAGACATTCTCAAAAGGGCTTGTACCCAAAGACGTTAATATATTCATTTAAAATAAAAATATGTCCTTTTCACACACAGCATAAGTACAAAGGTTGTATATTTTTATATCGTCAACAATGCGGGAAATGTGACAATTTAAAGAAGACATGATTCTTCGTCCCTTTGTTTTATTGGATTTTTAACGGCAAGAAAACAGCACACGAACTTAAATTATGCATTCTTGTTTAGTGTACCTTACATAAAATAATAAAATTATCAGCTCGTAGGCGGTAGGTGTTTTAGTTTTAGCCAGCTGATATGATGATGATGATGATCAATTGGTATTTATATCTATGGATATTTTCCACTTTTGACAGATCTAAAGGAATACCTTCTTTCATGTACCTACATCGACCCAACCCAAAAGAGTTATAAGCGAATCACATTTTTCCATTCGCTTCCACTGAGTATATCTTCCATATATGAGATGCGAATGAGGAAGGAGGATTGGGAGTTCCTTTCCAGCCTAATGTGTATCTTAGGAGAATTGATTTCCGGGGAAAGATAGGAGAGAGAGTACTAACGTCTGTATTTTATGCATTGCCAAACAGTTAAGGTTATAGAATACGCAGAATATTGAGATAATAAAGTAAGAATTGAAACGTGTAGTTGAAACCATTGAGTGCAGAGTTGGGTTAAGAAAACATTTATAGTCGGACCCAAATTTTCCATTTATTCCGTAATTAAATAAATTGTACAGCTATGCTGCGTCGGTGGCTCAACCGGTAACGACTCGGTCCTCCTAACCAGAGGATAAGATAAGATATATGTTCCGGCATGAAGATAAGATAGCCAGTTTCCCATTGCATTGGGGATTCTTGGTAAGCCCGCTTCCATCTTCGGCAACATCGTCACTTACCACCAGGTGAGATGTTGTCAAGGGTTTACCAAAAGTGAATAAAAAAAAAAAAAAAAAAAAAAAAGGTGCCGGGTTTAAATCCGGACGGTCAATGTACCCATGAGTTTTTCGAAACTTACGTTTGGACGGTGAAGGAAAACATCGTGAGGATACCTGCACACACCTGCGAAGAAAATCGAAGGTTGTGTGTGAAGTCGACCAACCCGCACTGGGCCTGCGTGGTCGACTAAGGCCCGATCGCCCTAATTCAGGGTATAGGCTCGAGCCCCTCGGTGGGGACGTATATGAGCTGATATGATGTACAGCTATGCTGTGTATATTTTCTTGCGTAATCTTTAACATCTGATATGGGTGGGCATAACAAGTCAACAATAAGGCGAAAAAGAATAGGCATTATTAGAGTTTGCGTGTACCATCCTCGACTACATCGTCACTTACCATCACGTGAGATATAGTCAAACCCACTTAAATATTTAATAAAAAAAATAAGCATTTACACTTTTTTCAAAGTAGCAATGAACATAAAGATAAAAATATTTTAGTGCAGTAAATGTGATAAATACAATAGATCTTACAAAACATAGTGAGGTTCAGCACATTTAGTCATTAGTAAGATATACAAAAATTTAAGGAAAAAAAGTTAATATAAATTATGGCATTCATGTAAAAAAAAAACGTATTTTTATATGAGCCCTTTTTTCTGCGCTATGAAATCCCTAGGAGAATCAGTACTGTTGCCCCACAACAAGAGGCCATATGCGAGTACAGAATGAACAAAGCCATAATATGCAGACAGAACGACATTTTGAGAAGTTACTCTACGAAGTCTACTTAAAACATAAATATAGCTATTTATCTTGTTACAAACGCTCTCTGTATGTGACTTCCAATTACATAAATCATCCAAAATTAGTCCTAAGAATTTACTTTCATGAGTTTGTTGAAGAAAGTGTCCATTGTAAATTCAAACTAATCTTATCAACATTTTCACGGTGTTTAACAAATTGCATGTAGTTTGTCTTATTTAAATTCAATTGTAAAATATTACTATGCAGCCAGTCAACGAGTAAATTAATAGTATTTATGATGTCATATTCATAGGTTGGTATGTCAATAATTTTATTAGAAGTTACAACAATAGACACATCGTCGGCAAATAGAGTGCAATCATATTTAGTCACGTTAGGAAGGTCATTAATATAGAGATTAAAAAGTAGAGGTCCTAAAATACTACCTTGGGGTACCCCATAATGGTTAAATTTAAATTCAGATCTATGAGCTGTTAAAACTAAGTCGAGTCTTGAAATCTCTACACATTGTTTTCGATTTTCTAGATATGAAGACTACAGAACAGACTATCTCTTATACTTTACGAAAATATACAATTAATTGTGTTTGTATGGGAGGTACCTTATTCGAATTTTGCCTGGAATAAAAAACTAAGTACCCAGCATAGTATTCCATAAATATATAGGTATATTGATGTGCAAAGTGTCATCAAAATTGTAACAACCATTTTTGAGAAAAAAATATAAACAACCTGGGTTTGTGTGGGATTTCCTGCGATAACGAACTATCCTGTACAGTAGACCGTACCACAATTCTATATTGTGACCGTACAAAGATAAATAATGTACAAAGTTTCATCATAATCGTTAGGGCCATTTTTGAATAAAATAAAATTATAAGACTTTCTTTTCGTTTTGTGGTAAACTTAAAAAATAAAGTTAAGAAAAATTCGAAAAAGAAGGTGCTGGGGATATTTGAAAGTAGTCTCTTATCCAATTTCAATCCAAACCCGATCATTACTTTAGGAGCTAGAGCCGGACACACACTCTCGCAATACACACATTGTTTTTTTGGACTGTATTAGCAAAGTATATATATTAGTACTAACATACAGTATGGACACTCCCTGCCGCTCTCTAGATTGCGACCTCACCCCCCTCGTTACCCAGGTTGTTTCTGATTGGTTACAGTTTGGTTCTCGAACGTATGGGATTTCGTCGTGATTTTGTTTGCTCAGTCATTTGTTTATAGAAATGTCATTTCACAACCGGTATGCAGTGTCCGGGGTGTGGTATTAGCGTAAGAAAATAGATCCCCATCAAAATCTCAACTTAGATTTTTTTACCAAATGTAGAGTTCAAAAACAAATTTACAAAATATTGCAGTTCTGTGAGTAAATACTTGACCTTAGGATCTTAAATTGTGACTTACGAGTATAATACGTACGTAACGTAATAGACAGAGTGTTTGGAATTGAAGTCATGGGAGTGGAAACCACAATAATTTGCCTATTGTTTGTTCGTTTGTGGAACAACAAAACGACCTCAAATGTAACAAAATCACAGATTACTAAATAGTTACACAGAATATCGCAGAAACTCAATTCTAGATTAGAATTGGGTACTTGACAGCATCAAAAATAAATTCTGAAATAAAGTTCACGTAATATTATATATTATTATTAACTTACATTATGTAGTATATTGTGTATTATTTTGTACGTGGTATTTATTTGTTTGCTGGGTATTTAGGAATATGTTATCAAAATTTCTGTTTTTAAAAATGTGGTCTTTGTTATTGTACACGTCTTTTGCCATTCTTTTGTAATTTCTCTTTCCAAGGTCTGCTGGAAGATTTTTTTTATAGAAATAAGCTGTACCTTTTGTATGTTCTCATCTAGTTTAATGTTTGTTTGTCCCTATTTCTGTGTGCAATAAATTGTGTCATAAATAAACAGCCCTCCTTCTACAATTTTCAAAAACTTACTTATTTGGTTTTCCATACACATTTTCTATTTTTATTGTTTTATCAAAAACACATAATTAGCACGTAAACGGCCATGAAGAAATATGACGTCATAGTTCAATATGACAAACATTTTTAGAACAAAACCTCGTTTTTGACAGTTCATAAAAAGTAAATCAGATGACTAGTAGGCAAGTAGCGAATTTACAATATATAAATGAACTTTAAATCATCAACATCATATCAGCCGAAAAACGTCCACAAAGGCCTCCCCCAAGGATTTCCTCGTCGACCAGTCCTGCTCTGCCCGCATCCATCGGCTTCCCGCGATCTTCACCAGGTCGTCGGTCCGCCGCGTGGGAGGCCTTCCTACGCTACGTTTTCCGGTGCGCGGTCGCCACTCGAGAACTTTACTGTCCCAACGGCCATACACGAGCTATGTGCCCTGCCCACTGTCTCTTCAGTTTAGCGATTCTGTGAGCGAATATGTATACCTGGGACAAACGGTCCAGCTAGGTAAGTCCAACTTCAAGTAAGAGATCAATCGACGAATCCAACTCGGCTGGGCAGCGTTCGGGAAACTTCGCAATATCATCACGTCCCAAATACCGCAGTGTCTCAGGACTAAGGTCTTTGACCAGTGTGTGTTGCCAGTGATGACTTACGGAACTGAGACATGGTCGCTTACTATGGACCTCATAAGAAGGCTCAGTCACCCAAAAGGCAATGGAGCGTGCTACGCTCGGAGTTTCTCTGCGTGATCGAATCCGAAACGAGGAGATCCGCAGGAGAACTAAAGTAAACTCAAATAATTATACATAAAGATAATTAAACACGAGGCAAAAAAAACTTTTTTTTTAAATTAAAAGTTTGAGTGCGTTTGACTGCGACTCACCTGTGTGATGGTAAGTGATGATGCAGTCGAGGATGGAACACACAAACTCAAATAATGCCTATTCACTCTTGCCTTGAAGATCCACAAACCATAGGAATTAACTTAGACATAGGACCCTAACCTTGAACATGTAACCACTAACCGTTAATTCGAATGACGTTCGGGTTTACCTCGCTGTTAACGTTAAACCTGTCAGTAAGGGCTCTTCAATTATAAATGAACACAGAAATAGTTTGGTTACGTTACGTATCCGGTGAACCCGTAAAGGACCCAGAATTAATTATTGTTGTACCGGATTTAATTTAGGATCGTGCTTAGCAAGTACATTTAGACTCGAGCAAAGACAATTGGGTATGTTCAGTTTTTTAAAATTAGTACGGGGCCATTTTTTAATACTGTTTGGGGATGTGACGTTATCACTTTAAAATATATATAATAAGGTATATAATAAATATATAAGGTGTAACAAAATTACCTGAAACTATTTTAACTGGAGCTTTTACCCATGAAACTGAACAACTTTCCCCATGGAAGCCATAGTCAAATCGCAAAAAATAAAATTGGGCTCTCCACACTAACTCGATCAGCTGATCAGTCAACTTATTATGGGAAGTTATTTTTTTTTGAGATTTGACTATGGGTTTCATGGGGAAAGTTGTTCAGTTTCATGGGTAGAAGCATCAGTTAAAATAGTTTCAGCTAATTTTGTTAGACCTTATATACTCGTACATATTTAATCTAAAATTGATATGCCCTTAGCATCATCTCACATGATGGTAAGTGATATATTCAAATTAGTTTATTAAAATGGTTTATATTTCCAAAACAAATATCAATAATTGAAAACGATAAAAACACGTTAAAAAACCGACTTCATCCCAACAACTAAGTACACTTTTGCATTATTATTTTTGGTTTTTGTTAATTTTATAATAAAGTACTACACCGACTTTGATAAAATTTATATGGGACCACACGGAAAGCACTAGCTTTCAAATAAAAACAGAATCATAAAAATCGGTTCACCCAGTCAAAAGTTCTGAGGTAACACACATAAAAAAAAACTTACAGTCGAATTAAGAACCTCCTCATTTTTGGAAGTCGCTTGAAAATATACGTTGTTTTTTCAACAATGACAATGTGTAGCTGATTATGAAGAGTTTTAAAATGTAAGTACTAAATACACATGAGATGACACGGTGGTCTAGTACTCAGCCTGTACCTGCTTGGACGAGGTTGGTGGGTTCGATCCCCAATCGAGGCACACATTCGTGTGATGAACAGGTTTGCTCGCTCGTGTCTGGGTGTTTAATATCTATATTATGTCTAAGTATGTTCATTATCATATCAGCTAATATACGTCCCCAGTCCCCACCGATGGGCTCGAACCTATCCTAAATTAGGACGATTGGGATATTACTCGACGACGCGGTCCCAGTACGGGTTGGTCGACTTCACACACACCTTCGTGTAGGTATGTATTTAAACGTATTTATATATAATAGGTCTTTACCTATGAAATTGCTAATAAAGTTTTTTAAGTTCAATGCCAATTTTTATTGAAAATAAAAAAGTTATTGTTTTTTATTATTGACCTAATGGTAACACTACTTATCGTCTTTCATTAGTTACTAGTGGCATGTCTTTTATGTTCCAATCCCCTAAGCTATGTACCATTGAATAGAACAAAGGCGTTTTCTTAGTGGTAAGATGGGGCAATTTTTTAAACTAGTTAGTATTCTTGAATTTCCCTGAAAGTGACGAAATCTTATGCGGGGACCGGGGTATTCCCAAATATGACATTAGTAACGAAGAAACTGCTGCGATAACTCTAGAGCTTTCAAATTAAAAATGTGTATTTTTTTCCTTAATAAAGGCGATTTTTTCGGGTGAAAAAACCCGACTTCATGGGGTTAAAGCTACCGTGCACTCAAAATATCTAAACAATAGGCATATATTTACCACCATTTAATTTCTAATAGTCTAATGCTATTTTTACAATAAATTTTGTTTTAATAACTATTGTTCTTAATATTAATTTTCCTCTTTAAACTTTTTTATACACTCAGCAATTTCATAGGCAAAGACCAATATTTTTAAACTTATTATCACAATGAAAATGCATACTGAACTGAGACATGGTCGCTTACTATGGGCCTCATAAGAAGGCTCAAGGTCACCCAAAGGGCAATGGAGCGTGCTATGCTCGGAGTTTGCTATGATCAGAAACGAGGAGATCCGTAGGAGAACCAAAGTAACCGACATAGCTCTCAGAATTGCTAAGCTTAAGTGGCAGTGGGCGGGGCACATTGCTCGTAGAACAGATGGCCGTTGGAGCAATAAATTTCTCGAGTGGCTACCACGCACCGGAAAACGTACTGTAGGCAGGCCTCCCACTCGGTGAACCGATGACCTGGTGAAGGTCGCGGGAAGCCGCTGGATGAGGGCAACGCAGAACCGGTCGTCTTGGAAATCCTTGGGGAGGCCTATGTCCAGCAGTGGACGTCCTTCGGCTGATATGATGATGATGTATCTATCTCCGTTTCTTTGACTGAGCCTGTAGCTTTAAGGGCTTGATGGATATTGAGGTGCGAAATGTCGTTAGATTCGTCTTGATCTCGTGCATGAGTGACGTAGGATACATTTTTACTCGACTACTAAAAAGAGAGGTAATTTTTTTATGTAGTAGAGGTTTTAATAAAATTGGTTAAGCTAAGTACCTATTTATTTAAAGTTTTTGATATTTAGACGTAATTGTAATAAAGAAATCAGCGACATGATTTTCAAACCAAGCTAGCTTCTCGTATCACAGAGCCTTGTGTTTGAAAACCAAGCTAGCTACTCGTATCACAGAGCCTTGTGTTTGAAAACCAAGCTAGCTACTCGTATCACAGAGCCTTGTATTTTAAAACCAAGCTAGCTACTCGTATCACAGAGCCTTGTATTTTAAAACCAAGCTAGCTACTCGTATCACAGAGCCTTGTATTTTAAAACCAAGCTAGCTACTCGCATCACAGAACCTTGTGTTTTAAAACCAAGCTAGCTACTCGTATCACAGAACCTTGTGTTTTAAAACCAAGCTAGCTACTCGTATCACAGAGCCTTGTATTTTAAAACCAAGCTTGCTACTCGGATCACAGAACCTTGTCTTTTAAAACCAAGCTGGCTACTCGTATCACAGAGCCTTGTGTTTTAAAACCAAGCTAGCTACTCGTATCACAGAACCTTGTGTTTTAAAACCAAGCTAGCTACTCGTATCACAGAACCTTGTGTTTTAAAACCAAGCTTGCTACTCGTATCACAGGGCCTTGTGTTTTAAAACCAAGCTAGCTACTCGTATCACAGAGCCTTGTATTTTAAAACCAAGCTAACTACTCGTATCACAGAGCCTATTGTTTTAAAACCAAGCTGGCTACTCGTATCACAGAGCCTTGTATTTTAAAACCAAGCTAGCTCCTCGTATCACAGAGCCTAGTGTTTTAAAACCAAGCTAGCTACTCGTATCACAGAGCCTTGTATTTTAAAACCAAGCTAGCTACTCGTATCACAGACCCTTGTGTCTTAGATTGCCTTAATAAACAGCACTACCTTTAAGCGTTTTACTGTACCCAGTTGGATCTAAATTGTGTAGTCACTCGTTAACATTTGATGGAGCTTTCTCATTATCGGTCGCTCCAAATTAGGTTGGCCTGGAAAATTCGCTGTGAAATTGATTTGTTACGTTACCGTATTTATGAGGTATATTAACTATCGAAAATAGAAGTCAAACCACAGAACTACATTTGGTTGAAAGAAATTTAGTTTTCATATAAATCAGCCGAGTATTTGTTTTGTTGATAAAATGAAAGTTTTGTAGCCAAAGGACAAGTTATTTTTTCCAATCACATATTCCATCAAAATGCTTGCTTGATTGTTTGCTTTCTAAAGTCCAAATCGGTTCTAACTTACACATATACATTTAGTAGATTTTGCCAGCGGCGGCACAGATTACTAAATAGTTACTTCGGGCGGCGGCTTCGGTCGCGTAAACATAGTTTCTATGACTGTCTCCGAGGGTGCGTAGTGCGCGAGCCGTTACGGCTCGCGAGCGTGGTACAAAGTAGCCTGTATGTTAATCCAGGTCCTAATCTGTCTACCTACTAAATTTTAGCCAGATACGTTCAGTAGTTTTTGCGTGAAAGAGTAACAAACATCCATACATCTAATTGTGAATAATAATAATACATACCAACTTACAAAGGAAAATACATACAAACTTTCGCGTTTATAATATTAGTAACACTCGTGCTCTTTATTGTGCCACTCAGCTTCGCTTAGTGGTACAAAATAGCACTCATGTTACAATTACTTGGCAGTGGCATAAACTATTCACGTTTAAAAAAATCACGTGTCTTGTACTTAAAATAATTTTTATTATTTTTTATTACAGCGGGAATAGAAATACAGCCCGCTGACCAACAGACGGGTGGACAGCGGAGGCTTAGTAATAGCAAAGTATATAATATATTAGTACTAACATACAGTATGGACACACCCTGCCGCTCTCTAGATTCCGACCTCACCCTCTCGTCACCCAGATTGATACAGATTGTTTGGTTGTCGAACGTATATAGTACAGTTTGGTTGTCGAACGTATATAGGATTTCGCCGCCATTTTGTTTGTTCCGTCATTTCTTTTTTGAAATTTCATTTCTGGCCTGTTGTATGAAGTGTCCAGGGTGTGGTAATAGGGTCCCGTTGACACCCTTAGGGAACGAAACCCTAAAAATGTGCGAAACTAACGATGTCCGTAAAACATGGTACCAGCAGCATTGCTACCTCTTTTCCGCTATAATGTATGAAACATTCACAAATAAACCGCTAATTTCTCTCTCCACTTTGTTTGCGTTGTCATTACACCATGCATCGTGCAGTCAGCCACACAGGTTGTGCTTTACCGCTGAAAGTATAGAAATATAAATAACATTGCCTTACTTACTAGTAAACCAACTTCGCCAAATATCGGAATAATTGTTCGATAAGGTTAAATAATAGCTTAAAAATAAGTTAATTTCGAAAAACTTTAAAAGTCTACCAACCCGCACTGGGCCCGCATGTCGACTAAGGCCCGATCGCCCTAATTCAGGGTAGGCTCAAGCCCCTCGGTGGGGACGTATATGAGCTGATATGATGATTATTTGATCAGAGTTTTTACGTTCAGTGTGCTTGATTCCAAATTTAAGAAATCTTGTCCGAGAGATATACAGTATTTCTTAGGATTTGAATGAAAAAAATAAACGCTCCTGATGGGACCATGATTCCACGTTCCATGTTCATCATCAGATCAACTTCAAAATACCAAAAGGATCTATTGTCACCGGGAATATAGCTCACACAAATTTCAGCTCAATCGGACCCCTGGAAGTCACTTCAAAATCGAGTGCAAGACTTAAAAACTTATATATGTCGCAGGATCCTAAGAATATTGCACACTATGGAGTAGAAAACTCCGAATAAAAACAAGTCAGATGGAGCGGGGCTCCTCTTTTATGGTAGAAAAAGACATGCTAACCAAACTTTACCTACCTAACGAAGCGGGGCTCCGTCCGATAATCAATCAAACCTGACCGACCCTAACATCGTTCGTGTTTTACTTTTACTTCGCTTAGTGTTATTGTAATGTCACTAGTGAAATTGTAAACAATATGTTCACAATCTTTCGACAGTTCACAATCTCGCGAAATAAATACCGTTAGATTATAATTTATAATCTAACGGAATTTATAATCTTACAGTGACATATATAATACTGCGTTGTTTCTGGCATCCTTGTCATTCCTAGACAATTCAAGAGGGAACAATTTTTAATTGTTTTCATTTCAGAGTCTGTGATTTCACTACTGTGTTCGAGTCTGTATAAAAGGCGTGTGCTTTGCGTAAAACGGGAGCTGCCGTGGTGTAATTATGTTACCCCAATTACGCGTTCGATAACTAAAGCTGCTCCAGTAATTGATATTAGATTGCTAGCGAAAGTGAACTGCCTGGTCACGCAGTTGTAATGAAGTTAAGAACCTACAAGTATTTTCAATACAGGACAAGTTTTAGCTATTAATAACTTAATCGCCTTAATTAGGCATCATGATATGGTTTTACTCCAATCTAGTTACATGTCATTATCTCCACGCATAGCATTAGATTAAAAGTTAACTCATTATTGTCTAAATACTCCGCTATAGTAAGGTTTTTTAACATCTAATAGACAGCAAAGAACTTTAAATCAATTTAGTTTAAAAGTAGGAACTCGAATGCATAAAACATTAGATACCTTTTTTGGAGGTCGGGTAAAAATGTATCCTATATCACTTTAGGGATCAAGACTAATCGAACAACACCTTACACTCCAAAATCCATCAAGCCGTTTAGGCTACAGGCTCAGCCAAAGAAACAGACATACATATACCCGAAAACCCTACAGTCAATCATACACATTCACACATACATTCGAACACATTACCCTCCTTTTTGACAAGTTGGGTAAAAATGTCTTGACTCTATTGATCGTTGTTAAAAATCTGAATAACATGAAAGCTGGTCGTGGTATAATTTTAACAAACTTATTCCAGAACAAACACGCAAATTAATCCAATAATAAAAACAGGGGACGTTTAATAGCAAATAAAAATTTATTGCAAATGCGAGAGTTTGACTGAGCCAACTGGGCTGCGGAAAAACCAATAACCAAAATGAAATGAGCGAAATTATTTCAGTTAAGAAGATTACTGCGAGCAGCGAGTGGTGAAAACTGGCGGGATAGGCGGCCGGCTGGTACGACGATCAATATCACAATATTTCAATTAAGCATAAATAAGTAGGTTTAAGTAGCGAACTGTAAGGAATTTATAAGAAATCCAAGGCATTAGCGACAGCGACGACAAATTAGAGATTTTAATAAAAGTAACTCACTTTTATATAACATATTTTTAGGGTTCCGTAGTATATAGCAGGGCTTGGTCGGGCGAACTGAAAATGTTTAATGTGTGAAAAGGGATTTTTAGATACCCTCCTATGTACATTGCATACAACGGTCGTGAAATGACATTTCTAAAAAAAATTAAGGAGCAAACAAAATCACGGCGAATTCCTATACGTTCGAGAACCAAACTGTAACCAATCTGTATCAATCTCGGTGACGAGGGGGTGAGGTCGGAATCTCGAGAGCGGCAGGGAGTGTCCATACTGTATGTTAGTACTAATATGTATACTTTGCCCATATCATGAAAAATAAGTTCAAATAAAGAAAAAAAAAACCAGGCATCAGTCGAGGTTCGATTGTAGGTTAGATTCGATACCAGTGAGCTGGCCTAGCTTCTGAAATAATACGTCAAAACATGATACCTATTGCACGGAAAATATGCAGTGCGTGTAAACTCGGAAAAACGCGTTTTCCCAGCGATGAGACCTATCTAGAACGAATTTCCGGCCCTAACATGTAGCAATTTTCAGCCAAATAGTTAGAGTCGTTTTCCAGAAGCATTGCTCGCTTTAAGAAATAAGATTTTCGTTAACTAAAATAAAATAAAAACTTGTTCAGATGTTAATGTGTGTCCAAATCCTGTACTTATACAGGAAAGGTAACTAACTAAAATGTAACGAAGATAAATACATTTAAAATTAAATTTATTTCTGTAATTTAATTTTACGTCCAAACTAAGGGATGACGAATGCTAGTCATGTGAGTTACTTTTTATCATCTGTCAAAAACGACATTTTGTTCTAAAAATGTTAGAAATACATAGGCGTGACGTCATAGTTTAGCAGCGTCATTTATGTACTCATTTATGATTTTGGTGAATTAAAAATCGAAGACTTGATGGAAAACAAAACGAGTAAGGTTTTCTGAAGTTTAAGTAGGTTGTGATCAAGCGTTCATAATTTATTTCTAATGCTGTCGTCATCCCTATTCTCAACGATAATATAGAAATTTACACATTCAAAAATTAAAACGTTATTCAAATCAACCTCTTGATTAACAATAACTACAAAGTACCTTACTTATACAAGAAGTAAGTACCTATAGTACTTTAATAAGAAAAGATCCAAGCCGATGATCAAAAGGACCAAACTGCAAACGTCCCCCGGCGTGTAAGTAATGATACGACATGTCGGGCAGGCCTAGACGCGTGAAACGAGCGCACTTCCAACGAGGATAGTGCTGTAAAAAGTTTTGGTACTTTATCGACTCGATAAGAAGGTGAAGTCGTCGTACCTCAGTTTAATTTGTGTGGTTGGTTTGATGACGCAGGTTAAATAACCAGAAACACGGTCACTACCTAGATGGGTTTGAGTATTACAGGCATTTTCCGTATCGACCGTTTCCGTGCTTCGCAAGGCACGTTAAACCGTTCTCGGTTGTTTTCACTAGATGGCAGTCGTTAAGCCGTGTCAGATGACTTATAGGCGATTTGAAAAACTTCTAACAGTGGGGGTCGCCACTAGGCCTACAACCTCCTCCAACCCAACCTTGGCCCCCGTGTGTGGAGTACGGCCTAACCTTCCCGAGCTTGGGAAGAGACCCGTGCCCTACAACAGTGGGGACGTTATGGGTTGTTAACGACTAAGATGAAAAAGAAGACAATGTCGATTGGGTTCTTAGATCAAAAATAAAGGTAGATTTAGTGTTAGCACTTGAAAACGGGCTATATAAAACTTTGCTCCAATCAAGACGGAGCAAAGTTTTGGTGTCAGTCACGCGTTGGCTGACTAACCATCAATATGCCGCGTGCATCTGTCTAAATTACAGTATACGTATGTATAAGATATATACGTATGTATATTATTATATATGGAACAAGCGTTACCCCGTTTTTTGAAAACTCAATATCCACCTTTATTTTTTATCTGAGATAGGGTTTAAAGGAATACAAAATTCATTTGTTTCCTTAATTGGTATTGACTACGACGACGATGATGCTCAAATGTTTTTGATTTGACACGGAGAGCCATGAATAAAGCTTTCGTTGTTGACGTAATAGTTAGTAAAAGTATGCAGTTGTAGGTTTTTAAATAAAATATTTTGCTTTTGAATAAAAACTGAAGATAGAAAAAACATAGGTTGGAATAGGATTCAATTAAGTGATGAAGATAACAAAATTTTTAAGGCCCATAACACGGGTCAAATCACATATTCAATACAAATTATGAAAAGACACAATGGAAAGAATAGATATAATACTTAAAGTAATAAAAAAATAATTTAATTGAACACAATTATAAAAATATTACCACTTTTGATGTAAACAAAAAATATTTTTTAGACCCTGTTTTTGGCATTAATTGCAAATATGCTCCAAAAAAATTGTTAATGTTGAATTAAATCAACACACAAAAATCGGTGACTTTTTACACCTTTCATTTTTATTGAACACTTTTTTGAAAAACTTATTTAAAAGTCAAAATATAAATAAAAACATGTACATACAAATCGAGAACTGGGGGTTCAGTTTCAACGTAACAGCCGCGTTGAAGTCCGCATTTATTTGAACTTAAAATGCTTACGTTCGACATTATTTTGTCACGGATCGACCTGATCGGATAAGTAAATATTTTCACAGAGACCTACTCAAACTATTATAAAATCGACAACGACTACACAACCATACGGGTTCTGTGTCCCAGCATCTCCCCACAACAGTCGCGTACTTCAATCGGATCCAGCCACCCCATGCATTTAGTTGCAGGTGCCTACTATTTTTCTTCTCCCGGTCCCCGACAAATTCGAATGGAGTGCCTCCATTTCACACACATGATGTCTTTGTGAGGCAATGGGCGAATCTCCCTACATCCGTCGTTTTTGTTCGCGTTTTAGATGAATTATTAGCAAATGTTTTCATAATAAAAAAAATCTCATTTTCAACTACACTGGTAGAAAAAGTAGCTAGTAGGTATACAATATACATCTTGTCTTGTTTACATAGGCTACTACGCAATTTGTATACATATACTTTGGCAGAAAATAACATCGAAAAACCTAAAAATTTTAAGTACAAGCTTATCATTGAAAAGAGAAAGTTAATATAAATAGACGTTTCCAAATTCAAAAAAGGCGAGCACAGAATTTCCTACGATTATTGAAAACAAAATACGATACTTGTACCTTGATTCCACCTCTTAAGTTCATCATCAGATCAACTTTAAAATACCAAAAGGATCTATTGTCATTGGAAATACGGCTTCATAACAAAAATTCAAGAAGGATGTTCTGTGTTTGTATGTATTTTTTATGTATGTTCATCTATATTTTCTGGAAGTCGCTTTGCAAATTTTGAAGCGGAAAACTTACATACGAACATTGCAAGTTAACAAAAGCTTGTGATTAACGAAGAAAAGAGATTGATGATTTTGAGAAAAATGAAATGAACCCATCTGTGACTTATGGATTTTGGAGTGCGATGTTTTGTAAGATTTGGCTTGATCCCCTGAAAATAAACAGCCAGGTTTTGGTTTTTTAAACCGACTTCAGAAATCAAGGATGTTTCTATGTCTGTTTGTATGTATTTTTTATGTATGTTCACCGATATTTTCGTTAATTGTGGACTTAAAATATTTTATTTTTATTTTTTAGGTTATGTTCCTTTAGAGTCGCATATAAATTTTATTAAGATCGGTTGAGTATTTTTTTAACAAATCAACAAGAAAAATGTAGCAAAATTGAACTCGGTTGATTTTATAGTGTTTTTATATCAATAAAATGGTTGCAGTTAAAGGGTGGGTATGTATCCGTGTCGAGCATGTTAAGGGAACTGAAGAGATTCCGCTAAGAGCACTGGAGTCAGACTTTCATTAGCATTATAAATACCCACCGGCGGCGGCGGCGGCACCACCCGCTATCGTCTCGACTCGAGAGCCCGAACGAATACCGCCTCTATCTCACAGAAGATTCTACTCCAGTGCTCATATTAATTTTCATTCGCGCAAAGTGTTTCTGCATCATTCATTTGAAATTTGAAAACTTTTGAATAGTGTCTGGGATCGTGTCTAAATAGAATTTTCGTGGACAAAGAAAATGTGAAAGCATAAACAAACTTTTATCCCCTGGCTGTGAAATACCTTTGATATAAAGTATCTCTTGGTATCAGTCACTCGCAAAGAGCCTGAATCGATTTATCTATTCCATAACTTGTTATGCAGTCTTGAATTTAAACAAACTTATAACTTCGGGTAAGAGATATATCGCTATTATGACAAATTATCATTTACCGCTGGGGTCAATGTAATAATACCTAGGCGACCGAGAAAAAAGCAAACATAAAAATAAAATGTAAAAAAAATACAAAAGATTCAATTGCACCAGGGATTGAACTCTTGATCTACGAGGAAGAAGTCCGATGCTTTGACCACTGGCCTAGCGCTTATATATCTGGTTTGGTGAAATTACATATTATTACGCGGAAAAAACGATGTGCGTAAAAACTCGGAAATACGAATTTTCCCAGACATGAGACTCAGCTAGATGGATTTTTCTCCCCCATATAGCAAATTTAATCGAAATCGTTAGAACCGTTTTCGAGAACGTGATTACAAAATAGTGCTCGTTTAATTATTAAAATAACTATAAGAACAGCTAAAGAACCCATACAGTCGTCCAACGAAGACGTCTAGACTCAAGACAGTGCAAATGTACGGGGGCACAAGGGCCAGACGGGAGTAGTCGAGTACCAAGTTCCATAGTCACCGTTATTCAAAAAATGGGGGCATTCATTAAAGTCAATACATTCCGACGATAGCCCAAGAGCATAATAGTGACGTCGACGTTAACGCAAACATCAAAGGTGTCACAGATGATTCTAAATAGTATTACGTGCATGGATCCTTATACACTGTGCTATAGACAATACAGTGAAATGGCGACCGTGAGCCTGAGTCAAAAGACTCAATCTTGGATGGTCTCCCACCAAATAATCTAGTAAAGCTTGCAGAAAGTCAATAGGGGGGAATGGGGGAAGCCTTTTCTCAACAATGGATGTCTATTAATGATAAAACCTTTGAGTTACTGGTCTATATTGATAAAACGAAATTCATCAAAAAGCTGTAGCTAGCTAATCATAGTTTTACGCGTTGTTAAGTTTTGATTTACCTCCGCCTGTTGCGGGTAGATATGATGCAGTTACTTTATACAGCTGGGGTGAGTCACGGACTGATATTACTTACGATACATTTATCAATAAGTAATAGCCCCCTTAAAAAAAGCTTAGACACTTTTTGGTGCAACGCAACTGACGAAATATTGTTAGAATCTTACGGAATTTACACGTATTAGAAGTCTACGCTTGTAACAGTAACTGTTAGCATTGTAATTATTATTAAGATACCGTAAATAAATAATTAATTCCTAATTTCAAGCGCTTGAAGCTTTTTTAACGAATTCCAAAAAGGAGGAGGTTCTTAATTTGTAATGTATTTTATTGTGTGTTAGTTATGCGACATCTTCGCCAGTGGTGAACCGATTTTCATTTTTTACTTTCTCGACCTCATAGTAAGTACGTAATAGTACCAAAGAATAAAAACTATTTACTACGTAAAAGAAGGTTAACTCCGCAAAATCATTTGAATGAATGGCGACTCTTGCTACGACACAATAAAGTGCAAATTCAGGTCGCACAGCGGTAATTACCTACAGTTATATTCAACTACAAGTTGCCTCTCTTTCTATCGCGTAAGTCTTATCTCTTCTGACTGCTGAATTTGCCCCATTCATGGGGCCGCGCGGCGTAGGCGTTAGTACTAAAATATATACTTTGGCGTAGGTACATTTTAATGCCTACAGCGCGGAATGCGACAGACCCGGTAGTACGTACTTTTAGTATGTAGTAGTAGGGTAGTGAAAGTATTGATATCGCAAAAAAAAAGTTTTCCAATTTTCATGAAAATGTGTTCTATATCATTAAGACATACCTAAAATCCAAATCCAAGTGCGTCCGTACGTCACGCTTGGCTCTGGAGGCTAAGTGCTTAGTCCGATTGGGACAAATTTGGAACTTGAAGTGTGTTCATCTCTTGCAAGGTTACAGCAGAATCACCAGCGTGGCTGAGGCCTTTGTCTCTTCTACATATGCTGAGCTGGGACATTTTGATGTCGCTGGGCTTGTACCTAAATTAGTTGTAATATGTAATTTCTTCTCGTTAATTTAAATTAAACATGTTTGTCTAGTGTAAGTAAAATGATTGTTTTTGTAATTAATAAACAGTAATTATGTACCATTAACTGTATATTATGTGCTTTGTGTCTCAATAAACTTATTGTAATTCTATTAACTTAAGAGTTTCAAATTATAGCATCGAGGGATTATCAAAAGTTACTTCGTACAACGAAGAGTACAACAAGCTGTCAAGTACAAGTAGCTGTCATACAACAAAAACTGCTATTTTCTTCTTAATAACGGCTCTACCGATTTGGATGAAACTTTGCATGTCGTAGTTGCTTATGTTTGTCTATTACATAGTAATACCCATTGGTCTGGGAAAAATCGTGTTTGTATGGTTTGCCTACAAATGAAATTGAAAGTTGCGATTTACTCACAAATGGTTAGAGCTATTAAATTGTCGTGTATAGATATATACGAATAAGTATATATTTACGTGACTGCAACATAAATTCATTAAAATTATTTATTTTTATTCAATTTTTGTATGAAAAAAAAATATCGAGAAAGTTTAGTACAGTTTATTTTATTAGATAGGGTAAGCCCTCCACGTTAGTATTATATAAATTCCATCAAAATTCGTATAGTACTTTTTGGAAAATTAACAAAAACAAGAAAAATGCAAAATTTTATTTAGTTGGTTTTATTCAACGTGTTTAGCATTGTCAATTATTAAATACTAGCCGTCCACCCGCGGCTATGCCCGCGTTGTTTTTGATTTTCCCGTGGGAATAAGACGATTTCCCGGGTAAAAAGTAGTTTATGTCCTATTCCAGGACCCTAACCTATATGTGTACTTAGTCTCATCCCGATCCGTCCAACGGTTAAAGAGTGAAAGAGTAACAAATATCCATACATACAAACTTTCACATTTATAATATTAAGTAGGATTTCCTTAATTTTTACCTCACACGACTTAACCAAAGAGTACGACTATTTAGTAATCTGTGCAAAGAGTATGGTACTATTCATATTATAATTATTACATCAGCTCATATATACGTCTCCACCGAAGGGCTCGAGCCTATCCTGAATTAGGGCGATCGGGCTTTAGTCGAACACGCGGGCCTAGTGCGGGTTGGTCAACTTCACACACAACCTTCGAGTTTCTTCGCAGTCATGTGCAGGTTTCCTCACGATGTTTTCCTTCACCGTAACAGCATCGGATACACGTACATATGAGATCTAAATTCGAAAACACATGGTACGTGGCAGGACTAGAACCGCGACCTCCCGGATAGGAGGTAGCGGCCCTTGTCGTTGCGCCACCAACACTCTTACTACTACTATTCATATTACTAAAGACTAAACTCTCTACATCGCGTTCGATTCAAATTATCGACGTTCCCATCATTTTAAGTTTATGTAATGTAAGTAACTAAATCGAATTTTCTCTTCCATTTTAATAAGATATTATCTTCGCTTGCAGCGCCTCTCAAATCTTCAGCAAATGTTAATCCATTCTGTATTGTGCTCTTAGAGAGAAACAGTATGACAAATAAGTTCCCTTCGGCTAGCTCTTATTAGAGCAATGATTGGTGACCGATAGACCTAGTGTAATTGCACAGTCGGTTAGGTGGAGTACCTACTGTAATTTAGCTAGTAATCAACAGGGAAGGCGGATACGAATAACAACAACTCTAGTGCGTTTTGGCATATTAATTTGTGACTAAAAAATCAATGGAAATACATAATAACAAGCAATTTTTTTATTAATATTTGGTAAGCCCTTGGCATCATCTCACCTGATGGTAAGTGAAGATAATGCCGAAAATGGAAGCGGGCTTACCAAGATTCCCCAACGCAAAGGAGAACTGGCTATCTTATCTTCAAGCCGGAACACATCAATATTGTTCACACTGATGTTTGGCGGCAAGACTTAGATAAGATGGTGGTAGCTAGCCAGGTGGGCTTAGAAAATGCCCTACCACCAACCAACCAAACCGAGTCTCACAAGTTGACCCCACCGGGAATCGAACCCGCGACCTCCTGGTGTGAAGCGAATGGATTAACCATTACGCCACCGAGGCAATATGACATTTGTTAAGAATGCGATAAAAAAAAAACTATATTGCGTTTTGGCATATTAATTTGTGACTAATAAAACAATTGTAATACATAATAACAAGCAATATACCATTTGTGAAGAATGTCTCAAAAACTCCGGGTTCACTAACAGCAAAGTATATATATAAGTACTAACAAACAGTATGGACACACCCTGTCGCTCTCTAGATTGCGACCTCACCCCCTCGTCACCCAGATTGATTCAGATTGTTTACAGTTTGGTTGTCGAACGTATAGGATTTCGCCGCCATTTTGTTTGTTCCGTCATTCCTTTTTTGAAATGTCATTTCTGACCCGTTGCATGAAGTGTCCAGGGTGTGCTAACAGACTAGTCGAATACCTGACAAGTAGGTATTTTGTGCGGCCGTGCTGTGATTTCTTTTTTTTACACCTCACCCTTTAGACAACGAAAAAAATGAGTGTATTAAAATAGTGAAATAGTGTCACGTCTAAGCAGTCATCACATTCAGGCCCTACAGCAGGCATTTTACTTGTGAATTTCATAATACAAAACGAATAAAGGCAGATTAAGTTAACTCGAAAAACAATCTCACAAAGAAACTGAAACGGTTGCATTAATTACCTTTATCTACTCTCATATCATAAAGTTCGCATTATCAACTTCAAAACGAGTTTATATTGGCATACCTTATAAACACAATACCGTAATTAATAATTGAAAACGCTAAACACGTTAAAAAACTGACTTCCATCGGAACAACTTAGTACATTTTTGCATCATTATTTTTGGTTTTTGTTAATTTTCTAAAAAAGTACTATACCGATTTTGACAAAATTTAAATGGAACCACACGGGAAGCACTAGCTTTCTAATGAAAAAGGAATCATAAAAATCGGTTCACCCAGCCCAAAGTTACAAGGTAACGAACATGAAAAAAAAAATACAGACGAATTGAGAACCTCCTCCTTTTTGGAAGTCGCTTGAAAATAAAATAACATTTTTTTGTTAGAGAAATAATGTTATAATGTATTTTTTTTTCCATAACGATACAAGTTAAACCAAAGAGATAATATCACCAACCAAGTTTCATATCATTTTTTTTTATTAGAACGCACGTGCGGTTCGCCCCATTTTTACAGCAATACAAAAAGTTTTTATTCCAATTTTTACTTGTCTGTGACAGCGCCCGCTTTACCGCATGCGCGGTGATGTGTTGGTTATTCATTGAATTTTGTTGTAGATACTGAATTTCGTGAATAATTTTCATTCTTGTTTAAAAATGTCTGAGATCAGTGAAAGCATTGTTTTTACCTGTCTGTGACACCGTCCGCTTCAGTGCAAGCACGGTGATGCGCTGGGATTCAGCGCTATGACACGTTTTGTTGTAGGTACTTATTGAATTTCGTGGGATTTTTTTCTTACTCTTAACTTTGATCTTTGTATTTTAGTTAATTCAATCCCAATGTATGAGATTAGATAAAGTAGTGTATGAAACTGCCATAATTTGGTCTTAAAACACTTATTATGCAACAGTTTCATAAACTACTATTTTCTACTCCCATCTGGCAATTTGCTTAATACATAACCTCAAATTATATCACAAAAGTTTCCTACAAGTCGTTTTACAATGATAATTTCAAAACGAGACAATGGGGATGACGAATGCTAGTCATCTGAGTTACTTTTTATCATCTGTCAAAAACGACATTTTGTTCTAAAATGTTTGAAATACCTAGGCGTGACGTCATAGTTCTGTAGTTTAATTTATGTACTCATTTTGTGATTTTCGTGAATTAAAAATCGAAGGCTTGATGGAAAACAAAACGAGTAAGGTTTTCCGAAGTTTAAGTAGGAGGGCAATGTGGTGATCAAGAGTTTATAATTTATTTCTGATGCTGTCGTCACTCCTAAACTGTACTACTATGAAACTTTTTAAATATTTTTATGACTTTGGCTTCAAAAAAAGTGTTCATTCCTATACAAGTCGTTTTACAATGATCATTTCAATTCGATATACAATTGTACTACTATAAAAATTTTTAAAATTTTTATGGCTTTGGCTTCAAAAATTCAATATATTATGATTATGACAAAATTGTAATGTCCCTTATTTTTTTTATGGTCGTAGAAAGAGTATTGTATGTCACTGCACGCAATTAGCCATTGTAACCCGTGATGTCTATTATGCCACTCAGCTTCACTTCGTGGCACAAGCTAGCACTCGTGTTAAAATAGTTCTATTACTTGGCAGTGGCATAAATAACTATTGTTTTGTTGAAACATAGTGTTACACAATAGGTCGTGGTTCGAATCCTGCCACGTACCAATGTATTTCTGAATTTTGATTTCATATGTACGCTTATCCGACGCTCTTACGGTGAAGGAAAACATCGTGAGGAAACCTTCACACGCCTGCGAAGAAACTCGAAGGTTGTGTGTGAAGTAGACCAACCCGCACTGGGCCCGTGTGGTCGACTAAGGCCGATCGCCCTAATTCGGGTAGGCTCGAGCTCCTCGGTGGGGACGTATATGACCTGATATGATGATATAATGTAACATATCTTAGTACCTTTTCTAAACCCATAATCATAAAAAAAAGGTACAGAAATGAAGTCATGTAGTTTTTTATCATTATCCTCATCATCATCATATCAGACAATCTTCTGCTGGAATAAAAATGCCTATTCACATAATTGCGTCGTTTTTAGGGTTCCGTACTTCAAAAGAAAAAAACGGAATCCTTATAGGATTACTTTGTTGTCCATCCGACCGTCCGCCAGTCTGTCTGTCAAAACCCTTTATCTCGAGAACGCGATTTGAATTTGAAACCATATACTCCGGTGTATAGTCCCTTGAAGCTGTAAAAAATCAAACTTTAAAGTTGAAGTGAAAAAAAGATACGGCCAAAAAACGTATATTTCGACCCTCTCCAGGGAATCAAAATGTATAGGGTATTTTCCGTTGACCTAGAACTATGAAATTTGACAAGTAATACCGTCTTATACTACAAGTATAGGGAAAAAACTGAAAACTATACATTTGTAATTAAATCAAAAAAATATAGTATTTATTTAAAGTACGTACTAATCAATTATGAAAGGAACGGCCGGCGGTCCAAATTTTGAATTGAGTTAACCGTGTCTTGTGGGGTATCGTATCAAAGGGCTTCATTGGCACAAGCTTAAACAGATTTTAAATTATTTTTATGATGTACAGTTTTCGATTTATTGTTTTAAGGTTCCTTGTCTAGAGATGTTGGTGTACGGAACCCTCGGCGACCGAGTCCGACTCGCACTTGGCCGTTTTTTTCAAAAGATATGAACTAAGACTGAGTTGCTGGAAGAAACAATGTACAACACCACACGTTTGCCTGTCGGCGATCTGGCTGAAGACCCAAGAGTCAGACTAACCCGACACTATATACCGAAGATGGTCCGTATGGTTCCCGGCTAAGAATAGGACCATCCCATCTCTTCCAATGGGTGTCGTAAGAGGCGACTAAGGGACTTAAAACCGGAGGATGGGCAGCAGCGTCTTTCCGTGCATTGCAACACACCTGCAATCAAACTGCGATCGCCAACCCGCCTGCCAAGCGTGGCGATTACGGCAAAACCCCCCCTATGAATTTCACACCCAGAAAACGGCCCCTAGTCCCCGGCAGCCCCGCTATTCCTGGCTCCGGTAGCAGTCATGGTAACGGCGGGGTAGGGGGTGCGAAGAATCCCCGGCAGACGGAACTGAGACATGGTCGCTTACTATGGGCCTCATAAAAAGGCTCAAGGTCACCCAAAGGGCAATGGAGCGTGCTATGCTCGGAGTTTCTCTGCGTGATCGAATCAGAAACGAGGAGATCCGCAGGAGAACTAAAGTAACCGACATAGCTCACAGAATCGCTAGACTGAAATGGTAGTGGGCAGGGCACATAGCTCGTAGAACAGATGGCCGATGGGGCAGTAAAGTTCTCGAGTGGCGACCGCGCATCGGAAAACGTAGCGTAGGCAGGCCTCCCACGCGGTGGACCGATGACCTGGTGAAGGTCGCAGGAAGCCGATGGATGCGGGCAGCGCAGGACCGGTCGTCGTGGAAATCCTTGGGGGAGGCCTTTGTTCAGCAGTGGACGATTTGTGGCTGATATGATGATGATGATGATGATACCGAAGATATCCCGGACGTCAGCCTGTACGAGATTAGAATGGCTCTCAAACGGGTCAAGAACAACAAGACACCGGGTGATGATGGAATTACGGCTGAACTTCTGAAAGCATGTGGATCACCGGCACTAAAAGCTCTTCAGAAGTTATTTAATTCCGTTATACTCGAGGGACAAACGCCTTAGGCATGGCACAGAAGTGTGATCGTGCTTTTCTTCAAAAAGGGTACAACACCCTGCTGAAAAACTACAGACCTATCTCACTTCTGAGCCATGTCTACAAGCTGTTTTCGAGAGTCATTACGAATCGTCTCGTACGCAGGTTTGACGACTTCCAGCCTCCCGAACTAGCCGGTTTTTCGAAAAGGCTTTAGTACCATAGACCAAATACATACGCTGCGGCAGATTATACAGAAGACCGAAGAGTACAATCAGCCACTATGATTGGCGTTTGTGGACTATGAGAAGCATTTGATTCAGTCGAAGCCTGGGCTGTGCGGCAGTCTCTCCAGCGGTGCCAAATTGACCATCGATACATCGGGGCGTTGAAGTGTCTGTATGAAAACGCCACCATGTCGTTTCGCCTCCAGGATCAGAACTCGAAACCTATCCAGTTGCAGCGAGGGGTGAGACAGGGAGACGTTATATCTCCGAAACTGTTCACCGCCGCCCTGGAAGATGTTTTAAGCTTCTGGTCTGGGGAGGACTCGGCATCAATATCAACGGCGAGTACATAACCCACCTCCGATTCGCTGACGATATCGTGGACATGGCTGAGAATATGGAAGACCTAAGCACAATGCTCGATGGCCTCAGTAAAGTCTCTCAACAAGTGGGTCTTAAAATGAACATGGACAAGAGGAAAATAATGTTAAAAATGTCCGTGTCGCATCCACCCCTCTAAAAGTTGGAGACTCTACACAAGAAGTTTTTGAAGAATATGTATACCTGGGACAAACAGTCCAGCTAGGCAGGTCCAACTTCAAGAAAGAGATTAATCGACGAATCCAACTCGGCTGGGCAGCGTTCGGGTAGCTTCGCAATATCTTCACGTCCCAAATACCGCAGTGTCTCAAGACTAAGGTCTTTGACCAGTGTGTGTTGCCAGTGATGACTTACGGAACTGAGACATGGTCGCTTACTATGGGCCTCATAAGAAGGCTCAAGGTCACCCAAAGGGCAATGGAGCGTGCTGTGCTCGGAGTTTCTCTGCGTGATCGAATCAGAAACGAGGAGATCCGCAGGAGAACTATAGTAACCGACATAGCTCACAGAATCGCTAAACTGAAGTGGCAATGGGCAGGGCACATAGCTCGTAGAACAGAGATGGCCGATGGGGCAGTAAAGTTCTCGAGTGGCGACCACGCACCGGAAAACGTAGCGTAGGCAGGCCTCCCACGCAGTGGACCGACGAACTGGTGAAGATCGCGGGAAGCCGATGGATGCGAGCATCGCAATACTGGTCGTCGTGGAAATCTTTGGGGGAAGCCTTTGTCCAGCAGTGGACGATTTTCGGCTGATATGATGAACAGTTCATTTTGCATTTTTTTTCGACATTCGTTTCTGTCTTTATCTATTTGCGTGGGTACTCTTATTTCAGTAAAAGACATGAATTTTCCTGATGTTACCTTACGGTGATTTATGGGTAGGAGCATTGAACTTATATCTGTTGACTCAGAGGCACCTATTGAGTACTTGACTTGACCTAATACAGTGTAAGAATGTAGTTGCTGGACTGAGCACTCTAGCTTATCTTTGACGGGAATGTGACATGAAATCACTACTACACTTGCTTGATGTGTCAGAAAAACACTTTGCGCAATTTAATTCAATTGGAACCAAATATTAAAAGGACTATAGAGAGACAGAAAAATTTACCAGCTCGAGACAGACAGAATATAGCTAACAGGTTTATTAGGTTGACTGATTCCACATAAAATTTTACTAGGTACCGTGTGAATGATGGTTTCTTAGAATCATCAAATTCAGAAAATTGGGTGTTAACATTTTTTTTCAATTCTATCTTTAGAATTTAGAAGTCTGCTAAGTCAGTACAATTTTGAAGATGAATGTACAATTTTAAAGATGAATATCTGTTACGGAAAAAGTTTTAATTAGATTTTTGTCTCAAGTCTCGTGTCTTTTCAGTTTCAAAATAAAAATATATCAGTTAATGGGAATTTCACAATTTAGTAAGTACGTAGCAAGTAGTTTTTTTTATTCACAGTTGGTAAGCCCTCGCCTGATGGTAAGTGACGATAATGCCGAAGACGGAAGCGGGCTAACCAAGATTCTCCAACGCAATGGGGAACTGTTGTTCACATCGATGTTTGGCGGCAAGACTTAGATAAAATGATAGCAGCTAGCCAGGCCGGCTTAAAAATTAATTACCAATCAAATCGAGTCGGAGTTAGGCTCCGCCAGGAATCAAACCCGCGACGTCCTGATGTGAAGCTAATGGCCTTAACCATTACGCCACGGAGGTGGTTAAACGTGGTATAGAGGTTTAACGGAGGTGGTTTAGAGTTTTGTAGTCGAATTAGGAAACTTTATTTTTTATTAAAACGTTTTTATTAAGTCACTTTCTTGTTTGTGTGTCTATCTGTCTGGCGGGTTAAACCAACTCAAATTTTGAGCACTTTCCGATTATCTATTCGGTTGAAACTTTCAGGGTAGCTCACAACTCGATGACAATGCATTCAAAACGTTCTTATTCTTCTGTATGTCTGTCTGTCGTTCCGGATGGAGTCTTGTAACTCCAATTTTTAATTCCGAGCACTTCCCGATTAGCTATCCGGCTGAAAGTAGCGCACAACTCGATCACAATGCATTCTAAACTTTCTAGATTGTCTGTTTGTCTGTCTGTCGTTCCTGGTGAAAAACGAAAAAGAAGAAACTATTTAATGTAGATTAAAAGCAATTTCAAAACTCCGTTTTAAGTGCCTTAAAAAATTATAAAACAGTCCTCCGGGAGTCTTTAGGACCCAAGAGGACAATACACACATAAAAAACACGTAGCCACTACATACAACACACACCACCACCACATGCATGCTTACAGGTGAACTTCAAAAACATGAAACTTAATGAATGAGCATGAAAGCTTAGGTTTTAATTAATTTAGTAGAAAGATGCGTCCCACGTTTTTCGAGTTCACCTGTAAGTATATGTGGTGGTGGAGTGTGTTTTGTGTTTGTATGTCCGTTTGTTTGTTATTTTCTTTTTTTTAAGGCACATAAAAACGTGGTTTCTAGATTATTTTTAATCTGCATTAAATTATTTACTTTATAGCTAAAATGGTTATACACTTTTTTTTTATTAAAAATTTGAGTGCGTTTGGCTGCCGATGCAGCCGAGCATGACTCGCAAGTCCAAATAGTGCCTATTCACTCTCGTCCTGAAGATTCTTAAATTATATGAATCGGGGAATACAGACGCCGAGCAGGCAATTTCACTCCTTGGCCAATCGCATAATGAACGGAGAAGGAAAACGCTTCGTGCGTAAAGGTGGAGCATTAATGACAAACGGGTGCAATCGCGCCCCGCGGCTGGTTGTCCGATGATGGAATGGAGAGGGGGGAATGATACCTTGAAGCTCCAGGGCACACTCTCCGAAATTAATCCTGTAGAACAAGTGTAGAACACCGATAGACAGGCGACTTTGCGGCGATGCTCGAGGCTTTGGAGCCTGTTTGATACAACTTCCTCATCGCCAATGAGTCTCCTAGCGCATCGCTCGATAGAATCAAGGCATCCAGCTCGTGACGAGCGGATCCGTCCCATAAGTAAGAGCAGTACTCTATACATGACCGATCTTGAACTTGGTGTAATATTAGAAGCTGCTCCGGTGTGAAGTAAAGTCTCACCTTCGACAGGATACCAAGCTTTTTGGCAGCCGTTTTTGCCTTGGATTCAATGTATCTCCTGAAATCTACGCCAAGGAGCTCAAGATGGTAGATAGATTCATCTCGGAAAGTAGGAGTTAGGGTAAAAGTACTCATTTTCGCAGTGAATAGACACGCTTGTGTTTTAGAGGCATTAAATTTAACAAGATTGGCATCGCCTCAGTCAGAGACTGCCTGGAATGTTAGGTTCACGCGCTCAATCATGGCCTCTCTCTGAGTTAGTATATCAGGACCCGCAGCTCGAGCACTAGACAAGTATCTCACCGCAACCGTGCTGTCGTCTGCATACCCTAATATACCGGGTTTCAGCAGATCGTTAATATGCAGCAAAAACAAAGTTGCGGAGAGAACCGAGCCCTGAGGTACCCCGGCGTCAATAGCCAATAGGTCAAACGAGCAGCCATCGACGACCACTTGAATGAACCGTTACCTCAGGAAGTCAGATATCCAGTTGCACAAACCAGAGATACCTACCTACTCCCCTACACGTTAAGTGGGGCAATTTTTTAAATGTACGTCCCCATCGTGTGTGGTATCCGTAAAACGATTTTTGCCACATTATTTTTTTATTAATTTTTAAGTGGTGATTTTTGTTAGTAACATGTCTTTTTTAGGAAAACTAAAAAAAATGGAAATAGTATACATTTTTAAAGAAAAAATATCTCAACTTAGTAGGCTTTCAAAGTCAAGGAGTAAAAACTTTAGATGTTTAGTTGGATTTGTAAAATTTACTTCGTTTTTAAAAATAATAACATTTTTCAAATACTGGGGAGCCCTACTTTGCGCGTGGTCTAACACACTTGGTCACATTTTTAACTGACAAGACTCGTTTATCGAAACTTTCTATTTGCAGTTACAAATAGAGCATGATTTTATTTATTTGCAAGAAAAACAGATCGTCGACAAAGCCGCCGCCGTATTATCTAGTACGCGTGACAGGTGACAGCTGTCAATTTCCCCGCGCAAAGTAAACATGGCGGTTCGGTAAGCTAAACTCATAGACATAAAGTATATTTTTTTGTGTACCGAAGACATAATAATGTGTATTAACACAACATGGTAAGGTGCAATCTATATTATTAGGTATTCAGTCTATGTTAAGTACTATGTAATGTACTATGCTACTATGTAAAGTAAAAAGGTATTAGTATCACAGGTGTGACAAAAATAACTTTATCTACACTCATGTCGTAAATCCTTCATTTACTTATCAGAAACGCTAAGCAAATGATATACCTTTCGATGGAGCCGTGACTAAGGATCCATACAAATTTCATTTCGTTATCGCAAAGTTGTAACAAAATGAAGTTTTTTTTTTAATTTTTACGCAGATCTTGCTATTTGAGCACACTAGCGTGTTTCGGAACGCAACCTTGGCGGCGCGCATGCGCGGTGCGATATTACTGCAAATTTATTTTCGCGCCATTAACGTTCGTATTTTTCCTTATGCAATTTGTATAATATGTAATTCGTTATTCGTTGTAATAAGTAAGTCGTTATTACAAGTTTTTTTACTAAAAACCCAGTAAAATGTCTGAAACAGATAGTGATATAGACGAAAATTTGACACCCCCGGATATTCTTGAAACAGCAACTAAAATAACCTTTAATAATTGTACCATACAAAATGTCAATAATTATTACAATAAACAATGATTACTTTATTTTGTCTTTAATTTAAATTTGTTGTATGAGTGTAGATAAACTATTGTATGCAACTGTACATAATTAGTATTTAACACTCGTGTATACTTTTATGAAACTCGCTGCGCTCGTTTCATAAACCACACTCGTGTTAAATACCCCTCATTATGCAACAGTTGCATAAATAGCTATTAAAACTGATAACAAAAATAAAAAAAAATCGATGAACCCACAACATTTTAAAAAACCACTCCGGGAGTGCCGACAGAAATGAAACCTTTTTACAGTTTGATATGTTTTGACCCTCCGAGTGTTCCTGCTTACGGTAACAGTAACAGTTAACGGTAACAGTGTCGCAAGTTCAATGGTCTTTTACCATAACTTTTTACAATTTTATAAGTTTTGACCCTCCAAATGTTTCTTGTTACGGTAACGGTAACATGTAAAGGTAACAGTATCGCGAGTTCAATGTATTTTTCCCATCTAAAAAATTCCCAACGCACCTAAAGAAGTTTTCACTTTAAAAAATTCGTAACAGACTGGCAGATAATACGCAATTTATTCCTCAGAAAGTTTAAGAGCATTAGGTACCTAACAATATTCTTGAAAGGGTTTGCTTAGTTTAAAAGCCAGCCAAGTGTGAGTCGGACCCGGGCTCAAAGGGTTCCCTATCACCACACCTGTCTACACAAATGATTTGACAATGTCACAATGATTAAATGATTCACATTATAAAACAAAAGACAACGCGAGCGACAGATAAATGCAATGTTTTTTAATTTTGTTTTATTTCAGAATTAGTACTATAATCACACCAATTTTCACGCTCTTATATGTACGCTTGAGTATTACCGTTTTTACGACAGAGCAAAATCAAAAATACCTCTTAAATACCTATGTTTTCTAACTTTTCTCATTTGTTTATGCGGCAACTCAACTTTCTCTTGCTACTATTCATGAAACACAGCCAGCTGACAGACAAACAGACGAACGGACAGCGAAAGCTTACTAATAAGGTCCCATTGGTCACCGTTTGTGTTTATGGAACCCTAAAATAGGGTGCAAATGTTTCGACCGAAAATTGTGTTTCTAATAGTTGCAACAGGGTGTTCACAATCTCGAGCACTAAATCATGGACACCCCACTAGTCAAGCATGTACCGTTTACGCTATACATAAAACATGAACTTACAAGTAAGTACAAAATTCCAATCAACGACTAGGTAACTCCTGGTCATCACTGATAGCACCATTGGCACCAGGTGACGGAAAACAGGGCGTTTCCCATTCCGTAGACTAGTTTGTTGTATGACTTTCACTGTATTGATAGGAGGGTGCTATCAACTGGGCGATTAACGATTAATAGCTGAATATTAATAATAGCAGATAAGGCTGCATGACCATCAGGCGAGTCAACAGAAAGTTTATTTCCTTAACTATACCTTATGTATGAAATAGTTTATATGCTTACAAAGTGTTTAATCAAATATGATAGATATTCATTTCATAAAATTACTTGCTTTTGTCAACAAGTCAAGGTTAATTTGTGTGTTAAATACATGTTTTCGAAACCCTTAAAACTAGAGGTGAGCGTTTAAACGAAAAACATTTAATACAACACTACTTTTCGGATTAAGCATATAAGCAAGTTAAAATTTTATAGCACATATGCTTTTTTTCAACAGTCAAAAAAGAGCTTTATCTAATTCAAATACAGGCGAAACCCCGCCAACCCGTTTAACAGCGACATCTTTTGACTAGGTTCGAAAACCGTTCGTGAGTTGAACCTTACCAAATTTAATATGTATTACGTGACTTGTAGCAAACATGAAGAAAGAGAGAACCACTATAATTCGTTCGGTTTATCTAATGAAAGATAACACTGTCAAATTTAATATTAGTTGGATTATCAAAATAATGAAAAAAACTACATTAATTTAATTCGTTTTACCTAACCTGCTTGCTTTATATGCTTTTTTAATTTCTCAGTGTGTTTAATGTTGCTGTCGAGCGCGTTGTTTGCTGTTTTATTATTAGTTTTCTTATTGTTTTATCGACGAGAAAAACAAAGATTTTATATAGATATAGATTAATTTAATTTTTTCGTTTTCTATTGTACTGGCAAAAAGGGAAATAAATTAAAAAAAAATATACGTCACATTCAGACAGTCCTAAGCATGTTTAAAGTACGAAGGGAAGTTCATTGAATTTATAAATTCATTAATTTACTGTAAACAAAACAGCTAACAGACGCAATAAACCACAAACAACGTTATTATTGATTTAACTTTTTACAACTAGTTATAAATGCTTACTTTTTTCAACGAAAGTTATATCTTAGAAAATAAGCAGATAAGCAATTAAGCAACTTAAAAAATTAACATAGCAGATAAGTGTGTTAAAAATTTTAAGCCGTTTTTCCTATCTCTACTTAAAACTTTAAAATACAAGTTTTCATTCTAAAACAGTTTTAATACTAATAAGCCAAATGCTCTAAACTAAACAGTAATGAATATAAATACACGTTTCCAAATTCAAAAAAAGGGAGCACAGTATTCTACGATTCTATTGAAAACAAAAGACGATCCTGGTAACTTAATTCTACAAGTTCATCATCAGTACCTACAACTACAAAATACCAAAAGGATCTAGTGTGACCGAGAATACGGCTTCATACCTAATTCTAAAGCTCAATTGGACCTCTGGTTTAAAATCTACGTACCTATAACACAAACTAACATACATGCAAACATTGCATGTTAAATACAAGCTTAAAATTTGAGACCATGCTTTAGACATAGGACTAAAGGCAAATTTTAACTTCTATTTAATTATTTAATTTCTATACTTGGTTCAGAAGTTCTATTAAAGTTATAGGGATCTGACGTGTACAAATCGTTGTTTACACTGCTGCCCAGTTGTTATTAAGATAGGTGCAGACTGTATCGCAGGATATTGGATTTATTGCCCGATTACTACCAATCGACTGCCAATTAATGTTCGATGAACAAGACAAGTTCTCTCGAGCCTCTTCTATTAATCATAGGATCGCATCGCATTTAATGGGTAATACCCGTGGTAAAGATCATGATGTTTTCCATTTACTGTTGACCCTAATTGGTGGGTCTTTTTTTATCAAAACTCTGTACATGAGCGGACCTGTGCTTGATATAAGGTAAGCAGCTGTCCAGGTGTGAAGTACCGTCTCATCTTAGAGAGAATGCTCTGATTCATTGAAGCAACTTTAGCCTTTGGACTCAATGTAACGACCGAAATTAAGATTGGGTGTTAAATCCACGCCGAGGAGTTCCAGGTGATCAGATATCTGAATCGATTCATTCTTGAAACTCAAATTGCCCACTGAGGCACTGAGTATACTCATACTCAGTGCCTCAGTGGGCTATTTGTGTTACTCACCTAAGCAAAGCAGTTCGTTGATGAAGATTAGTATATAGAATAGAAATTATCTTGTTGTGTTTTTCCACAAGCTTTTGTTTTTATTAAAAACTAGCTGTCCCGGCGAACTTCGTTCCACCTTACACTACACTACACTAATATAATATATATACGTTAGTACTAATATATATACTGTGCTAGTATGGTAAGTGCCGATGCAGCCGAGCAAGCTCAAAAGTGCCTATTCACTCTCATCTTTAAGATTTTAAAATTATACGAATCGGGGAATACAGACTTAATTCAGGGAATTCCAATCCTTAGCCGTTCGCACGATGAAAGAAGATGCAAAACGCTTCGTGCTTTATCCTTATTTAACTTGTAATATTTGTAGTTTTGTTTAGGTCAAGTTTTGCAAACAAACTTTTAACCGCCTCCGTGGCGTAATGGTTAGTCCATTCGCTTTACATCAGCAGGTCGCGGGTTCGATTCCCGGTAGGGTCAACTTGTAAGACTCGGTTTGGTAGGTGGTAGGGCATTTTCTTGAGCCCGCCTGGCTAGCTACTACCATCTTATCTAAGTCTTGCCGCCAAACATCAGTGTTAACAACATAATGTGTCCCGGCTTGAAGATAAGATAGCCAGATTGTGTTGAGGAATCTTGGTAAGCCCGCTCCCATCTTCGGCATCATCGTCACTTACAATCAGGTGAGATGATGCCAAGGGCTTACCAATTGTGGATAAAAGTTCCAAAAGATAATTCCAAAAGTTCGTTTGAGCTGAAATTTGTTAAGACGCCGTATTATCGGTAACAGTAGATCCTTTCGGTATTTTGAAATTGATCGACGATGCATTTTAGGTGGAATCAAGGTTCCAGCATCGTCTTTTGCAGAATTTGTTGTGTGTGTATATTGATATATATTGTATAGTAAATTTTTATATATTTATTTTATGTACATATTTGTAATTTATATAAGTATACTAGCTGTCCCGACGAACTACGTACCGCCTTACATTACATTACACTGCCCTACACTACCCTACCCTACCCTACACTACACTACTCTACACTACCCTACCCTACCCTACACTACCCTACCCTACACTACCCTTACCTACACTACCCTACCCTACATACACTACACTATACTACCCTACCCTACACTACCCTACACTACCTTACCCTACCCTACATACACTACACTACACTACCCTACACTACACTACCCAACCCTGCCCTACCCTACCCTACCCTACACTACCCTACCCTAAAAAAAATAGATGTTGGCCGATTCTCAGACCTACTCAATATGCTCACAAAATCATCTTATTCAGCAATTCTATATACTTAAGGACCTTATAAAATAGTACTTACTTGATCGTGTTCCGTTTCATCATATTTACGGTGTTCCTTGCAAAAAACAAAAGTGGGTTTGACAGTGATTTCAATCCCAATTCTCACATACGCGTTGAAAGCTTCCGCATACATTGCTGTTAACCAGCAATCTCATAAAGGTAGGTATGTGAAGATCAGCAAATGTGACCGCAACCGCAATCCGCACGACTGACGCCTGCGCATCTTCTGTGCCGCTTTTGGTGGGACCGCATTTCATTGGCCGTAGGGCTAGGGATGTTACGGAGGTGGTTTTATCGGAGGCGGAATCAGAGGTCTTTTAGTTGCGTACGAAATGCAATGGAATTGGAGGTCACTGTGTACTGGATCCTGGCACGCTTTTTCGTGGAGGATTTGTTAAAAAAAATACTTGTTTAAATATGAATTTTGGCGTCGTGGTGGCGTAAAGGCTAGTTGCTACCTCCCGTCCGGGAGGTCGTGGTTCTAATCCTGCCTCGTACCAATGTGTTTTTGAATTTAGATTTCACATGAAATCACACATGTAAGTTTATTCGACGCCCTTGCGGTGAAGGAAAACATCGTGAGGAAACCTGCTCCCGCCTGCGAAGAAACTCGACGGTTGTGTGTCATCATTACAGCTCATACACGTCCCCACCGAGGGGCTCGAGCCTACCCTTAATCAGGGCGATTAGGCCTGTGTGTAAAGTCGACCAACCAGCACTGAGCCCGCGTAGTGGATTAATGCCCGATCGCCCATATTCAGGGTAGGCTCATTATGTCAGGGCAGTATGAATTTCATTTTAGGCCGTATTGTAGGCTTGAAGTTGGATTCGGATGTTAAATTTGAAGTGGGAAGGTCCTGATATTTGCAATGTTGAGACGAATAATACACACACATACACACTTTGATATACTCTACATACGAGTACATTATACCTTCCTCACATACCTACCTATTTTACTTTTGTGTGGACAGTTATTTCAGTTAGTACCTGGGCGACCAATCTATAGGCATGTGAACTAACGGGATTTTTACGTTTTTACACACCGCATTTTTCTAGGAAATCACGTTTTCCCAAAGTTAAGACCTCTCTAGATCGATTTTTCGCACCCTAAAACCGCCATATACCAATTTTCCAACAAATCCTCAGAGTCGTTTCCGAGAACAGGTAACTGAGATGGGTTAACTTTTAATTAGTTCTCGATAGCAAAGGATATGAATATACTCGTGATTACAAACAACTTTCCCAAAGAAACTATATGTCGAATACGAAAAAAAATTTTGGGTCCTCGATACATTTTTGCCGATTATGTATCGAGGACCAAAATTTTTTTTACTTGACATATACGTAGTTTCTTTAGGAAAGTTGTTTGTAATCACGAGTACATTTTTGCTTGTTTAAAGTAATAGATAAAGTATTTTAAAATTCAATTGTTAGACCCACAAACAGTACTTTTACCTTATGACTAATCTTATGTTGTTGGTTTCCAAGATACAGGCAGTGCCTAGTTTGGGATCGAGTAAAAATACTGTGTTAATTACTATTTTTAAATAAATATTTTGTATTTGTAACACCCCTAGTGGGACCGCATGCTTAGCATGCCTTAATAACAGTACGGGTAGGAGAAGGCTTGTGTCTGCATTACAAGTCATAATAACAATTATTGCAAACTGCAATCGATCTTGGAGTACAGTTTAATTTGTGTCACTTACTAATTGCCGCCATCTTGAGTGTTTACGTGCAGTTCGGCTCAAACATCTTACCTGAAAATAAACAATAATATTATATACCTATTAGATAACTCTAAAAGTTGTTGTTTGGCGTTTTTATCGTTAGTAATGTCCACCACATTTATTGTTTTCTAAATATATTTAATTTACAGACACGGCCTCGTTACAGTTTTATTATATGTATAGATATGTAACGTATTATGTACAAAATAATAAGTAATATTTAAATCAAAATATGTCTACGCACACCAGCTCTTGATAAGCACGAAAAATAAACAACTTTACAAAATTGTTACCATTACTTTATTATTTGCATGCAGAAACAAGAAAGATCAACACCGGTAGGTAGATAAAATCTGCTATGAATATTTTAACTGGTCTCTAAAGATCAGGGGAAGAGATAAAACAATTTTAAGATATTTAGGTAAGAGAGGGATACTGTCGACACAGACTGAGCACAAAACTTTCACGCACCGAAAATGCCGATGGAACTCCAAATATGGCAACCCGACATGTAACGGGTATTATGAAGCTTCGCAGTTGCGCATGATTATACAAGATCTTTATTTAAGAGCGTATTCACACAATCGTATCCCATACAAACCTAAAATTACTACTTCTTGAAAATGAGTGGTCCTAATCTAATGAAACTCTATACACTTAAGGATGACACGAAATTGTGGTTTGTGGATAGATTACAGTTACGAAACAAATACTTTATTACAAGAAAAATTGGCGAATTTTAAGATTACTGAAAAACCTTTAAATAACCATTATATATTATAGTGACAACACATTTTTTTTTTAAATGCTATCTATATACAATATACAGAGTGTAACAAAATTGGAGTAGGTCCTGTTAACTAATGCTTCTTCTCATTAAACTGAACAACTTTTGTTCTCAAAGTTTGCTGAAATCGGAAAAAAAATGAATGAAACAATTTTGTGCATTTTTGTATAGTGCGTTGAATTTTTTTTTGCGAAATGACTTTGGGTTTCTTGGGGAAAGTTATTCAGTATGATGAGTAGAAGCCCCAGTTAACAGGTACATATTACACCAATTTTTTTACACCCAGTATATTTATTATTTAAAAAATAACATGTCAAACTATCTACAATCTAGAATTTCATGACTTGCTGTGTATAAACTTTCAATTGAATCGGTCCATCCATTTCCAAGAAGTAGTATTTTTTTGTATGGGAAACGATATTGTGAATACACTCTTAATAAAATGCCATTATGTCAAAAGTTACAACTTAATATATTAATGGTTAATTAAATTAATAGCAGAGATGACTCGAGTTGAATGTTAAAATGATGTTTAAAGTTTCCTTATCTATATCTAGTAATGAGGTAAGTATAAGATGCTGCGATCAATATGTCGATGATTCAATGTATAAAATGAACGAATGATTTAAACCCTGACCATAGATCTATATACTTTAAACCTGGTGTTGTTGGGTTAATTACAAAATATTTTGAGTGAGAGGGAGGGAGCTATCCTACCCATGAAACTGAACAAGTTTTGTTTTACATCTTTGCTGAAATGTCATTTTTACTTGACTACCCAAGAAAGCGGGTAATGCTTTTGCTTTGTAACCCTGAGTGACAGGATACATCTGGGTCTTAAATTACTGTCGGGTTTTGAATTTTTAATTTTGTTGGTTAGGTATTCTATAATTTGGTAAGTATAATCAGATGATTAATCTACATAAGTACAAAAAAAATCATCAATGATGTAGAACATAAGTTGATCAGTTTCACGAGAAGACGCCTCCCTTAAGATATGATTAGTGCCTTAAACCAGTTAACTTCAATCCTTACTATATTATAAATGTGTTTGTTTGTTACCTTTTCACGCTTCAACACCTTGACCAATCTTAAGGAATATGCTACTTTTATCCTATGAAAATAGCATAGTCCGATGTAGTTCCTAAAGGAACTGAAAAAAAAACTCTTTTTTTTTGTTAATTTCTTTAACATCGCAACGGAAAAATGGATTGTTGTGACTTTTTGCACAGAGATGGTTGAGGGGGTGGGAAATGACTTTACTAATTCACATATCTTCAGGGGATGTGAAGTGACATAGACTACTTATCAGAATAGCCCCCATAAAGTTCTTGTGTGATCTAAAAAAAACTAATGCCCACTACCCCGAGCCGCTTGCGGCTCGCGTACCATTCACCCTCAAAGACAGTCATAAAAACGATGTAAATGCGGGCGAAGCCGCGAACAATAGCTAGTTCTAATAATATTTACAGTTGAAACACCAAATAGCAGAAGAAAAACGGAATTGTACATATTTCCAGTTGCATGAAACAAAATTAATAAAATGTCGTCCAGACAAAACAAGTGTAAGAGTGTTGAACAATAGTTGAGTTCGCAGGTCGCATGCAGAACTCCGCGTAATGGGCACAGGGTACAGGAAGAGCAGCGCACGCTACGTAAGTGCAATTTGTCAAACAAATGCGAAACTTGCAGATGCAGACAGTTTGACAAATACGAGTACTATACTGCAGAGTTCTAAAAAGTGTTCCGCAAGGTATGGTGAGGCGTCGGTGGCTCTACCGGTAACGACTCGGTACTCCTAACCAGAGGTGCCGGGTTCAAATCCGGACGGCCAATGTACAAATGAGCTTTTCGAAACTTACGTACATAGTCTCACTTATTGCTTTAACGATTAAGGAAAACATCGTGCTGAGGAAACCTGCACACACCTGCGAAGAAACTCGAAGGTTGTGCGTAAAGTCGACCAACCCGCACTGGGCCCGCGTGGTCGACTATCGAAGGGATCGCCTTAATTCAGGGTAGGCTCGAGCCCCTCGGTAGGGACGTATATGAGCTGATATGACGAAGGTATGATGTTCTGTTACAATTTTTATCCCAAAAAAAAAGTTAGCTACATTCGAGATTCATTGACAAAAACCGGCCAAGTGCGAGTCAAACTAGCGCACCAAGGGTTCCGTACCAAAAACTATTTTTTATCTACAGCGCCATCTATAGATATTCGTCTTCTTCTTCTTCTTCTTTTCGAATCGATGGTTTGAATATTGACTCTTGTTATTTTATATCTTCTATAGATATTAGTAAAAGGGAACTAATTGCTGTTGTCGTATTACTACGAAAATTAACTATGTAGAAGATACTACTAGATCCCAATTGAAGAGCTAGTTTCTAAACAATCGGACTTTGGAAATTTCATTTTTCCTTTAAGAACGGAAGGACTTTAGTTTCTATCATAGATTTTCCTGTAATCTAATTCAGGCCTAGTAGTTTCGGAGATAAGGGAGAGGAGAGGGGGGGGGGGGAGAATGGAAAATTTTCGCCTTTTTTTACCAGATTACGAAAAAAGGAGGGTTATGTTTTTGACAGTCTATACATACATATATGTAAAATATGGATGTTCATCTGTTCCATCATATTTCTTAAACCATTTAACCGATCTTGACAATTGTGATGTCTTTGGATTTGTGCCATCACTCCGCGTATCATTTATAGGTAAAATTTAATTAATTTTTTTTTTTAAATTCATATCATGTTTGGTATTAAAAGAAAGGTCTTGAAGAGCATATTCTAAATATATATAAGGTGTAACAAAATTAGCTCAACCATTTTAACTGGTGCTTCTACCCATGAAACTGAACAACTTTCCCTATGAAACCTATAGTCAAATCGCAAAAAAAACTAATTCGATCAGCTGATCAGCCAACTTAGTATGGGAAGTTCAATTTTTTTTTTTGAGATTTGACTATGGGTTTCATGGGGAAAGTTGTTCAGTTTAATGGGTAGAAGCACCAGTTAAAACAGTTTCAGCTAATTTTGTTAGACCTTATATATATAATATGATATATGTTAATATTTTTAATTTTTCATCTCACTCAATGGTCTCACAAGCGATAATATGAGACGGCTCAATGTACGCGCGGTACAATCAAGCGATACGACACGCGACCGCGGGTAGCGAGGTGGGGTAGCGTTATACTCTGAGCACAAATAACATGGAAGTAAAAAACATGTTAAAAATACTATAACCCGACAACGGAAAAGAATGAAATCCTGAAATCATAGCCTTTCGGGTCGGACTTTAGTTTTCTTAACTTTTATTTTATTTTAAATAACTTCAAACTATTTATTTTAAAACATTCCAACAACAAGCCCTTTCATTTGATATGTCACCGATATATACTTTGCAAAACCTTTTTTTGTAATATTTTCTAATTTACCCCCGAAAAGCAGACCTTATTTTTAAAATCAATGTATTTACGTTACATGTCCGTCTTTGAGTTTTAGAATTACATAATATGTGTACCAAATATCAACTTAATCGATCCAGTAGTTTCTGAGAAAATCGGCCGTCTCGGACGGACAGACACACGAGTGATCCTATAAAGGTTTTGTTTTTTCCTTTTTAGGTAAGGAACCCTAATAATACACTCAAAAGCGCTTGCACTACAAAGACGTCGATGGAAGAATAACATGAAAATTGAAAGATCCAAAAGCAGCTAAGTTTTCAGTAAAAATCTACGTCAGATTCTCCAGATTTTCCGCAAAATTTTATTTTCGATAGTTTCCTACCGGGGTTCAGTTCAATAGCTCGCCGACGCCGACAAATCCAATAAAGAAGCGTGCCTCGAAGAAATTTATGTTATTGACCGGATTATACCAACTGACGTGCCCGATTCGGGACTCGCTATAGACCAGGCCAGCTTGAGCCATAGCATCTCCTTTCACGTATACTACTTTTCAAAACATGGGGAGTTCAAGACTCTTGGTTGGTATATTGATTATTCCTTCAAACACCTTTCTTGATGCGTCAGCGATCAGCCGTAGGGTTCCCTTCTGTTCTACATATTACGCGTTAAACGCTTTCAGACGCAGTATAATACTTTTTGATTTATTGCTTACGGATTTTCTCAGTTGATAAGAATTTGGTATAAGATTTTGTTTTTACTTATCAACGTTGCTTTTCTCAATAACAGTTGAGAACATTTTATATGGTTTCAAAAGTTTTATTTTATGGTGACTGATATCGCCATTCCAACTTCACATTGCTGGGTTGGGCCGCAATAAAATAAGTATTTATTATTATTATTTGGTGGGACGCCTGCGGGGTACAGGCGGGTGTTCAAGTCTCTAAATGGACTTATTACACCCTATTCCTATGGTGGTACAATGGTTACTGTGACCCCGGTGGCGTCCCCCCCTCAAACTTTGAGCTCCTTCTACAGTACTCCGTTATGTGACTGATTTCCAGGTCGCATAGTTCCTCTTCCCTGATCCTATCGGCGCTGAACGATTCCCACCTTAGCCTGCTGTATAGTACACACTCAGCAAAATAGTGTTGGCTGGTCGTCGGTTCTCAGCAGTTGGGGCAGCAGGGGTCTATGGTCCTGTCTATTAGGACATTTTATATGGTTTCAAAAGTTTTACTTTTATAGTGACTGATATCGCCAATCCAACTTCACATTGCTGGGTTGGACCGCAATGAAATATAGGTACCTATCAACTCCTATGAAAGCTTTCCGCCGCTTCTTGCTCCGAAGAAAATAAAGAATTCGATAGCTTTTAGTGGAATAGGTTTTATCGCTTCTGTCGATTCCAGATGGTGATCAAGAAATACTCAGTGGAAAATTATATTCGGTGGAGCAAGTTGTATACTTAACTATTATTGAAATAAAGGTATATAAAAATTATCTAAATTAAAATTAATTTGTACAGCTGCACTGCACTTACATTTTGTCGCGAAAACGTACAATCATCATCATGTCAAAACGACTAAAAATGGAAGTTGTAAAGCAAGCAATATTTACGAGAAGCAGATTGATTCATAATAGTTATTTAAGATATAAGGGTGGTAAAAAGGTAAATAACAAACGAGTTAAGTACATTTGTAAGCCCCAGCCGCATGCGAGGGTTTACCATCGTCACGAGTTTGTCATTTTCTTTTACACCCATGTAATTTTTTCGTACAAAACGTTTTTTCATACAGTTGTGAGATAACAGATAAAATAAAAAACGACCGTGACAGAAAAACAAAATACATGGGTACATACTTGGTACATACCTATCAAGGTTTCGACAAGCAAATTTTTTTACGCGACTTGTGGCTCATTTTAAAATCTGGGGAGTAATCACATTATTTTTTTCCTATACATACAAATAAGTATTTTTTTTATTATACATGTATCAACTATACATAATTTTATTCGTATTCCCAACTAAAACAACTCAATGTACGCATGTATGGCATGCGCAAGTTTTTTTTAATATTACCATAAATAGATTATAATAAGGCTTGGGATAATTATTGTAAGCATTAAAATCTCCTTGGAAAAGATGATATCATATTCCTTGGTGTAACCTATGCGCTTCATTCATATTTATTCTCCTTCCTTTACAAAGCTAAAACCCAAATAGAATCTAATCAGCTAGCGTTATGTCAAATAATAAATACTATTATGTACTAACCTCTCGGAGAAACAACCTATATCTTTTAAAATTCTCCTTTCAAAAGTCCTAAAGAAGATTCTGTATTTTTGGTTATTATATTTTTTTATTACAAAGAGTGGCAAAGTAATTGCACGTGCGCTGCAAAACCAATTTTGCGCACAGTAAACTAGCATAATAAGTACCATTTTTCGAGCAATTAATTGTATTAAAAAGAAAATTTCAAAGAAAAATTGCCGTTGTATGGGCATTACCTTCAACAAATTTTGTTACGTAGAATAACCTATACCACAGATGAGATACCAGTTACTTCGTAACCTATACTGCCACTTTATAGCAATTATTAATAGCTACTACTTGTTGTGCCATTATAACCAGTACTAACCACTTAATATTACATTAACGGCAATTGCTACTTGGAAAGTTTCATTAAAATCGTTAGAGCCATTTTTGATATTTTTGCATTTTCCATTTTTTTGTATAAAACCCTTAAATAGCAACTCATAACCAGAAGCCGCTCCTTCGTCAAATTATCAAAAACCAACAGAGACATTTTTGGTAAACATGTTATTTTACTTTATGCAAGTGATATAGGTAAAATTTGAATTACCTTTTTTTAACGACGACCATACCACAGTGTAAGAAGGATCAATACAGTGGTCAAACGCCTTTGATGTCTGTGTCAAAGCCGACAAGTGCTCTTGCGCCACCGCCTAAATGAATTGAATTGTATGAAGTGCGGCTATGGAAAATGGGGCTCGAATTCCCCCGCCTTCCCTTCTTCGGACTCCGCTCGATTGCCCTGTCTAGACGTCTCCGTTGGACTACTGTATGGATTCCTTTCTTTTCCTTCCTCGCTCGGTCGCTTGATAGAACAAATACAGGATGTATCTTCTTCTTACATTTTATGAGCTAGGTTCTTGTCAGTGCAGTATCCACTAACAGCATCATGGAAGGAAAGATAGAAGGAAAGCGGGGTAGACGGAGACCAAGGATAAGTTATGTATCACAAATGAAAAAGAAGATAAATGTTGGGTGATAAAGGAAACGGCTTTGAATAGAGAAAGATGGAGGGAGTTGCACAACTGAACTGACATGGATGCTGCACCGACAAGAGTGTATCTAAATAAACGAAAATGTCTTGTTTTTCAAGCCTTCCATTGTTTATTACACTAAATTTAAATGTGACACCTATCGGCGACATCGGTGATATGAAATGTGTACCTTTAATACACATTTCATATCACATTTAGTGTCGAAACAATTAAAGTTTCTGAATGGTTTATTTACGTTCTACATTTTGTTGATAAGAACAAGGTGGGTAAAATTCACTTTCTGCTAGCCTAAAGAATCAAAAAGCCAGAAATATTGAAATCTACCACTAGACCTGCGCCCTTCCAAATATTTTACTAACAAGTTACTCTTAGTAGCTCGAGCCTACACTGAATTCGATGGGCCTTAGTCGACCATGCGGGTCCAGTGCGTGTTTGTCGACTTCACACACAACCTTCGAATTTCTTCGTAGGCGTATGCAAGTTTCCTCACGATGTTTTCCTTCGCCGTGAGAGCATCGGATAAACGTACATATGAAATCGGAATTCGAAAACACATTGCTACGTGGCATTATTCGAACTACGATCTCCCGGATAGGAGGTAGCGGCCCTAGCCGTTACGCCACCGACGCGAGTTCTCATACTAAAACTGATAATCTTTCTTGTATTCTATGGTTCTCTCTCATGGATAGCCACGAGTCACGCACGACCTACTAGAATACTAGATAGACGAAACTGCTAACTGACAACTGTGGCTGTCACTCTTCTTAGGCTTCACCATGTCAATGCCGATGGAACTATCCTAAAAATATACTATTATGTCTTTGGCCAAACCATAAAACGAAGATCAAACCAACCATGAAAACCAATCATAAAGAAAACACATTTCAGCATATTTTGATTGGTCACATCAAATCAAATCGTGTTATCGGTTCCCGCATACCATTACCCGGAGACAAGTTTTATATCAATCATAAAACATAATGAAAGAACCGTCATACGTTTTATAATCCACCAGATAATGACTTCGATAATAGAATAACCATATGCTTCCTGGATTTTACGTTTCCTTTTAGCGCAGCGGGAATTTCTTCCGGGCATTTGGTTTATGCGTCTGGCGGACTATAACTCTTGGGTCCTTTGATCAGGCGCTCTATGGCCCTCAAGGGACAAGTGACACGTTTCTAGGGCCCCCCGTTTTCGTATTCTCTTGAATTTTTGCTTTTGATCAGGTGTTGCGATTTGCGAATGACATATTTGTAGGTAATTCGTGTTTTGGAGTAAAATCGACCGTTAGGAAAACATTCATCAATATTGTAATTATAAGTATTACTTTTATGGTTTAGAATGTGACATGCGACCATCGATTTACGAAACAACACCTTTTTTAACCGACTTAAGAAAAAGGAGGAGGTTCTCAATTCGACTGGGTTTTTTTTGTATGTTACGCGATTTATTTGCCGATTATGCACCGATTTTGATCATTATTTTTGATTCTTAACATAATTGACAGGTTGTAGGCCTCAAGGCTGATCCTATATAAATTTTATCAAAATTTATTCAGTACTATTTTGGAAATTATTTAAATCAAAATGGGGCGTCGGTGGCGTAATGGCAAGGGCCGCTAGCTCCTGTCTGGGTGGTAGTGATTCGAATTCTGCTACGTACAAATGTGTTTTCTAAATTCGATTTCATAATATTATGTAGGTTTATCCGACGCTCTTATTAGGGTGAAGGAAACCATCGTGAGGAAACCTGCACAATACGCCTGCGAAGAAACTCGAAGGTTGTGTGTGTAAAGTCGAGCAACCCGCACTGGGCCCGCCTGTTCCACTAAGGCCCGATCGCCTAATTTAGGGTAGGCTCTATTGGCACCTCGGTGGGAGCTTTTAGGAACGTTGCGTTCCTATTTGACGAGAGCAAAGGGTGATATTATCTCCACCAGGCGAGGCGGTATGCCTGGGGTTCGGCCGTGGATCAATCGTTGATGATTGGTATCTGTATATATACTCAGCGCTAAAGAAATTCTAATAGCGCGTTCTAGATATCGTATTTCTTTTGTTCTCTCGTCGCTTGTGTTAAGGTTCAGTGTCTGGTTACTGCAGTTGCCGCCACATCACTCCCCCTCCAAGACCGGAGGTCGATCCAATTAGAGCTGGCAGTCTAAGGTCGCGGGTGCTGTCGACCCCGTTGATTCGGGTCGATGTGCAGTGTGCCAGGTTGAGTCAGGCGTCATGGCAAGGGAAGCAGTTAATGCGCGCAGAGTTAGCGCGTGGCTGCCGACAACTTGCTGCTGCCCGAAGGTGAAGAAGCAGTCCAGGAAACTCGACGTCTCAGGTTGCGATGGTCCTGATTTGCTGTGCTGCTGAGGCTTGCTTTACCAGCTGGAGGCTTGATGATGGAGTATCACGTCGGGGTCACCAATTTAAAAACTGTTTATTCCTATTCGTCGAAAACAAAGGGAGATATCTCCGCCAGGCGAGGTGGTATGCCTGAGGTTCGGCCGTGGACCAATCGTTGATGATTGGTACTTGTATTAAGGTTCATTGACGGGTTACTGCAGTTGAAGTCACACGCTGATATTACGTTAGTACTAATATATATACTGTGCTGATATGATGATTAAAATAAAAAATGTAGCAAAATTGTAATTGGTTGTTATTACAATTGAAAACGGGTTTTAATTTAACGTGTTTAGCGTTGCGAATTATTAATTCGATGGAAGCGACCTTAATTTTTTCTATACATATAAGTTTTTTGACTTATTCAGTGTCATCTACCCATCAACTTGCCATGCTTCACTTTTTGATTGGTTTACATTATCTTGCTATTTTGATCTCGTTGTATTTCTAACAATTCTTGCTAGAATTATTATGAAGTCGTAAATAGTTTTTATGTAAATCTAGATGTAAAGTTGGTATTTTTAGAGCCCGAAGGAAACTTGTAAAGCGCAAAATAATGGTGCAAAATTATACGGTATCGATGCACAATTTGCGTTTTGCAAATAAATCGGTAAGCCGAACGCCCTTATCATTTCGTTGATTGCGCTTACGCAACGCAACACGCTCTATCACGATGCGACTATTATTAATACCCAACAAGCGGTTGCTGATGTTAGAGGTAATCATATAAAATACCAAGACTCTACGATAGACGTTAGTAGGTTTTTTTTTATACGCCACAAGATTCTTACTTATAAGAACGCTGCAGTACTTTTTTTTAAAGTGAAACATCTATTGGCGCGCCTTGGCAGTAAAAACCGACTCGTTGCGGTGACGCCAAACGACATGACGCCGTTATAGCCCCTCTACGCCACCGTTCGTTTTCGAATCATTTCGAATAAGTTATAATATTGTAGAATCGAGACGAAGTGACGATTAAAACAAACAAAAAAGTTGAAGAAAAACTTAAAAACTTTTAGGTACAGGCGAGCACAGTATTCTATTGGAAATAAAAGACGGTCCTGGGGCCTTGATTCCACCTCCAATTTTCAGATAAACTTCAAAATACCAAAAGGATCTATCGTCACCGGGAAATAAGCTTCGTATTAAATTTCAGCGGATTTCTAGAAGCCGCCTAAAATCGTTTGGAAGATTTGACCCACTTAAACTAACTAACTAATAAACATACAAACATTGCAAGTTTTTTTTTTATTTAAAAATTTGAGTGCGTTTGACTATATAAAAAATAGTTACAAAATAAAATCTTTAAAGAGTGCAGGCTGCAGTTAAATGTTTCACATCTGCCGGGCGTCCCGAACCATCATTTTTTTTTTCGACATTAGGGTATTTGACAGTATCTAAAATAAATTATAAAATATTATTCATAAATTAGCATTTCTCCTTCAAAAGCGCAAAAACTTACTTATTTGATATTTTAATCCCTTTTAAATTGAATATTTATTATAATCTTTAAATTAGTTCGTCAAAGACAATGACGTCACAAGCTAGTAACACGAATTTCAGAACAAAATGTCGTTTTTGACAGTTGATAAAAAGTAACTCAAATGACTTGTATGTACTCAAATACTGGATTGCAAAACTTGGTACAATTACAAGAAATGAACCTGAAAACAAGGTTAGAGAAACATTATTTTTATATCTCCAACCGCTGTTTTTTTTCAATTTTTTTTAGTTTATCACCATAGAAAAAATAATTAAAAAAACTTATTTCAACTTTAAACGACCTATACTGTAATGTTCATAATATGCCGCGGACATATGGACAGACAAACACGGCGAAATTAAAGGGTACCTAGTGGAACCCTAAAAAACCGTTCCCAGTACTAATATAAACTGACGGTTTGGAAATGAATTTAGTTATTTCTTTTTACATTATAAAATCGTTATATCTCCAAATTGTTTTTTTTTAATTTACATGCCTTAGAAACAACTGAACAATAATACCAATTACTCCTTTAAACATAATTTTTAGACCCTGTAGAGAAGATCGATTGCTGTCCTCATCCTCGCTCCTCGTGCACTGAATCTTTAGAAAAGTTCCTTTCCTAGCCTAATCCCAAGGGAGCAATGACTTAACCGCACTTTTTCCGACTCGGTCCCTCGTTAACCCACCTTGGATCTCCGCTGCGACGAAGGATTTTGAAAAAGGTAAGGGTCCTAACAATAGTGGAAATAGTAACTCTGTTGGGATCCTAAGTAGAAGTATAGAATAAAGCTAGAACCGCACTTGCGAGGCGCGGCGGGCGGAGTTGCCTACTGAGGCATCTGTGCCGCGCCGCGTCTCGCAAGCAAAGTATATACCTATATTAGTACTAACATACAGTATGGACACTCCCTGCCGCTCTATAGATTGCTACCTCCCCCCTCGTCACCTAGATTGATACACATTGGTTACAGTTTGGTTGACGAACGTATGGGATTTCGCCGCAATTTTGTTTGTTCGGTCATTCCTTTTTTGAAATGTCATTACTGGCCCGTTGTGTGAAGTGTCCAGGGTGTGTCGCAAGTGTGGTTTGGGTCATATAAAGTAATACAAATAATATTTGTTAGGCCGCGCCGCGGTAGTGCGGTTCAACCTTAATAAAAGTATAGAAGTTATAAAATGTATAGGTAGTATAGATTCTATCAAATAACCCGAAACCTCTTAGGTGGTCATTATTCTGACAAAATTAAAAAACTTATCTTAAAAAACCCAAGAGCCGCTTGCGGCTCGCGCACCGCTCACCCTCGATACCCAAGGGGGCGAAGCCGATGGTGACAGCTAGTATACTCATAAAAATGAATTTATTTTGTGTGTTCCTACGTTTTCGCTCATCGTTTATCCCATTGCGTTGAAACTTCGTACATTTGTTGCACGCACGTCCAGGAAGATTTATAGGAAAAACACCGCGAGTAGCTTGAGGCTCCATCGATATCCATGCGGGCGAAGCCGCGGCCAAAAGATAGTGTACTATACTGAAAAAAAATACATAAAAATACTAATCACGTCAAACCCCGTTTTTAATTTGTCAGTATGAATAATCGTGAAAGTTTAAAGTGTTATAAAAAATACATAAAAAAGAAGAAAAACATATACAACTAGCAGTCCCGGCGAACTACGTACCGCCTTACATTACATTACACTGCCCTACCCTACCCTACCCTACACTACACTGCCCTACCCTACCCTACCCTACACTACACTACACTACCCTACACTACCCTACCCTACCCTACATACACTACACTACACTACCCTACACTACACTACTCTACACTACCCTACACTACACTACCCTACCCTACCCTAAATACCCTACACTACACTACCCTACCCTACACCACCCTACACTACACTACTCTACACTACCCTACCCTACACTACCCTACCCTACACTACCCTACCCTACCCTACATACACTACACTACACTACCCTACCCTACACTACCCTACACTACACTACACTACACTACCCTACACTACACTACCCTACCCTACCCTACACTACCCTACCCTACACTACCCTACCCTACACTACCCTACACTACCCTACACTACCCTACACTACCCTACACTACACTACCCTACACTACACTACCCTACACTACACTACCCTACCCTACACTACACTACCCTACCCTACACTACCCTACACTACCCTACACTACCCTACCCTACACTACCCTACACTACCCTACCCTACCCTACACTACCCTACCCTACACTACAATACACTACCCTACCCTACATAAGAAACTTCTCCTGACAATAACGAACTCGACAAAAAAAGAATTAGCGAAATCGGTTCGTGCGTTCTGGAGTTATAGCGTCAGGAAGGAAAACCCGACTTATTTTTATATATTAGATATGTAATAAATTCTAGAACGAAAGTTTTTAAGTTTCATGAGTAAGAATGATTAGATCAAGTTAATAATAAAAAACCTTATATAAAATTGTAACTAAATGCCATTTAAAAGCTTACAGACAAGGAAATAAAATATGAAGTGTTTTCAGAACTCGATTATAAATTAATTATAACCCCATCCGTGGCGTAATGGTTTAGCTTCACATCAGGAGGTCGCGGTTTCGATTTCCAGCGGACTCTTACTTTGTAAGGTTGGGGAATCTTGGTAAGCCCACTTCCATCTTCGGCATCATCGTCACATACCATCAGGTGAGATGATGCCAAGGGCTTACCAACTATCCCATCCTCTTCGCCAGATTATTATGCATTATGTACTGGGAAATACGAGAAGGCTGATATAACACAGTCTTCGATTTCGTCTATCATCATATCAACCGAAAAACGTCTACTGCTGGACATAAGCCTCCCCCAAGGATTTCCACGACGACCAGTCCTGCGCTGCCCGCATCCACCGGCACCGGAAAACGTAGCGTAGGCAGGCCTCCCACGCGGTGGACCGACGACCTGGTAATAATATACATACTTTGACCTGGTGAAGATCGCGGTTTCGTCTATATTGTGGCAAAATGATCGAGTCAACAGTGTATTGCTACGCTTATCATAATATCTCACAATCTCACTAATATTATAAAGGTGAAAGTTTGTGAGTGTGTATGTTTGTTACTTCTTTACGCAAAAACTACTAAACGGATCTGGCTGAAATTTGGTAGGTAGTTAGAGTAGGACCTGTATTAACACAGAAGCTACTTATTTTAACGCTCGCGAGCCGCTTGCGGCTCGCGCATTGCGCACCCTCGAAAAGTCATAGAAACGTTGTCCACGCGGGTGAAGCCGCGGGAAACAGCAAATAAAAAATAAAAAAGACAATGAGTAACCTACTAAAGTGTAGCCTTTTTGGCAAATTAAGCAAAGAAAGAGTTGGACCGCAGCCAGTGTATGAAAACTGGAAATCAATGGCAGATTCAGGCCAAAGGCCAAAGTATTTGTTAAAGCTTTCAATGAGTTCACCAGAACTTTATGGGGCTTGCTTACGAAGAGACTTCAATAATACTATTTATTTTACTGGGTAGACATTTAAAGTCTGTCTTAAATAAAGTACACGTTTAAACTCTATTGCCGCGATCGTTCCGTTATATTGCAACTTCCTTGCCGACCATTCTCTATCTACGAGTATATTCATCTTTTTATTTATTCCAGTACAAAACACGTGTAACATGCATTTAAATACATATTTCACCCCAATGTAAAATCCCTAGGGGTTTATCTATTGGGGTATCAGTTTACTCGTTTACAATTTCATTCAGAACTTACAGTTTTACGCTTAATACTTTTGACCATGATTATGGAATTAGTGTTCCATAGGTATTTTTGTTAAATATCTTCAGGTAATTTATAAATTTAAGTTTGTTCAAGATATGAGATGTCTTACATAAATCATTATGTATATCTCCAGCTTACAAGAGAAAGTGGTTCGGATCAACGCGAAACCAATCGCAAATTATCCTTGCTTCTTCGTACATTTAGCCATGGAGCCATTGGGCGATTGCTCGCCTGTCACGAGATGAAACTTGATATGTACTTCTAACTTACGTCACAGTCTAAAGAATCCATACAGTCGTTGAACGGAGGACAATTGTGAGGGTTCCCAGAAGCGAGAGACGGGGGAGGTTAAGCCCCAGATTCCATAGTCAAATCTCGGGACACTTGTTCAGGAGGTGAAGTAGGAGTAACTGCCCAGTGGACAGTAACTAGTCGGCTTTGACGCAAACATAAAAGGCGTTGGTCTACTGTATGGATTCTTGCACTGTGCCTATATCGTCTGTACGAAGGGAAATGAATGAGTGGTGTGTTCTCAAGAACCATGCATATTTTATACAATACAATATTCTTTATTTATTTCATCACAACATAAATAAACTGTACTGCAGCCCGCACTAAACTTTCTCGACAATTTTTTTGTAAATTGATTTTCATACAATAATTGAATATTTTTTTTATAATTTTGATGACTCCTATTTGGTAATTTGCTTAATACATAACCTCAAATCATATGACAAAAGGATTAATTCCTACAAGTCGTTTTACAGTGAAGACTTAGCCTCAAGAGCCAAGCGTGACGGACGGACGCACGGGCACATGGACGGACGGAATTAAGATGTTCCTCTACCCTACGTACGCATAACGTCGAGAAAGTAAAAATAAGAAACAACATAGAAAAAATAATAAACAACAGACGGCTTTTATTACTATGTAGCAATCCCATTTCGTTTTAATTCCATGCTACAACTTATTGGAAAAAAATGCAACGGCACTCGGGACTAAGCCTCCACTTTCCTTCCGTCCGTGTGTCTGTCAGCGGGCTATTCACGGACCGTAATAACTAGATAGTTGAAATCATCACAGAGCGTGTAATTCATTTGCCGCTATAACAACAAATCTTTACATAAGATTATAAAAGAGAAGAAGGAAAATGAAGCCGATGGATGCGGGCAGCGCAGGACCGGTCGTCGTGGAAATCCTTGGGGGAGGCCTTTGTTCAGCAGTGGACGATTTGTGGCTGATATGATGATGATGATAAAAGAGAAAATGTAATTTTTAAAAAATAAAAGAAAAATATACATTTATTTTTTGAAAAGACTATGGAACCCTACTTTGCGCGAGTCCGACTCCCACTTGACCGTTTTTTTAATTTCTCCCATCTTGTTTTTTTAGGGTTTGACCACAATAAAAATAACTTATTATTTTACTCAAAATTAGCTAAAACGATTGGGATGAAACTCGGTACTTTACTAAACCTTACATGGCCTACAGGACGCGGAGAAAAATCGGAATATGGTTTCCTACAAGTCTCTAAAGATTTTAATGAAACTTTGTGAATAACTAGGAATTATTAAGGCCTACTGCAATGTGTTTGTTGTTACCTCCTCACGCTTAAACACCTCAACCAAGCTTGACAAAATTTGGCATGGAGATAGCCTGTGTCATGGAGAAGCACATAGGCTACCTACTTTTTATCCCGTGAAAAAGAGTCTGATACAGTTCCTGAGGGAACTGAAAAAATACTCTTTTTTGGTTGATTTATTTAACATCGCAACGGAGAGGATTGTCGTGATGCTCAAACCCTTGGACTTAGGAATCCGAAATTTTGCACAAAAGTTTCCTTATGACGTACATAAGGACTAAAACCGGATTTTATTTAGATAACGAAAGCGGGAACGAAATCACGAGCAAGAACGTTGTACACACGACCGAAGTTTCAGGCAAAAGCTAGTTAGACTAAGGCTCAACAAAATCACCATGTGTCTTCGTCAGTAAAACGACAATTCTCTTTCCTATTCCACGCACCGTTCGCCTATCTCATCTCCCCAGAAAGGAAAGGACGAAAGAATGTGTCAGTTAGGAACCAATGCCTTTAGTGGACAACCCACAGGTAGCTAATTGCTAAGGCGATCACATAACGACCGAAGTTGCGGGCAAAAGCTAGTTAGATTAAAGCTCAACAAAATCACCATGTGTCTTCGTCAGTAAAACGACAATTCTCTTTCCTATTCCACGCACCGTTCGCCTATCTCATCTCCCCAGAAAGGAAAGGACGAAGGAATGTGTCAGTTAGGAACCACTGCCTTTAGTGGACAACCCACAGGTAGCTAATCGCTAAGGCGATCACGTATGCGGCTCGGGACTTGTATAGATAGTCTGTGCGGTACTTGCTTAGAAACGGAGACACTCTCTTAAAGTTTAGGTTTAGTTTTGTAAAGGCTTACAACCAGCCAAGTGCGAGTCGGAATCGCGCTCCAAGGGTTCCGTACCACCGCTATTCAACATGAGCGCAAAAAAATGATTTTTTTTTTCATTTCAGACTATGACTCACACTTGGTAATTTTTTTTTAGTTGTTTTACTCCAGGATTCATCATCACCATCACCATATCTGCCGAAGGACGTCCACTGCTGGACATAGGCCTCCCCCAAGGGTTTCCACGACGACCGGTTCTGCGCTACCCGCATCCAGCGGCTTCCCGCGACCTTAACCAGGTCATCGATCCAGGGTAAGTAATATATTAAGTTTCACGGTTGTAATCTATTACTGTTTTTCTATAGATAGATCTAAAATCAAAAATACTTATGAAAACACGTTTTTTGTATAACTCAGTATCTGTGATTACCAATTAGTAACAGATATCCAACAGTAACTCGTATTAATGTGATAGTTACTCATGTGGATTGTTTTACTGCAGTGTCTTATCTGTTCAATTTGGTCCTGCATAGTAACGCATAGTAACGAGTAAGTAACCAACGGGACCCTGTTACTAATCCTCTGCGGTCCGTCCTTCCGTCCGTCTGTCTGTCTGTCAGCGGGCTGTATTTAATAATCAGTAATTGGTTAGACAGTTGATTTTTTTTACATATTGCCGCTATAACAGTAAATAATAAAAATTAGAAAAATTAAGGATGGTTTACAGTTTAATTTCAAATAGTGAGTTCATCTACATCATCACAAACTGCGTTTTTATATTGCCGCTATAACAACAAAGATAAAAATTAAGGGGGGTTTTTAATGTAATTTTTATTATTTGTTGTTATAGAAAATCACACTATGTGAATATTACAAATGTATATCTAATGCAGTTTTTGAAATACAGCCCGCTAACAGACAGACGGACAGCGGAGGCTTAGTAATAACAGTAATAGAATTAAAACAATATGTACATACTTACTTACTCGTTACTATGCAGGATAAAATTGAACAGATACGGCACTGCAGTAAAACAACCAACATGAGTAACTGTGACATTAACGCGAGTAACTGTTACTTTACTACTAATTACTGATACCGATATGAGTTTACTAGCGAGTTAAACCAAGATCCCTGATTAGATACCGTTATAGTTGTGTGAATTGTTGACTTTTATTATTTACTAGCTGTTTCCCGCGGCTTCGCCCGTCTGGACATAGTTTTTTGACTGTCTTTAAGGGTGATTAGTAAGTTATGTCATTTCCCACCTCCTCAACTATATCTGTGCAAAAAATCACAACAATCCATTGTTCCGTTGACATGTAAAAAAAAAAAAAAAAGTATATTTTTTTAGTTGCCTCAGGAACTGCATCGGATTATGCTATTTCCCCGAGTTAAAAAGTAGCCTATGTCCTTCTCCGTAACAAAGGCTACTATGCCAAATTTTGTCAAGATTGGTTGAGGTGTAGGTAGATGCGTAAAAAGGTAACAAACAAACAAACACATTTTCACATTTATAATATTAAGTAAGGATTTAACGCAGCTAATTAATTCATCTTTTCTGTTCAAAGATATTAGATTAGTCAGTGCGTTTTCTATGTGTATTACAGGCAATCAAAAGTAACGATGTCGAAAGATGATGATAAACTTTGAACCACCTCTTTGGCGTTATGGTTAGTTCATTAGCTTCGCATCAGGAGGTCATGCATTCGATTCCCAGCGGACTCTGACTTTGTAAGACTCGTTTTGGCTGGTGGTAGGGCATTTTTCAAGTCGGCCTGGCTAGCGACCACCTTCTTACCGTCTTGCCGCTAAACCTCAATGATAACAGCATTCATGTGTTCCAGCATGAAGATAAGATAGCTAGTCCCCCATTAGGTTGGGAAATCTTGGTAAGCCCGCTCCCATCTTCGGCATCATCGTCACTAACCATCAGGTGAGATTTTATTTTATATATAAAAAAAATGATGTTAAGGATTTGTAGATTAAAGCTAAGTAACCATCTATAGTGAACAAACAAACGCTTTCCTGCAATCTGTGGGAGTGATTCGTGAAAAGGGACGGAAGTGTGTAACAAAAAGAAATGCGTTTATTTTTACAGTCACGAAGGCTAAGGAAACATGGCCATGCCACCCAATGCGAGACCGGAGGCCGAGATGCGCGTAGGGCAAAGTAATTTTTTTTAATCTATAGCAGGGCGAAGCCCGGACCCGAAGGCCGGTAGGGTTTTTCCTTATATCAGATGTGACACATCATATGCGACTACTTGAAGGCTTGCTCCTTTTTTTGTTTTAAAGTCGTCGGCGCCAGATCGCCAAAATTCCGGCAGGTTGCGATCTGCACAAATATTCCCAGGCAGATCGTGAAAAGCCTAGGTATTTCATCGCGAGGCTCCAAAAAATACTAAGTCGACGGGGCCCCCTTCACTTCTTTTCTAAGGTATTACCAGATATGTTAAATGAACCTAACCTTTAGTGTTTTTCGAAGCCCCACCATGAAATGCCTGGGCTTTTCACTATCTGCATGGGAATTCTGGGCAGATCGCGATCTGCCGGTTTTTTACGAGCTGCCGCCTACATAGACAAAACATACATATATTTTGCTTCTTTATTGTTTATGGTAATAGACGGATGCCACGACCATTATTGTTATATATAACTGCCGACTGGCCCGATGGCTTACCGTATGCCTTCAAATCGTACAGAATAATAATGGCTATAACCAGTGACTTATATATTACTGTGGCTATAACACATCATTATGAACAGGACTAACCCTTAAACAATTGATTAACGACTTTTGTCTTGTGTATGGATTTGTTATGGAAGCTAATAAGATAACTTGCAAATTAGGAAGGTATGTGCATTAATGTCGGTTTCAAGTTGGTTTAAAGTTTCAAGGGGGAAAATTTCTACGTTAAAATATATTACTGTAGTGAGTGCCACTTGTCACTTTAATTAAGGTAAATGTCAATGTTTTCACAAACATATAAAATAGGCATGATACCTTCTTTAAAATAAAATTGTTGCATTTTAAAATATTGTGAGATATTGTGTACAAATTATTATAGAAAACTCTGATACACGTGTATAAAACCTTGTATGAGCAACAGTAAAAAATAGCAACAGCGATTAAATTAGTTTAAACATTTGTAGGTGTTTTTGGGTTCCGTACAGAATTACTTCGTTAGTTTTATCTTTCTGTCTGTCTCTTCGTTTGTTAAGATCGTTTATCTTATGTACAAGAAAAGGTATCGAGTTGAAATTTATGAAAAATACTACGGTCTACGGTTCCTTGGAGGCGTTAAAAATTCAAGCTTTTAAATTAACGCAATCGAAAGATGTGGTCATAAGAACTGACTCATCATAATAATTGGAAACACTAAACAATTAAAAAAAAACTACTTCCATTGCAACGACTTAGACCTTACTTTTTGCTAATTTTCAAAAAAAAGTACTATACCGATTTTGATAAAACTTGGCAGCTTACCGTCGAATAAAAAAAGAATAAAAAAATCGGTCAACAATCTACGAAGATATCGCGTAACAAACATACAAAAAACAAACGGTCGAAATGAAACCTCCACCTTTTTGGAAGAAATCGGCTGAAACCTATAATGTATACTTCACGTTTACCTGGAATCATGAAATTTAGCAAAAAGCTAGGTCAATCCGAAAATCGTTATGGTTTCTTACGAAACCTCCTGTGCGCAAGTCCGACTCACACTTGCCGGTTTTTTGCACTTCCATGAGGTGCTTAGTTAACAAAGTTTTTCTGGTGCCTAGCAGATAACAAAAAAAAAACGATTTGGTTCGTTACGCTCTAATAAATCTTATCTTCTTATCGATCAAGAGTTTATTTTTATTACTTGATGGTCATAATAATTATTTAAAGTGCTCTCGTGTTAGAGTCGAATCCGTCCATAGAATTAAAAATGAAAAACACGACATTTACGACTAAAAGTACCCTATGTCACTCAGGGGTTCAAGACGAATCTAAAGACACCTCGCACTTCAAAATCCATCAAGCCGTTTAGGTTACAGGCTCAGCCAAAGGAACAGACATACATACATACACCCCAAAACCCTTACCCTTCTTGTTGGGTAGTCGGATAAAACCTAGAGCGGTATTACACTGTACTTATACTGTACTTCGGTGGCTCAACCGGTAACGACTCGGTCCATCTAACCAGAGGTACCGGGTTCAAATCTGGACGGCCAATGTACCAATGAGTTTTTCAAAAAACTTACGTACATACTTACCGATTCCTTTAACGGTGAAGGAAAAACATCGTGAGGAAACCTGCACACGCCTGCGAAGAAACTCGAAGGTTGTGTGTGAAGACGACCAGCCGCACTGGGCCCGCGTGGTCGACTAAGGCCTAATCGTCTTGATTCAGGGTAGGCTCGAGCCCCTCGGTGGGGACGTATATGAGCTGTAATGATGATACTGTACTTGCATTGCCTGGGAGTCAGAAAAAAGCCCAGCAATAATAAAGGGCACGAATGGTGGGACAGCTACCTGGATGATAAGAGAAGGTCCTACTTCAGAGCTAGAAGCCGATGGCAATCAACACGTAAAAACGGTGGTAGAAGCCAGTATAGACACGAAATGGAAGAAGCTTAGCTGGCGTACCATAAACAGATTGCAGAATCGGGCAATGAAGATCCTTGGGGACGAGTATATCAACTCGCTCGTGGGCTGTCGCGCAGGCCCAGCAACGTGATAAGCGGTGTCTGCTATGCAGAGCAGTACGCTGGCACAACTGAAGATGCAATGAGTGCCTTAGTGCACAGTCTGTGCCCGGGTGACGACCTCGCGTTGAACAACGCATACCACAAACAGGTGCGTGTGCTTGCGGCGTGCATCCCCTCCGCTCAAGATGCTGAACCGGTATCGCATTCAACGCTGTGCAACATCGTTAAGATGCTTCCTAATACTGCTCCAGGGCCAGATGGCATTACCAGTAGAATCATCAAAGAAACGTAGAAAGTCACCTCACATGAGATAACGGCAGCAATGGCAGCGTGCGTGAAAGAGGGCTTCTTTCCTGAAATTTGGAAAACTGGCAAGCTTATTATTATCCCTAAAGGAAATGATAAGCCTACTACTAATGATAGGCTACTTGACCCGAAGGCGTACCGGCCTCTAACGCTGCATCCAACCCTTGGAAAGTTACTGGAGCGAATTCTGCTATGCTGCGCCCCGCACATCACGAGGGGACTCTCTGTGGACCAACACGGTTTCACGCAGAGTAAGTCGACAGTCTCGGCCTTAAAAGAAATTATAAACACGGCCAGGCAAGGCAACGGAAATAAATACATGCAGGTGGCCTGGAGGCCAATGATACTGCTGAAGACCAAGCAAGCTGGATGCCCTCCAAATATCTACAAAATGCTTTGTGATTACTTCAGAAATCGCAGGGTAGGCTTCTTCATTGGTATTAATCTAACAGAATGGAAGACATCCACAATGGGATGCCCACAAGGATCAGTTCTAGGACCAACGCTCTGGAACATCCTGATTTATGACCTGCTGCTAATGCCTTGGCCGGATGAGGTGAGCGCAGTGGCGTATGCGGATGACTTAACACTGATGGTAGAGGCGTCCACCAAAGCAGAGATCGAGCGTAAATCCTCTGCCGCACTCCCACTGGCTGAAGAGTGGGGAACCCGGTACAGGCTCAGGTTCGCCCCATCAAAAACATCAACCATGACCATGAGAGGCCGATTCAAGAGGCCGCCAACTATAAAGCTGTGTGGAGACTCCATCGCCAGTGTAATGGCGGCAAGGGTTCTGGGAGTAGTGCTGGACCAAGGATTGCTGTTCGCTCAGCATGCTGCATCAATTGAAAAAAGGGCAACCAAGAGCTTCGCCAAGATGGCCCGAGTCACATCCAGTACGTGGGGCGTCCGCTATCGAGCTCTGAAGTTAATTTACAAGCAAAACTTCGTGCATTTTAGAAGCTTCGCGCTCGAGTGATATCTAATCAGATGCCACGATGAGCTACATAATAAAGAAGTGGAATTTTGACGACGAAGGCGTTATGTAGTGTAAAACTGCTCCAGAATGGGAGAGTGAACATAAGGGAAAAGGACTGTAGAAAGAACTTGTAGGGAGTCAAGAAAGTGCAACGCCTGCGTTGCACCTCCCGCGATTCGGCCCATATGACAAGATGTCGGTGGGACCATGGGTGGTTGTTGGGTTTGTACTTACTTATTATGATTAACCTGTTAATGCTGTCACTGATGTCTTCTAATGTATTGTATTGTTGAACATTACCTTAAACAAACAAAAAATCAAAATAAATTAAATTTGAATTTCAAATTAAAAAACTAGTAATATTATAAGTAAAATTGTACAGCCGCGCTGTGCATACTTGTTTACGTAGTAAGTACGTGCTGTTGGGCTATTTGGGGATACATAAATCAATAATTAACATAAGAACAAAGAACACTAAATATTACTATTAGGTACCTTGTATCATCATCATCATCATATCAGCCGAAGAACACCCACTGCTGGACATAGGCCTCCCCCAAGGATTTCCACGACGACCGGTTCTGCGCTGTCCGCGACCCTCACCAGGTCATCGGTACACCAAGTAGAACGCCTGCCATCACTTCTACGAGCTATGAGCCCCGCCCACTGCCACTTATGTAAAGCAATTCTGAGAGCTATATCGGTTACTTTGGTTCTCCTACGGATCTTCTCGTTTCTGATTAGTTCACGCAGAGAAATTCCGAGCATAGCACACGTAGGTACCTTGTATATCGATGAAAAATTTACAAATAATATGGGAGGTACCTTCTTCCGTTTTTTTTTCTGGAATAATGAACTACCCGGTGTCATCAACATCATCATATCAGCCGAAGGACGTCAACTGCTGGACATAGGCCTCCCCCAAGGATTTCCACGACGACCGGTTCTGCGCTAACCGCATCCAGCGGCTTCCCGCGACCTTCACCAGGTCATCGGTCCACCGACCCGGTGTAGTATGCCTTAACAAGTTCTAGTAGTTTAAAAAAAGTTTATTCAAATCGTAAGAGCCATTTTTGCGAAAAAAAACGACCTGGGTTTGTGTAGGAGGTACCTCTTTCAGGTTTTTTCTGGAATAACGACCTACCCTGTAATGTAGGCTATATAAAGGTCATCATATCAGCTCATATACGTCCCCACTGAGGGGCTCGAGCCTACCGTGAATTAGGGCGAACGGGCCTTAGTCATAGAGTAGGGAAATGTTACTGGAGTACCTTGTTCGACCACGCGGGCCCAGTGCGGGTTCGTCGACTTTACACACAAACTTCGAGAGAGAAAAATAATAATTTGGCTCATTTTTTGTTTTCATTAGTACGGGACTTGCCACGTGACGTGAAGAGTGCGTGCAAACCTAAAATTAAAAGTGAAAACGTAGTATATACGTTCCCTTAGTGTAAGACAAATGATCCCCATCTAAATTTCTTTTTTTTCATGACAATACCTTCATCACTCCTACGTCGCTCGAATATAATAAAAATAAACTGTGATGTTAATTAAAACAAAAGAAACCGTAAAAGTGCGAGTCGGACTCGCGCACTGAGTGTTCCGTACCAGAACACATTTAGATTTAGATTAAAGGACTTAACTTTGTAATTAAAAAAAAGTTCTCCCTTACGTCAATTTTCCATTGCAAATATAAGTTTGTAATCGCAAAAAAATATTCAAGATTCAAGATATTTATTCAAAATAGGTGCAAATTACACTCTTTCTGATAGTCATAAAATAGTGATTACATAATTTCATTTGTAAAAAATCAAGAAATAAACAATCATTAGTAATTAAGTCAAAATACAATCCGTGATATAAAAAAAATAATGTCATTAGAACATGAAAACAATATGACACGAGAAGTTATAGGTACATCAAAATTATTGAATGTCATGAACGCCTTTGACAAGTGTAGGCCAGTTCACACGGACAGCACCCGGTCACGAGTATAACGCGAGAGTCAGCCATCGCTCCTCTCAACCATATTTTATGTGATGTAACTGATGGAAGCCGCTGGATGCGGGCAGCGCAGAACCTGTCGTGGAAATCCTTGGCCTATACCTATATGCGATCTGATGTAACTACTGTAAAATCAATCAAACCTGACCAAACCTAATATCGCTCGCTTCGCTCGCTCACCACCCAAAAAACATTACCTAGCCAGTGTTGGGTAGACCTTGCTGTGTACGGTTAAACGCCGAATACCAACTAATAATCGGACGTTACCCAGACAACTTTAGCCGGCTAATCTTAAGTTTATGTTCACACCCACCTCTTACCGTGACATATATAATATAATCTGAATCTCGGAAACGGCTACAACGATTTGCTTGAAAATTAGTATACGGGGGTTTTTGGGGATGAACAATCTACATATTTAGATAGGTCTCAACACCGAGCAAAGCTCGGACGCCCAGGTACTTACACTCTAAATTAGACATATTATTATTTCCCTAAGTAAAGGCAAGAAAACCAGTTCTTGAAGCAGTTGCTTCACATCACAACTTCACCTACCCAAATAGTTATTGAGATGCAATCAAACGCATTAAAAATTATAAATGCAAACTTGTTAAGTGATGATCTCGATAAGACGCTTTCAATCATAAACGTTATAAAAACTCATAAAAAAGTAATCATAATTGGTGAACGCTTTCGAAATTTTCATATAAATAACATCGCACCCACTTTAAAATCGTCTTGGTTTTTCACACCATAAAAACATTAATGGCTTTAATATATTAAATACCTTTTAGAGTATCATATAAAAATATTTGGAGAACGGTATAGGAAGCGTCCAAAGTGAGAAAACGTATCATTTTTCTATGGCATTATAAATATCTAATCAAAAGTAAACGACGCCCAGCGAAGCAGTGATGAAACCACAGATTTTTGTAACACGAGAAAGGCATTCGATGTGACAACTTACAATAGTAATTTGTTTTGACATGCTGTTAATAATATTATTATGCGTCTAAATAAGCCTGTCATAGCATGGAACATTATAGGAATGCAGATGATCATATTATATGATATTATGTTAAGGCCTTAAGATAGGTCAAATGACAATATTCAGTTCAAATTATTGAAAGACTGTGCAAACCTGTCAATATGGGAAAAAATATAATATACTTTACTTAAAGTAATAAAAAATCGATTTAATTAAATACAACTTTTACCGATTGCTTTAACGGTGAAGGAAAACATCGTGAGGAAACCTGCACACGCCTGCGAAGAAACTCGAAGGTTGTTTGTGAAGTCGACCAACCCGCACTGGGCCCGCGTGGTAGACTAAGGCCTAATCGCCCTGATTCAGGGTAAGCTCGAGCCCCTCGGTGGGGACATATATGAGCTGTAATGATGATGATGAACTTTTGATGTAAAAAAAATAAACCGTAGCACCTCTTTTTGGCATTAATTGCAAAATTTCTCAAAAACAAATAGTTAATGTTGAATGAAACCAACACACAAAAATCGGTGACTTTCTTTCCTTTCAATTGAAGTCATTTTTTTTAAACTTATTTGAAAAAAGAAAAGTAATAAAAACATGTAAAAATCGAGAATTGGGTGTTCGGTTTCAACTTCATTCAAGGCCGCATTGATTTGAACTTAAAATGAATAGATTTACGTTCGATATTATTTTCACACGTATCAACCTGCTCGGATTGAGGCATCTTAAAGCCTTAAAGTGAATAGACTTAAATTCGATATTATTTTAACACGTATGATCCTGCTCGGATTGAGGCATCTTAAGTAGGTAAAAAAGTAAAATACGTTAAGAACAAGGAAATTAGGCACTGTGTAAGGCCTGTCGCACCCCGCGCTGTAGGCATGAAAATTTACCTACGCCGCGCAGCAGGCTGCGCGGCCCCCTGCATGGGGCAATTCAGTAGTCAGAAGAGAAGAGTTATAGATGTATATACGCGATAGAAAAAGAGACAACTTGTAGGTGAATTTAACTGTAGGTAATAAGCGCCGTGCGACCTGAATTTGAACTTTATTGTGTCGTAGCAAGAGTCGACATTTATTTAAATGATTTTTCGGAGTTAACCTTCTTTTACGTTGTAAATAGTCTTTATTCTTTGACTGTGTGTTTAGCCAAAGAATAAAGACTATTTACTAGTTTAGCCTAAAAGTAATCTATTATTTCTTCAAGCCGGTACACATCACTACCATTCAATACTGTTAACATGGACACTCCCTGCCGCTCTGTAGATTCCAACCTCACTCCCTCGTCACCCAGATTGATACAGATTGGTTACAGTTTGGTTGTCGAAAGTATAGGATTTCGCCGCCATTTTGTTTTTTCCGTCATTCCTTTTTTGAAATGTCATTTCTGGCCCGTTGTATGAAGTGTTCAGGGTGTGCCTATAGCTTCTTTTACACGACTGCCCACAAAAAAGAAGTCTACTCGTATTGTTTTCAGGTTTTAATATTATATGCATGTATGTATGTTTCTTTATTCTACGATATCTTCTAAACGGCTTGATGGATTTTAGAGTGCGAGATATCGTTAGATTCGTCTTGATCCCGTGAGTTACGTAGTAACTAGTGTCTCATCTGTGCCATGAGTGACAAAGGTTACGTTTTACCCAACTTCCCAAAAAAGAGGCGTAATGTTTTATGCAGGTTTCCTCACGATGTTTTCCTTCACTGTAAGAGCGTCGGATAAACGTACATATGAAATCGAAATTGAAGTTTCCTGTTTTTCCACTATGTGGGTGATGGTTGACACCGGCGTAGAAAAAATAATCTACGGTAGTGTTTACCGTTCGCACAGTGGTGACCAGGAGACAACCAGGCTAACTGAACATCTGTGTGAGGCCGCCGATGAGGCTCAACTCAGGTACCCAACCGCGCAGCTGGTTCTTCTCGGGGACTTTAATGCCCACCATCAACAGTGGCTCTATCCATACGAGAAGACTGATCGCGCTGGAAGAGAGGCGTTCAAACTTGCCCTAACGCTAAATCTCTCCCAGCTGGTCGACCAGCCAACGCGTGTACCTGACGTTGACGACCAAACGGCTAACTGTTTGGACCTTCTGCTGACAACGGAACCAGACCGATATAGTGTGTCAGTATCCTCTCCTTTGGGTACCTCTGACCACTGTCTGGTGAAATCTGTGCTGTCATGTTCACCTCCTGATCATAGTCCTAAGGGTACTAGACGGGTATGGCGGTACAAGTCAGCAGACTGGGATGAGATGCGCCACTTTTTTGCATCTTATCCTTGGCGGCAAACGTGCTTTTCTTCCAGCGACCCGTCGAGTTGCGCGACAGCAGTCTCAGAGGTTATATGTCGTGCAATGGAATACTACATTCCATTTTCCGACATTCCTCTGGAATACAAAGCGCGCCCATGGTTTGGTGCTGAGTGTACCAGGGCTGAGGCCCTGAAGCATTCGGCTTATCAAGCCTGGGCTGACGCTCGAGCTCGCAAAGCTCCGGAAACGCGTTCCCGGAAGAAAGACTTTAATAAAGCTGCCAAGTCCTACAAAAAGACACTGCGCAGGGCACGCTTTGACCACATAAGCCATATTGGATCAAAACTTGCCTCCTACCCTTCTGGGAGTAAGGCATTTTGGTCCTTGGCTAAGTCGGTTGAGTCGAATTTCTGCCGCTCGTCTTTGCCTCCACTGGTAAAACCTGACGGATCACTGGCACACTCCGCTGCTGACAAGGCAAATTTATTTGCCTGTATGTTTGCTGAAAATTCGCGTCTGGATACTGCAAATAATACACCACCTCAGATACCTCCATGCGGTACTGTAATGAACTCTTTTCGTATTCGCCAAAAAGAGGTTCTTAAAACTCTTTGCAGTCTAGACGTGAACAAGGCCAGCGGTCCTGACGGTATTCCTGCCATAGTTCTAAAGAACTGTGCTCCTGAGTTGTCTCCTGTGCTGACACGCCTGTACCGCCTCTCTCTCAAAACCGGTATAGTTCCAAAGTCTTGGAAGCTTGCCAACGTGCAGCCCGTGCCTAAAAAAGGTAGTCGTGCTGACCCATCAAACTATCGACCTATTGCAATCACCTCCATACTCTGTAAGATTATGGAGCGTGTATTGAACACCCGCCTCTTAGCATACCTAGAAGACAATGACCTCCTGAGTGACCGTCAGTATGGCTTTCGCCGGGGTCGGTCAACGGGAGATCTTCTAGTGTATGCTACGCATGTATGGGGTGAAGCCATAGAGAAGCACGGTGAAGCTCTTGCCGTATCTCTCGATGTCTCTAAGGCATTTGATGGGTCTGGCATGCTAGCCTTATTGGTAAGCTTCCTTCCTACGGAATACCTACTGGTTTGTGCGACTGGATATCTGACTTCCTGAGGGAACGGTTCATTCGAGTGGTCGTTGATGGCTGCTCGTCTGACCTATTGGCTATTGATGCCGGGGTACCTCAGGGCTCAGTTCTCTCCGCAACTTTGTTTTTGCTGCACATAAACGACCTGCTGAAACCCGGTATATTTGGGTACGCAGACGACAGCACGGTTGCGGAGAGATACTTGTCTAGTGCTCGAGCTAGGGGTCCGGATATACAATCTCAGAGAGAGGCCATGATTGAGCGCGTGAACCTAACACTCAAGGCAGTCTCTGACTGGGGCGATGCCAATCTTGTTAGGTTTAATGCCTCTAAAACGCAGGCGTGTCTATTTACTGCTAAAAGGAGTCCTTTTACCCTGACTCCTACTTTCCGAGATGAATCTATTCAGATCTCCGACCATCTTGAGCTCCTTGGCGTAGATTTAACATCCGATCTCAATTTCGGGAGATACATTGAATCCAAGGCAAAAACGGCAGCCAAAAAGCTTGGTATACTCTCGAAGGTGAGACTTCACTTCACACCAGAGCAGCTTCTAATATTATACCAAGCTCAAGTTCGGTCATGTATGGAGTACTGCTCTCACTTATGGGACGGATCGGCTCGTTACCAGCTAGATGCCTTGGATTCTATCGACCGACGCGCTAGGAGACTCATCGGCGACGAGGAACTTGTATCAAACAGGCTCCAAAGCCTCGAGCATCGCCGCAAAGTCGCCTGTCTATCGGTGTTCTACAGGATTCATTTCGGAGAGTGTGCCCTGGAGCTTCACAACCTCATTCCCCCCTCTCCATTTCATCATCGGACGACCAGGCGCGGAGGGCGGTTCCATCCCTTTGTCGTCAATGTTCCACCTTTACGCACGAAGCGTTTTGCGTCTTCGTTTATCATGCGAACGGCCAAGGAGTGGAATTCCCTTCCGGCGTCTGTATTCCCCGATTCGTACAATTTAGGAATCTTCAAGACGAGAGTGAATAGGCACTATTTGAGTTTGCGTGTCACATCCTCGGCTGCATCGGCACTTACCATCAGGTGAGGTGCAGCCAAACGTACTCAAATTCTTAATTAAAAAAAAAAAAAAAAAAAAAACACATTGGTACGTGGCAGAATTCGAACCACGACCTCCCGTTCAGGGGATAGCGGCCCTTGCCATTAAGCCGCCGACGCATAAAACATTAGTTAAAATAAACAACCAAAAAATTATACATTAAAAACTCGACTGCACAAAAACAAAAACATGAACACTCTTTTTGGGCAGTCGGGTAAAAATGTATCCTTTGTCACTCACGGGACCAAGACAAATCTAACGACACCTCGTACTCCAAAATCCATCAAGCCGTTTAAGCCACAGGCTCAGCCAAACATATATACGTACACATCTACAATATACACACATATAACTGGACAAGATCCCTTCAAGGAATAAGTCCCCATTTGTAAATCTTCTACCTTTTGTACTTTTGTTTTTTTATGGTATATTTGATGTGCAATAAGGAAAAAACAAACAAACATCCTAAAAACAGTATCCTCCTGTTTTGGAAGTCGGTTAAAAAGGATGATCATATCAGTTAGTGAACTTTACAAATTGATGGCTATGGAATGCTTTAAAAAAACTCTTCTACTGGTTTTATAATCACCTCTAAACCACAACATCATAGTTCCCTTATCTTTCATCAGGGACCAGTAGACGTTTTATTTGATGTCCACTGTCCGGTGATGAAGATTACTCGGTAATCAAATCATTACTGACTTTAAATATCACGTTTCCCTTTAAATAATAAAATTAATAAAACTCTTTTAAATTTCGAACTGGGAGCTAGGACATCGACCACACACTACATATTATAAGATGCATCTTTATTTTTAAATTAGGTATTCTCTTAACTATGAACGCACTTTTTCCCTTTAAATAATAAATATGTGACTGACTTTAACCCTAGATCACTAAACATTAGTCTCACAGGCAACACGGCTCTGACGCATTCGCTGTCTAGGTATGTTCCCGTTACCGCACCCCTCCCGGCCATTCAGTACCTCCCTCATTCGGCCAATCAGGACCCGTGCACACGCAATTGATGCTTCCTGGGTTCCTGGTTCTGGAGATTTAACATAATAGTACATAATTTGACATAATAGTCTCTTAGGCTAATTAATGTTTAGTGATTACGCCACAATAATTATAAAGGTTAGTTTTTATGACATTATTGTTTTTTTACGATTTTACTGTAATAACTAATTACTGATTGATTTTAATGAATACTAAATATGAGTGATACTAATATTAGCTTTCACCAAGCAGTTAGAGGACCGCTAAAGCTTACAGAGTCCTCTGCCGTTGCAAGACGGCGATTTGCGGGGAACATACGGTTTCAGTGTGTGACGACTGCCAAGAATATTTTTTTTTAACTTTTTAATTAGTTATGTGTTAGCTTAGTGGATTTTCCTTGCTTTATGTAGATTTTTTCTAAATAAATGCTTTGATTTTGAAAAATACTGAGGATTCAATTTGTTAGTTTGTAGGACTAATGTTTAGTGACAGTGTTACTGGAAAATAAGTTTAATGATCTAGGGTTAAATATCATGTTTCCGTTTGAATAATAAAACTTTTAAAATTCGAACGGGAAGGACTTGACACCGACCACACACTACATATTATACGATGCATATTTATTTTTAAATTAGGGATTATTTTAATTATGAACGCTGTTTTTCTTAGGGAGCACCACATGACAAACAAAATAAATTAATAAAACAGGTATTCTGAATGCTCAAAACAAAACGCAGCAAATAATTACCTCTTTTTTAAAGCAGGAAAAGTGCTAAACTTACTTGTGCACTGAGGGTTCTCTACCCGTTTTCTTGATAAATAGAAAGAATTTTTAGAACTAAACTTTTGAGTATCTTAATAAGAGCTACGTAATACTAATAAAAAGACTAAAAAATGATTAATTTATTTTTAACTTTTTAGTTTCTGTTTTCGTTGGTTAATTTTTTTTATTAAAAAGTTTGTATTTTTTACGTCTAAAATGTACTAATTACTGCCTAAGCTAATTCGAGGTAGAATCGGTTAATAGGTAAAAATCTAGTATCCCTATTTTCTTACCCTTAGCGGTGTTATTTTTGAAATTTAAATGAGACTAACTCTATCCAATTAAAAAAAACCGGCCAAGTGCGAGTCAGAACTACACACAAAGGGTTCCGTACCATCATACTAGATGACGATAGTACAAAGGGTTCCTTACCATCATAGTAGATGGCGCTAGTTTCTTCCCATTTAAAAAAAAACGCGTTTTTTGTATGAAGACCCCCATACTATTTTACTTTTTCAAATTTTTAGTATTGTTATAGCGGCAACAGAAATACATCATCTGTAAAAAATTCAACTGTATAGCTATCACGGTTCATAAAATACAGCCTGGTGCCAGACGGCATACAGACGGACGGACAGCGGAGTCTTAGTAATAGGGTCTCGTTTTTACCCTTTGGGTACGGAACCCTAAAAATCATCCAATCGGACTATTTGCAAAAGTTATACGCGGTCTTACTAATACATAACAATATACGTATCGACTTGAAAAGGTTCTCCTTTTTTCGTCGGTTAATAATTTTAACTGAGTACCTTTTAGATATTTGTCATAGGTATATCAAATGAAGCGTATGGTACTATAGACTACAGTGTACAATAATAGGGTCTTATTGGCACCTTTTGGGCAAAGAGTATAATAATCTTGTTACTTTCGAATAAGAAACCCTAAAAGCTACATAATGAAATTCCGCCTCCCGAGCGAGTAACGGAGTGCGGACGGGTACGTACGGCACAGCGGAACGTAAGTGGGCCTTTGCAGGGCTCATTGAGGCCACTACAGTAAAGTCTGTCTATACATATGTGAACGAACTATAAATTCACAAAATTGGTCAATCCATTGATCGATTTTGTATTGTATGAAGAGGTCTTTTGTCTTACGATGAAGGAAAACATCGTGAGGAAACCTGCACACGCCTGCGGAGAAACTCGCAGGTTGCGTGTGAATTCGACTAACCCGCACTGGGCCCTTATTCAGGGTAGGCTCGAGCCCCTCGGTGGGGACGTATATGAGCTGATATGATGAAGAGGTCTTTTAAAAGCTTTCGTTTAATTTACTATGTTTGTATACCTATAATAACATGTATGTTCGTTTGTAAAGGTCAAATCTTGCAATCGATTTGAGAACGACGTCCGATTGAGCTGAAATTTGGTATTAAGCCGTATTTCTCTGAAGCCTCCGTGGCGTAATTGTTAGTCCATTAGCTTCACACCAGGAGGTCGCGGTTTCGATTCCCGGCGGGATCAACTTTGTAAGACTTTATAAGGCATTTTCATAGTGCGCCTGGCTAACTACCACCATCTATTAATATAATAAAACTGTAACGGGGCCGTGTCTGTACATGAAATATTTTTGGAAAATAATAACTGTGGTGGACATTACTAACGATACAGAGGCCAAAACAACAACTTTTGGAATTTTTGTCTGTCTGTCTGTCTGTCTGTCTGTATGTTCGCGCATCACGCAAAAACTACCAGGCCGATTTTGATGAAATTTTGTATGGTGGTTCCTTATATCCCGGGTTAACATATAGGATACTTTTTATCCCAGAAAATTCAAGAGTTCCCGTGGGAAAATCGAAAGTATTCATTTATAGAATGGCTCACCACGCAAATGTGGCTTGACCTATTACAATCAAATTTTACACGTTGATACCCTTATCGCGAACTAAAACTGGGACATTGTGAATCCCAAAAAAAAATGGGTTCCTACAGGAATGCAAAAAATAGTATCTTTAGAATGACTCAACGTCAAAATATGAAAAATACATTGGGATGGGGTGTTTTTGACCATCATTGTATAAACGGGTATTCTTTATCCCGGAAAACTAAAGAGGTCCCGTGGGAAATTATCTATCGATACTTACAATAATATTACTAGAGTACTTTTTTCTATATATTAGCTACACATACCATACATTATAATCATAGTAGCAGAATGTCAATAGATGGCACTGCAGGGATAATAAAACGCGCTTAAGTTGTATTAAAACATTAAAATATTATTTCATACTTTTGAGTGGATTTCTTATAAGTATTTTTCAGCATACGCTACTTTAAACTCTGGAACTATGGTACGATAGCGATGTGTTTCATAGACGAACAGAGAGGTATTTTTTTACAGATTCCAATCGTTTAAACAAATAAAATCACAATCGAGTTTAGCATCTTTTAACAGGAGGCACAGATATGGGAACTCTTCTGACGGCGACTATTTGCGTGTGGCAGTTGCTCTCCGCCTGCAATATCAATATCTGTGAACCTCATCAATGTATTTGCGGGTCTACAGCGGAGGCAATTGGCCATCACTCACTGAGTTGCAGTCGTGTTTGTGAAGATTCCCACGTCACCAATTCCTTAATGACCTCACTCGGAGGGCACTGGTCTCGGCCAGATGGAATTGATTCCAGACAGAATGGAATATTCCATCTTTGATGCAGCCGCCGGCCGGGTTATAGTCGATCTGATGGCAAAAGGCCGGAGGGTTTAAACAGGTGCTATGGCAGAGAGGAACGCGTCTGCTTTGGGAAGCCACTTTTTCTGCCTCACTCCTTACCCGTACGATACTGCTGCTCAATTTGCGGTGAGAAAGAAGCATAATAAGTACTCGGTCTTGGAGGCAAATTACTGCTTTGTGCCGCTGGTCTGTGAGACAACCGGTTGCTGAACCCTCAGAGGCCTTTGCCTTCACAAAGGAGATTGGCCTTCGCCTTCGAGAGAGGACATGTGACGTGAGGTCCTACCTGCTGCTAAGGTTGTCTATTGCCATCCAGCGCGGCAACGAGAAGTGCATCTTGGGCTCCTTTGGAGCTGATACGACTCGAGGATTTGACCCATATTAATATTGTTAGGAAATTTTATTACTAGATTGATACCTATAATGATTTGAATTAGTTTTTTGATAATATAGGTATATGTGTTATTTCATCATATCAGTTTATATACGTCCCCACCAAGGGGCTCGACCTGCCCTGAGTTAGGGCGATCTAGCCTTAGACGATCACGCTGGTCCATTGCGGGTTGATTGACTTCACACATAAGCTTCGAATTTCTTCGCAGGCGTGTGCAGGTTTCCTCACGATGTTTTTCTCACCGTAAGAGCGTTGGATAAACGTACATACCAGTATGAAATCGATATTCGTATAGATATTGGTAAGTGGCAGGATTCGAACCACGGCCTTCCGGACAGGAGGAAGTGGCCCTAACCGTTTTGCCACCGACGCTCTATATTTTATTTAAGATTTAGAAATCCTTACTTAATATTATAAATGTGAAAATGTGTTTGTTTGTTTGTTACCTATTCACACTTCAACACCTCTACCAATCTTGATGAAATTTGGCATGCAGGTAGCCTGTATCACTGGAAATGAAATAGTCAACCTTTTATCTGTGGAAATCATCATAGCCCGATGCAGTTCCTGAGGAAACTAAAACAATACTCTTTGTTCGTTTTATTTAAAATCGTAAAGAAAAAATTAATTGGTGTGATTTTTAGCACAGAGATGAGGTGGAAAATGATATAATTTACTAATAAGTATATCCTGACATAGTTCCCGAGGGATCTGGGGACAACTGTTTTCTACGCTCGCGCACGTCGGTGGCGTCGCAACGGAGCAACGGATTAAAGTGATTTTTTGTATAGAATTTGTTGAGGGGGTGGGAAGTGACAAAGACTGCTAATCCGAATAGCCCGATACAGTTCCTGAGGTACCTGGAGAAAACTCATGTCCACGCTTGCGAGCTGATTGCGGCTCGCGCACCACTCACCCTCAAAAAGAGTCATAAAAGCTATGTCCACGTGGGCGAAGCCGCGGGCAAAAGCTAGTCTTATCTAAGTCTTGCCCCAAACATCAGTGTTAACATCAATGATGTGTTCCAGCTTGAAGATAAGATAGCCAGTTCTCCATTGCGTTGGGGAATCTTGGTAAGCCCGCTTCCGTCTTCGGCATCATCGTCACTTACCATGAGGTGAGATGATGTCAAGGGCTCACTAATTATGGATTTTTTTAAACTACCAACTGGATTTGTTTTCATAACGCCTTAAATTTTTACCCGACTGCCTAAAAACGAAGAGTAATGTTTTAATGCAGTTAGGTTCTTAATTTTTAATGAATTGTTTACGTTTATATTTAATCTAAATATCAGAATTAGTACACCAACGACGATGAAAAACTATGATATCGCGGCCTGCTAATTCAATCATTTTAGAACAACATTTCATTTTTATTGATAGATAATAATAATTTACTTAAATGGCTATAGTAGCAGTCGAGTTTTGGTACATCCTGTATAGGCAAAAACTGTAGATGAAAATAGGAAAACCACTTTATTAAAAACGGTCAATAAAAGGAAGTTTATTTCTTACAATTTTCCATCTCTTTCGTCTCATTTTGCCCAAAATCGTCAAAATACAAAAATAACTAAAGCAATTCTCATGTGACCTCCCAGTCACATAGTGCTATTGCAGACGCCTGCAGGGGTTACATATGTATTAGGTTGCAGGTTTGCAGGCAAAGCCACTCTTTGTTCGCAGGTGAATAGAGCCTCGCTACATGCCACTTTTATTAAAACTAACTTTATTGTAGAGCTTTGCTTCTACTTGAACCTGGGTTTTGTGCCTAACGTGGCATGTATTGTTGGAGAATGTTGCATAGGACTTGATTTTCATTCACATTTGATAAGTCTATGTCAAGATTCAAGATATTTATTCAAAATAGGTGAAAATTACACTCTTTCTGATAGTCATAAAATAGTGATTACATAATTTCATTTGTAAAAAATCAAGAGGTAAACAATCATTAGTTAATAACGTCAAAATCCAATCCTTGATATATAAAAAAAAAACAAATTATGTCATTAGAACATGAAAACAATATGACACGAGAAGTTATACATTAAAATCATTGAATGTCATGAATGCCTTTGACAAGTGTAGGCCAGTTCACACGGACAGCACACGGTCACGAGTATAACGCGAGAGTCAGTCATCGCTCCTCTCAACCATATTAGAGGGAAAGGAACGACCAGGCTCCCGATGCGCCACCATCCGCACGAACATTTAAGCGAGCATGCACCACTCATGTCAATGCTAAGATAAAAATATTAATTAAAAGAAGTACTATACTTGTCATGTCTCGTCGCTTCCACGTCAATTCTTAGTTTGATCTTCATTTAATTACTAGTCATCATCTCACTTGATGGTAAGGGACGATGATGCCGAATATGAAAGCGGGCTTACGAATATTCCCCAACGCAACGAGGGACTGGCTATCTTATCTTTATGCCGGAAGACATCAATGCTGTTAACATTGATGTTTGGTGGTAAGACTTAGATAAGATGGTAATAGCAGCGGGCACAAGACTTAATTTACAGATATAAAATAACTGAACAAGGAATGAATGAATTAATGATTTATTTATTGTATTGCTTAGGTACACAAACAAAAATAAAAAAGAGAAGATAAACAAAAAAAAATCCTACTACAAAGGATTTTTTTAAAAGGGAAACAAAAGCAAAAAAGCTTCGCGTAATTTTTATAACTTATATTGTTTCCTATTCTTTTAAGAACTAAATAAATAAAAAAAAATAATAATTGTTTATTCTTGACATAAACATTATACTACCTATCAAACCTGATCATGTAAAGCAAGGTAAAAACGTTAACACAAAACTTTTTTTGCGTTTGGTAAGTGCCGATGTAGCCGAGGAAGCTCAAATAGTGCCTATTCACTCTCGTCTTGAATATTCCTAAGTAATACGAATCGGGGAATACAGACGCCGGCAGGGAATTATTATTCCTTATTATATATCTAACATTCCACCTAGGTACCTAACAAAAAACACGAAAATACATTGTCACTATAATAAAGTCTTAATAAATTGCATCTTACTGGCAAAGTTGTCGGCGGCAGGCAGCGCTCGCGCACCGCCGCATTTTTTACGTGACAGCACTAAACAAAAACCTAATACAACTTCGTGAAGACGAGCCCATGTGCATTGAAAATGTGAAAATTCGGGCACTTTGGTGAACCCCAATGAAGACCTGTATACGAGCTATGTGAACCTTGGATCGTATGTGACGTTGGGGAAGTCAAGTTCTCGAGTGGCGACCGCGCAGCGGAAGACTTAGCGTAGACAGGCCTCCCTCGCGACGGACTGACGTACTGGTGAAGGTCGCGGAAAGACGATTGATGCAGATGTAATTTATGTAGCTTTGAATAAATGTTTTATCTATCTATCTATCTATCTAACCCAGCAGTGGACCTCTTTAGGTAAATTAATATTTAGTATTCTTAGCTTTCAGCTGATAATATTATGAAGTATGAAATACAGGATAACAAAATTATACTCATAAAGGACTGTACTCATCATAGCAAACAACTTTATCCAAAAAACTTAATAAATACTTTAAAATGCGATTTGACTAATGGGTCTCTTAAGAAACGTTGTTCAGTCTGATGAGTAGAAGCCCCAGTTAACGGCTCCTACAGCAATTCCGTTGCACCCTGTATAATTATTTGATAAAATAACTTCTGGTGACGGGGTGTAAAAATAATAACAAAGTACAGGCAGGAATTAATTAAACATTAAAACCAGACTGCATAAAAACTTAACCTCTATTTTTTGGCCAGTCGAGTAAAAATATATCCTATGTCACTCACGGGATTAAGACAAATCTAACGACACCTCCACTCCAAAATTCATCAAGGCGTTTAGATTACAGGGCGCGCTAAAGAAATAAACATTACATCTTATATATAAAATTCTCGTGTCACAATGTTCGTTCCCGTACTCCTCCGAAACGGCTTGACCGATTCTCATGAAATTTTGTGAGCATATTGAGTAGGTCTGAGAATCGGCCAACAACTATTTTTTTAAGGTTAGGTAGTGTAGGGTAGTGTAGTGTACGTAGGGTAGGGTAGGGTAGGGTAGTGTAGTGTAGGGTAGTGTAGTGTAGGGTAGTGTAGGGTAGGGTGGGGTAGTGTAGTGTAGGGTAGTGTAGTGTAGGGTAGTGTAGGGTAGGGTAGTGTAGTGTATGTAGGGTAGGGTAGTGTAGGTTATGGTAGTGTAGGGTAGGGTAGTGTAGTTTAGGGTAGGGTAGGGTAGTGTAGTGTAGGGTAGGGTAGGGTAGGGCAGTGTAATGTAATGTAAGGCGGTACGTAGTTCTCCGGGACAGCTAGTAATCAAATATAAACATACACATATACACTTGAAAAACATAACATTCCTTCTGGCACAGTTGCGTAAAAAAACACATCGATATATTATTTATACGTTTTACTGATTAATAAGTTGGGTATGTTACAATAAGAATAAATTTGCTATACAAGAGAAACTGAATAGTGTTAGAACGTAATTAATTAATAAAAATGCTATCAATAGAAACTACATTATCATTCTTTACCGAAGTGGAATATCAATGGAAGGAAACAATCGATCGCGAAAATAAATTTGCCACAAAATGCGTTTGCGAATGAGGAATACGTCCCAGCATAATATCTGTGATAATATAATATCTGGTCCCACGAGTGACTGTCAATATAGCAGGCAGTGAGTGCCCCAGAAAACCGTATCCTACAGATTTGAAAGTTTTATAATGATAATATTTAAAGAAAAAATATTTGGAGGGGCAGCTCTTGAGGTTGATGTCAATGGCAGCAACGTGATGCTGTTACGATGCATTTTACAATTCCACACAAAACTGTAGTATGTTTGCCTTTTTTAGTGGAAAATTGAATCTGAGCTGGGATTTTAATAAAAGTTACGCGGAGCGGCAGTGATCGCTGCAGGGAAGTTTGTAATGAAGGTACTTCTGGTTTTTATGTTACATCTAGGTAGGGTATTCGTTTGCATTTTGTTGAAGCTAAACTATATTAAATATTTCATTCATATCAGCTCATATACGTCCCCACCGAGGGGCTACCCTGAATAAGGGCGATCGGGCCTTAGTCGACCACGCGGGCTCAGTGCGGGTTAGTCGATTTCACACACAACCTGCGAGTTTCTTTGCAGGCGTGAGCGTTTCCCCTCACGATGTTTTCCTTCACCGTAACAGCGTCGTATAAACGTACATATGTAATCTAAATTCGAATCACATTAGTACGTGGCAAGTTCGAACCATGACCTCCCGGAGGCAGCGGCCCTAGCCATTACGCCACCAACGCTCTATCTAATATTAATATTAAATAATATAAGAACGAAAAAAAAAAGATATTTTAATCATTGCCACTCACTCCTTAATTCAATACTGTTTGTTTTGGTGCACAGATTATACAGGGTTTAGGAGCCGTTAACTGGGGCTTCTACTCATCATATTGAACAACTCTCACCAAAAAACTCAGTCAATTCCAAAAAAAAAACGACGCTCCAAACATAAATTCATAATATTGTTCAATCAACTAATCGATTTGTATGAATCATCATTCTCCTGGCTTTTGTGCCATTTTTATTTGGGGTCAGCCCCCGTGTTTGCTTTCTCCAAAGTATCCTGTTGCTAGTTGTCTCTGTGTCTCTATCACTCTCTTTACTCTTTCATGTCTTTTTGTATAGTATCTACGTAGCCAAGTCATTGCATGCCTCCTCTCTCACTGCTCCATCGACTTGTATGGAAAGTTTTAAACTAATTATTTGTCACACATATTGGTATATATCTACACTAATACACATAAAAAAAATAAAACTGCGTTTTTAATTTGCCAGCGACCGGTTTCGAACACCATCTTCAGGCAGACTGATCTGACTTGTCTGCCTGAAGATGGTGTTCGAAACCGGTCGCTGACAAATTAAAAACGCAGTTTTATTTATGTATGAGGAATTAGTGTAGATATACCGCACTGGGCCCGCGTGGTCGACTAAGGCCTAATCGCCCTAATTCAGGGTAGGCTCGAGCCCCTCGGTGGGAACGTATATGAGCTGATATAATAATAATAATAATATATATACCAATATGTGTGACAAATAATCAGTTGGTAATCTGAAGATGGTGTTCGAAACCGGTCGCTGACAAATTAAAAACGCAGTTTTGTTTATTTTATGTGGAATTAATGTAGACATATACCAATATGTGTGATATAAAAAATTCCACCAAGAACCTACAATCAAAAGTATCAACTAATTATTTCTATAGTTCAAATTTTTCATCACAACTATTCGAAAAACGACGATTGGTTCCTCAATAAGTGCGAATAAAATTCTACTTTGTTCCCTAGGGAGTTTTGCTTTCTCTCTTCTGATTGGTCCACGTCCGTGCTTCTGTTTTCTCATTGATGAAAAATTGTGCGTGTCACTCGGGGCCAAAATATTTGATTCTTGTGCGACGTATATTTAATTCCACACTAAGCTCAGGATTACTATAGAATCCTTCGCTTAGCTCAGAATTCAAACTAACACCCTCAGAACAAAATATAACTTTGTCCCCTTGTTACACAAATAACTATATTTGGCAAATTGGCTATGAGTCTCTTGGAAGAAGTTTTTTTTACTGAGGATCAAACAAACAGTTACATAATAATAAAACAATAAAGTACGTATCTAATGTGTTAGTTATTATGTTACCAAACAGTTAAAATAAGGAATGGAAATAACAAAACGAAAACAAAAGCAAGTTATTATAGAATGCTATTTGCTAAATATTGATTGATTAATTTTAAACAAAACAAAAGCTACTATCTTTAGATCTACTTACATATAATACATAAACTTACTTTTATTTTAAATTTTAAACGCATCTAAGATATCTTTCTTGTACTTATTTAACGGTAACGCAAAAATGACAATATTGTTAAATTTATTATTATAAGTATGCACACATCGATAAAGTGGAGATCTGTTTCCAGAATTAGTACGACAAAATGATGTTGAGAATAATTTATGTATACGAGTTGTTTAACATTAGAGTAGAAGCCCCAGTTAACAGCTTCTACACCATGACTATGATCCTGTATAGATATCCGTACAATTAATATGAAGTAGTAAGTAAGTAAGTAAGTAAGTATTTATTTGCTTTTAAACAAGGTACAGTAAGTAAAATGATGTTCGTAATTAAAGTAGGAATCACTTGTTTAGCCATATAAAACAACAGCATGCAAATGTTATTACGGTATTAAATAGATAGAAACAAAACAAAAAAAACTTCAAATTTAATCCTTGACATACATCATAATTTGTGACCCAAAAACTCATCAAGAGAATAAAACATATTATGAAGAAGCCATTCATGTAGGGTTTTCTTAAATCTATTGAAAGGCAGGTCTTTAAACGACTGCGGTATTTTGTTATATATGACGTGACCCATCCAATAGCAATTCTTTTGATAATTAGTAGTCTTAGGGATTTCGCTCATAACTAGCCTGTTGGGTTTTCTTTTCACTCTTGCAGTAACTCGAAGGTGAAGGCAATCAACAGAAACTATTTGCACCAGCCCATGGCAAAATAAAGGGTCTTTGTATTTAACAAAAGCAAACAGACACAATCCGAGATAAAACTTGCTTAAGCTATAGCTTGTTAAAGTTTGAAAACAGCAATCAAAGCACACACAATCAGACAACTAATTTCAAACAATATTCGAGTAAAATAATACGTACTATTAGGTAACTAAATGGAAGTTTGAAGCGGTTCTACGGGACGTGGCAAGAATGAGTAAGTCCGTGAGTCCAAGTTGGTCGCAGAAACTTTTGCCATTTGCTATCCTTTGACCGAATCCCAAATAGTCGAGTCAAACTTGTGAATAGTGACACTGCAGCCGAAGTGACAGGGTAGTCGTTCAAAAATGATCCCATTATTAATAAAAAACAAAGATAACTTTTTTTTATCTACAATTGATAAGCCCTTGGCATCATCCCACCTGATAAGTGACGATAATGCCGAAGATGGAAGCGGGCTTTGCAATGGGGATCTGGCTATCTTATCTTCAAGCCGGAACACATCAATGTTGTTAACACTGATGTTTGGCGGCAACACTTCGATAAGATGGTGGTAGCTAGCTAGGCGGGCTATTAAAATGCCCTAACACCAACCAAACCGAGTCTTACAAAGTTGAAGCGAATGGACTAACCATTACGCTACGAGGGCTTAAGTACAAGGATTAAATGTACGATTAAAAAAAAAATTGAAAATACAGGTCATGATGTAAAAGCACTAGAAAACAATCTTAATTGTTTTCTAGTTTAACCTTAGATCATATAAATGGTGACTGGTAAAAAACACAAAAAGTGAAAACTTGAACAAATAGGCCTTGTACCCAGAAACATTAAAGTGTCGGTACCGCTGTCGGTTAGGTAACACTTCACTCGGTTAGGTAACAGTGTCCCTAGTTCAATGGGTTTTCCTATCTGAAAAATGCCCAACGCGCCTAAAGACGTTTTCACTTCAAAAATTTTGGAAAATAAAGTTCATGATATAAAAGAACGTCCACTGCTGGACATACGCCTCACCCATGGATTTCCACGACGACCGGTTCTGCACTACCTGCATCCAGCGGCTTCCCGCGACCTTCACCAGGTCATCGGTCCACCGAGTGGGAGGCCTGTCTACGCTAAGTTTTTCGGTGCGCGGTCGCCAATTGAGAACTTTACAACCCCAACGGCCATCTGTCTGTTCTACGAGCTACGTGCCCCGCCCCTGCCACTTAAGTTTAGCAACTCTGAGATCTATGTCGGTTAGTTTGGTTCTTCTGCGGATCTCTTCGCTTCTGATTCGATCACGCAGAGAAAATATTTACGTAAGTTTAACCTTCGATCATAATATAATGGTGACTGGGAAAAAAATATTGGAAAATAAAGGTCATGATATAAAAGAACTGAAAAATAATGAGGTAGGTTTAAGCTTAGATCAAGAGCGTCGATGGCGTAACGGCAAGGGCTGCTAGTCGTAGTTCGAATCCTGCCACGTACCAATGTGTTTTCGAATTTAGATGTCATATGTATGTTATCCGACGCTCTTACTACGCTAGTACTCTTTATTATACTGTGATCTTACTGTGAAGGAAAACATTGTGAGGAAACCTGCACACGCCTGCGCAGAAACTCGAAGGTTGTGTGTGAAGTCGACCAACCCGCACTTGGCCCTTCGGTGGGGACGTAATATGAGCTGGTGATGGAACCTTAAATCATGTACAGGGTGAATGGCATAACGACGGATGCATATCAGGAGGAGAATGAGAAGACGAAACTGAAGAACTTTCCCTTAGGAAAGGTCTATTTGCAAAAAAAGGGATTTCTCATACAAAGTTGACTGATGAGCTGATCCATTTGTATGAAAGGTCGATTTTTTTTAGATTTGATTCGTCTTCTGATTCAGCTCCTGAAATGCGTCTGTCGTATTACACCTGAATAAAAGAACTAGATGCTCGGTTATAATATACACAACAAACTTCAAAGGTTGGAAATATTTTAATACTTAGCTTTGATTATTTACTCTCTATGTAGAGCGTCACATTAAAAAGAAATACATTTATTGCATAACCAAAAGGTAAAAAATAATAAATATAGTTTTAAAAAACTAATAAACACGCTTTAAAGCACATCAAATTAAAAAGTAAAAATTATTAATAATATAAACTGAAAATAATAATGAACGAAAAATACTACTATTATTGTGAAAAGGCGTGGGTTGCTCGATATACGAAAAATGTGGCACAAAGCGCCCCACGCTTTTATCACAATAATACAAGTAACTATTTAGTAATCTGTGATAATACTAGTACCTATATTTTTTTTCATTATTGTTATCAGCTTATATTAAGAACAATTTTAACTTTTTAGTTTGATGTGCTTTAAAAGCGTGTTTTTAGTTTTTTTTATATATATTTATTTTTAAATTTTAAGTTCAGGATAATGAGATAAACTTATAAAAATTATTGTATTGTCACTGATTCTTGATAAATGTACAAGTTTGCATTAAAAGTAAAGTAGATCAAAATCGAGTGCAAAGGAGTCGGTTACAAACATACATGTGAATACAGGTGAAGCTAATAAAAGCGTGATAAAAACGGTCTTAAAGATAATAAAGAAGTGCTCTGTGTATAATGACATTATTTAATCGAACACATAAACATTCATTGAATTACTTAATCTATTTTTATGTTATTGTCCAGTAAATATTCGTTAATACTATAATAGCATCTGTTCTTTAAATATACGTGTAATTTTAATTTAAATTGTCTATTGTTTAATTCTTTTATAGTGTCGGGTAGTTTGTTAAATAAATTAGGTCGTAATACAAAAACAGTGTTTCTATAGAATGTCATATTTGAGTGCTGGAACTCGCGCACCTCGATCTTATTCCTCATGCTCCTTGGATATCTAGTTCCACAAGTCTAAACTCATTCAGATTTTCTTTAACCTTTTCAACCGACTTCCAAAAAGGAGGAGGTTCTCAATTCGACTGTATGTTTTTTTATGTGTGTTACCTCAGAACTTTTGACTGGGCGAATGGATTTTTATGTTTCTTTTTTTAATTGAAAGCTAGTGCTTCCCGTGTGGTCCCATATAAATTTTATCAAAATTGGTGTAGTACTTTATTAGAAAAATTAAACTAAAACCAAAAATAATAATGCAAAAATGTACTAAGTTGTTGTTGTGGAAGTCGGTTTTTAACGTGTTTAGCATTTTTTTTAATTACTGCGATAAAAACGGGCCAGCTTTTTTATGCTTTGCTGTCTTACACCCGCGCCGGCAATACTATTTTTCTCGGTGTGCGCAAATTACCGGACAACTGTTGTCCGGCATTTTTTCGACGCATCTGCGTCGCCGTGCTATATTTCCAGAGTAAATAATCAAAGTTAAATAGCTATATCAGACAGAAGGGAAAACCGCGCAGTACACCTTCGTCACACCCTGGACACTTCATACAACAGGCCAGAAATGACATTTCAAAAAACGAATGACGGAACAAACAAAATCCTAATACCTAAAATCCTATACGTTCTACAACCAAACTGTAACCAATCTGCATCAATCTGGGTGACGAGAGGGTGAGGTCGCAATCGAGCGGGCAGGGAGTATCTATACTGTATGTTAGTACTAATATATACATATACTTAGCCTTCGTGAACAAAAACTTTGACTTTATGATCGGTCGGACACTTATCTCGTTTTTTATATGTGACTAGCTTTTGCCAGCGGCTTCGCTCGCATGCACAAAATTTCTATGACTGTCTTTGCGAGCGTGGAAAAAAGTTGCCTATATGTTAATCCACCGCGTGGGAGGCCTGCCTACACAACGTTTTCCGGTGCGCGGTCGCCACTCGAGAACTTTACTGCCCCATCGGCCATCTGTTCTACGAGCTATGTGCCCTGCCCACTGCTACTTCAGTTTAGCGATTCTGTGAGCTATGTCGGTTACTTTAGTTCTCCTGCGGATCTCCGTAACGTAGCGTAGGCAGGCCTCCCACGAGGTGGACCGACGACCTGGTGAAGATCGCGGGAAGCCGATGGATGCGGGCAGCGCAGGACAGGTCGTCGTGGAAATCCTTGGGGGAGGCCTTTGTCCAGCAGTGGACGATTTCCGGCTGATATGATGATGATGATATGTTAATCCAGGTCCTAATCTTTCTACCTACCAAATTTCAGCCAGATACGTTCAATAGTTTTTGCGTGAAAGATTAACAAACATCCATACATAAATCCATAAGTACATACAAAATCCATACATATCCGTACATACAAGTACAAACTTTCGCGTTTATAATATTAGTAGGATCTTAACGGTTAAGCGTTCAATTACAAAACAATACGAAACAGATGATCGTCTATTCAAATTGTTATGCATTTGTAAATGTTCATTAAAAAGCCAATTATCGCCTCGACAAAAATACTAAGCAATAAAGTTAACTAAAATGACGATAACAATGATTAAGAAACTGTTAAATTGCATCCTAACCGGCGCATGCGGGCTATTCAATTGTGCATGTGCAATGACCCGGCGACCCCACACCCTACACACAATGTGAGAGGGACAGAAGATAGATAAGCAGACAACTAAAAAATCATGTGTTTGGTGTTGTAAACCCAGTATCCTTTGCCTGTACAGAAATACTAACTTAAGCCTTATCAATTGGTTCCGAAAGTGAATATTATAAGATAGATAAGATTAGATAATCTTTATTGAAAAAAACCACCTAAAGGTACAGTGCTATTCCTTAAATTTTAATTATTATATGTTATATTAAATGAGGAACAAAAAAATTTTTTAGTGGTAGTTGATAACAGGAAACATAGGGGGGTTACTGATCTCCAAATTAGCGGACCTTATATCTTGGAGATCAGATTCCTTCTTTAAACATTTAATAATAGATAAGTAACAAATGAATTAGAGGTTAGCTAGAGAAAATTACCTGGAAAAACCTGAATGTTTACGTCTGTTTTGTGACTATGGGTGAATATGAAGTAAATTAACCTAAAAACTTATAGGTATACAAGCTTTTATTTAAATAGAGTTTTATGCTCAAAAGCCAAATGCTCGCGTGTCAAACGTGAATACCATGCTTCACGTTTGGCGTTTCATTAAACGCACGTTTTTAAAATTAAAAAAAGGCAAGCTCAATATTTCCCACGTTTCAGTTCTGGGACCTTTGATTCTACCTCCAAAGTTTATCATCAGATCAACTTAAAAATACTAAAACGATTTATTATCACCGGGAATACGGCTTCATACCAAATTTCAACTCATTTGGGATATTTGGAAGTCGCTCTAAAATCGTTTGCAAGATCTGAACTACCTAAAAAATGAAACTAACATACATACATACATAAAACCATTGCAAGTTAAATAAACACTTTTAAAATAAACGTCTATTACAAATATCTTTAAGGTAGGTAACTATTTATAGTTTTACTAGCTGTTTCCCGCGTTTTCCCCCGCGTGGACCACGTTTCTGTCTTAATCCAGGTCCTAATCTGTCTACCTACCAAATTTCAGCCAAATTCGTTCAGTAGTTTTTGCGTGAAAGCGTTTCAGACAGACAGACAGAGTTACTTTCGCATTTATAATATTAGTAGGGATAGGGATAAAATTCATTTAAACTTTTCAAATTCGATGCAGTCTCGATGCAATCAACCAGCTATATTCATTATCCACGAACATTCTTTGCATCATATGAAATTACACCAAATGGCGTAACTAAATCCACATAAGCCATAAGATTAAGTGGACTCATCTGAGACGTTAAGTACCACCACAGGATAAGGAGACGTACTACTAAACCAAATCGAAACAGTATAAGCACAGTAGTATTATAATATAGCGGCTTACAGTAGTGCAACGAATGTACTTACGCAGAGTAACGGAAGGGTACTTGAGGGGCAGCGGGCGGCGAGGCACTGCCAGGCTGCCAGGAATATTGCCAGGCTGGCTACAGGCTAGTACTGCTAGTACCTACGCCATGGCGGCATAGATCGTGCGACATCAAAGGCGTTGCGCTACTGTAAGCCATATCTTAATACCGTGGTATAAGTAACAAGTGGCAATCAATCAACAATTTGTACTGACTAAAGTTTGGAACAAACTGCTACTAATGACCGCGGCTCATCTGGTTTCAATCACGACTAATTCGGAAGGAAGATCAATGTATCAATAAAATTCTTCGATACGAACCGACAGCTCAGTTCGTAGGAAAGAGTTACGTGGCAGAACTAGTTTTTATGCACTTATGAGGTAGGCGAGGCGATGCTTTTTAGGGTTCCGTACCAAGTAACGGGACCCTATTAATAGCCTAAGCTGACGCTGTCCGTCCGTCCGTCTGTCTGTTTGTCCGACCTCTAAGAGACTGTATTTATTTTTGGAACCATAATAAGTAGGTGTCTGAAATTTTCATACACTATGTGTTATATACTCTAATGAGGGATTTGCCAACAAATAATTAAAATTTTCATACACTATGTGTTATATACTATAATGAGGGATTTGCCAACAAATAATTAAAATTTTCATACACTATGTGTTATATACTATAATGAGGGATTTGCCAACAAATAATTACAATTTTCATACACTATGTGTTATATACTCTAATGAGGGATTTGCCAACAAATAATTAAAATTTTCATACACTATGTGTTATATACTCTAATGAGGGATTTGCCAACAAATAATTAAAATTTTCATACACTATGTGTTATATACTATAATGAGGGATTTGCCAACAAATAATTTAAATTTTCATACACTATGTGTTATATACTCTAATGAGGGATTTGCCAACAAATAATTTAAATTTTCATACACTATGTGTTATATACTCTAATGAGGGATTTGCCAACAAATAATTTAAAATTTTCATACACTATGTGTTATATACTATAATGAGGGATTTGCCAACAAATAATAAAAATTTTCATACACTATGTGTTATATACTCTAATGAGGGATTTGCCAACAAATAATTAAAATTTTCATACACTATATTGTGTTATATACTATAATGAGGGATTTGCCAACAAATAATTAAAAAAATACAAGTGTTTTTTTAATAAACAGTAATACATACTAAGGTAAAACTTTGTATGACCATAGTACTATTTCTGAATTAAAACAACAAATAAAAAAACAGCCAAGTGTGAGACGTACACATGCAAAAGAGCGTGAAAAAAAAGCTTTGGTGTCTTTTGTTAGTAATAAATTGAGGTGGGTGGTACGGAACCCTCGGTGTGCGAGTCCGATTCGCACTTAGCCGTTTCTTTTTTACTGTAACCAATGTGAATGGAACTTGCGAGCCTTCTTTTTTGCGGTGTTCAAACTTCAACAGAGCGAGATTGCTCGACTATGTAAGTATTTGATAGCATAATGAAACAAACCAATTTTTACATTGCCACAGCAATAACGATGTACAATACTTAACAAGCGAAAAAGGACAGAGCCATATCATTATACACGCAGCACCGATGAGGACACGTCGGAAAAACGAAAAGCAAGTCCCACCCATCGTATTAGCATGTGAGGCAAAGTGATCGTAAATTTTTATATGAGCGGGGCACATGTCAGAGTGCCATAGAGTGCGGCGGAGAGCCCTGACAACACGCGTGTTGCCTCGTTATTTTTGACGGTGCGTGACACCCCTACATGCCTACTGAAGGCATTATAGGTGTTTTCGCAAAACAAAGCACGCACGATTTGAATTATTCGCCTCACAAACAAGGAAGATGAAAACGAGATGAGACTAAAAACGCTTTTTCGTGCGCCATTGATGATGAATTTTTCGTTGAGCTCAGTACTATACTATACAGGTTGTAACAAACCTTGTATGTCCCGTTAACTGGTGCTTCTACTCATCATATTGAACAACTTTTGTTCTACAACTTTGCTGAAATCGCAAAAAAAATGTACTCTTCATACAAATCGATCAGCTGATCGACCAATTTTGTGAATTATTGTATGGAGGGTCCAATTTTTTTTGAGAATTGACTATGGGTCAATTTATACTAGGTAGCGCAGAGTCGAAGCGCATCGAAGCGTCAATCCGAAACTGAATATAGCAAATTCACCATTATCTCCACAACGTAATGCACATATTTCTTCTAAGAAAAAAAAAAGAAGCGCGAATTCACGCGCATTCGAGGGGATTCGCGCGTCTCAGCGCGAGCAACTCTGATTAGTGCGCGCGTTCGCGTTCTCGTCAGTCGGATTCTGAAACTGTCTTGTGTTACGAGATTCAACTTGCAATTGATGTCCATCGATGTAAAAGCGTGGGAATGCGCGCGAATTCACGCGAATACGCGCTTTGATTGTGAGGAATTTAACGCTTCGATGCGCTAATATGAATTGACCCTTTGGGTTCCTTGGGGAAAGTAGGTTAGTATGATAAGAAGAACCCCCAGTTAACGGGTCCTACACCAATTTTTTACACCATGCACACAGTATACCTACTTCAAAGGTCTCAAGGAAAATTGATTCTGCATGTTTGGAAAGCAACGAAATGAGTAATCTGTTTTATGTCTTGCGCAAACCACAAGTACTTGTACAAACTCAAGTCAGAATTTCACGGAAATGATTAAGGCAACATGGTCTTGCGAAACCATTATTATGTTTGCAAATTAGTTGAGATGCAGTATTTGACGTACCAATGAAGGAACAACACTGTAGGCGAGTTGCTATTGTATTGTCGAGCGAGTTGTTGGATCGAGAGTCATTATTACACTGATACTTGTGTTGCAGAACTAACATCTAAGTTATTTACTTATTTCTGATCACGCTCGCTTGTAATCTGGTTGCACGGATTATTTTCAACTAGCTGTTTCCCGCGGCTCCAACCGCGTGGACATCGTTTCTTTGACTTTTCGAAAGTGCGCAGTGCGCGAGCCGCAAAAAAAGTAGCCTATGTGTTAATATAGGTCCTAATCTGTCTACCTACCAAATTTCAGCCAGATCCGTTCAGTAGTTTTTGCGTAAAGAAGTAACAAACATACACACTCACACACTCACAAATTTTCGCATTTATAATATTAGTGTAATTCCATCGCAGTATGTTTTCGCTTGTATCTAAGAATGAAAAAGTCATGCAAATATAGGGTATTAACAAAGCTATACACTTATTTTTAGCTGGAGCTTGTACTCATAAAACTGAACCACTTTCCTCAAGAAATCCATAGTCAATTCACAAAAAAAATTTGGACTTCCCATGCAAATCGATCAGCTGGCGGGCAAACTTTGTATGGAAGTCCAAAAATTTTTTTGCGAATTGTAAATGTGTTTCTTAGAGAAAGTTGTTCAGTTTCATGAGTACAAGCTGCAGTTAAAAATAAGTACATACCTTTGTTAAGACCCTATATACAAAATAATTAATTTAAAGAAAACACGACTGCTTAAAACATTAACCCTCTTTTTTGGGAAGTCGGGTAAAATGTATCTTATGTCTCTCACGGGATCTAGACGAATCTAACTATACCTCACACTCTAAAATATATCAAACCGTTTAGAAGTTATCGTAATAAAGCAAGAAACATACATACACACACATTAGACCTGAAAACAATAAACTCCTTTTTTGTAGCTACTCGTGTAATAAATAACTTCATGCCGATATATGCAAATAGATGGCCGTAGGGGTAGTAAAGTTCTCAAGTAGCGACCGCGCACCAGAAGACGTAGCGTAGGTCAGCCTCCCACTCGGTGGATCGACGATCTTGTGAAACTTGACGCTGGATGCGGATAATGATGATGAGCTTTATGCATTTTCAATTTTTGTATGGAGACTGGCATACCGGAATCCGCCATATTTGTTTCAAAATGACGTCGCACATGGTGACCTATATATAGGGGACATACAGACAAACAAAAAATGTCATGTAACATAGTGTCCTAAAACGTCACGTTACGGAGATAATTGAATATATATATATATATATATATATATATATATATATATATATATATATATATATATATATATATATATATATATATATATATATATATATATATAGTCATACCTATCATAATTTAATAATAATTTTTATTATTTTTAACTTCTATATTATCTCAGAAACGTGACACTTTAAAAATCAAAATGGCGAATCCTCAGTATGCCAATAACTTTCAAACCCCTTTGTAATAAATCACAGAAAAACGAGATAAGCAGGAAGTATGCTATAGACTTTGCCATTTTAGGACTTTGAGCCGTCGTCGTCGCAAGCGCAGCTTCAGATGCCATACTTCTAAGAACCCATAGACTACAAATGCTGACAGTACTGGATAAACGAGATGTGACGTGACTTTATGGTATAAATGGGAATCCAGTTTTTATATACACTAGGGATGGCAGTTCTTGAAAACCAATAGAAAAATCTAATGCATTAAACAACGAATAAAAGCTATAATCAAGATTGATGGGACAGTAAACTTGTAGTGTTTTCTTCTTGATTCTAAAATCAATCGCCATTTGATCTCTTGTTGTAGTTTTAGAACAATTCAAATGATATGTAGCAAGAAAGTTTCGAGTTACCATATACATACATCCGGTAACCTCGTATCATGTCATGCATGATTTTACAGCCCTTTGTTAGAGTTAAGGTATGCGCTAAAACCTAATATAACCGAGGATTCCCCTACCACTACACCTCTCCACACATGCCTGTCATATCAAACAAAATACATTAACGCGATCGACAGATGAAAGCTTTTCAACCGACTTCAAGAAAGAAGGAGGTTCTATGTTCCACTGTATGTATTTTTGTTAAGTATGTTCACCGATTTGTTTGTCAATTGTGGACCGATTATCAAAATTATTTTTCTATTCGAAAGAAAATACTCCCGAGGTGGACCTATTGTCACCAACTCAGGATCTGATGATGAGATCCCTCCCAGGAAATCGAGGGCAACTCGCAAATTTTATAGATTACGTATTTCATATATTTTCTAAAGCTATTCAAGTATTTGCGTCTGGTAGTAATGTTGATGAGAGTTACAACTACTTAACGGTTAGGAGTTAGAGGATAGTTCTTTAAATAAGTATTATACGTTGTTAAACAGATACATATAGACCGATAGTTGTATTATTTTAAGTTATTCAGGTATTAGCTGGAAGGTCTGACTCTAACTTTCATGCTGCTGAGCTGATGACAAACACATACATTATTATTTGATAATTCCTATAGGCGAGTAGGTGATTGGGTCTATCTCTTAAAATTAAAAATAAAAGTTTAAGAAATTAAAAACCGACATCAAAAAAAGACATTCACTCAAAAGTAATAAATAATATCTTTATATATAAATACACGAACTTAAAATAACGAAATCAAAGGTAGGTACGATTAAAATTAAGGGTCTACAATTTTTTTGAAGTCGGTGGCAGCAAAGTATAGGCATAGTATAAGTGATAGGCATGTAGCTGTGTGCTATATAGGTACTATATAAAAAAATAGGCCCATAGATTGATTCGTACCTATCTTTGATTTCGTTCATCATCATCATATCAGCCAAAGGACGTCCACTGCTGGACATAGGCTTCCCCCAAGGATCTCCACGACGACTTGATTTCGTTATTGTTGGTTAATTTCGTGTATTTATGTAAAAAAATATTATTTCATACTTTTAAGTGAATTTCTTTTTGAAGTCCAGATCTACCTAACGATTTCTATCACTCCTTAGGGTCAGAGGAGGGTGTTCAGTGAAACAAGATTTACGTTTTTACCTTGTATTGTTACACAATAAAATGTTTGTTTTAATTCTACTAGCTAGTACTAGTTATACAATTAGAGTACTGTGGTCACTGGTTAACTTGAGCGCGGACGGGAGGCAACTGCCGGCTCTGTATGTGAAACGGGCGAGCCTCGCCTTGCTACAAAAGTGCTGACACTACTGTGTCCCTACATATTTTTAGTGATAATGCTACCTATCTAACAACATTATACCCAATCACCCACTCGCCAACAGGAACCATCAAATCATAATGCATGTATTTCATTAACATGTTACAGTTTTCATGTGATTCCTGTGGCTTCCATCATCTCAACAGCATGAAAGTTAAGGAGTTTAGTCTTCCATCATCAGCCCATCTGAATAACCTAAAAGAATACAACTATCGGTCTATACGTACATACGTATCTGCGTAAAATATTTGAAGAAATATCCTCCAACTCCTAATCGTTAAGGAGTTGTAGGGTAGACTGGGTACGGTTGTAACAGGGTACGGTTGAAACAACTCGAATATTATCGAAACTATGCGCGGTACGAGGAGGGGTACAAGGGGAGAGGCACGCGGGTGACAAGTTCCTACACGATTCCCAGAGTTGTGTCGCACTTCGCGCGCTAATTACGTTTACTTAGAGACCTATTGTGTTTTGTCAACCAAAAGTAAGATTTTTTGATGAATTTCTTTACGATATAGCTTGATATTAATTTAAGTATCGTATTTAAGTATTTGCATACATAATTGTTGTATTTTTGAGATTATAATGAGCTGGTTCGGTTTTGTATACGTTAACAAGCCTCATACCTGTGACAGTTTGATTTCCAAAATGGGAGGATGGGTACGGTTGTAACAATTTTCGTGGGTACGGTTGTAACATTATTTTTGTATTGCAAATGCCTAGAAAACGCATAAAAAAGACGTCAAGAGGTGAACGCGACATATTATTATACAAAAACGCTTATGATGAGGTCAAACTAGGCGTTATTATTGCCTTATTTGTTTAGAATCTTACTCAGCAAGTTGTTCTGGAGACAGTTGGATTCAATGTCAGGGGGGCTATAGACTGTGGTCACACGTAGCCTGTACGGATGGGAGTCGATATTACATTTGCCATAACTGCAGTGAGTCTGATTAACTAAAATTGTTTTTTTTTGTTGATTTTTGTTTGAACACAGATTTTATTAGTTTTGTAATTATTACTAAGAGTTTTTTTGTGAGTCTGATTAAGTTCCTATAGAAAAAAAATTATTTTTGTTGTTTAATTTAAATTTAGCTCTAAAACTGACTTAAATACTTGAATTAACTATTATTTCTGAGTGTTACAACTGCCCCCCAACATTGTTACAACCGCCCCTGGCATGGGGTCGATTGTAACAGACGCACACATTCAATAAAATTACTCATTTCTGCCAAACTGTTTTACATGTGCTATTAATTTCAATATCAATTGAAAGAAAAATTAATAGACTCATATCACAAGTGCTTTAATAGTTGTCTAAATTTATATTGAAATTGCTGTGAGTGATCAAAGGAAAATTGTTACAACCGTACCCAGTCTACCCTACTTTCCTTCGTCAGCTCATTAACATGAGATGATGACTACCAGACGCTAAAACTTAAATAGTTTTAGGAAATACATAAAACACGTAATATTTGCATAGAGGGTTGTTCTCGATTTCCCTGGGATCCCATCATCAGATCCTGACTTGGTGTCAATGGGACCCCCTCGGGAGTATACTCTTTGAAATAAAAAAAGAATTTTGAAAATCGGTTCACAATCGGCGGAGATATCGCGTAACAAACATACAAAAAAAACATACAGTCGAATTGAGAACCTCCTCCTTTTTTGAAGTCGGTTGAAAACAAAGAAATAAGAAATGTATGTGTGTGTGTGTGTCTATACGGTACTCTAATTCCCAATTTACTGGACGGATTAGGGTAAAACTTAGGTCAGAATAATATTATTTGTATATCTCCTCCAGCCGTTTTTTTTTTCAAATTTCGCCTATCTTGATAGGGTTGTCACCATTGTATAATCACAATTTTTTTTACTCAAAAATGGCTTTAACGATTTTGTTGAAACCCGGTACTTTACTAGATCTTTACATGACATAGAACGCAGTAGTTAGTTATTCCAAAAAAGCGAATAAGGTACCTCCCATACAAATCCAGTATATTTGTTACTTTTTCTCAAAATGGCTCAAACGATTTTGATGAAACTTTATGAATAACTAGGCCTTAGTGCCTACTGCACTGGGTAGTTTATTATTCCAAAAAAATCCGAACAAGGTCCAAATGATTTGTAAATTTTTCATAATTTTCTTACCTAACTTTAGTCTTTGCTTCTATGTAAGTGTAATGAAGCGTCGGTGGCTCAACCGGTAACGACTCGGTCCTCCTAACCAGAGGTGCCGGGTTGAAATCCGGACGGCCAATGTACCAATGAGTTTTTCGAAACTTACGTACATATACTCACCAATTGCTTTAACGGTGAAGGAAAGAATCGTGAGGAAACCAGCACACACCTGCGAAGAAACTCGAAGGTTGTGTGTGAAGTCGACCAACCCGCACTAAGCCCGCGTGGTCGACTAAGGCCCGATCGCCCTAATTCAGGGTATAAGCTCGAGCCCCTCGGTAGGGACGTATATGAGCTGATGTGATGATGATGATGAAGTGTAATGTTCATTGTTGATTTGTGTATGCTCGGCTTAGCCCGACTACGACAGACGGTAAAGGCTTCTGCGGAAAGTATGCACAGCGTGGCTTTACAATTCATTTTTAGGGTAAGAAATAGTGGCTCCATTAGCTTCATCACCAGAAACGACGTCTAAATTCTGTCTCCGTTGAATTTCTCTTACGCAATGAGAGGAAATTTATTATTTGAATGCTTGCCAATTAAAACGACTCCTAATGCTTCAGCTTAAGAATACTAACATCTCATGCTACCATCTATCAAGCTGACACGAGATAAAACCAGGAAGTGAAAAACATTTTCTCACCTTGTAACTTATCTAAAATCAGACGCATTGCCTTGCAATCATTAGTGCAATCCACAGATAAGAAAAAATGTTTGCCAGTGCAATCACTCAGCAATAGTTCAGTTGCTTGTAGCAAAGTACATATATTGGGTGACTTTTAATTAGTTCTTGATAGTAAAGGATATGAATGTACTCGTGATTGGTACACTGATTCCAAACAACTTTCCCAAAGAAACTATACGTCAAATATGGAAAAAAATTTTTGGTCCTTCATACATTTTTGCCGCTTTGGCAATTATCATGTATCAAGGACCAAAATTTTTTTTTCATATTTGACATTTAGTTTCTTTGGGAAAGTTGTTTGTAATCACAAGTACATTCATATTATAAAAACGATATATAAAAACGAGCGAGACCTACAGTACTCGCATATGATGTGTAACAAATCACTGTTACACATTTCCGTCCCATTTCACGAAATCACTCCCACAAATTGCAGGAAAGCGAGAGCAAAGCTCATTCGTCAGATCGAATAGCGCGCGCTTTCGCGACTTCCTGTTACACATTTCCGTCCCATGTTACACATTTCCGTCCCATGTTACACATTTCCGTCCCATTTCACGAAATCACTCCCACAAATTGCAGGAAAGCGAGAGCAAAGATGTTACACATCAAAAAGTCAAAAATCAAGAGGGGCCACCATACATGAAACGTGTTTTTCACCCGATTGCGCCAAAAGGAGTATAAGTATGTATGTATGTATGTTTATTTCTTTGGCACGCTCTGTAGCCTAAACGGCTAAATGGATTTTGGAGTGCGAGGTGTGTCGTTAGATTCGTCTAATCCCGTGAGTGAATGAGGATATATTTTTACCGGCCTAGACAAAAAATAGAGGTTAAGTTTTTATGCAGTCGGGTTTTTTATTTAAAGGTTTTTTTTGTTTTATTATTAAATTTAAATTAATTATATTATAAGTACATACGTGGAACTTAGCTTGGTTATAGTACTAGCCCTGAAGTCAAACAACAAATAATAAAAATTGCCCAGGTATGAGTCGTACTCGCACTAAGAAGTCTGAAGTCTGAACTGAATGAAAAAAAATATTATTCTGAATAAATCTGATGCTCGCGTTGATGTCTTTTGACTGTAATGAATACGCATCATTGTTGTATACTAGTCTAGTACGGTAAAGAACCATAGGTGAGCTAGTCCGACTCGCACTTGGCCGGTTTTTTACTTACTTTTCTATTTCATAGGGTAGCTAGCTCTTGAGACTTTCCCCTTTTCTTTCTAGTTTTTATCGACTTTATCATCACTGTGTGGCGTATATAATAGCTTTTAGTTTGCTATCCCCAAAGATTCTCGTATATCGGCTCGATACAATCGCGTAGTCTGAAAAGATCCACACGTGGCAAGTGGCAACACGACGCGTATCGTTAGCCTGCGTCCACCCGCGAGATGTCAAGAATACGATAAATATCTTCATGTGTCACCTACATTATAGACGCAACATAATTAGATTTAGTCTGCCGCCTCCAAAGATTCTTGTATATACAGGGTCTTCGGCAGATGGTTGAAAATACGAAAATGGGGGATAGGTGGGGTCGCCTCCCACCTATTTTGAGAATTTAAAAAAATCTAGGACTTGTAATTTTTTTTACAGGATTTTATTTCCTTTTTTTAGAAATTTTGCCATTTTTATACCTTTGAACACATGTAACTTTTTGTTTTTTAAAGCTAGCTCCAAAATCTTTTTTTTAATAGACTTTTATAAGATTGTCGGCTCTAAAAAAAATTATGTTTGTTTCAAGTTATTGCTAAAAACAAAAATGTGGGCCCCCGAACTTAAAAAAAAAGTTGAACAAAAATTTAAAAGTCAACTTTGCGATGCATTTAAAAAAAATATAATGGGGCTGGAAGGCTTCTGTTTTTTTTAAAACATCTCTAAAGCTTAGGCTTTTGAATGGTATGTAATTTGTTTCGGTATCTTTTTTGTAACCGGAGTTGTTAATTTTTTTTACTCAATTGGACCATGTTGACGAAATTCCACTAGTTACATGTTTTGTGAAATGTATCAAATGCAAAGTTGAAAATAAAGTAAATACTTACTGTTGGGACGGTTACAAAGAGCAGGTACGTTTTTTTACATTCTTGCACACACATAATGGCTATCTTTTGTCATTTATTGGCATATTGGAGTTAGCACTTCCATATGCCAATAAAATGTCCGCATATTCCGCATTGGTAAATTGAGCCATTTTAAACCACAACAAAGTCTTAACAAAACGTCTGATAATAACAAAAAGTGACAAACAACAAAAAAACTCAACAAAATCACAAACGTTAATAACGTTAACGTTTTTTTTTGTTTTCGTTAATTTCACTTTGCTGTGTTTGTGATTTTGTTAAGTTTTTTTGTTGTTTGTCACTTTTTGTTATTATCAGACGTTTTGTTAAGACTTTGTTGTGGTTTAAAATGGCTCAATTTACCAATGCGGAATATGCGGACATTTTATTGGCATATGGAAGTGCTAACTCCAATATGCCAATAAATGACAAAAGATAGCCATTATGTGTGTGTAAGAATGTAAAAAAACGTACCTGCTCTTTGTAACCGTCCCAACAGTAAGTATTTACATTATTTTCAACTTTGCATTTGATACATTTCACAAAACATGTAACTAGTGGAATTTCGTCAACATGGTCCAATTGAGTAAAAAAAATTAACAACTCCGGTTACAAAAAAGATACCGAAACAAATTACATACCATTCAAAAGCCTAAGCTTTAGAGATGTTTTAAAAAAAACAGAAGCCTTCCAGCCCCATTTTTTTTTTTTTAAATGCATCGCAAAGTTGACTTTTAAATTTTTGTTCAACTTTTTTTTTAAGTTCGGGGGCCCACATTTTTGTTTTTAGCAATAACTTGAAACAAACATAATTTTTTTTAGAGCCGACAATCTTATAAAAGTCTATTAAAAAAAAGATTTTGAAGCTAGCTTTAAAAAACAAAAAGTTACATGTGTTCATAGGTATAAAAATGGCAAAATTTCTAAAAAAAGGAAAAAAAATCCTGTAAAAAAAATTACTAGTCCTAGATTTTTTTTAATTCTCAAAATAGGTGGGAGGCGACCCCACCTATCCCCCATTTTCGTATTTTCAACCATCTGCCGAAGACCCTGTATATGCTCGATGCAGTCGCGTAGTCTGAAAAGATCCACACGTGGCAAGTGGCAAAACCTAGTGGCGTCCACACGCGAGGTGTCAAGATAAAGATCTTCATAGTGTCACCTTCATTATCGACGTTACATAATTAGTAGGTATCTGGTCTTTAAATTAATACAAGAAGGAAACCTGATCTACGTTAAAGCAATTGCTTGCTTCTGATAAGTCTCGTGCATGGTAATGGGAGAATCCAATTTACACAATAAAATTATTTTTCTAGTAACTATAATGGATTCTTAAATGTGATAGGTGCTCGTAAGAATCACTGAATATTATCGACCAAACTATCCTATTAAATCTAAGTTAAAAGACAATAATTAGATTACTACGAATCCCGAATGTTATGTCTTACAGTAGATTATCTTATGGAATCCTAGATCCAAATGGCCATATTTGATAAATATTCAACAGTCTTTGTTCGTGCTTGCCCTTATAAGCGAGATTACGTGACAATGGCAAATTATCAGTTGAAACCAAGAAATTTAATAGTTAAGTACTTAAATTATACGAGCAGTACCAAGTTTATTGCATGACTGTCGAATTAGATTATAGCTTGGAGGATAGATATTTGTAGAAATAAAATAAATTAAAAAAACCTTAAACACTCCGGGAGTGCCGACAGATGTAAAAACATTTTACAGTTTTATAAGTTTTGATCCTCCGAGTGTTCCTGGTTAAACTTAGCTAAGAACAACCTCGATCAAGTCACGTTTCTTAAAAGAAATATCGTTCATTCGTTTAAAAGCTATCATGCCACAGACAGATACACGCGTTAAACTTGTAAACCATTGGCTTGTCGCTTGTTATTCACGAATAATTGACCGTAAAAATGTTGCCTGGGAAAATCGGTTCATTTTACTAACACATTTTCCGGTGGTGTTAAAATGTCGGCGCCTGACACAATATTTTTATAACAATTTTAATACACTAAATGATATTTCGAAGTTTCTCAAAATACCGAGAACCTATTTGTAAACTCTTTGTGATTTCAATTCAGACTGCGTTAAGGCGCTAAGATCACTCAATCCGAGCAGGTTGATACGTGTTTCAATAACATCGAACGTAAGTCTATTCATTTTAAATTTAAATCAATGCGGGCTTCAACGCGACTGTTACGTTGAAACCGAACGCCCAATTTTCGATTTTTACATGTTTTCATTACTTTTCTATACCTTCAAATAAGTTTTAAAAAATGTGTTCAATTAAAATAAAAAGTTCTTAGTAACCGATTTTTGTGTGTTGGTTTCATTCAATATTAACTATTTGTTTTCGAGAAATTTTGCAATTAATGCCAAAAACAGGGTCACACAGTATATTTTTTTACAACAATAGTGGTAATATTTTTAATAATATATTTAATTAAATTGATTTTATATTACTTGGGTATATTATATATTTTTTCCATGGTGATAGCTCTACACAGTCTTTCAATAATTTGAATTGAATATTGTCATTTGACCCATCTTAAGGCCTGAAGCTGCAGTTACTATTGTACCAACACCTTCTAATAATAACAGTGTTTCGAGTTAAAAATAGAAGTGCAAAAATTACAATTCCGACAAGTTCACTTATAAAACAAGTTAAAATACAAAATAGACAAGAGTATTTGCTAACCAGAGCCGAGTTTAAAACATAAAACAACCGTTGAGTTTCTGAATCACACGAGAAACACAAACATACTAATCCTAACTGCAAATACTGGCCGGTATTGTTTAAAGTTGGAACGCGCAAACTTTTTATGGCTTTTTGTTTTTTATTCTTTTTTAATTTGTGGAAGGGTTCCGTGCATCGACAGCCGCGGTCGGCCTAATCCTATGGCAAATATTTTTAATTTTGTATTCTTTGTTCAAGCTAAAGCTTTTACTGTAATACCTACCTACATTTATTCCATTTAAAATTGTGCAGTTGTGGCTTACAATTTACAATAAACCTTACCCTCCAATAAGCTGAAATTAACTCTTTACTCTTCAAAATTTTTTATAAGATTCATACAGGGTGTAACAAAATTGGGGTAGATCCCGTTAACTGGGGATTCTACTCGGCATACTGAACTCATAGTCAATTCTCAAAAAAAAAATTAGACCCTCCATGTAAAAATGCACAAAATCGGTCAATCAGCTGATCGATTTGTATGAAGAGTAAAAAAAAATTTTTACGTCTTCAGCAAAGTCGTAAAACAAAAGTTGTTCAGTATGATGATTAGAAGCCCCAGTTAACTTGCCATGTTAGTTAGTATAAACATCTTGCAAGCTCAATTAGAACCATTTCCCAGTTTCAGATTGAGATAAAATTTTGCAAACACGTTAATTTTGTAGAACAATGCATGGTTAGCTAAGTGACGGCATTTTTAATTCAATATGGCGGACTCCCAAAGATAGCGGATCATCTTATGATGGAAATCAAATGAAAGGGTTTGCTAAGAAGAATACTAAATAATTAAAATTAAAAGTTTTTAGGTTTTCGAAAATTATTACAAGATATTACTAAAACAGCGCCGTCATCTGCGGACAACAGTTATTTTTATTATTATTTTCTCAGTAAAACTATAATGAACTCAAACAAAAACGGAAATGTTTGAAATCTCTCAAAAGCGTGATTCAAAACACGAACTTTTTAAACCTTCTTCATGGAATATTTCTCAGTAATCCGTCTCGTAATCACCACTCGGCCTAATATATAATTCAGGCTGTAAAAACTCGACTTTCAGGGACCCCGTTGTAGAGCACAGCCTTTCACAAGGTTATGTTACGAAGATTCTTTTGACAGACCATTTAGAACGAGCACCTGTCACCATCTGGTCCTTAGGATACAATATATAATTAGGACGAGGAAAAGGTTATGAAACCTTTTAGATGGTGATTCAGGTCATGAAACTGTAACGCGGTAACTTATCCTTCTTCTTTTGATCTATTTCTCGTGCGCTGGCACATAACAATCTATGTGTCACGTTTTGAAAAATAGATCAAAAGGAAGAAGGATAAATAACACATTTTGAAGGTCATGTGTCACAATTTGAAGCAAAATGTGACACATAGATTCTTATGTGCCAGCGCATTAGAAATAGATGAAATATGTAGATCAAAAGGAAAGAGGATAAATAACACATTTTAAAGCACATGTGTCACAATTTGAAGCAAAATGTGACACACAGATTTTTATGTGCCAGCGCATTAGAAATAGATAAAATAGATCAAAAGGAAGAAGGATAAATAACACATTTTTAAGGTCATGTGTCACAATTTGAAGCATAATGTGACACATAGATTCTTATGTGCCAGCGCATTAGAAATAGATGAAATATGTAGATCAAAAGCAAGAAGGATAAATAACACATTTTGAAGCACATCTGTCACAATTTGAAGCAAAATGTGACACATAGATTCTTATGTGCAAGCGCATTAGAAATAGATCAAAAAGAAGAACGATAAATAACAGCAACGCGTTAACACGTTACAAAACTTCCCCCAAGAAACCTATAATCAATTCACATTTTTTTTGTAATCCTATAATAATTGAACATCTGTTCAGTTAACTTCGTATGGGAAATCCATTTTTTGTAAATCCAGTATAGCAGGAGTGCTTACACTTATAGTGGCAAAGATCTACCACACAATACGCCCACTGACTTTTTTTGTCTTTGTCATTTGTATGGGATTACGTGACAGAGAGAGCGCTTTATTAACTAGTCTCCGTGGATAGAGTATAGACACGGACAAGGAGTTATTTACGAAATGTAAAAATTAGCACTCACTAGAATCCCGAGAAAATGTGTTTTAGTGGGTACGTACCTACTTATTGATAGTGTTACATTATTCCGATGTATGTGTGTTACCAATCCCTAGCGTATATGATTTTTAAGAAGTAGTGGTACGTTCATGGACAAGCGTTTGTGAATATGGGATAAAGAATCACGGGGCGGAGATTCTTATTTCAGTGTGCGTTGCTCCACGTTTAACTATGTAGTAGTGGACGCGCGGGACGAAGTAACTATTTAGTAATCTGTGGCGCGGGGTCTAAGAAGAGTATTTACAGGCGACACACGTCTCGGAAGAAATTAGAATGCGGTTTCAATGCCTATATTTTTCCGATTTCTGTGACTGTTCTGTTACCTTAGTACAGGTACATTTTGGCATGAAACAGAACGGAAAGCTGTATTAATCAGGTCTTCTCAATTATTTTACTTAATCTGAATTAGCTTCATAAGCGTTTAAATAAATGTTAAATTCAATTTTGTTTGTTTCTCAAATTCAGTTGATAACAAAGGGCGTTCGTGTTTACACAATTGCTGTAATTTCATGCAAGTTATTTGTTACACAAATAAAGTCTCCTCATTGTTTGTAGTTCTACTATTTTATTTAGTTTCCGAGTAATGTGGATAAAAATAACCAAGTGCGTGATGGACCACGGGCAAAGTAGAATTTCGTAGTCTTTTTTTTTAATATGTATGTACATTTTAAAAAACAAACTTATTTTTGCAGTTGGTATAAAACATTTTGTATGAAACTTTAACAAATCTAAGTGCACATCTTAAGTTGTTCGACTATTACTCCTAAACTAAAAGCCTACTTGGCCGTTATAATATTTCAAATCAAATCAAATCAAAATAATTTATTTCAAATACGTGTTTACACACACTTTTAAATAGTCAAAAAAACTTATTGTATATTACAAATAATTTCATGATTCAGATTACAGTTTCAGGTAATGCTATAGAATCAACATATATATCTTTGTCATTTACATAATCTATTATTTTATAATATCCTCTAGATTACAAGCATTTTTGACATGAGTCTTGAATTTATTCTCTGACAAACTAGTTGCATTTTCTGGAATTTTATTGTAGAATCTTACACACTGCCCCACAAATGACTTTTTGACCTTACTCAGTCTCGAAAAGGCAATATCTATTTTATTTACATTTCTTAAATTCAAATTATGCTTGTCACTGTTTTTAGGAAATAATTGCAAATTCTTACGAACGTTCATGATGTTTTCATATATAAATTGACTAGTAACAGTTAAAATATTGATTTCTTTGAACTTATTCTGTTACGACTCACGAGATCGCATCTGACAGATTGCGCGGATAGCTCTTTTCTGCAGGATGAAAATAGGTTCTATATCAGCCGCATATATGCTCTTCCATTTACAATACTTATCAAATTTTCTGAAATAGCTTTTTAGCTAGTAGGGGGTGGGGGGACATGTAACTCTAACAAAAATCACCAAAAACCACTTAAAAACAAAACATATCATTTATACAGGGTGTAAAATAGTTGGTGTAGGACCCGTTAACTGGGGCTTCTACTCATCACACTTAACAACTTTCCCCAAAGAACCTATAGTCGATTCTCAAAAAAAAATTTGGACCCTCCATACTAAAATGCACAAAATTGGTCGATCAACTGATCGATTTGTATGAAGAGTAAAAATTTTTTTTGCGATTTCTGCAAAGGCGTAGAACAAAAGTTGTTCAGTATGGTAAGTAAAAGCCCCAGTTAACGGAACTTACACCAATTTAACACCTTGTATAAATATCGGTAGAAAAATATCCTTGCAAACTGCCAATAGTTTTAAAAGACCTATCCAACGATACCCACACGATAAACAAAAAAAACACCCACACTACATACATGTATATTTTTTACAGATTTCCATTCTACAGCTTTATAGGGTCACAGATTTGTATGAACATAGCAAATTGCAGCTTTAAAGCTGTACTAGTCTTTAAGAAAAACTGCTGTTACATACCGACGGAAATACAGACAGACAGACGGACATGGCGAAACTATAAGGGTTCCTAGTTTGAATACAGAACCCTAAAAAAGACAGTAAATGAAACCATGTCCACGCGGGCAAAGCCACTAGACAAACCTAGTATTTACAAGTATGTAGTAAGTATGTTTGTATAAAATTAAGAAAAATAAAGTCATGAATTCAACTTTTTTTTAACGACAGCCGAATGATAAGGATGGGGGAAGGAATGGCGTGCGACAAACATCGTCTCTAAATCGTCCAAGCAGTTTATCTTAGCTCTGGAACATTCCGCTAGTGAGGCGGTTGTCGATTCTCTTTAGTTATCGAAATCGATATATGTAGACTTTATAGTTTTAGGCACAGATAACAAAATTTCGTTGCGCGTATTATGCACAAGGTTTAGGGTTTGAAGATAAGAAAAGTACTTTTGTCAAGTTTGGTGGTAGTCTGTGGACTTTAGTCCAACTACTGATGTCTGGTAGTTGTATTTATACCTCACTGACTCGTTGTTACCTAAATGTCATAATGGTCAGCATCATTTAGGCGCAGTGTCACTTCAGGCAGTGTATGAGTTTAAAGCAGCTTTTTACAAAGTAGACTATGCAAATTATTATATTAGATTAATGAATTCTGCAGAAAAAAATTGACGTTAGATTCCTTGTAAAAACATCGGGACCTATCGAACCGAATATAGACATGTCCAAAAGGGTCCATGATGTGATGTATAAATATTAAAAACTCTGTAATAACTACTATTGTGGAATGCAAATAAATATTACATATTGAGTATTGCATTAGACGTCAACAGTCAAACCGAAAGTCAATTTCAATTCAATTACAAAACCGAGTTAGAAACTTTCAAAATCTAGAACAAATGCATAAAAGCATGGCGAAAGCAGTTTATGAACAGCGGTTTAACTCATTAAACTTTATCGCGATGTCACGACATACTCATACGCGCATTTACGTGTAATACGACTGTAGAATAGAAAGCGCACACAAATCTACATTTAATTAAATTTCAGCTGGAATGCGATATAATAATCAAGTAAACAAGATCGCGTGTACGACAACAATAGGTTCCTATTCAAATTCACACGGGGAGCACTGAAAATCGATACACGGGTGCGGTCAACAGTCAACTCTAGACGGCATGGCGCCCGGTAATTCAATCCGGTCAAGAAGGGAAGGCGCTTATTGCTTCACCCTTACATACATTACACCTCTCACTCGATTCCGCCGGGTAGCAGCCATGACTTTCGCCTGACGACCGCCCCTTCCGTCATAAATTCCGCTCCTTTACCAAAGTACCCGCTCTAATTAAGTCGGGATACTTTTGAATATTTCAAACGCAGTACCCGCGCCCGGACAATCACTCCTTTGAACCTAATTATAGGTTAATATCACAAAAACATGATTCTTGTGCAAAAATACTATAATCGCAGTTTATTCCTAAATTCACTCCTAAATTCCCACCTAATCGGCCGAAATCTGGGTTTTAACCTGGACAACTACCGCATTTATGGGGTTAAGTAAAACCAAGTTTTTAAGGTACCATAGTCAACAAGGAACCCTTATAGTTTCGCCATGTCCGTCTATCTGTCTGTCCGCGGTTTGACTCAGACTCTTAGTACTAGAAAGCTGTAATTTGGCATTGCTATTCCCAGAAATGGACAGACAGGCTTAAGATAGCTAAGGTCAAGACCTCCCAAATTAACATTATAACATGTATATTCCGCAAAATCTTATAGATTTTGAGTTATTCTTGATTTTTGAAAAAAAAAACCTCTTTGCGTCATTCTTCTGGCTCTCTTTTGTAAAAAGGTAACTATTATTAATTCCACTTTTAAGTTTAAAAATACTATGGAATAGATACCCTGTCCGTAATTATCACTAAACCTCCACAGAAAATAGTAATTTTATCAGAAAATCATTTCAAATTTATTTTTTCTTATTTTTTTCTGTCAATAAACTTGGTGAATAAAAAATGTATGTGGCAATTTTGGCAAACATACTATATATTCACCATCACAGTTTAAAGTTTAATGATAAATTGGAAGTGATTTTCTGATAAAATTACTATTTTCTGTGGAGGTTTTGCGATAATTACGGACAGAGTATCTATTCCATAGTGTTTTAATCTAAAAAGGTATTAACAATAGTTACCTTTTTGGGAGCCAGAAGAATGACGTAAGGCGGTTTTTTTTTTTTTTAAATCTAGTATAACTCAATATCTATAAGAATTTGAGAACATATGTTGTGTCAATTTCGGAGGTCTTGTATAAGATAATTATTAATCACGCCGACAAAGTGGCTATACTGAAATCTTTAAATAAGTATATTTAGGGTATTTCTTTTCTTACATAAAAGTGTTTTTTTTTCTATCCTATGGGGGTGTGTTAAAACCATTTTTCGATTCAGCGATCCGTTTGCGAAATATTAAGCTTTAAAATGCTAATTATTATTAAAGTCAAGTGTCCCCCTGCCAGCTAAACCGGTTTTTCTGGACATCTAAAAAAAAATGTAAATATGATACTTAATCAAAAAGGACCATATTATGATGGTCAACTATAACTCCTAAAATAAGAAACAGATGTGCAGTTGTATTTGTAAAAAGTTCATAGATTTAAATACAAAATATTATATAACTGCAAAATTAATTTTAATGAAATATCCTTACATTACTACGGAACCCTAATACTATGCGCGTGGTCCGACACGTACTTGGCCACTTTTTTTCTCGGATGAGTCGTTAGGGTTTTTTTTAACACACCTCAAGACTACTACGTTAAACATGCCGCTCAGTGACAAAAGATATCAAAAGTGATATTGCGCTTTGTGTTGAGCATGTATACTATACTGCACCGTATATACGGTGTACGTATAATGTCATTTCGTAGCGCACAGGAACACAATGCTACTCGATCCCACCGAACGATGAAAGGTGAACGAACGAACGGCACCCAATCGCAAACAGCTCTTTGAACTTTCTCGTAATATTTCCTCTTCCCGCGCTCAATCGATAACAATATTTCCAAGGAGGGTGACACAGACTTACTGCGAAGGTGCCAACTAAAGCGACGCCGACACATTTTTCATTACAGATAAAGTTTGGATTCCACTGAATGCACGTTTCGATGTGATCGAACATAATCGATCTGTCAGAGGAGATGAAAATTGAAAAGGTGTCGAAGCTTGCGATACCGCTGCGCTGCCTTGGAATTCCTCGAAAGGTCACTTTTGTTTATTGTTGGTACTTTACACGAACGTGCGCTGATGACGGTCATAAAATACGACGTATTGTTGGACCTATAGAGGCTGTACGTGCTTAGCACGTGGTCTTTACTACTGACCTTTGTTGCTAAATCCCGCTTAACGCATAAATACAGCCGGTGAAACAGTGGTCGTGTGGGTACACTCGCGGAAATTTAATATTAAACTTAATCGTAACCATAAATCAGAAAAACGGTCCACGGTTTAAGCGCTCACGTGTATGCTATGCTCTCAACGTTTTAACAGAGTGGCTCGGGCTCCGCACATTAGGCCTCCCCGGTGATATGTGAGCGGCCCCGAATAGGTAAAAGGTTTTCAACATCTGCTCCCCCGTGCAATATTAAAAGATCGACGGAGTGCGAGTTCATAAAAAATGCCAATGGGAAGGAAGTTTCTCTAATAATGTCCCAATGGAATGTATTGATGTGCACGCGATCGGCTTACAAGATACGCTCTGCTTATAAGAATAGGCGTAATGTGAGCCACACCGTCTCGCGATAAAATTGACATCTTGCATTTTGCCATGAGATATCTTCGGCGGCTAATACAGAACCATGGATGAAAAACTCAAAATCCGCAAAAATCAGGTATAATTTCTCTCGTACTAACGCTGCGGTAAAGTCCTTTGAAAAATTCACCCTAACGGACCAACTTCCACCAATCCAATTACTGGCGCGGAACTCTGTAAATTCTAAACCGATTATACAGAATTGAAAACATTAAGTACTCCACCAATTCCGCCTGTGTCCGCTGCTGGAGAGCGGGCCCTATTCCAAAGGTGGTGGGTCGAAATCCAAAGATTCAAATGTGATTACGGAGTCAAAGATGGAATTTGGTTTGGAATTATTTACGGAAACTCTTATTTTGCACGCCCCGCAAAGGTGATTGGGAAAGTTTGATAGCTTGTGTTTGAAAAGACAAATGTTGTTGCTAGAAAAACGTGTCAGAAATTGTATGATATTGAATATTTAGAGGCGTCCAATAAATCATAGAGATAAACAAGACTATACTGTGTCGCTGGCTGACTGTGCAATTATTTTCTTCTACTTCCAATCTTTTGTTTTTCAGAACCAAAGCTAAAAAAATAACAAAAGGGTTTGCTTGCTGGCCCTTAGCCAGTTTCCGACACGATTGCAAGTAACATAAATCAGATAAATGCTCTGGTTCCTATAAAAAACCTCTTAAAAACTTGTTTTCAATTATTCAATTCTACAAGCGACAACCTACTGTTGTAGCTTGTAGCTAGGTATGATTATAATTAGCAGTGAAACTCCACACGATCTACAATCTACGAGTCAAACAATCTGAAATAACTAACTGTACCAAACTTGATCGGTTGCTTCGCCAAATGACATATCGAATACAACTGACATTAACATTGTTGCTGTCATAACAATTTAGCTGCTAATTAAGACCTTAAAGCCAGGTGTTAAGACAATGAGCTCAAATGACGTGGTAGTTTATGAGTGGCGGATGGAGCCTTCGTGAGTCTCGAGCACGACTTGAAAGTGACAACCAGCCAGTACAGGTGGTGGCAAAAGTGGTTGCTTAAAGGATGAAGATTAATGAAATCGAGCTCACAATAATGCACTTTTGATGTAGAGCTGATGACAAAGGAAGCTGATTTATGAAATTATTGATTTTTTTCACCCATGGCAACGTTGACATCATCTCACCAATTAAGTGACGATTATCCTGACGACGATGGAACATGACATTATAGACTCGAAGGTTGTGTGTGAAGTTGACCAACCCGCACAGGGCCCACGTTGACTAAGGCCCGATCGCCCTAATTCAGGGTAGACTCCAGCCCCTCGGTGGGGACGTTTATATGAGCTAATATGATGATGAAGTTAAGGACCCATACATTGCACTCCAGTAAGCAATTACAATGATTAGATTCACGTCTAAAGATAAATAGATAAATCGTTGTTTGGCCTCTGCTGTCCGTCCATTCTTCCGTCTGTCAGCTGGGAACTGTATTTCATGACACTGATGTTAAAATTTTCACAGCGTATATTTCTATTGCAGCTATAACAACAAATAATAAAAATTAGAAAAATCGAAAAATTAAGAGTACAAGACAAGAATGGGTACTTACATACAAACATCGTATAGGTATCATAGAGGTATTTTTGATTTAGCTCTATCGTAAAAACGGTGTACATACACGCGTGAAACTTGCTGTGATTATAGTACTCATCCTGAAGTAAAACTAAAAATAATAAAAATCGCCAAGTGTGAGTCGTACGCGCGCTAAAGAGTCCGAACATAAAAAAATATATATTTTCATGCTGTGTGGAGGTGTGGTGGTACGGAACCCTCGGATCGCGCGTTGAACTCGCACTTAGCCTGTTTTATTTATTTATTAATTATCGTTTCTAAACTACTCTATCTGTTACATAGCATTAAAATATGATTAAAATCAATGATATAGGAATTCAGATTTCGACTGTACTCTATCATAGTGCGAGTGTGCCTATATTTGACACCCGATAATTGATGCATTTTCACTTTTGACGCGCCTTACATATTCAGTATTCTAGACTGATGTAATTTCCTTAGGAAATATGACTGATTCGTTCGTCCAGTGACAGCGCTCCTGCCTGCTAGACCGAAGATCGTGGGTTCGATCGCCACCCAGAGCAAACATTCCTGTGACAAACAGGATTCAAGATTCAAGATATTTATTCAAAATAGGTGCAAATTACACTCTTTCTGATAGTCATAAAATAGTGATTACATAATTTCATTTGTTTTTCAAATTAAGAAATAAACAATCATTAGTTATTAACGTCTAAATCCAATCCTCGATATTAAACAACAGGTTTGTTTACTCTGTGTCTGGGTCATGATTTCAAACCCAGTATCAATCACGGTTATTCATCATATCAGCCATAAATCGTTACGGTTATTAATAATAACTTATTATTAATCAAGAATTTCGTGTCAGTGACTTTTTCTCAGTTGGAAGTTCGACGTGTTTCGTCAAATCGTGTTCGAATACACAATATGGCAGGCCATAGCGCGAGGTTTGCGTTTTGTCTAAGATAACTTTAATGTTACTGTTTTGTTTTTCCAACAAGTTGTTTAATTTTTAAGCTAAGAATACGTTTGTTCTGTATTCTGAGTTATCAAAATATTTATCAACGTTATAAATATCGCCTCGTGCAAACTCAAGAGCTAATTGGAGTTTGTACGACACACATCTATATCACACCCACACTTCATACAACGGGCCAGAAATGCCATTTCAAAAAAGGAATAACGGTACAAACAAAATGGCGGCGAAATCCTATACGTTAGACAACCAAACTGTAACCAATCTGTATCAATCTGGGTGACGAGGCGGTGAGGTCGCAATCTAGTGAGCGGCAGGGAGTGTCCATACTGTATGTTAGTACTAATATATATACTTTGTCTATATTGTCAAACTGTAACGCATTCATTGTTGACATAATAAGCACCTGATATGGTCAAGCGAGACCATATCGATTAACGCATATAAATGGATTAAACTATGACAATGGATCAAATCGCACCGCAATACAAGCGCATTGTTTTAGCTCCGAAACAAATCGAGTAGATTTAGATCTTGACAGGCAACGACTTTCGATTTCATTTACGTTACATTTGGTTTGACTTGAAAGGTAGACGTTTCGTAATAGGGCGGATGTTGAGTTGATTTCGAGTAAAATTATGTGGGTCAAAGGTTTCGTTCTTTCCACGTCAAAAGATTCGTCATTTGCGAAAGGGGTGCACGAATGTCATGTCATGCTTGAGTTGCATGGCATGACTCTTGAATGTGCAAAAGCACTGTTAGCACACCCTGCACACTTCATACAACGGGTCAGAAATAACATTTCAAAAAAGGAATGACGGAACCAACAAAATGGCGGCGAAATCCTATACGTTCGACAACCAAACTGTAATCAATCTTTATTAATCTGGGCGAAGAGGGGGTGAGGTCGCAATCTAGAGAGCCGCAGGGAATGTTAGTACTGATATATATATACTTTGCTGTTAAGTACTGAATCCGTCACTCCCTCAGCCCTTTCAGCACAGATTAATATGATCGTGCGTTCAAAATATAAACAATTTTGAACTTTATAGAAATCTCACAGATAAGAAAAAAATTTTGGCGAGAAATCTCACGTGAGAGGGAGGGGGGAGTCCCTTCACTCTTACCAAATCTAACCTATGGAACCCATAAGAACCTTACAAAATTAATTGACATCCCTTGAAATAAAGCAGGATTGAAATATTTTTTTTTCAAATTGTCTACCCACTGTAAATTTTTTACACACTGTAAAAAATGCGTAAATGCAAAAACAAGTCAAAACTTACTTTCCGATTCAATTATGTGTTTTTACCAAATCTACTTTATACTGAATAAAGTGGCTATACACTATTTAATAGGAAAAACTATGATGGGGATTTCCTCGAAAATCGTTATTGTCGGTTGTCGTTGTCAATCAATACAATACAATACAATATTCTTTATTGCACCACAACATAATAAAATAAATTAACAATATAGAAGAAAGCCTATACAATAATCAGAAACATTCCCTTCATGTATTTAGCATCAGTATGTTAATAAAGGAAGATTTGATAGCTCTATCAGAAATTGTAATACAAGTTTTTTTTACAAAAACACTATTGTAAAACCCCTTTTCACGTGGGTTTTACCCAATTTAACCCGGTGGGCTTTTTCGGATTGGGGAAAATTTAGCTAACTTTAAAATAGAGTGAGTACAGTGTGATCTCTTATAAAGTTCGAAGGCTTCACATATTCGATCAGACTAATTCAATAAGAGCGGATATCTATTACCATATTTACAGAAATAACAGCAAACTGTTTAAATTCCCAAGACCCCTATGGCGTGACCCGAATGTCCCCAGCCTCCCATAACTGAATCTTAGTTGAATATTAATAGCTCCGTTTCCATAACATCCGATATCGGACACGACCGTGTCGTGATCTTGAACCTCTGGTCACCTCTGCTCTGGGGCGGCCATTGTTTTGTGGACTTCATTATAACTGTGCGCACGACGGGGAACTCAAAATATGTCATGTGGGCCAATTTTTTTTAATGGAAAGTGGGCAAATTTTTAAAAAAAATTTAAGCTTTTTCAAGTATAAGCCCTGATTTACCCCCAACCGTGGACAGTGGTTGGGGGTAAATCAGGTAATCAAATATATTTGAGCATTTATGCTATCTGTAACTACAGCGAACTATATTCATAGAGTTCATATGTATTTCCTAAATAAACTATAATCCCAGAACTGATGTTTATGCCAGAAATTGTTATGTTATGTGTGTTAAAATATATAATGTGTTGCCCCATGACATTAAAGATTTACCTTTGACATCCTTTCGAGTACAACTAAAGCGCTGGTTAAAAGTGAAAAAATATTATTCTGTAACAGAGTTATTTATTCGAAATTACAATAATACATGACAATTTCTTGAAAATGATTTACTTATTACTTTCTTTTTATTTTATTTGTTAATTCATTGTTATATTCTATTGATTTTTATGTACAGTTGACATGTGTAATATAATGTAATTTAAGTGTGTAATATTTTAAATAACCTAGATTTCCGATATTCTGACTTTAAAATACTTACTTTTATTGTTATTGTATGTCACTTGTGACTAAATGTGCTGTTCTCTTTGGTTTTTAAAATATCTTTTTTGTACCACATTTATTGCAATAAAGGAATTAAATTGAAAAAAAAAATACGCAAGCAAGCGCAAAAAATAATTGAAACAAAAAGGAATTACATAAAAAATGAAATTTTGAAAACTCGATAAGTAAGTTAAAAGTTTCGTTCACAGATACGCGTGTTCATAGATCGGAAAAAAATGGTATTGTTAAAAAATAAGGTACTTCTTTTCGATATTTTTTTGAATACTTTTCTTTTATAATCGCTGGTAAGTTTTAAATGATTTTTTAAATGTTAAAAGTGATGACGTCATAGGCTCAAATAAACTTCAAATATACAGTGGAAAAACAGCCCAAGTACTAAATTCAATAGTTATTGAGAGGATCGTGAAGCTGCGACTCTTCATACAAAAACTGCGTTAGCGATGTTTTATAGATACCGCTTATGAGCAATTTTTGGTTGGTTGTCAGTCAGAACAAAAACTAGGTTAAAAACCTATAAGTTTTTGTTTTTTCAATAAAAGTTCAATTTCATTGTAGTCCACGTGTTCTTCATACGAAAATAATTTCGGCCATTGTGTGTTTAGTTTAAATCAATAATTTAAATAGACTCATAAACCTAGCTTTTGTTCTGACTGACAACTTATCAAGAATTGGTCAAAAACGGCTAACTTTTAAGAAAGAGGTGAAAATCGCTTTCGCCATTTGTATGAAAAGTCCAGTTTTCGCCGCAGGGTCACAGTCCTCTTAAGACTAGTTGTTGCCCGCGGCTTCGCCCCCGTGAATATCAAGAGTGAGCGGTTATAGCGATGTTACAGTATAACATCGTTATAAATAAAATTACTTATTTAAATAAAAAAAACTAAAAAAAAAAAGTTGTATCAGTAGGTTAGATTCCTGGCTACAAATTTATCGCAGAGCACAATATCAGCAGATCCTCGAAAACTCAGTATACTGCTCAAAACAAACAACACATTTTTTTCTGCAAAATTAGAATGGAAAATTTGCCACTTTACCGTAGGCTCTCTTCTGAGCAGTCTACTGAATTTCCTTGGTTCTGCAGGATTTTGTGTTCTTAGACAATTTTTTGCCAGGAATCTAACCTACTAATACTACTTTTTAGTTTTTTTTTATTTTCTTCACTTAAATAAGTAATCGTGCTGATTTGGAGCCGCTTTTTGTACGAAAATGTAGGTACTGAGAAAAATTTAGTGGTGCGATTTTTTTGACGACAATGTGTTTTAGGCAATTAGACTTTGCTATTGCTTAACAGAAAAGCCTACGAAGAATTCATGTCTAGTTTAGAAAATTAGAAATATTCATGTCTAGTTTAGAAGATTGTAACAAAACAGATAGGAGGAGCTTAAGTTGCGTACGCGCAGGTTTCCCACCGTAGGGCAACCCCGTGGGTTGGCGACTTGTTGCTTGAATACACATGACATGATCACATGACAGATGCGACATCGGCTTTCTCTCATTATCATTAGAATCAGGTAGGATTTTAAAACAACGGTAGGTACGGTCGTTCCTTGCAGACGTAACTTTCGTTAGTTTAACTAAGACACATGGCACGTAGAACAGATCGCCATTAGGGCAGTGTTCTCAAGTGGTGACCGCGCACCAGAAGTAGAAGCGTAGGGAGGCCTCCCAATCGGTGGACCGACCACCTGGTGAAGGTCGCGGGAAGCAGCTGGATGCGGGCAGCGCAGGACCGGCCGGTGTGGGCCTTTGTCCAGCTGTGGACGTCTTTCGGCTGATATGATGATTACTCTGAGGCTGAGGAACAAGGAGGTATAAGTCTTGGACGAAGCTGTTCGTGTATTTGGAAATAGATCTGGAAAAAAAAATGATTAGGAGCGACTAATTAATCGCTCGACAAGTCGGATAGATCTAAAATTCAGAATAATTGTCAACGCTAAAAACGTTACGAACAACAGACTTTATTTACAAAATTGCGGCGTTACACCGACGGTGTGTTTTACAGTCCATATCTTGAAAACTACTGAACCGATTTTGATGAAAACTGTACTGTTCCCTAAGTTCTGAAGAGTCTGTGGTGAAGATAAAGAATCAATGAAACACTTACTGTGTCACTGCGATGTCCTGGCTAGTAAGTGTATGTACCTCCTAGGTGATGGCTACCCAAAACCGAAGGACTACAAGCACCTCCCTATTAGCGAAATTGCTGCATTCACGGACTCCGTAGCTCAGAGACAAAAATCACTGGCTTTACGTAAGAGGTCGCGGGTTCGATTCCCGGCGGGGTCAATTGTAAGACTCGGTTTGGTTGGTGGTAGGGCATTTTCTAAGCCCGCCTGGCTAGCTACCACTATCTTATCTAAGTCTTGCCGCCAAATATCAATGTTGATATCATTGGTGTGTTCCGGCATGAAGATAAGATAGCCAGTTCCCCATTGCGTTGGGGAATCTTGGTAAGCCCGCTTCCATCTTCGGCAACATGGTCACTTACCACCAGGTGAGATGTTGTCAAGAGTTTACCAATTCTGAATAAAAAAATAATAATAATCACAAAACAGATACCTAGGTACTTCATTGATGCAGCACATCTTCGAGTAGGTGGGGTGCAAAGCTTATAGGGGTAGACACAAAAAATCCCATTGGTTTGAAGTGTCGCTGCAACTGCAGCCCCCACTTATGAAGATAAGATAAGATCCCTAAGTTAAAATGTACTTAATCCAATAATTACATATTCCATTTCTATTTCTAAATTCTGAGAAATACATACATACAAACATACACTTATGAAATTTGCAAACCTGTGTAGAAGCCTACATAGACTAACATACACGAATATTGTGTAATCCAAAAAATATAAAGTACATATAAATACTGGTCTAATTGATAACCTCCTTTTTTTAAAGACGATAAAAAGAGAAAATTATCATCATATCAGCCGAAAAATGCCCACTGCTGGACAAAGGCCTCCCCCAATGATTTCGACGACGACCGGTCCTTCGCTGCCCGTATCCAGTGGCTTCCCGCGATCTTCAACAGGTCGGTCGGACGCTACGTTTTCCGGTGCGCGGTCGCTACTCGAGAACTTTTACACAAGAAAAACACAATATTTTAGTGGAATCCTTCGGAAGGAGCCTTCCTCACTAAGAAGCCTTCTGTAACTTACTAACTTATACGCTTGTGAGGCCGGATTAAGCAAGTTTATCCTTCAAACTTTCCTAACATGACACAAATACCCCCACATTTTTAGGGTTCTGTATTTGTACCTATTTTTTTTTTATTCACAATTGGTAAACCCTTGACAACATCTCACCTGGTGGTAAGTGACGATATTGCCGAAGATGGAAGCGGGCTTACCAAGATTCCCCAACGCAATGGGGAACTGGCTATCTTATCTTCATGCCGGAACACACCATTGATATCAACATTGATATTTGGCGGCGACTTAGATAAGATGGTGGTAGCTAGCCAGGCGGGCTTAGAAAATGCCCTACCACCAACCAAACCGAGTCTTACAATTGACCCCGCCGGGAATCGAACCCGCGACCTCCTGTTTAAAGCCAGTGAACTTTGCCTCTGAGCTACGGAGGCGGTTATCTATCAGGTAATGGGACCCTATCTATACATATAATAATCTGTACATGAAATATTTTTGGAAAATGATAATTGTGATGGACATTACTAACGATATAGAGGCCAAAACAACAACTTTTGGATTTTTGTATGTCTGTCTGTATGTTCGCAAATCACGCAAAAACTACTAGGCCGATTTTGATGAAATTTTGTATGGTGGTTCCTTATAGGTTAACATATAGGATACTTTTTATCCCGGAAAATTCAAAACCCCCACGCGGACAAAGTCGCGGGCACAGCTAGTTACTAAATATACGCTGTCTGTTCCGACTTTTAAAAAGCTGTATTTTTTCTACCGTGATGGGAATCTGGGTGAAATTTTTACAGAATGTTAGTTTTTATGGGAAATTTACTCACAACTAATAATAAAAAAATAGTGAAAAAATAATAACAGGAAACCGTACAAGAAACTTGTTTTTAACGTTAATTTTTGTTTTAATTCTATCGTACAAACGGTTACAAGCGTGAAACTTGGTGTGGTAATAGCACAGATTACTAAGTAGTTAATAGTACGAATCTTAAATTAAGGCGGTAGTATTACAGATTTTCGTTATTTTTAACGTCAATTACTCCTAAACGATAGAAAACCCTTGAAAAAATAAAAAGGTTGAAAAAATAATACCCTTATTGTTGATGATGTTCCTTAAAGTCAAAAGCTATTAGAAACACGATTGAGCAGTTTTGGCCAAAGAAAGGTTACACCGTTACTTTCAACTCTAATTAGTATGACTAATATTTTGAAGTATAAATTTAAAAAATATTTTTTATGATAATACAAAGTGAAAAATGTTATTATTTATTATACTTCTATTATTGTTTTTTATTGAAACGAAAAACCATTGAAAATGTGAAAAAGTGTGGTTACTTTCTTTACTCTTTACACGTAATGAAAAAGACAGAGACAACTGTAGCAATCAATACCTCGCCTTAAAACAAAACCGAACAAGTGTGAGTCGTACCTACTCGCGCTAAGGAGTCCGAACTGAATAAAGAAAAGCATTTACCTGTCGCTCGCGTTTATGACTTATGTTTGAAAATAATGGATATCTTCGTTGTATTTGTGTGGAGAGGTGTGGTGATATGGAACCCTCAGTGCGCGCGTCCGACTCACTCGGCCGTTTTTTATGCTATTACCGCAGTATACAGGTGAAATTGAAATCTTTGGCAATTTTTTAACGAAAAATAAACGTCGGACTCACGCTTCTACTGAATAAACTGAAAAACCTTCCCCAACGATCCCACACAATCGGAGCGTAAACTTTTTATGCTTACAGATAACTGATTGGCCAACTTTGTATGGAAAATTAATTTTTTTGCTCCGTTTATTATTATTATTTGGTTAATACACTAGCAGCTCTAAGAGCTGATGCGTGTATACCACTGCACTTGTGTTTCAAAATGTTTATCAAGTCTGTTTTTAAAACTGTTGACTGTTGAGCACTTATTACTGTTTCTGGAAGAGAGTTCCATAGCTTCATCACTCGAAATGGTAAAAAGTGTGTTCTAGGGTTGCTAGCACATGGAGGTTATGTTAGTTTCAAAGAGTGCCCTCTTAAACCTTTATTCTGGTTCATCATGAACAGCTCCTTTAAATATCTCACATTATAATGGTCATTGAGTATCTTGTATAGGTAAGGTCTCCTCTTTTTCTTTTCTATTGTGTGGGTTGCTTGGGGAAAAACGTTCAGTTTCATAATTATTTAAGTTAGTTCGGTTGAATATTTTGCCGATACGACTAACGGTAATATGAGTAGGTACTTATTGGTCCAAGTCTTCAGATGAGCACACATTTTCTCGACTTTTCGTCACTACTACCAAAGTATATATATTAGTACTAACTAACATACAGTATGGACACTCCCTGCCGCTCTCTAGATTGCGAACTCACCCCCTCGTCACCCAGATTGAAACAGATTGGTTATCTACCGTTTGGTTCTCAAACGTTTAGGATTTAGCCGTAACTTTGTTTGTTCAGTCATTCGATTTTTGAAATGTCATTTCTCGCCCGTTGTACGAAGTGTCCGGGGTGTGCTACTACTACGAGTATCTACTATGTTATCATTGTAAGACTTCCGGTAGTACCGACTCTCAAACACGAACCATAGTAATAATAATACATACGAGTATTGTCCACGAAGATGATCCGAACAGCGAAGCCACAAGTGAACACGGTAGCGGCCTCCGCTCCACAGCTTCGTGACTCACGAATCTCACGATCCAACTAATCAGCAGGGAAGTCATACAAAACGCTTATTTATTTGACGGGGACGACCCTAAGGGCAGTCCATTGTTGCGGTGGTGTGACAACACCATTGATGCGAGGATCTGGCGAAATTGACGATCGTAAAATTTTAAGTGCAACCGACCCTTTTTGGGTTTACGGGGAAATTTTGTGGGTTTCCATAACAATGGTAATTTGTCAGGGGATTTTTAGGGGGAAATGAAGAAGGTATTGCAGGTGGATAAACTAAAAGTTTTAGTTAAAGATCTAAAGGCAACAGATTTAGAAATGTTTAAGTTTTGAAACACTTTTTTATCCACCATTGATAAGCTATTGGCATCATCTCACCTGATGGTAAGTGAAGATGATACCGAAGATGGAAGCGGGCTTACCAAGATTCCTCAACGCAATGGGGATCTTGCTATTTTGCTGGTTCCCTACCACCACACAATTTATTAGTCTTGTGTGTAAAACTAACAAAAAATAAGTCGGATTGAAAGACAAACTTAACTTTATACTTAAAAAATGTTCTCCCATACATCGATGTACGTCACAGTAAATTTTCTAACTACAAATGTCACTTTTTAATCGCAAAAACCAGCATTGCAGTTCTCCCGCAGCTTATGCTGAGAAAAGTCCATTTTGACATTGCACTACAATTATTCCGTAAGTTTTATTTGTGTTTTTTTTTGTTTCTTTAAGTTTTAAGGTAACCTTACGACTGTCAATAATATTATGTTACCAGAGAATACTCAGCTATTTCGGTCACATTGCTAGAGGGAGCCCAGATAGTCTGGAAAAGCTTATTATGTTAGGCAGAGTAGAGGGGAGAAGATCTCGAGGTAGAGCACCACTCCGCTGGTCAGATCAGATCAAAGCCGTACTTCACCTAGCTGCCCATTACCACCGCTCTCCGACAGGCTGAAGACAAGGACTTTTGGTGCAAACTAATTAAAACTACCACTGTTGCCTACCAACAGCAACAAGAACCGACCTGGTTAGACACGACCTTCAGAAAATGAAGAGTGCGATGAAGAAGAGAAGAAGTTTTACTCTTTTTATATCTTTTTTGATCAGTGTGTGTATATATCAAATAAAAATGTGTCTATTGTCTAAAAAAATATGTATTTATGTGGTAAAACTACAAATTAACGATTGTCGAATTTTTTGATTTACTTGTACTGTGAGACCTTGCTTCTTCCCAAATTTTATGATTGTATGTCAACGGCAAGTAGGTTTTGATTTACTTGCGACTGTAAAAATTTGCAGCATACTCAAATGGCCGTATTTTTTGATTGCCTTGACTTAAAAACTAACTTTTTCTACCCCCCATTTGGTTGGTATTTTGTTTAATACATAACCTCAAATCATATCACAAAAGTATTCATTTCTACAAGTCGTTTTAGAATGATCATCAAAAACGAGACAGCGGTGTACTACAATGAAACTTTTTAAATTTAATTATTTTTATGGCTTTGGCTTTAAAAATTCAACATAGATTCTGACAAAATTTAAATGTATTTTTATTTATTTCACGGTCGTAGAAAAAGTATTGTATGACACTGCATGTAATTAGCATTGTAACACTCGTGCTTTCTATTGGCATGCACCAACTAGCACTCATGTTATTAAGGCTCTCATTACTTACCAGTGGCATAAATAACTATTTTTTTACAGCTCCGAGGGGCCATTGACCATATCAATTTCAACTTGATATCTACAAATGTTCCTGAGAAAAAACGTCTTGATAGACGGACCGAAGGTTAGCGAAGATATGAGAGTTCTTTTTTCCTTTTGAGGTACGGAATCCTAATAAAACCGGACAAGTGCGAGTCGGACTCGCCCACCGAGGGTTCCGTACAAATTTGTAGGTACATATTATAAATCATAACAGTGCAAACTGTTAGGTACTACATACACCAATATTATTAGGTATACCTACATATACATATAAAAAAGGGTTTTTTTTTAATTTTTCGTCATAAACCGAAAACTATACATCATAAAAACAATTACAAATCTGTTTAAGCTTGTGCTATTGAAACCCTTTCATACGATACCCCACACGACACAGTTAAAATTTGGACCACCCGCCGTTACTTCCCTAATTGATTATTACGTACTTTAAATAAAGACTTTATTTTTAGCTATACTTGTAGTATAAGCCGTTATAACTTGCCAAATTTATAGTTCTAGGTCAACGGAAAATACCCTATGAATTTTAATTCCCTTGAAAGTGTCGAAATACACGTTTATTGCGGCAAAATCTTTTTTGTACGTTAACTTGGAAGTTTGATTTTTTCACAGCTTCAAGGGACTGTAGACCGGAGTAAATGATTTTAATTTCAACTCGATACCTCTACTCGTTCCCGAGAAAAAGGGTCTTGACAGACAGACGGACGGACAGACAGACAAAAAAGTGATCCTATAAGGGTTCTATTTTTTCCTTTTGACGTACGGAACCCTAAAAAAAGAGCTTTGTCTACATTTTTTCTCAGCATTTGTAGATAAAACCCAAAAAAAAGACAGATACACTACAAAACAGGCTTTTGGGTGAAGGTCAGGAAGCGTGTATGAGGCCCTCTGTGACGTCATTTCCTGCATCGAACAACACAATATGCTAAGTTATTCCAACAGATAACTTGTAACGTAAACTCGTATTAGAATAGTTAGTGCGCACGTTAAGGCGTTTTATGGCGTGTTAAGTATACTAATTTGTAAACTGGGTTTATTGGTAAAGAGATGCGGAGTGAAATTCTAGCGGTCTGGTATTTAAGACATAGAGGTATAAATGCGCTAGAATTAGTATAGAAATTGCGATTCACCATCGTTAACAAAGAAATGTCTATAACCACTTCTAGAGCCCTGAGTCTAGGCTATCGTGTAATGTAGGCTTGCCACAAAGATTGATCGTACTTTCCACTCAACCCAGGTATTTAAGCGCTAGAATTAGTAGAGAAATTGCGATTCACTATCGTTACAAAGAAATGTCTATATTCACTTCTAGAGCCCTGAGTCTAGGCTATCGTGTAATGTAGGCTTGACACAAAGATTGATCGTACTCTCCACTCAACCCAGGTATTTAAGCGCTAAAATTAGTAGATAAATTGCGATTCACTATCGTTAGCAAAGAAATGTCTATAACCACTTCTAAAGCCCTGAGTCTAGGCTATCGTGAAATGTAGGCTTGCCACAAAGATTGACCTTGCTCTCCACTTAACCCAGGTATTAAGGCGCTAGAATTAGTAGAGAAATTGCGATTCACTATCGTTACAAAGAAATGTCTATAGCCACTTCTAGAGCTATCGTGTAATGTAGGCTCGCCACAAAGATTGAACTTACTTTCCACTCAACCCAGGTATTTAAGCGCTAGAATTAGTAGAGAAATTGCGATTCACTATCGTTACAAAGAAATGTCTATATCCACTTCTAGAGCTCTGAGTCTAGGCTATTGTGAAATGTAGGCTTGCCACAAAGATTGACCTTGCTCTCCACTTAACCCAGGTATTTAAGCGCTAGAATTAGTAGAGAAATTACAATTCACTATCGTTACAAAGAAATGTCTATAACCACTTCTAGAGCCCTGATTCTAGGCTATCGTGAAATGAAGGCTTGCCACAAAGATTGAACTTACTCTCCACTCAACCCAGTTGTAATTACTATTCTCTGCCATAACCATAACCTAAGGACTACCCATATTAAAATTCATATAATAAAAGATACAATAATACTGTTTCTCCATAATATTTTTTATTCGTTTGGTTTTCTCGATAACTTCGACTTTCAGAATTAGAACAATTGGGAACGCTAAACACGGTTAAAAAAAACACTTCCATCGCAACAACTTATTAAAAATTTTCATATTGTTTTGGTTTTTGTTAATTTTCTAAAAAAGTTCTTAACCGATTGTGATAAAATTTATATAAAACCAACCTGGCAGCATACCCCTTCGAATAAAAAAATAATCATAAAAATCGGTACACAATCTACAATGATATCGCGTAACAAACATGCAATCGAATTGTAAACCTCCTCCCTTTTGGAAGTCGGTTGAAAAAACTACTACCTAACTTCTAAAACAAAAGAAGATACTTGTATCTTTTCTATCTCTACAAATCCTTTTAACTTTCCCTTCCATTATCTCATTGCGGCCCACTAATGTTATGGGTTCCATAATGTGAGCTATCTCACACTACTCATAGTAAGCGAACCCTTAACTCACTAAGGATGAGCGTAGGTGTGTCTTTATACAGAGCTCTGGTTTAGAGTTTTTTGTTTTATTGAGCTCCGAAGGACTTGTACGTACAGTCAATACCCTGAAATGAGATGGTACTTTCATTGCACGAATATTGAGTCATCATCATATTAGCCGAGGGACGTCCGTACGAATATCGAGTACTTTATAATAATTCTTACGAATGTTGAGTAATTTATAACTTTTCATACAAAAGGCGATAACGATTTTCACCTCTTAAAAGTTAACCGATTTTGACAAATTATTAAAGGTTTATTGGTTTCGTTTTTTAAATTATTGATTAAAAAAATTGCCGAAATTAGTTTTGTATAAAAACAGTGAGAAAAATAAAATTGAACTTATTAATTGTATTGAAAAAACAAAAACCTATAAACCTAGCTTTTGTTCTGACTGACAACCTATCAAAATTTGCTCAAAATCGGTATCTATAAAACATATAAGAGGTGAAAATCGCTAACGCCGTTTGTATTAAAAGTCGCAGGGTCACAATCCTCTTAAATCAGGGGTTCTCAAAGTTTTTCACAACGCGGCGCACTTTCACGATGGTAACTTTTCACGGCACACACCATCATAAATTCCATGGATTTAAACCAGAGATATAAAAAATTAATTGTACAGCGTTCACCGTCTGTCGTGGTCGGGTATACTCATTAACAAACATTACACTTATTTAGTAGCAAAAAATAACGTTAGGAAGGTACGAGTATATGAGACTTGACGAAAAATTCAAAATCTACAAATAATTTGGGTTTGTACGGGAGGTTACCTTACTCGTTTTTTTTTTTCCTGTAATAATTAACTACCAAGTGCAGTAGGCCTTATTAGGTCCTAGTACTTCACAAATTTTATTAAAATCGTTGGAGCCTTTTTGAGAAAAAATAACAAACAAAAAATAAAAAACACACAACCAACGAATTTGTATGGGAGGTACCTTTATACTGCGATTACTATCTTAATACCCCGTGATATATGCCATGTAAAGTTATAGTAACGTACCGAGTTTCATCAAAATCGTTCGAGCCATATTTTATTTTAAAAAGTAAGTGATTTTTTTCCTATAGTGGCAACTCTAAAAATCAAGACAGCGGAAATTTGAAATAAATAAACGGCTGGAGATATAAAAATTACACATTACAACACACACACACACACACACACACACACATACAGACACACATTTTTCTATCAACCCCAACAATCGAACCCCATAAAAAATCTCAACTTCTATTTTTTGGATATGATACCTTCTTCACTGCTTCGTCGCTCGCTAACGCTCCTCAAAAGTAAAAACTTGTTTTTTCTTATATTAATGTTTAAGAGAAGCTACTTAATGAGGGCTCAAAATATATAAACTAGTGGGTGCGACTTTGCCCGTGCAGAATTTCCCATAAGCGGTTGCCTACGTCTTCATAAGTATCTGTATTTCAAATTTCAGCTAAATCCATTCAGTGGTTTCGGCTGTGCGTTGATATACCAGTCAGTCACCTTTTCCTTTTATTATATGTATAACATAATATTAATAACACCTCATAAATAACACCAATAAAAATGCGCAAACGAACCAAGCGCAATTTTTATTTTATGGGTTTTCTTTAGCGACTCCCCTGGCAAATGCCGAAATCTGGTCCGCGGCGAGGACGAATCAGCTGGCGCTGCCAGCGGCGCCATTTTGCTTCAACTGTGGGGGCTTTTTGTGGGTGGTCGCCATTATTGTCAAGGGTTACAAAAACAATTATTTCTCAATATCTTTGTATGGACACTATATATAAAACTTATAACGGTGAAATCGTCATAAACTGACTATCTGACTAAAATATTTGTGTATTAAACTTTGTGAAATATAATTCAACAGTCTCGGCCAAAGATAGGGTAAGTAGGTATTAGTAGGTATTGCACTTGAACGTAAAAAAACGTGAACTGTGAATGCTACAATAACAATAGATAATATAATAACATTGTATTGCTTACCCAGTTTATTGGGAATTTCAACAACACCGAGTTTTTCTATGCAAAACAACAAAACAATCACTAAACAATCACTTTAAAAACAGGTACGCGCACCGCCCGGGCGCACTTGAAAGCACTGACTGATTCGAAGGAGATTTCTATCGAAAATCATTCACCGTTGGCTTTGCACTCATTCCTAACTCTATCCTTGTCTTATCAAGGAGCTTTAGCAAACGATAGAACAACGCAGCGATAGTTTTCGCTCCATACTCAGGTAGGAAGTGAGTCGCTTCCCGCGTAAAGGGATCTGACCAGATTTAGGCGTTTCACATAAGCGTCAAATTCCCGCCGCGCCTACTATTGGACAAACACAGATCCGCATAATCTGCCAAAATGGCGCGCCAGGGGAGTGGTTAGGTAATATTCCACACAGACCACACCTTGAGTTTCCTACTTATTACGTCGCGGGAAGCCGCTGTATGCCGAAAGCGTAAGACCGGTCGTCGTGGAAGTCCTTGAAAAGGACTTTGTCCAGCAGTGGACGTATTTCGGTTGATACGGTGATGATGAATTATTTATTACCTATAATGTGTGGTCCAAAACTCCAAACAAAGCAAGCACATACTCCTACTCAAAAGTAAAAATGTAATATAGGGTGCTGACTAACCTTGTAACGATAAGATCAATATGGCTGTATGGGGTACGTATCCGACCGATCAATTTGTGTTTTCTCCTAAAAAAAAATTAGAAGCTTGTATTTTATTGGCTATCAATTTTACATGAAAACACTGCTTGTAAGTGCTATCTAAATCTTACATCGTACTAGAATATTTTACTCAACTGAGTAGAGAATAGAGAATACAGAGATCAAAAATAAGTTTCGAAAACCTAAAAACTTTAAGTAAAGCTTTAATTTGAAAAGAATTTAGTTATAGTATTCTTCTCAGCAAATACTTTCATTTAATACGATTATCATGGGGTGCATAAAAAATAACTAGTCCGCCATCTTTAGGAGTCCGCCATATTGGATTTAGAATGACGTCACTTAGTTAACCATGCATTGTACTCCAAAATTAACGAGCAAGCCAAATTTCAGCTCAATCGGAAACTGGCGTGAAACTCCTTGGAGTAATGGTTAGTCCATTCGCTTCACATTAAGAGGTCGCGGGTTCGATTCCCGGTAAGGTCAATTTGTAAGACTCGGTATGGTTGGTGGTAGGGCATTTTCTAAGCCCGCCTGGCTAGCTACCACCATCTTATCTAAGTCGTGCCGCCAAACATCAACATCAGTGTTCCGGCATGAAGATAAGATAGCCAGTTCTCCATTACTTTGGGGAATTTTGGTAATCCCGCTTACATTTTCGGCATCATCGTGACTTACCATCAGGTAAGATGATGCCAAGGCTTACCAATTGTAAATAAAAAAAAAATTAAAAAAACTGGGAAGTAGTTCTAATTTTGCTTCCTAGATTTGTCTTAAACTAACTAACTAACACGGCAAGTTAATATAAAGCTTGTAATAATAAACTAACCAATTTAATTCACCATTAAAATCCCGACTGCTTAAATTCTACCCTATCTATACAACTCAGGGAATCACGACGAATCTATGACACCTCGCACTACAAAATCCAGCAAGCCGTTAAAGCTCCAGGACCACCCAAAGAAACAGACACGTATGTACAATAACATTAACCTTCTTTTTGGACAGTCGTGTAATAAACTGTATTATGTTCTAAACAAAAAATAAATCTTTGCCATCATCGTCACTTACCATCAGGTGAGATGATGCCAAGGGCTTACTAATTGTAAATAAAAAAAAATTAAAGCCTTCGTTTCCTTTATAAAGGCCTCTCCTAGGCATTTCTACGCTGCCCGCATCCAGCGGCTTCCCGCGACCTTCACCAGTTTTAATAAAATATTAAAATTACAAAATAGACAAATTTCTGCAAGATGGGGTACCTTGCAGAAATTTGTTTAGTTTCTAATTTCACTTCATTACTCTACCGTTGACAGGAAAACTGACGCACGCGCACACAAACGTCAAATGTAAATATGGCGTTAGCAGTTGAGTAATCAGTGCAAGGTTCAACGTGCCACAAGTTTATCGTCTTCATAAACCCGTAAATAGATCGAATGCAGTTAAACTGTGCGCTGGAGTGGAGCTAGCGACTGGCTTTGGTGGAGTCTTGGCGTCAGTAGGTAGCACTGCATTTAAATTTGAAACGGATCGATGAACAAAATAAAGTAAACTCCACATGAAGAACATACCTCGCAAGAGAGTCTAACATTTTTAAATTTGTATGGGAGATACCAAAGAGAATCTAATCAACTAGGGAGTTCCATACTAAAAACGAGAAAGAAGAACGGCAATGTGGGTACCCGCCTAATTAGACTTCCACCCATGGCAGACCTACGAGTATGTCAGTTTTTTGAAAACCAGTTGTATTTCCAGGATTTTTTCTATTTCTTTAGCTGTTGGGGTTTATTAAATAAATACTGCTAAACTTTGATTCAAAACGGGCATAGATGACCTAATTTATAATAATTTTATAGTCAGAGAGTAACAAGCTAGTATTTCCGGTATTTTATGTATTTCCCTAGCTGTTGGAGTAATTAGTTTTTTTGAAAACAAATAACTAGTATTTCCAGGATTTTTTCTATTGCTCTAGCTGTTGGGGTTTATTAAATAAATACTGCTAAACTCTGATTCAAAACGAGCAAAGATGACCTAATTTATAATTATTTTATAGTCAGAGAGTAACAAGCTAGTATTTCCGGTATTTTTGTATTTCCCTAGCTGTTGGAGTAATTAAATAAATATTTCTAAACTTAATTTTATTAATGATTAAAAACTATGAAAGATGACCTAATTTTTAATCCTATCCTACTAATCCTACTAACATTATAAATGCGAAAGTTTGTAAGAACGTATTGATGTATATGTTTGTTACTTTTTCACGCAAAAACTATTAAACGGATCTGGCTGAAATTTTGTAGGTAGACAGATTAGGACCTATAGGCTACTTTTTTTTTTATTCTCAACTTAAGGGGATAAGCAACCTGAAACACTTAACTTTGAGCGTCTCTAGTGAAACTTAGCTAGTGGCCGACAATGTTATCGAAAATAAAGTTTAACTAGAGCTTGATGTGTCGTAAGGTTTGATTTTATCCATTTTAATTCGTTGTTGTAGGAAAAAGTAAGTCCGTCGAATACATACGAAAAAAACCTTTTTTTCCACATGAGTGTCGTCCCATTTGACAGAAATTGTTTATAACGAAATATTCTTTGCAGTTTTTTTTATGTCGTTATGTAATTCAACTCTATATTTCACGAGTTTCACAGAATATTGCTCTAATAATATCTATATTGCTCACAAAGGTAGTCGTAAACACCACGTCCCGGTGCGCACTATTATGAACGCTATTTCAGTGCAGTTTCGATCGAAATTTGTAATGACACGAGTCAAGCTGCTAATTTGAGGTTGGTTAAAGCTAGATTTTTTTTGCCATCGTAATACCTTCTTCATTCATTGGTCCCTCGCCCCAATCGCTCCTCAGTCCAATAAGGTTTTTAGGAATACACTAATTAATTAAGTGACAATGTTAAATATACTGTATTTGACTGACCGGAACATCTTTAAATTTTGGTAATATTTTGGTTGCGTTTTATCAGTTTTTTTAAGAAAAAAAAGTCTGGAATATAAACCAATAATCATGAAATAAGACGATAGAAATCGTGCCAAACCAACTTGTTCTGTTTTCTTTCGTAGGACCAGGATCAGGCACTATGCCAAGACGGCAAGATATGCTTGCCTAGACTTGTTAAGGATATGCTTGAATTGCTGGAGGAGAAATATTTCTACTAGGTAGCATGAGTTTTCTTTGTCAAATGCCCAACCTACCAAATAAGAACGTCTTTGCCAAACTTGGACCGCTAATTTTACGAGTACCTATATATACACGGCCGAACAAAGCTTTTGTTTCAGGAAACTGCAAAGAACCGTGATTGTTAACTCTAATATGCCGACAATTACATAAATTACCAAAGTCATAAATACGACAAGCATAAAAATTTATTAATAACAAGCAGGTAAGAAATAACTAGTAACTAGCTGAATTGTAACGGAAATAGCTGATATCGCATTATTACGATCGTGACATTCGTTGCAAGATCCGCTCATTTTCAACCGACATCAAAAAACCGGCCAAGTGCGAGTCGGACTCGCACACGAAGGGTTCCGTACAACAAGAAAAAATCACGTTTCTTGTATGGGGACTCCTTTATTTTTTAGCGGCAAAAATTTTTACCACTGTAAAAATTTCAACTGTCCGCCTATTAAGGTTTGTAAAATGCAGCCTGCTGATGGACGGACGGACCGCGGACGATTAGTAATAGGATCCCGTTGGTCACCCTTTGGGTGTACGGAACCCTAAAAAGGATGGGATTCTCAATTCAACTGTATGTTTTTTTTTTGTGTGTTTGTTTTGTTACCCGATATCTTCACCGAATGTTGACCGGTTTCAATGATTACTTTTTTTTTTGAATTGGTTTAGTTTTTTTTAGGGAATACTCAATAACATAAAAAATCTGCAAAATTGTACTTGAAATTGATTGGTTTGTGACGTGTTGTAACGCTTCTAATTATATAAAGTTATATGTATCATAATACGAATGGAGTTTAATTGAAGGATATTATGTAATTTAACTCTATTCTAATTGATGAATTCTAACAACCAAATCAACCAGATCCCTCCTAAAGCGTCCATTGTCTTTAGTTAATAAAGCCGGTATTAACCGGTTAACTCGATCCCAAAATAAATCAACCAACATCGTAATTCGTAATACCCTAAAATCAGTTTACGCGCACAACGCACTTCCGTTTTCGTTCTCAATCTCGACCCCAAATGAGTCTACAATATTCCAAAGTTCAGCGACACAGTATCAAGAGTGCTCCAGATAAATGGATCACGTTACTTGATTAACCAGCTCGCATCTCTTCCCCTTATCACCCCTGGGAATATTTAAATGGGCCCCGAATATATCACCACCCCCCGGAGGTAAACGAGCGAGGCAAGCGTACTCGCTTACCTGCGCTTTAGATTGAGAATATAAATGATGGTATCTTCATTAACGCCCAGCACAATATGGGAGCCGTAACAGTAAACAAAAACAATTCTAGCTGAAAATACCTACTTAAAAGGACTGTGAACCCACGGTGAAAATTCGACTTTTCATACAAACGGCGATAACGATTTTCACCTCTTAAATTTTAACCGATTTGGACCAATTTTTGATAGGTTGTCAGTCAAAAGAAAAGCTAGCCTCATACGTTTTTTTTTAAATTACTGATCATTAATAAACAAAAAATGGCCTACATTGTTTTTGTATGAAAACACGTGAACGACAATAAAATTACTCTTATTAACTTTATCGAAAAAACAAAAACGTAAAAGCCTAGCTTTTGTTGTGACTGACAACTTATCAAACAATTTGTTTAAATCGGTGAACATTTAAGAGGTGCAAATCGTTATCGCCGTTTGTATGAAAATTCGCAGCTTCACAATCTTCTTAAGTACCGTGGAAATAATAATTGGAAACGCTCAACACGTTAAAAAAACCGTATTCCATCGCAAAAACTTAGTATAATTTTGCATTATTATTTTTGGTTTTTGTTAATTTTCAAAAAAAAAGTATTACACTGATTTTGATAAAACTTATATAGGACCAACCTGCATCATAATAAGAAAAGGATCATGATAATCGGTTCACAATCTGCGATAATATCGCGTAACAAACAACTAATTGAGAATCTCTCCTCCTTTTTGGAAGTCGGTTGATTGATAAGCGACGAACCAGCGGTATAGGTGAGCTTTCTACTGCCTGCGACACATTGAAATGAATTCCCGTCACATGCGAATTGGAGCGACAATTTGTGACAGACGTGCGATCTCAATCAGCATGGCAATCACGCGCATCACCGCCACAACTATTACTAATGTTGCGGTATTGAAAATCAGCATTCACTGTGGGTACGGCGTACGCCCGCCCGGCCACACTCTCGTTGGTCTCCTTCGGTATTATTTACGACCGGCTGAAAGTGATAACTCGTTATAACGACGCCATCATACACACAATGCGACTCATCAAAGAACTTTTCCACTTTTATGGTCACTCGTGAAGTCACGCATATATTACCCGTAAACCACTCACAATCATCAAGTCAAACACGATTTTATCTTTATGCCTAGTTCATTACGTGCGAAGAAACAAGTATTTGCAGAGTTTTTTTGCGCCTATAAATCCTGTCGAGATCCTTGTCTGTGAACTAAGGTCTGGAAACTCATTCACAAGATCAAGTGGGAAAAAACTGGAGCGATGAACTGGGAGTCACGTAGGCGGCTGCTCAGCTCCCGGGGCACGTAGCAGCATCTAAACTACCGCTCATTGTCAATATTGAAGTGTTCCAAACCACTGGTAATATCAATAGAGACATTAACGTCTATGAGACGTATGATTGCCGAGAATTGTTTTACTCTCTAATGAATAACAAACAATCGGGCGGGTAGCGTAGACAATCAATGAAGTGTGGACGTTATATTTGAACAGTCACCATCCCGGACGGACCCACCGCATTATTGAATCACACGCATCCTCAGATTAAAAATAATGTAGATATTGAGTTTCATACAACAATCATAACAAAAAGTGGGGTAACCCTTGTTATATACGTATGCATCTTTTATTTAATTAAAATTTGAGTGCGTTTGGCTGCACCTCACCTCACCATCTTTACCTTAAGTGGTGATAGGTCCTATCGTTCACTATAATTAAGACAGATGCATTTGAGACATGTCACAACACATTTCGGAATGTTGACGGTAATTCTCCCAACGCGTGACTGTAAGCAAAACTCTGCTCCGTCGTGGTTGGAGCAGAGTTTTTTATACCTCGCTCCGATTTCAAAACGCTGAAACATCTACCTTTTATTTTTGATCAGAGCACGCATCAATCTTTAAAATATGAACTTAACGTCTCAATAATGCAATAAAGCTGAAAATCCATTTGAGGTATCAAAATTAGCACTAACACAAAAACAATAAATAATGTCAATATCTTAATTACTTTCCGTCACAAAAAATGATAATTGACAAAATAAACATCAGTGATTAATTGGCACTTTAGGACCATGATACAAAATGCAAATTAAATAAGTTTTGAATGGGTTGTTATTAAGTCAAGAACCTCGAAGTCTGAGTAATGTCGGCGGAGTGGAGTGAGACCGGCAGTGCTGTCTGCCACGGATATGCAACTATTATGGAAGGATTCCACTCATGAGTGGTACCTATACCTATAATTAATGTTGGTCGTGAAGCATATTTATATTAAAGAACTCTATCGATGAGCAAAAAGGTACATAGTTGGTATATTTGAGAAGGTTGACAAAATCTTCACACAAGAATTTTTATAATGCATCTTACAAACGAAATGACTTAAATAGCTTATATTATTTGGCAATTTAATGCAATCTTTAGTGGGGATCGAACCCACAACTCTCTGCCTAGCATAAAGGAGCGCTGACCACTGAAACAAACAGTAGGGGGAGGGCTTCATTCCGATGTGCTTTTAAGGTGGCCCCAGCTGCCAAAGCTTAGGGGGAAGTTTAGTGGTTAGTGCGTTCTTGGGCCTGTGGATATTCATTTATATATACCTTATGTATATAGGTATGTATGCATATAGGCGCAGGGCTGTGAGTCCCGCATAACCAGTACAGCCGGCTGTTATTGGTATGCATAAAGCATTCTTCTCCTCCCCTCCACCGCAGTCCTAGGGGAAAAAAAATGGACCAAACAGTCAGTCAAAAGCGACGCATTGGACACTTTGGTCGCGGGGATCTCGATTTTTTCCAGCAATTATACAAAACATATGAAAGTGATATTTTATAACCTGATTTTTCATTTCAATGACTTCATTTTGTCAGTTGCAGAAACAGGATTCGTTACGTCATTCGTTAACTTTTATAACAGAAAAAAAAATATCAACGAAATTTGCATTCGACAGGCAAACTTAACCGATTTAGTACCTCTAAATTTTCTAAGTCTATTACGCACTTCAAAATGGCAGTTTGATTTTTAAAAATTAATTGTAGTTTTTAATTGAAACAAAAATAAAATTTTGACAACTGTTCCAATCAATACCTCGCCAAATATATATATACTTTGACCTCGCCTTATTAGACACATTACAGTGTCAGTGAAATGAATTCATCCAGTGTAATTCCACTCCAGCCTGTGGTACTGCTGTTGCGCACACACGGCAAAGTGCAAGGCTACGGAGTGCATCGCCGATAACCGGAGATGAAAGCGTCTGTTTATTTGATTTTCTGCTGTTCGTGCGAGCATATTAACTAAACACGGTCGTTGAACCTCCGAAGCCTGCGTTTCAGTGTGTCTTCAGCACATAAAACAAGCCGCGTTTTAGATAATAGGGATGACGAATGCTAGTCATCTCAGTAACTTTTTGTCATCTGTCAAAAACGACATTTTGATCCAAAAAATGTTAGAAATACCTAGGCGTGACGTCATAGTTTAGCAGCGTCATATACGTACTCATTTTGTGATTTTAGTGAATTAAAAATTGAAGACTTGATGGAAAACAAAACGAGTAAGGTTTTCCGAAGTTTGCAGGATGGCAATTTAGTAATCAAGAGTTCATAATTTATTTCTGATGCTGTCGTCATCCCTATTGAAAACGCTAACAAAAGCAACAACTTAGTACAATTTTGCATTATTATTTTTGTTTTTTTGTTAATTGTCTTAAACCTATGTTAATGAAATTTATAAGGGACCAACTCGGTAGCATAGAATAATAAAAAACCGGCCAAGTACGAGTTGAACTCATGCACCAAGGCCAAGAAACTAATTTTCATTTACAGCGCCATCTATAGATATAGATAAAAGGGTACTAATTGCTGTTACGTAAATAAACTATGTAGAAGATACTACTAGATCCCACTAGGTGTCGTTACGATCGGACTTTGGAAATTTTATTTTTCCTGTAAAAACGGAAAGGCTTTAGATTTTTTTTGTAATCTATAGATACTGTAATTTTTTCAAAATTTCAGGCCCAGTAGTTTGGAGATAAGGGGGGGGAGAGGTTAATTGTCAATTTTCGCCTATTTTCTTAAATAATTACGAAACCATTTTTCTTAAATGATAAAAAAAGATACTTAAGATTCTCAAAACAACCCCTTTCATTTGATATATCACACGATATACTTTGTAAACCCTTTTTTATATTTTATAATTTATCGCCCAAAAGTTCATGTTTAAAATTAATGTGTTTACGTTACATATCCGTCTTAGGGTCACCGACATACATATGTGTGCCAATTTCAACTTAATCGGCCCAGTAGTTTCTTAGCACATCGGCTGTGACAGACGGACGGACAGACACACGAGTGATCCTATAAGGGTTTCCTTTTTTCCTTATGATAAACGGAACCCTCAAAAAAAGATTTATGAAAATCAGTTCACAAGTAACAAACTAGTCGAATTGAGAATCTCTTGAAAACACATTCTAGTGCTACTTACTTTGAGAGTGATTATTGATTAACTTTGTTTTACTTTAATTTCAGTTGCTTGTCACGTATGCAAATTTTAAACATGTAGTTCCGATGAGCGAGATATCTTAAACCGGTGTAAAATATTATTGCTAGTTACAAGAATAGACGCACTTCTATAATACTAGTCTTTACTTATATTATATACTAGCTGTTTCCCGCGGTTTCACCCGCGTGGACAACGTTTCTATGACATTTCGAGGGTGCGCAGTGCGCGAGCCGCAAGCGGCTCGCGAGCGTGGTAAAAAGTAGCCTATGTCTTAATCCAGGTCCTAATCTGTCTACCTACCAAATTTCAGCCAAATCCGTTCAGTAGTTTTTGCGGGAAAGCGTAACAGACAGACAGAGTTACTTTCGCATTTATAATAGTAGGGAAGTAGGGATAACTATTGTATCGAACTTCGTTCCCTTTTACATTTATGATTTTGATGTGATCTTGCTTTCATTATACAGGTTGTAACAAAATTGGTGTACATCCCGTTACCTGGGGGTTCTACTCGTCATACTGAACAACTATCTCCAAGGAACCCATAGTCAATTCTCAAAAAAAATTGGAACCTCTGTACTAAAATGCACAAAATCGGTCGATCAGCTGATCGATTTGTATGAAGAGAAAAAAAAAATACGTTTTCAGCAAAGTCGTAGAACAAAAGTTGTTCAGTATGATGAGTAGAAGCCCCAGTTAACAGGACCTACACCAATTTTGTTACAACCTGTATAATGAAAGTAAAATCATAAATGTAAAAGGGAACCAAGTTCGATACAATAGTTATAAGTAAAGACTAGTATTATAGAAGTGCGTCATATTCTTGTAACTCGCAATAATATTTTACACCGGTTTAAGATTTATTAAAAATTTGAGTAAGTTTGGCTGCACTTAGTATCTTGAATTTTGAACAGTTAGATCACGCGTTGCGTTCCTATTACAAAATTCCGATCCACATGGACAAATCCGAGATCGAGTGTCACTCAATCAATATCCGCTATCGATCGAGAAAATCGCCAATTTAATCTATTATCTGCTTCACGCACGATCTGCCTCAAACACACAAGCCTCTGAATGGATCCTCGTTCGAGTGTTATTAAAACAAATAGATGTTCCCTGGTGTCTGTCGCAATCATTAAACAATAAATCTTATGTGCCTTGTGTCTGGCTTCCCAACGTGTGTACCGTTAGCACAGCGCTATATTAACTGTGTAACACAGAGACGAATGGAAATGAATTCCCGATTCTAATTGACTATGACAGAGTAACAATGATATTAATATGTGTTCATGCTAATGTTACGGTATCGCTTGCGTAATACTCTTTATAATGTAAATTTTTAGCTATCGTAATTTTTATTGTGATTATTAAGAGGAAACGCGGGCTCCATTTTTTCCATACAAACGTAGTCCCCTCTTTCCTCCCTGGATAATGACAATAGAGCAAAAATGTTTATGCCATAAAACCTATTTCTACCATGGCTATGCCCCTGTGTTTTGTTTTTTCCCTTGTTCTAATTATAATAGGAAGTATAAGTATTCAAAAACTGAGTAAATTGCCCAATTGAAACGTCATTTTCAGAAAATAATACGCATATTAACAATAAAATTAAAACATAGAGGCATAGTGTTTTTTTTTATCATTTTTGAAAAAAAGATTGTTGCGCAAGTTTTGAAGGAGGAAATAGGGGACTATGAAATGCTGTTTTGGTCAATTTTAGTGACTATTATCGGTCTGCGCTGCAGTTCTCCCTTTCTTGCTGTATACGGAGAGGTTTGGGGGAGGGAGAAATTAACATTTTATTTAAATACCTATTCTTTAGACCGCGTTCCCTCTTAAGTTCCGTAGCAAATAATGGGACCCTACGAGTATTTACTACGCCGTCGCTGTCTGTCTGTCCTTCCGTCTGTCCTACTTTTAAAAGGCTGTACCTTTTGAACCGACATAGGTAGCCGGCTGAAATTTTCACAAAATATGTACTAACAAATAATAAACACTTAAAAGTGGGAAGTTAAGGGGGTAGGGGGGGAGGTACAATAATAAGTTTTTTTTTTTGTTGTATTGTAAAAACGGTAATACATAGAATACAAACAAGAAACTTGGTGTGAATTCTAATAATACAGTGGATTAGTACTGTATATAAAAAGTCGTACTCGCGCTAAGGATTCCGAAGTGAATGAGAAAAAAAAACACTTTTCTGGCGCTCGCGTTGATATATTCTGTTCAAAATGAATAGGTATCATTGTTGTACTCGTGTGGAGAGGTGTGATGATATGGATTTTTTTCACTATCTATCTGAAGCCTCAACCTAGCATGATTTCGTAATCGGCCAGTGAGCGCATCAAACATTGTCGGATTACATTTATTGACCATTTGTATAGGATCCGCTACGGTTAATGATTTCGGCCGACTTGGGCAACTCTATTTTAAGACTCAAATGCGTAACAATCTTTTTTCTTGCGCTCTTTGATGAATTGTGAGGAAAAAACACGCCAAGTGCGAGCCCGGCTTGCGCACTGAGGGTTTCGTTCCAAAACACATTTGGGTACGAAACCCTACAACAAACATCAACGAGTACAACAATCTGATACGACAAACTTGACTTTGTAGTTGAAAAAAAATGTTCTCCCTACATCGATATACGTCACGGTCAACTCTCACCGTTGGTACCTTCTTAAAATTGTTACTGTAAAGTTCGATACAACTGAAAATCCAGACCAAACTTAAAATCTTTAAGTTTAGACTGTTTTCCAGTTTATATAGACACATGACAGTGTGTCAGCCAAGTTCGTAAAGGAAAAGGGCGACACGGGTCGTGGGTTATATTACTGAGAACAAACGGCCATTTCAGGCCACTTTCGCCCTATGTATAACTTAAAATCTACTTGACACACACTTGCGAGTTTTGTGTCTAGCAAAACCCCCTCGATCACCTAGAATCACAATTTTCATAAATATTTTTTTTCAATATCCTGAAATTGATGTCAGAAAAGTACTACTAACTCATCACAATTATAGACCACCTCCAGTCTAATAAATTTATATATTTATATAACTGTGTAACTTGAAGGTTTTAAATAGTCAAGCCCCCAAGCATGCAAAGGTTTAGGTAATGTGTTGTTAATAACTTATTTGTATTTAGCATTTCTTAGATATGTAATATTCAAAATTAAGTAGATTTATTATTATGTTAATCAATTTTGGAATCTAGTATAAATGAATAGTTGTTTTAAGATTTTATTGTTATTTTTTAAATATTTAAATATATAATTAGTTAGTGGAAACTTGCCAAGTAGGTACCATTAGTAGCACAGAATAAAACAAATTTTCTTTAAAGCAACTGAAAACTTTTGTTGTACATTCTCTATTATTTGGAAAAGTCGGTAATAAATACTTCAGTTTGACTGTAGAATTTGGTAGTACCCATTTAGATCTCTGATTTTTTTTTACATCAAACTTGACTCCTTTTCACATCTATGTGTTAGGTGGGATATACATTAATTATTTTAATTCATCTATCTGTCTATTCCTAGACCTACATAAAGTCTTTTTAGTAAGTCTCAGATTTTTATCCCAGTAGTAAGTAGGTACAATATAGTTAATAATATTTACTCATTCAATAGATCAATAACACTGACACTGTACTTACGTAGGTACATTAAGTTAAACAATAAATGGAATATTACAATGAACAAGTAACACAGATAAATTCCAAACAGAACTTATGTTTGTGACAGCTGGTAACGCGAATCGTAAGCGCACCGTATAGTCGTTGCGTCGAATTGTTTTGCTATTATTTTATTACCAAAGGTAACCATTTCCCCACTATTTAGTAGATGTCTGTAGATAGGTTTATCTATCACAACCGCCGCTGTTCTTGACAAATCGAGCAAGTAAGTTTTACCAGAGGTTATCAGACTCCTATAACAGCGCACAACACATGCAATTCATGCAAAGTAAAGCATTTTATTGATTAGTCCTTAAGTTCGATCTTCGCTTGTTTCTCTTGCTCAAACCCTTATCGGTGCCCACAACCGGGTCACTTTTTACAACCGTTACTTATCTAATGTCGATGTCGCTTGGCGGCTTAGTGCATATCGTGAAACGTTAACATGCTTGAACACCTCAAAGTCTGCATTACTTGCAGGCCCTAAAATCTGCATCCTCACCGTTAATTTTCCTCATGCCGACGCCGGTCCCAGACCTTCACTGCAACACCAGTGTCACCGGATCTCTAGCCCCTACCTCGCCGAAAACAATACACACAAACGCACAACACATTTATTCCACAACAACCACTGATGTAAACATTCTGGTGGATCCAACACGTAGTAAACGATTCACTTGAACTGATTTGAAATGTAATGGAGATCACTGAGTGTTTATCAATTATCAGTTAGCAACAACGACGCAACGCTAAACACCTACACAATCATGTTGTAACGCGCGAGAACGCCGCGTGACTGCCGGGCGCCGGCCGCCTGCCTGCCTGCCAATGCCATGCCATAAATTGCCATACCATGTGCCATGCTAGCAAACGCTCGCTGCCGTGCCGGCTGACAGTTTGGCTGGCGCTAAGTGGCAACGGTGAGAACGGGAACTTCGTGATAATGACACCTACCGCTAGATGTCGCGAGGAGCTGACTTTACTTTCCAGTGTTTACTACTGCAATGGGTGCAATTTTGTCAATGCAATCAATCACATACTCGTATATACTGCAAGGAAAAGTAATGAATAATAAATTTAGGAATAAAAAAACACTATTTTTTTTTCCAAGACGTTCAGTTGTTCCTCACTCTTTCTATTATATGTGTATGAACTAATTTTAAATTAATAATCGAAATAAATCCTATAAAATATGTACAGACTAACTAAAAAATAAACTTACCTTAATTTTCTCTTCTTCAAACTGCTGCGAACAATTTAGATCCCACTCATTTAGTAAGTGCCTACCAACAGTTAACTAAAACTCTTAGCACTTTTTTTCAAAGATTTATTCAGTCAATGATCACTCTTACAACCTTCAAAATTGAAGTATGTCGTACCTATTTTAAAATGCCGGTCACCGAACCGGAAATCACTAAAAGGACATTGTTTGCCACACTAAATCACCGACGTTATGTATTGGGTTTTCCACACTGCGCGTATACAATATGTGCACGGTTCAAACACAGTTCCTCATGAATAGCGACCGATAACACTATCCATCACCCCATTATCCGCCGCGCCCTGAAGTTGGCTGCGAGCTGGCACGTCAAAATATACCATAAATAACACCGCACGACTGGGGTGCGCCACCCTTAGCCTCCACTTCAATCGGCACACGCTAAAATGAGCGATACACGTTCGATTTTTGAAATTTTGAATTTGAAAAGAAATAAAATCGATGCCGGCCTGCAACGTGCGTGGACGGGAGACGGCGAAGACGACGACTAGAGCATTTTGAGCTATGTGCCAAACGAGTGTCGTCACGAGGGGGTGGCGAGTAGGCGCCTCGTTTATGCGAGCATACAATACGTTAAATCGCCCCGAGCCCACGGCGACTGCGGCTGTGACGCGACGGGAACCTCCCAACTGCACCCTCGACATGTAGAGCCAATTAACGCGCCTTTAATTACACTTTTCCATTAAAAGACTCGACGGCTTTTACAGTGTAACTGGGGCGCATGCGACACATAGTAAACCTGCTGGGAAATCTCTTCAAAAGAGAGGAAAATTGCGTCGGTTAGGTAGTTTTTATCCAATAGATCTTAACCCTTTTTTTGGCAAGGTTGCTCCAAAAGTAAACAGAGATAATGAAATTGAAAAAGGCAGGTATCGAAGCGTCACCTTGCATGCTGGATCCATTCGTAACGTTGTCGTCGACAAAATGCGCTGAAAGGGGAAACCGTCAAAGGAAGCCTTTTTAGGGACACGGATAAGACGCGCCGCGAACAAAAAGGAGGGCGACAATTTTTTCGGTTCATATCTTTCTGTTCATTTCATTACTTCCGCTATGTATGGACGCGGAAAGTCGGGAAAACTCGGACTGATTCGGAACACTTCGACTGTTATCGGAAAAGCTCGCGCGCCTTCGGGTTTTTCCGCACCGCTAATCGATACTCGTCAGCATGCTACGTTCGCGTACACGTAGCTACTACGCGAGCCTACGGGTGTAGCTAGATACTACGTCTCGGGTCGTGATGCTTATAAAGGGTTTTTATATCGCTGGAGCAATGAACTTTTTATGAACCGTCTTCTCATGAAAAAGTGCATGTTTGGTACTTTGATTGATTACTAATGATAATTTAGGTTAAGTAGTTAGTCAACCGTTAACAACAGCTGGGGCAAGGGTCTCATCCTAAAGGAAGTGGGGCAAGTCCGGATAGGTGGATGTTGTAGGGCAGACCGTACAGGGTCAGAAGTTTTCAAGCCGTCTATTAGGATAATGATTATGATAACTATTTATTTTGCTTTAAATAATAGGTAATTACAATGACTAATTTGTATAATAAATCTGGAAATTAATGCTAGTTTAATCTATCTATATGTAACTAAGTACACTTAAGATCTTCTGTACCCTGTATATGACAGCAATAAATTATTGAGTATTGAGTATATGTTACAAGAACAAAAAAGGAGATTATAAAATAAGTACAAATCACATAATGTAGGTACTTACTCTATAAACAATATACTTTTATATAAATTATAAATTTGCAATGTCAAAGTTGCAAATTATATCAGTAATTAATTTATATTCATAAGTTAAAAAAACCGGATAATTGCGAGTCGGACTCGCCCACCAAGGGTTCCGTACAAATGTGTAGGTACATAATATAAATCATAACTTAGCAAACTGTTAGGTACTGCATACACCAAAATTATTTGGTATCTACCTATAGTACCTATACATACAAAAAAGGAAAAATATTTTATTTCATTTTTCGTCATTAAATTGAAAAGTATAATCATAAAAATAATTAAAAATCTGTTTAAGCTTGTGCCAATGAAGCCCTTTCATACGATACCCCACATGGCACGGAAAACGCAATTCAAAATTTAGACCGCCGTTCCTTGCAATAATGATTACGTACTTTAAAAAAAGTCATTTTTTTATTATTTAATTACGAATGTACAGTTTTCAGATTGTTTCCTATAATTGTAGTGTAAGACGTATTACTTGCCAAACGTAGTTCTAGGTCAACGTGAAATACCATATGAATTTTGAATCCCTTGAGAGTGTCGAAATATACATTTTTTGCGGCATAAACGGCCGACCGTATCTTTTTTTACGATAACTAGAAGTTTGATTTTTTCACAGCTTCAAGGGACTGTAGACCGAATGCATATGGACTGTATATTATGGTTTTAATTTCAACTCGATACTTCCACGCGCTCCCGGGATAAACGGTCTTGACAGACAGACAGACGTACAACAAAGTGATCCTACAAGGGTTCCGTTTTTTTTTCCTTTTGAGGTACGGAACCCTAAAAAACACATAGACAACACATTAGCTTTAAAAAAATATTTTATTCCATGTATTATTTAATGGAGTAGAACGATTTCTTTAATAGCCATGATTTTAAATGTCCGATATTTTTTTAATACGGCAATTATTTTAGATCTTTTTATAGTTTTTTTTATAAACTATGGGCAAACCCTGGACCCTTCATACAACGGGTCAGAAATGACATTTCAAAAAACGAATGACGGAACAAACAAAATAGCGCGGAAATTGTATACGTTAGACAACCAAACTGTAACCAATATGAATCAATCTGGGTGACGAGGGGGTGAGGTCGGAATGTAGAGAGGGGCAGGGATTGTCCATACTGTATACAAATATACTTTGCTATGGGCTCTGACAAGAGAAGAGATTCGAGAGTTTTGGGTTACCCCTGAGCTAGAACCCGCAGGCGAAATTTTCTGAATCGTCGGCTAAAAAAACCCCATCTAAAGCGTTTGCGCTGAGTCCTACCTCCGTTTTCGAGATAGATCTCGCAATAAATCTCTCCTAGGTGCTTAGTAAATCATCGAACTACTGCTCCGGCACTCGTTCGACGACTGTAAATAAGTACTGCTTGGTGTTATTATCATTAACCCGCAGCCGTTTCGAAATAGATACGTATATTTTTACCCGACTGCTCAAGAAAGAGGTTTACCATTTACTTTCACTATTTTCTGTTTCTGTGGGTCTGATATAACACGTTACTCTAGAAACATTGTTTATTGTCACTACTGTAGTGATAGAATCATTCTGAAAAATATGTGATTCTTTGAGATAATGAGTAACGAGACTAGCTACATTAATTAAAGAACACTCAAGAACAATTCAAAAAAAACTTTCTAACAATTATCATACTGGTTCTATCATTAAAACAACATCATGTTTAAGTTGTGCATGTTCGTTATTACTAAATAAACATATCAACATTATACTCGTCCGTTTCCCACCTTACTACCAGACCTTACTACCAGTAGTAAAGGGGCAAATTTTATTACCCACCTTACAACCAACGCTTGCAGTAGTATGGTGGGGGTTTTATTTACCCTCCTTACTACTATGTAATTCTACTCTAATCTTCTTACATAAACTGACAACAAACTTTTTCCAAAAAAAAAAACAGAGTTAAACTTCCATTTGTTTAATGTTTAACAAAAAAATCTTCATATTACTGTTAAAATATAAATAGAGTTAGAGAAACGCGCTTTTAAAGTATCAGACTAAAAAGTAAAAAATTATTCAATATAAGTTGAAAATAATTATTCACAAAAAACTATTATTATTGTGAAAAAGCGTGGGGCGCTCTGTGCCATTATTTCGTCTATGGAGCAACCCACACTTTTTTACAATAATACGAGTATTTTTTGTTAATTATCAACTTATATTAAGAATTATTTTTAGCACGCTTTTATTAGCTTCACTTGTAACTATATGTATGTAAGAAAATCTTGGAATCTTAATTTGACCCACTTTCCGGTCTTCGATTAGGATGAAATTTTGCACACGCTCTGAGTTCTGATGACAATATATGACTAGCCAAGAAACGTCATTACAAATCCAATATGGCGGCCTCCCCAAGATGGAAAACTGGCTGTTTAAAATCCACCCCCATGATATGGGTATCAAATGAAAGGGTTTGCTGACAGGAATACGAAAAAAATTGTCAGGTGACTTAAATCCAATATGGCGGACGTCCAAGATGGCGGACAGGCTATTTGAAATGCACCCCCACGATATGGGTATCAAATGAAAGGGTTTGCTGTCAGGAATACGAAAAAATAGTCACGTGACTTAAATCCAATATGGCGGACATCCAAGATAACTACTTAACGTAAAGAAGATAACTACTAAAAGCGTGTTTTCCAAACTAATTGATGTTTACTTTTTAGTCTTATGTACTTTAAAAGCGTATTTTTTTAGTTTTTTTAAACTCTATTTTTTTGTTCAAACTTATGAAATTATTATATTGTCGCTGATTCTTGATAAGTCTACAAAGTTTGAATCAAATCTGTCCGTTTAAAGTGGGTCAAAATCGAGCCAAAGGAGTCGGTTACATACAAACATACAGGTGAAGCTAATAAATGCGTGATAAAAATGTCGCTACTACTACAATACGCTACTACTACCTATTAAAACTGCCTTTCTCTTATTGCTTTCAAAATTGCAGATTAACGGAGTTTTTCAAGAGCGTATCCTACAGAAATTTTTTCATTGATTAATTGTAATTGAATGTTGCGGATATAACCGTCAGTTATTATATCTACTTTCGTCATAAAGAGAATGCTGTACACTAGAAAACAATGGTATATTTGCGATTAGGTGGATACCATCATCCTGTAGTTTTTTCATTGCTTTTTTGAGTAACTTCGGAATGGGCTTGTCATTTTCAGTGACTTTTTGCTTCAAATCTGATAAAGAAACAGCTATTTTATTTCCAGCAAAATCTGCTTCACAAACATGTGGCATTTTCCTCAATATTTTGTTATCCTACAAAAAAATGAAATAATTAACGTAAGTAAAAAATGGTGTTGTTAGAAGTTTAGCTTTTCGTTAGTACGATGATCAATACTTTCCGAATTATAGCGTTAAGACCGCCGTCATCCAAAATGAAGATCTCGAAGAGCTAAAATTTCTCGCATGAAATTAGTAGTCCAGGATCAATAGTTTTAGATTTGTGGCTGTTTTAAATTTGACAGCTGTCATCCAAAATAAAATATATAGGTACTGATCCGTTAGAGCAAGGCCACGCGCTATCATGTGGTAAATAAAATATATAACAACTAGCTGTTTCCCGCGGCTTTGTTCGCTCAGATCCCTGAGAAAAATTTTCTATACTTATTCTCAGACCTACCGAATATACACAGAAAATTTCATGGAAATCCATCCAGCTGTTTTGGACGAGTAAAGCAACTAACACTGTGACACGAGAATACACAAGCTACAGTAAGCTTTGCGCGCTACACAATGAAAATTGAGGCCGCACCTATTCCGAACCTCGATAAGACGTTAATCGGATTCTAGTTAAAATTAACTATAAGCGAGTCAGGACTCTGACAATATTGTCCACCTTTAATTAATACAGAAAACTCACTTTTAATGTAACACTTCCGAAATACTTAATTTTTGTATGATATGATTTACATCGCCAGATAACAGAACCACATTTGTATACTTTTAATTGATAATATTGATGACCCTCAGCAAGCATGACATTACCACCATTACTACGTATGTATTTTATATCCTCCACTGTGTCCATAATTCCGGGTAAATTAGAAATCTAGTCCACAAATCACCTTCTTAACTAAGTATTATTTTACTCACATGAAATGCAAATTTAATATATAAATAGCTAATTTCGAAACGTCACTCGTCTGTATTTTTATTTTCCAATTTTCTTTTTTGTCGTTTACTGACAGTAAATGTAAGGAGATTAGAGTCGGGTTACCTGGTAGTAAGGAAGGAGGGTGAATAAAAGACCCCGACCTTACTACTGCAAGCGTTGGTTGTAAGGTGGGTAATAAAATTTGCCCCTTTACTACTGGTAGTAAGGTCTGGTAGTAAGGTGGGAAACGGACGAGTATAATGTTGATATGTTTATTTAGTAATAACGAACATGCACAACTTAAACATGATGTTGTTTTAATGATAGAACCAGTATGATAATTGTTAGAAAGTTTTTTTTGAATTGTTCTTGAGTGTTCGTTAATTAATGTAGCTAGTCTCGTTACTCATTATCTCAAAGAATCACATATTTTTCAGAATGATTTTATCACTACAGTAGTGACAATAAACAATGTTTCTAGAGTAACGTGTTATATCAGACCCACAGAAACAGAAAATAGTAAAAGTAAATAGTAAACCTCTTTCTTGAGCAGTCGGGTAAAAATATACGTATCTATTTCGAAACGATGCCTACTGTTTCACTTTCATTTTTACCCGAATGCGCCAGAAAGAGGGTTATATTTTTACCCGACTATGCCAGAAGGAGGATTGTGTTTTTACCCAAATGAGTGCGTTAGAAGAAAGGTTATGTTTTTGTCCGCCTGCGCCAGAAGGAGGGTTATGTTTTTACCCGACTATGCCAGAAGGAGGATTGTGTTTTTACCCAATTGCGTCAGAAGATATGTTATGTTTTTGTCCGACTGCGTCAGAAGGAGGGTAACGTTTTTACCCGACTATGCCAGAAGGAGGATTGTGTTTTTACCCAATTGCGGTGCGTCAGAAGATAGGTTATGTTTTTGTCCGACTGCGCCAGAAGGAGGGTTAAGTTTTTACCCGACTATGCCAGAAGGAGGATTGTGTTTTTACCCAATTGCGGTGCGTCAGAAGATAGGTTATGTTTTTGTCCAACTGCGCTAGAAGGAGGGTTATGTTTTTACCCGACTATGCTAGAAGGAGGATTGTACTTTTACCGAATTGCGGTGCGTCAGAAGATAGGTTATGTTTTTGTCCGACTGCGCCAGAAGGAGAGTTATGTTTAGTTTTTCAGTTTTTTTACATTGACGCGGAGCTTGAAAATGTTTAATTCTTTTTATTTTAACTATAATTAACAATACTTTATGTCCTAGAAAAAGAAAATTACAGTTATCGAATTATGTCCAGGTTTAGCTAATTTGATGCGCTTACGAGTTTTTTGGCGGGATTTGTGATGAACACATTCGTAGTTATATTTTACTGTTTTTGCATTGTTTTCTGCTAGAGTTTTGTTTCAAAAAGTGGTGCATTTTGAAGAAAATCATCTTCGGCATGTGAGCATTGTGGAGAACAAGAAAATAAAATGCTGAAGGAGGTGAATACCCGACTTGCACTGGGTGCAGTTTTATAGACGCCCTACTGTGACCGGGTATTATAACTCCAAACATGAATTGTAATGCGCTGGCACTAGCATTTTAAATCCAAAAATAAATGAAGACGAAAAATGAAGTGTCTCAAAAAGGCTTGTACCTAGAGACGTTAATATATTTTAACCTTTTAAATATTCAAATATTTTGATTATTACGAAGTGTATTATATTCTCTTTGGTTTGTTCTTTCATTCCGATGTTCCGATGCCATTTAGTTTGTTTATTGTACACTATTCGCAGTGTATTATATTCTCTTTGCTATTCGCTAAACGTAGTGATTTCTATACTCCTTGCTATTCGCTTTGGTTCTGTCGGCAAGGAAATTCGGCTTTTTTTTATTACATACCTATACAGCCGTAATAATAATGTATACTGTGCTACAGCTCTGTGTCTTTTTATCATGAATAAAGCACACGAGTCTGGTTTAATTTATTCATAAACCAAAGGCAACCGATTCTCATATAAACCCAAGATGGAGAAACCCAAGATCTTGTCGTAAGTAACAATTTTACTACAAAGAAAACGTAACCTAAAATCCTTAATTTTTTGATTCTTTGTTCAATTTTTTACATTTAGCTTATACATTCCAGTGGGTATGATATGGTAGCTCGAGGTACCACGAAACTGGACGGTGCTCTACCAGAAATTGGTTTAAAAGATGTGCAGCCAAACGGGTCTTGGTTGGAGCAAAAACAAATACAGTCTGCTCTGGAATCTCGTAAACAATTAATCGAAGTTGAAAGAATAGAGAAAAGGTATGTATGCCTCATTTGAAATGAGGAGTAGAAGAACAAGGTAACCGACATAGTTCAGAATTGCTAACCCTTTCATGAGCAACGCAACTACGGTGATATACAGATATTCTGGCAAACATATTGCCTATGCTATTGGCAGGGCTAAACTTATATGGCAGTAGGCAGGGCACATAGCTCATAGTAGAGTGGTGACTATGCATGGGAAGACATAGTGTAGGCTGGTCTCCCACTCGGTGGACCAACAACCTAGTGTAGGTTGCAGGAAGCACAGAATTGGTAATTGTGGAAATCCTTGAGAATCCTTTGGTCAGCAGTAGATGTCTTTTAGCTGATATGATGATGTATGCCTATCAACTTCTAATGTCTTGTCTTCATAGAGTTCATAAATGAAGAAGAAGATCATGACCAGTCTTTTATTTAGTCTTTTGTTTCAAGAATCTGAATATGAAATAAATCATGAGCCTGCAATCGCATATAAAAATGAGGCAATGAACACCTACTACACATGTAGAGTTGTTAAGTTTGATGTTTTGTTTAAACTGCTTTTTGAAGTAGTTTGAAATATGCAGCTAATTAGATTTGGTATTTATTTCCCACTTCCAGTAGGATATTCTGCTACATTTTGAACAGGGTTCGAAATTATTAAGATAAATGTTTTCTTTGATAATTATTAATTATCAATGTTAATTCTTATTTTTGGGTTTATTTTTTTTTCTAAAATTAAAAATACAAAAACACCATGTAGAAAAAATAACTAAAGAAGTTAAATCATGGTTATTAACTCTTATCTACTGTGTCGTTTTTAAACAACATTTTTTCAAACAATTTTTTTTATTGTTATTATATTTTAAGTAGCATATTTGTTTCAAATACAAAATTTTGCAAAAAAAAATATTTTTTTTAAAGTGGGTAAATCAACAATTCTGTTTTTGTTGTAACTTTTTTCTGAGTTTGAGGTTTTATGTATTGCGATACGTCACGAAACGTCAAATCGTGTTGGGATAAACATGGCAGGACATAGCACGAGGCTAGTGTTTGGTCAAATTTTGTCAAAGATAAAATTAAAATTACTGTTTTGTTTTTACAATTAAGAATCAAGATAATTGTCAACGTTATGACTTTCGATAATTATCACTTCGAACCCTGATTTTGAAGCTTTACATTTTGTATTGAGAAAGAAAGGGCTCATTATCAGAGCAGCCAAAAGACGTCCACTGCTGGATGAAAGGCTCCCTAAATTTATCTGTTGCTGCAATTGCCACGCTTTGCAGGCAGTTTTGCGATTGCAGTGGACTGGCTAAAGGGTGTTGAGCTACCTAGTAAAAAATCTAGCTACAAAAATTTAGGAGTTATACCACTGACACCATTGAACTACATTAAACATACATTCATTAGAATTTTCCAATAATGTAAAAAAGACACTTCATCTTCACACTGTCTATTATTATTCTATGATCACTTACTATAAAGTTTGATGATATTGTGATAGAATGAACAAAAAATATAATATACAGGGTGCGAGGGACAAACTTTATAAATCTGTCAAATGTTGATATTTTTATTTGAAAATTTATGGTAATTGGGCGAATTTCCCCAGTTTGTAAAAGCTGAACTCATTGTTGGATATAACTGCCTTTAGCCTTGATTATGGCGATGAGTTTGTCGATGAACGCACCACACGCTGCGGGATTCGCTGCCATTCTCGATGAAGACATACTTTCAGTGTATCCAAACTTTAGTGGACAAAATCTCCTCCAAAATGCTCCAAATGGAAAAATCCAACGGGGTTGACGTCTAGTGAATAAGGGGGCCACTGTTGCGCCGAAATGAACTTTGGAACATTCTCACGAAGAAATTGTTAATTTTCAAGGGCTCTGTGTGACGGCGCTGAGTCCTGCTGGAATGTCCATGTCCTGTCTCTGAATTGTTTATATGCCCATAACGCTTCTTTTAAGACCTTTTCGCAATACACGGTCTTGTTAATCTTGACACCCTGGTCAATAAAAACGAGTGGAGAGCGACCTTCAGCAGTCACTGCGGCCCAAACCATGACAAAAGCTAGTCCTTGCTTTTCATTGATCGAGATTGCTGCTATTCTTTGATCGAGATTATCGGTTGACTTCTCCTCTAACCAAACACGGTCATTTTACTTGTTCACATATTGCTGGACCGTAAAATTTGTTTCCTCTGAAAAGCGATGTTTGGCAAAGCTTCACTTGCGTGCAAGCGTTTCAGTGCCTGGGCTGTCTCCAACCATACTTTTTTCTGCGCCGGAGTTAAGTCTTGCACGTTTTGTTTGTCGTGTCGCGCAGTTCCGCCTAGTGCGGTCTTTACCTTTAAGCTCGAAATTAGCGCGCTATCATCGCGCATTCCATATTGGAATTTAAAATGAAGTTAGTAACACTTGGTCTCTCGCACCCTGTAGTATAACCATAACCAATCGTGTGCCAATTTCATGTTGGGATATTTCTAATGAAAGGTTCTTGATATTACAGTGGCTCCATAAGCCATGCTGAGTGGCGTGAAGAGTTGATGTTAGCGGAGGTCACACAGAAAGTGGGCGGTTATTGGCAGTACTTTGGTCACAATGTGGGCAAGCAGTTGTTTCTGAAGCCAGAACAAGCACTGTTTCTCATTGAAGTTGTAAGTAATCTTGTTTTGTGTTTGTTGTTTGTAAACTTTGTCATATTTATTATTTTTAAATAAACAGCAAAATGCAATTAAGACTTGCATACCGAGGGGTCTGTACAGTACATAAACGAGGTGTGTACTTGTTTACAAAAAACAAATTGTATTCTTTCATTTAGTTTAGGATCCTTAGCACCAGTCAGACTCACACTTCACTGGTTCTTATTATTTGTTGTTTACTGTAGAGTTCGAAGGCATCGATGGCGTAACGGCAAGGTCCTCTACCTCCTGTCTGGGAGGTCGTGGTTCGAATCCTGCCACGTACCAATGTGTTTTCGAATTTTGTTTTCATATGTACGTTTATCTGACGCCCTTACAGTGAAGGAAAACATCGTAAGGAAACCTGCACACGCATGCGAAGAAACTCGAAGGTTGTGTGTGAAGTCGAACAACCCACACTGGGCCTGCATGGTCAACTAAGGCCCGATCGCCCTAAATCAGGGTAGGCTGGAGCCCCTTGGTAGGGACGAATATGAGCTGATATGATGACTTTAGAGTTTACACTATAATGACACTAAATTTTATGGTTGTATGTATTACCATTTGTATGATAATTCATTGATAAAATAATACATGTTTTGTGTAAATATAGGGTAATGGTTTACTTTTTTATCTGGGAACACGGTAGTGCCCCTGCCAAGTCGAGCACAGTTGTACCATCCTTTTCTCGACGCAACTCACGGTACTCTTAAGTCTTCTATATCTTCGTTCTGAGTAGGTATAGTTAGAAGTCTAAAATTTTAGTTACCAATATTGCTAATGAAACCTACGTCTAAGTTTATTCCTATTATAGCTTGCGAAATATCTCAAGTCAAAGTTATCTTATTTTGTCACTGACTCACTGAAAATCAAAAATCTAAAGTACTTCTAGTTTACTACAAACTTGAAATTTGGTACAAGGATAGGTTTAAGTACCCATAATAAGAAAAACTTTCAAAATGTGCCTTTTAAAAAAAAAAGTCCTCCAGAAAATAGTACTGTTCGTACAAAAACAAGTGGAATCCCAACAAAATCATTCTGTAAAAAATTTACAAGTCCAGTACAAAGAAAGCACTGCCCTAACCTTTTCAAGATCCATTTCGGTTGATTTTCGAGCCTCTGTATCTTGGCACTAGATTTGAACAAAAAGGAGTGAAATCCCAACAAAGTGCCAAGTCTCGATTACTTGGTCTTAAAAAGTAGTGAGATGAAATAAAAATCCAAGTCTAAGTGATAGAAAAGAAACAAGTGACTTGGTGTCAAACATTTCATCAAAACAGAAAATCTGTGAAAGATATGTCAGAAAAAGTGAATCTTATAGATTATTTTAAAAATAAGCATAAGAAAATAAAAGCATCTACAAAGTTAGCTAATTAGATTAATTTACATTGGAGAATCGTGATAAGCCCGCTTTAATCCTCGACATCATCATCACTTGTTTATCATCAGGTGAGATAGTACCAAGTACTTATCAACTATGGATAAAAATACTCTACAACTTTTATCTGATATTTCTAAGACAGAGAAAGGGTTTAATTAAAGAAAGTTGAACTAAAAATATGATTTGATGATTAAAAATTGCTCTGTATCTTATAGCGTTAATAGACATGATATTCTATAGGAAAATAAGACTAGAAGTTTGCCTGGTCGTTGCAATAAAATTGCTTTTAAATATCATCCTCACTCATCTTCGACCAGTGTGCATTGCCAGTGATAACTTACGGAACTGAGACATGGTTGCTTACTAATGGGCCTCATAAGAAGGCTCAAGGTCACCCAAAGGGCAATGGAGCGTGCTATTCTAGGAATTTCTCTGTGTGATTGAATCAGAAACGAGGAGATCCATAGGAGAACCAGGGTTACCGACATAGCTCTCAGAATTGCTAAACTTAAGTGGCAGTAGGCGGGGCACATAGCTCTAAGAACAGACGGCCGTTGGGGCAGTAAAATTCTCGAGTGGCGACCGCACACCGGAAAACGTACCGTAGGCAGGCCTCCCACTCGGTGGACCGATGACCTGGTGAAAATGAACCGGTCGTCGTGGAAATCCTTTAGGGAGGCCTATGACCAGCAGTGGAAGTCCTTCGGCTGACATAATGATCATCCTCAAACTAATATGATGATTATTATGACTCATGTTATGATTTATCTTCTTTTCAGAACTGTTTACTTTTAAAATACAATGATGTCACAGTTTCACTCCAACAAGCTTACTCCTTGCTTCTGCGTGGAAGAATAACACATATGCATTACAAAGTCTATGCATCTCTAAGCAGATTAGGCTATAAAGTATTCAGGCATGATGAGTGTAAGGCCACTAAATCTGAGGCAAAAAAGAAGTTGACATGTGCTATGAAAGATTCAAGTGAAGATATGCAATGTGATACTGTTTTAAAAGAAGATGAAATGGAGACTGATGGAGATAAAGGTAAACTTAAAAATAATGATGACAAAATTTTTGATCACTTCTGTATAATTTCTGACTTGTAAATAAGTAGTAAATAAGTAAATTTTTGACTTAACTGTAACAAGCAAAATAAAAAACTTACCGTTATCAATATAAATTTTGCTTTCATCATATCAGCTCATATACGTCCCCACCGATGGGCTCGAGCTTACCCTGAATTAGGATGATTGGGCCTTAGTCGACAACGCGGACCCAGTGCGGGTTGGTTGACTTCACACACAACCTGAGAGTTTCTTCGCAGGCATGTGCAGGTTTCCTCGAGATGTTTTCCTTCACCGTAAGAGCTTGTTAATTTTGCTTTAAAAGTAATATTTATGACACAAGGGAGGTAAAAAGGTAAAGCAGGCGAGGGTTTACCATCGTCACGAGTTAGTCATTTACCTTTTACACCCATGTATTATACAAAGTTTTTCAATACAGTTCTGAGAAAACAGGCGAAATAATAAAGGACCGTAACAGAAAATGAAAATACATAGGTACATACCTATCAAGGATTCGACAACCAAAATTAATTTTAGCTCAATTGAAATGTCCGGGCGAGTAATCTCAATTTGTTTTGTCAATCTTTTTGGTTTTTATTTTCTTTCAATCTGTTTTTAAATCATCTTTTTGTCTATTTTTACTTTTTGCATCTTGTCCCTACTTCACGTCTGTTTTCTCGTTTATTTTATTTTTTTAATATACTAGCTGTCCCGTCGCACTTCGTACCGCCTCATAATACACTACGCTACACTACACTACCTTTTGTAGATAATGCAGGAATTTTTAGGCCATTTTTATACCTTGGGTTACATTATTTGAGTTTTAGTATGGATCCCTAATTATTTTGAAAATATAATATAGCCCATAGCAACCGCGGATAGTGTAGCTTCCCAACGGTGAAAGAATTATTCAAATCGGTCCAGTAGTTTCTGAGCCTATGCATTGCAAACAAACAAACAATCAAATCTTTCCTCTGTATAATATTAGTATAGACATATTCAGTTTTTGGTGGCTAAATTCTATTTAATTTGATTTGTTGGACCCTGCCCTTCCCTCCATATAATTACGATTCACCTTGTGTGTGCGACGACGTAGTGGAGGGTACGCCGCCCGCCACAGTTTTTCCTATACAAACACAACTATATTTTTCATAACGTTTAGGTACTGTTTCCGCACGCAGCAGTCGGCGACGCGAAGAGTAGGCTATTAAAGCGGTATGTATGGAAGATTTTGTAGGGAGTGATTTATCTGTTATGTGCAACGAACTCAGATTGGTTATGTGGTAACTAATAAACTAATCTGTGCCGTGACCAAGTCATTGGCCTGTGAGTTGTCTTTCACCATGGTTAAACTATTCTAAACCACAGCGAAACACAGTTCAAAGGTCTATGACTTGGTCACGACTAGTTAGCGCGTAGTTGCGAAGGCTTAATAGTCCAATAATATGGGCACAAAAATGTGCAAATGCTTAGCAGACAGCTACGCAAGGGTATTTCACTTCTCGCACAGGGCCCGCGTGGTCGACTAAGGCCCGATCGCCCTAATTCAGGGTGGGCTCGAGCCCCTTGGTGGGGACGTATAAGAGCTGATAAGATGAAGAAGAAGATAAAGTGGTGGGTGTTCTGTGACTACTATCGAGCTTACTTTCACCCCTCCAATTTTAGATTGTAGATACAATAAAGCAATTTATTGACTACATTTTTTTTATTGTTCTATAGTTAATCAATTTTATGAAAAAACATATTCTAGAACTTGATAATAAAACAGCAGGCTGCAAAAATAATCTAAAATTGTTAAAGTTCACAAGTCCAAACAATATTGATACTGATGATTATAGACAGTACGAATTCTATTGAAAGTACTTTTTTTACATTATTATTTTACTAAAAGCAAGACACTTCAATTCGATAATGAAGTTTTGTTATTATTTTCAGATGATGTGCAGAGTAAGGAAAACGTTGGAAAAACTGATGAATATGAAAGTAATTTGCTAAGTAAAACGGGTCTGTACCAAGTAAACGAAGTTTTAGATACAGAAAACGTTAGCAATAAGAATAATGATGTGATAATGACTGAAACTAGCGAGGAAAAAGAAGTGCATTTAGAAGACAACTCTAAAAAAGAAAATGGAGTAAAATGTTCATCAGAAAATAATAATATAAACAACTTTGAACATCTTTCTTGTTATTCTCAAAAAGATAAGGAAAATGCAATGGTAGATCAGTCGGACATGCCTACAAGTAAATTAAAAATATTAGAAAACAGAACAGTTAAGCCTTGCACCTCTAGTACTCTACTTAAATGCTTTGAAAATATTCCTGAACTATTTCAAAAACATGTTGTCAAAGTCAACATACCTGCAGAGGATCTCATTCCAAAAAACATTTTCCTAAATCAGACTTGTTATGTGCTTAGTATTGACAAAATAGTAGCCAGGAACGCTAGACGACTATCATCAACGGAACCAAAAACGTATAGTATGGGAGAGGAAGTAAGTGGCGCACACGTAAGAAGAGTAAGAGATACCGCCACACAGAGCCCACCCCAAAGAAACTGGCAGCAAACATATAGTACCAATAGGTTCCCAAGGTTTCAAACGCCAAATTTTAGGCCATTCAACTTTTGGAGACCGCAAATGAGCTTTCCCATGCAATACAACCTCTTCCAGCGCCCGTTTCTCCCGAATCTACTATTCGTACCCAGGCTTCACATATTCAGGCAGCAATACCCATTTGCGAATATGCCTGGACCCACCAATTTCAATTCAAATATGAATAGCGGCAGACACCAGCAAAGGGGGTCCTCCAATAAAAGAAAAAGAAATTACAGTAATAGCAACAAACACTTTGAAGCAATCAAAAGTTTAGCTGTGAGGTTAAGAGAATTAGCTCGCCTGGATCCTTCTAATCAGGCACATAATGTTGAATCTCTGCAGAGACTGATTCGGACATATAACGAGCGGTATAAAGCAAAACTGTGCCTCACGGGAGATTATCAAATAGTTGACAAAAATATAGTAGAAACTATCGAGTTAGATTGTGATGATGAACCAAAATACAAAAAGCAAAAATCTACTTCGCAAGGTCAAAACTACACAGAGAACTTCAATAAACTCAAACGATTAGCCACGCAACTCAAAGAATTAGAGAGCAAAGATGAGGCAACATCGCGGCATAGGCGAGCCTTTTCGAATCTTATCAAAAAATTCAATAAGTCATATAAAGCTGATGTGATTATGAATGTGAAGTTTGAATTACATGATCGACGTCTCATAAGTCTAGACTCATCGTCAGACTCAGATTGCGTTATTGAAGAAACTCCTATAACACCGAGTGGTAAAAAATTGAGGAATCCTTTCAATATTTTGAAAAGGTTGTCAAAGAAAAGAGATGGTAGCAACCCAGTTACTTCTACCAGCAATGGAGATAAAACAGAAAAACTGTCAACTCCTATAAACAAATACAGTGAAACCCTGCTAAAAACTTTTGGTAAAAACTGGCTACCCAATGAAGACGACTTTGGACGAGCTGAAGTTGTATCTGGAAATGTAACATTGAAGTACTTATTTGATTATAGGAAGGACGAATTTATTTATGAATACATCAAGGGTCAAAACTATGACTTCAACAACTGGTTGGAAGTGAAGCTGTCGTTCTTCACAAGCATTGCCGAATCCGAGAACAATCATGCAACAGAAGTTGCACTAGAAAATGATTCAGATCTTAAACCAATTATAGGACCAGATGACTATAGTGACTTCCCTTCAGTGCTGAAGAAATTAAGCATAATAGCTACTAATAAAGATATCAAAAATGAAACTGAGCTCAGTATAGATTTTGATGTCTACAACAGAGATGTACAAAATTTCAAAAAGTCTAATCGCCCGAGCCCTCACTTCAGAGTCATCTGCATCGAGTAAATATTTTAGTTACATATTTTTTATCATATATTTAACCGCCTCCGTGGCGTAATATTTATTCCATTCGCTTCAAACCAGGAAATCCCTGGTTTGATTCCCGGTCGAGTCTAACTTTGTAAGACTCGGTTTGGTTGGTGGTAGAGCATTCTCCAAGCCCGCCTGGCTAGCCATCACAATCTAATCTCAGGTGTTATTGTTGTGTAGTAACTTTAATGTTAAAATAAAATAAAAAATAAACAGCATTTAAGTTTCGGCTGGAAGGTAAAAAAGCCAGTCCCCATTGCGTTGGGGAATCTTGGTAAGCCCGCTTTCATCTTCGGAATCTTCGTCACTTACCATTAGGTAACATGGTGCCAAGGGCTTATTAAATGTGGATTTTTAAAATTTATAGAGCGTCAACTTAGTGCACAGCACTGCTATGATCAACGCGAGCTCGGGTATCGGGGATCACGGGTAGGGCGTAGCGCAGTGCGGGCGGTGTAGTGGGACGCAAATGTGCGGACCTCGCTACAGGCTACTTCGCCCGCGTTAACGTCTGTAACCCTGGGACGCGCTGCGCATGTAGTTAACGGCATATAGTGGCCGCCTGCAAAGACGTGTAAACTCACAGAGTTTCTGTAATATATATGGGTGGCTTTTAATTAGTTCTTGATAGCAAAGTATAAGAATGTGCTCGTGATTACAAGCAACTTTCCCAAAGAAACTATATTATATCAAATCAGAAAAAAAAATTTGGTCCCCGATACATAACAAGTTATCAAATCGGCAAAAATGTATAAAGGATCCATTTTTTTTTCATATTTGGCACATATTTCTTTAGAATAGTTGTTTGTAATCACAAGTACCTTCATATCCTTTACTATCAAGAACTAATTAAAAGTCACCCCATATAAAGGGATGCAATGTTTTACACGGCTTGACGGAGAAGTGGAGTCAAGTAACAGATTCAAAGATGTCATGACAAAATCAAACTGTATGAAAATTACACTATATCTGTCTCATTCTCACTACAGCAACGGCATATTCCTCATTGGTTGGCTGTAGTGAGAGTGAGACACTTTTCCAGAATATAGTCAATGAAAGCTGGAAGGTCGTAATCTTATTTCCTCCAAGGAAAATATCACTCGGATGTGCTTTATTAAAATTATAGTTTCCACAGGCGTTGTCTAGCCAAACATCGTAACCTTCTGCCAGTAGGTAGGCTAAAAGACAGGTAAGGGGAGATACAATATGTACTGCCGTGTGGCATACTCTTCTAAAAGATTACTGTAGTGAGAGATAAACGTTGGACCATTTAAGTCTCATTAAATTTCCCTCTGGAGATATTAGAGAAACTTCTTGTGTAGGCTATTTAAGACTAGCGAAAATCGGATTTTCGGTTCAGTATCGTTGTGTTTGTGTGTGTGTGTGCGGGCAGCGCAGAACCAGTCGTCATGGAAATCTTTAGGGGAGGCCTATGTCCAGCAGAGGACGTCCTTCGGCTGATATGATGATCGTTATGTTTATTCCAAAACTAACCGGACTGTATACAAAACTTCACACGTTCAGCCGTTTTGGCATGATGGAGTAATAACAGTTTATTTCCTTTGTTCGTACTATTTGGCACTACAAGTAGTAGTAGGATCTGAGTTGAGCGAGCGAAGCGAACGATAATCGGTTCGTCACAAGTTCGTTAGGTTTAATGATTGAACTGCCGAAGAGCTATGCTTCATTAAAATCGTTAAAACATTTTTTGAGAAAAAATAAACAACCTGGATTGGTATAGTACCTTATTTCGATTTTTCCTGGAATAAAGAACTACAGCGGTATAGTAATATAAAGTTATAGTAACGTACAGAGTTTATCCAAAACGTTTATTCATTTAAAAAAAATATTTTTAGATGTTTTTTTATTCACTATTGGTAAGCCCTTGGCATCATCTCATCTAATGGTAAGTGACGATGATGCCGAAAATGGGAGCGGGCTTACCAAGATTCCCCAACGCAATGGAGAACTGGCTATCTTATCTTCAAGCCGGAACAAATCGTGTAAACCCTATAAAATCTAAATAACGGATATTTAAAAAAAAAGGTGGCTGGAGATATAAAAATAATATTACTCTTACACAAATTCGTTGCGGGCAGTCGTTGTGGAATTACTAGGGGAGGCCTTTGTTCTGTAGTGAATGTCTTTTGGCTGAAATTATGATAACAAAATCAGTTATTGCTTACCAGAAAACTCATAAATTTTACTTTTTTAGGGAATCTGCCATCTTCCCGTCTGGTCTGGACGTAGCGACCCTCCACGCGATGTATACCGACAATGTGGCCATCCTGTTCGCTATTGTCGGCATCAGTTCTGTCTCCTATCTCCAGATAAACCCCACGGACCTGCCGGTCTACGTCTCTGGTAATAGTTTTGATTAAATTCCCTTTTTTTACAGGGTTTAAAAAATGAAGGGGTAATTCAGAATCAACTTTAGAATACATGAAAAAATACAATAGAACTATTCTACATATGCCAGTTAGGTTTTATTAGGAGTGGCAAAAATTTTTTCGAATGTAATTTTTCTGATGTCGATTCTGAATCACCTTTAAAATGTTATACTCTTACTTTTTTACATCTGTATATGTGTACCCGAATGTATATCTATACCCTTTTAAGCTATAAAATGTTATAAATAACATACTATACGCGAATTACTTATTTGTGCTTTTTAGTTTTCTCTTATCTGGTCAAAGATTATGACATTGGTAACGATTAAGTGTAACATGATTTAACTTATTTGACAGGAAGCATTTTTTTTCTTTATGTATCGAAAAGACAAGGACAGAATGCTTAAATTTAGTTTAGTCCTGTCAAATAAGTTAAATCGTATTACCCCGAATCGAAACCATTATTTCACTTCATTTATTTGAGTCAGACTAAAATTCATAATATGTTTGAGTAACTGACTTAAAAACTATGTCAGTAAAATTAAATTACATTATGAAGATATTCAAAAATATGTCACAAAAAATACAATAATGTCAATTCAATGCTATGTGTACATCAGGACACAAATAAGGCATTCCTGTGCCTGAGAATAGGGCACTCGTACTTGTCGCCGGTCATCCTCAGTCAGAATACAGAATACAGGTCAGAATACTGTTGCCATTGCCGCGCACTCTAGACATAATTCATCATATAAGCTCAGATACGTCCCCACCGAGGGGCTCAAGCCTCCCCTGGATTAGGGCGATCGGGCCTTAGTCGACGACGCGGACCCAGTGCGGGTTGGTCCACTTCACACACTAGTCCTAGCGGCACGCCAAAAACAGCTTCAAATGGTGTTAAAAGCATAAAAATTGGATCGATTGATCTTTGGGCCATACCATGCCATACCTATGAATCAATTTGACCCCTAGCACAAAAAAAAGGAGAGGAGTTATGTCGTATTTTTTTTTGTATGGCAAATAAAAAAAATTGAAACCTTTGTGTGTGGTATCTAGTGAAAGGGCTATTTGAGCTGATTCTAAAAATATATCACATCATGACATTTCAGGCACTTTTAAATTAAAATAAAAATCTGTTTCAAAACATACCAAGTTTTGGCTCCTCCAGATACGATACGGTGGAATCATATTTGGTAAAATATACCTCTATAAATATGCGAAAGATCTGTCTGTTGGACAAAGCCAACTGACTAAGCTAAAAACTGAGGATGGCAGGATCAAATCGTCTAAGACTGGGTTGCTGGAAGAAGTTCAGAAGTTGTAAGGACATTTGTACACGACCACACGTCTGCCTGTCCAAGATCCAAGAGTCAGACTAACACGACACTATACCGGAGATATCCCGGATGTCAGCCTGTACGAGATTACAATTGCTCTCAAACAGCTCAAGAACAAGAAGGTACCGGGTAATGATTAACGGGTAATGAATAATTACGGCTGAACTTCTGAAAGCAGGTGGATCACCGGTACTAAAAGCTTTTTAGAAGTTATATAATTCCGTCATACTCGAGGGAAAAACGCTTAAGGCATGGCACAGAAGTGTCGTCGCGCTTTTATTCAAAAAGGGCGACAATACCCTGCTGAAGAACTACAGACCCATCTCACTTCTGAGCCAGGCCATGTCTACAAGCTGTTTTCGAGTCATTACGAATCGTCTCGCACGCAGGTTTGACGACTTACAGCCTCCCGAACAAGCCGGTATCCAAAAAGGCTTTAGTACCATAGACCACTTACATACGCTGCGGCAGATTATACAAAAGACCGAAGAGTACAATCAACCACTATGCTTAGCGTTCGTGGACTATGAGAAAGCCTTTGATTCGGTAGAAATTTGGGCTGTGTTAGTCTCTCCAGTGGTGCCAAATTGACTATCGATATATCCAGGTACTGAAGTACTTGTATGAAAACACCACCATGTCGATCCGCCTCCAGGATCTAAACTCGGAACCTATCCGTTTGCAGCGAGGGGTGTGACAGGGAGACGTTATATCTCCGAAACCTGGAAGATATTTCAATCTTTTGGACTGGTGTGGACTCTGCATCAATATCAACGGCGAGCAACAAGTAGGTTTTAGAATGAACATGGACAAGACTAAAAATTTTGTCAAACGTCCGTGTCAAACCTACTTCTCTGAAGGTTAGAGGCTCTACACTCGAAGTTGTTGCCGAATATATGTACCTGGGACAAACAGTCCAGTTAGGTAGGTCCAACTTCGAGAAAGAGATCAATCGTCGAATCCAACTCGGCTGAGGGCAGCGTTCGGGACTTCGCAATATCTTTACGTCCCAGATACCGCAGTGTCTTACGACCAAGGTCTTCGATCAGTGTGTGTTGCCAGTGATGATAATATATACGGAACTGAGACATGGTCGCTTACTTTGGGGCTCATTAGAAGGCTCAAGGTCATAGAAAAGTGACAGTGGGCAGAGCACACAGCTCGTAGAACAGATGGCCGTTTGGGCAGTAAACTTCTCGAGTGGCGAACGCGCAGCGGAAAACGTAGCGTAGGCAGGCCTCCCACTCGGTGGACCGATGAACTGGCGAAGGTCGCGGGAAGCCGCTGGATGCGGGCAGCGCAGAACCAGTCATCATGGAAATCCTTGGGGAAGGCCTTCCAGCTGTGGACGTCCGTCGGGTGATACGATGATGATGATGAAAATATACCTCAAATAATAATAATATTCTCATAACTAATTCCAAGAAAGCAATTTAGAAAATATTTACATTTAGTATGTTTTTTTAATTTTTATTAAATTCCTTAAATTTTATTGCATTTTTGTATGGAAGGTCCAAGTTTTTGTTATACAATTTTTTTAGGAGCCATTAACTGGGGCTTCTACTCATCACAGTGAACAACTTTCCCCACAGAACCTATAGTTAGTTCTCAAAAATATTTTGGATCCTCCATTCCGTTACATACAAAAATGCAATTTAAGGAACGAAATAATGAAAAATAAAACAAAAATACTAATTGGGAATATTTTTAAAGTTGCTTTCTTGGAGTTAGATATGAGGATATTACGTATCATTTGAGGTATATAAATGTTACCAAAAATGGTTCAACCGTACGTATCGTATCTAGAGGAGCCTAAACTTCGTATGTTTTTTTTAAAAATTAAAACAAGTGACTTAAATGTCATGATGTGATATATTTTTAGAATCGGCTTAAAAAGCCCTGCCATTTACCACACACGCTTAGGTAGGTATCAGATAAAAAAAAAACTTATGCAAAAAAAAAAGATTACGTCCTGAGTCCTCTCCTTTTTTTGGTGCTACGTGGGTCAAATTGATTCATATGGCCGAAAGATCAATCGTTCAGATTTTCGTGCTTTTAACACCATTTTCATATTTTTACTGAATTTTTGGGGTGTACCGCTACACTACACAACATAACCTTCGATTCGAGTTTCTTCGCTGGCTTTCCTAACGATGTTTTCCTTCACCGTAAGAGCGTCGGATAAACGTACATATGAAATCGAAATTCGAAAACGCATTGGTTCGTGGCAGGATTCGAACCACGACCTCCCGGATAGGAGGTAGCAGCCCTAGCCGTTACGCCACCGACGCTAGACATAGTTAATTTAATTATAATTTTAAAGATTTTGTAACTCCTAAGAATTGCGTTAAGAAAAGTAATTTTATGAATATGGCATACAATATTGTTGTAAGGAAAATTTAATAAAACGCTGTTATGTGAAATGTTATCATTTATTTTAATTAACAAATGTTTAAAGCTTTAGGTATTTTAATCTACATGGCACGTGAGTTGCGGATGGAAAAAGTGCAAAAGCCTACTTTTCTATACTACTAGCAATTTTTATCTACTTACAAATATTCGTTGGATGTACACAACCATCGTGTAAGCCGTAAGCTAATGCTTATGTATACTTACTATTTAGTATTAGAAATAGGAACTAGTCGAAGCCCTAGATTTTTGCCAAGGAGCTCGAGCCTACCCTAAATCAGGGCGATCGGGCCTTAGTCGACCACGCGGGCCCAGTGCGGGTTGTTCGACTTCACACACAACGTAAGAGCGTCGGATAAACGTAAATCGAAATTCAAAAACACATTGGTAAGTGGCAGGATTCGAACCATGACCTCCGGACAGGAGTTAGCGGCCCTTGCCATTACGCCACCGACGCTCCCAAGTTATAAGTGTTTATCAAATATTTATGAAGCTTGAGCGCTTAGCCTTACTGACTGTAAAATGGTAACTTATACTTACAAACAATTATAAGTTCCTTTATAAATTGTACAGGTTATAGAGACAAAATAACAATAACTAATTGAAATATTTATTTACTAGCTTTAGGAACTGGAAAGTAATTGCTTTATTTTGGCTTCATATTCTTTGTTAACTTGGAGCAATGCCTTAGCCAAGCCATAGTGTTTCTGAGATATTAACTTTTCTCAAACATGCTTGAAAGTTTGAGTATTTTTTGACGACCTTCTTCGAGATAAATCGAAATTGCTGTACTGGCCAAATACAGCGGCCGGCATAAGTTGTATGAAACTCCATATCTGTCGTGTTTAGCGGCCAAATAAATTATTATGTACTCATATTTGTTGTGTAATTTAAAAATGGAACAATATTTTACTATGAAACATGGCAACAAAGGAGGTAACTTATCTGACTTGCAAATAGAACGCTGTTTATTGAAAAAAATTCGAGCGAGACCTACAGTACTCGCATATGATGTGTAACATGTGACAAAATACTTTATAAAAGGACGGCAAAGATACGGCAGACTAGGCTGTATGGTCATAGATACCTTTGCCTTTTCCGCGCTTTTAAAGCCTGAAAAAACGCGACTCCCTGGGACACGTTTCCGTCCCATGGGACACTTTTCCGTCCCATTTCACGAAATCACTCCCACAAATTGCAGGAAAGCGAGAGCAAAGATGTTACACATCAAAAAAAAAACAAATGAACGAACACTTTGGCGCTTGAAAAATTATTTTTGTTTGTTGTTTGTCATTGATTTTGAAAAGTAATTATTGAAGTTTTAATTTCCACGCATCATTTGAGAAAAGTACTATACAAGCCTTGGGCTAAACTAGGCATTGTTGGACTTACGTACTAGTATGTATTCCTCGGCTTCGCCTCGGCCCACATTTACACGTTCGTCCATCAATGCCTCTTTTGCTGGACAGCTGCAGTAATGTACTATATATTAGATGATTTTTGAACAGATAGTCAGTTCCACTAGGTATGTAATGTTGTGAGAATTTTTTGGAGAAAAAAAATTTAAAAAGATTAATTTTTGGAAAGGTATGAGTATAAGCAATTAGAAAACAATGTGTTTTGTTTACATTACGACCTCTCCAAAAATATACAGTTTCCATAGTCTCTGCAAAATTCCCACGAAGGTCTAAATCTACACATAATGACCCTGACTAAAACAATAAATAGCTGCATTGTTTCCTTATCTTATGGCTTATTATTTTGAACAAAAAAACCCGACTTTAAACAGTTAACTCAGGTTCCCCTCGATTTCTCTGGGATGCCATCATTAGGTCCTGGTTTCTTTATCATGGTTTACCACCCTTGGGATAACTCCTTTCCAACACAAAAATAATCATCAAAATGGATAATAAACGACGAAGTTATCCGCGAACACACATAAAATATATATAAATTCGAATTGAGAAACCTCCTCCTTTTTTTGAAGTCGGTTAATTAAAAATACACTTCTTGCTTCTCTGTCATTTTCTCTAAAGTTAAAAAAAACGTGTCGTTCATACAATACTGCTGGATACTTTATCAAGCCACCCTACTAGATTACGTTGGATATAAATTAAGGCAAGATCAAGGCCAACCAAAATTGATGCCAGATAATTCGTAAAACCTCTCATTGTGAGGCTTATAGAACTGTCTCAGCCTGTCCACTATGACGGGATCGATGTGAGGGTGACTCCTTCCCTTGTTTTTGCCAAGACAGTGAGGGGTTGATCTGCTCTCAGACTTGAGGAGGCATGGAAAGCCTTTAGTGGAATTAAAGTAGAAATGCTTCTCGGTTATCACATGTTTGAGGCTGAGGAATTCCTGGAAAAGAAGGGGAAGTTTCTTTAGTTTTATCTAAAGATACTATAATTTTTAGTCAGAATAGATTGTTAACTTCCATACTGAAGACCGAAGTCCCAAATATTGTCTTTTTCCACAGATTTGGACAGAAGGATCCGCCCGTCTCTATATTTTACTCAGATTTCCTTCATACATGCAAAAAGTAGCGCCGTCTGACATACTCGTAACTCGTACGAACTAGCGTGGGCGAGAGTTGACGTCAGTGCCACGATAAAAGGACCTTGGTAGAATTGTCGCTTTAAAAATGCGTTAATTTAATTTGTTTACAAGAAAAAATACAATGTAAGGTTACTTAACGACGATGATACGATATGCCATGTTTCTTTTTAGCCTTTCTTTCATGATTTTAAAAGCCTTTAACAACACAAAAAGGCATTTTTATGTGGAATATCTTTCCACCGCACTCTGCAATTTCCCGCAGAAGAGTAAGTCACGAGTGTGCGAAACTTTTGATTTTCGCACCAATTCGCTGGGAGCATTAGTCGTGCGCGTTGGCCGGGTCCTTACGCCAGTAATATAGAAATCATTGTCTATTTCCGAATCCTGGACCGCCAGGTCTGCGACAACGCTAAAATGTGATTACCACCTCATTTGATTATGTAAGAATCCATAATTTAATGTCAATCTATAATATGATGTTCCAAATAATATTATGATGTCGCTAATAATTTAAGTTACGCAAATTACTATAGGGTAGGGATTGACAGTCTTTTGGTTATTGTGATGATGAGTGTGAAGGATGCCGGAATATTTTTCTAACGGCTCATTTCCGCTCTGATACGAAACGTCAAATTGAATGAATGAACGAATGAATTTTAACCGATCTGTGGCGTGGATAGTCCATTCGCTTCACACCAAGAAGTCGCGGGTTCAATTCCCGGTGGGGTCATCTTGTAAGACTCGGTTTGGTTGGTGGTAGGGCATTTTCTAAGCCCGCCTGGCTAGCTACCACCATCTTATGTAAGTCTTGCCGCCAAACATCAGTGTTAACAGCATTGATGTGTTCCAGCTTGAAGATAAGATAGCCAGATCCCCATTGCGTTGGGGAATCTTGGTAAGCCCGCTTCCATCTTCGGCATCATCGTCACTTACCATCGGGTAAGATAATGCCAAAGGCTTACCAATTGTAAATTAAAAAAAATTAAACTTCAAACCACCTAGAAGAAATTGACAAAGTTCACCAGAGTAAATATAATTACAGTAAATATAATTACAGTTGACCAGCCGGTTATCGTTAACCCGCTGTCTTTTGACGATTTTTATTGGTGAGAAACTGTTCCCTGTACTATGGGAACCAGAGACTGATGTACAGAGGCCAGCACATCAAGCTAGACACTCGTAGTGCGATTCTGATCCATACGGCTACGTAATAACGGTACTAAGTCCAAAGTGTTTAGCTTGTTTGTTTATTTGCTTCAACACCTTGACCAATTTTGATGAAATTTGGCATGCAGGTGCCTGTTTCACTGGGAACGACATAGGCTACTTTTTACCTCGTAAAAGTAGCATAGTCCTATGAAGTTGTGATTTTTAGCACAGAGATGGTTGAAGGGGTGGGAAATGAGATTATTTACTAATTAGCATATCTTGGCGTGGTTCCCGAGGGATCTGCGGAAAACTCTTTTCCACGCTCGCACACGTCAGCGTCGCAACGGAGCGAAGTGTTTTTGAAGTGAAAAATTCTTTGGGCGCGTTGGGAATTTTTGAGATAGGAAAAAACCATTGATCTCGCGACACTGTTACTGTTACCATCACCATCACCTTACCAGGAAAATTTGTAGGAGATCGAAACTTATAAAACTGTCTTGATATGGGATAAAAACATGGAACTCGCGACACTGTTACCGTTACCAACAACGTCACCGTCACCTTACCATGAAAATTTGCAGGTTCGAAACTTATAAAACTGTAAAATGTATTCTCTTCTGTCTGCACTCCCGGAGTAGTTTGTTTTTGTATAGATTGATTGAGGGGGTGGGGAGTGACAAAGACTGCTAATTAGAATAGCCCGATATAGTTCCTAAGGGATCTGGAGAAAACTCATGTCCACGCGTGCGAAGCCGCGGACAAAAGCTAGTACGCAAATAAAAGGAAACCGTGACAGACTGATCTATTAATGCACAGCTCAAACCACTGGACGGATCGGGTTGAAATTTGGCATACAGATTTATTTTATTTATTTATTTATTTTATTTATTTATTCAGATAGCAATTATATCGTAGACATCCGCTTAGAAAAGGTTTTGGGAAATTCTCACGGGAACAGCAAAAAAGGAATCTGCGCGAGCGAAGCCGCGGGCAACAGCTAGTACATCGCACGAAATCGGCGAAACAGTCGAACGGATTTGCCTGTTTTGCCTTTTTAAGGTGTCCATTATTGTATCTTTTCGACTATTTCAACGATTCCTTGTAACGCATCGAACTCAAAGCGTTTAGAATCAGGGAGTGGATCGTTGACTAGCCTCCACTCTCTTCAATACTGGGCCTTTTTCTTAAGACCTGGGACCTTTAAGTGAACGACGCCATTTGTCGCTTCGGGATATTTTTTTTATTTATTTGTCGCAAATTTCACAGCTTATGTTACATATAAGGATTAAAATTAATAGTGTTACATTTTAAAAAGCAGATTATTGAATTCGACTGGTTAAAATTTGAAAATAAACGTTGTAGGTCTGTGCCCACCTGGGCGCCCTTAGGCAGTTGCATCTTTTTGCTTTGCATCTAGGTTCCACGCTCGCCTCCCCTGTCCGGTGAAGTTATTAAGGCCCCCCAACAACAAGCTTGTCCTTTAGAAAAAAAAAGTACCAAGTAGGCTAAAACACAAATAATGTAATAGAAAATAACATTGATAAAAAAATTTACATAAAACAAAAAAAACTATAATAAAAGAAATAGAAACAATAATTTTGAAACGGGCAGCTCAAAGTGTTATACGTTATGTGTGTAGTGTGTTAGTGGAATGTGTAAATGTTGTGTGTGTGTGTGTTGAGTGTTTGTATGAAGTCGTGTAAAAATTAATAAAATATTTCGTCAAAAACTTCCGGTCCTTAAGGGGACTTCGTTTCTAGTGTAATGATGAGTCCTACCTGCACCCTGGCCATCTCGGCTGCTGGGTCGTTGACCAGCCGTTCCCCGCTGACTAGCATCAGGCTCGCCCGTGGAAACCGCTTGAGCCAGCGCTTGAGCGCGCGCGAGTAAACGCCTAGACGCACGGGCGGCCATGATGCGTCTACTATCCAGCCCAGTGAGCTGTTGATTAGGGCAAGCTCTTCGAAACGGGGGAGGCCGGTTCGCTTGCTGGGAAAGAACAAATGATTTTTTTTTTAAGATGGAAAAAGCTGACACTGATATAAACAAGGTGACTTTTTAATGGCGGATACGGACACCTGCACGTTATTATTCGGATAAAATGTGTCAGCTTTTGCTCTATTACTTTTTAAATAAACGCCAAAAAAAAATTGGACTCTCCATACATAATATTTCGTCGAACACGTAGATAAACAATCTCTGAACATGTAACAGCTTGGACCGGCCCTATCCATACATTAATCTCATAAAAAATTAGTCAGATAATCATAAGAATATGCGAATAAAATATAATTAGAATTGTTTAACAAAACGTTTACTTACGAAAGAAAAGTGATGCCTAAAGCTTTAGTCGTATGATCATCGGAGCATACGAGCGTGTGACCTCTTGGCCACCGAAAGACCGACTGACACGAAATCAGTGAATGCACACATTTATGTTGTTCTCGTGGGCCGGTCCAGCTGTTAAGTGGTCGAAGAACAATCTCTTTGAATGAGTAATAAGATTATCTTATTGTACGATGCTGTGGATGAAATTTTGTGTTCTGGTAGTATTTTACATTCCATGTCTGTCTAGATACGAGTAGGTGTCATCCCTACGAAAACCCGTTTTCACACCAAAAAAAACATTTTAGTTTAGTTTAGCTACTCAAAAGTAGTGGCGCTACATTCCTAGAAGACTCCGAGCAACGCTCGGTTTGCCCATATTCTGTATGGAAAGTTCAAAACGTGTTGGTGTTTATTTTAAAAAGTGCTATAACATACATAATTTTAAACAAAAAAAAACTACTTCAAACGCACTATTCGCCACTACTATTTTCGAAGGTTCCCCTCGATTTCTCTGAGATTCCATCATCAGATCATTGTTTCCTTCTCATGGTACCACCCTTGGTATATCTCCTGTCCAAGAAAAAAGATTCAACAAAATCGGTTCATAAACGACGTAGTTATCCGCGAACACAAAAAAAAAATATACGGTCGAATTGATAAACCTCCTCCTTTTTTTGAAGTCGGTTAAAAAGTTGACAAACTCACATAAGCAACTGTAAGGTCCGGTATTCTACTAAAGCGGCGAGGAGCGACGGGCGTCATTTTTCCATAGGATGGATCGAAGCGGTAGGAGATGTGTGAGTTTAATGTATGATGAAAAACATGCACATCTCGACCGTAAGTATTATACAGCATGACTGATACCTACATCCTACATAGCTGTTACTTCTACTCATATACCACTCAAAACAAAATAAAGTTAAAAAAGGAGGAGGTTTCTCAATTCGACCGTATATATGTTTATATATTTATGTGTGTTCGCGGATAACTTCGTCGTTTCTGAACCGATTTTGATGATTCTTTTTTTGTTGGAAAGGAGATATCGCAAGGGTGGTACCATGATAAGAAAACCAGGATCTGATGATGGCATCCCAGAGAAATCGAGGGGAATCATAGTTTCCTGTTTGAAGTCAGTTTTTTTTTGTATAAAATTATTGAAGTCGGCTAACAAGGGCCGCCTAAATTTTCTCAGTACATTTTCATACAGTGAGGTGGTTTAAACGGTCTCGATTATTATTATTTTTAAAACGAGAAAAGTAAGGAAACTACGACGTGCGTTCATTAGGTTACATCCCTAGCAACAAATGTGTCGAAGGTCACAATATTCTGCAGTTCCTCGGGAACTCCGTGGGGTACTCGAAACAAAAAACATTTTTTTTTCGCCCGAAACGTATGGAATCTAGCTTAATGATTGCACTTTGTAGTTTCTTTCTTTTCTTGATTTAAAAAATAATAATCGTGGCTATTTGGACCACCTCTCCGTATGAAATTGTACTGAGAAAGCTTAGGTGGCCCTTAATAAGTCATGAGTAAGTAATTCCACTTAATTTTTATAGTACATACGTAGATAGTAAAATGTATGAAAATAATTTGGTTGTGCTTACAGGAACTTTCCTTTCTTTCCTGTTTCTCGAAAACTTTCGAGAAACTTATTCCCATTGGCACAACCAAATAGTTAGTCCAACGGGAAACCTTGGGCAAAGTATATATATTAGTACTAACATACAGTATGGACCCTCCCTGCCGCTCTCTAGATTGCGACCTCACCCCCTCGTCACCCAGATTGGTTACAGTTTGGTTGTCGAACTTCGCCGCCATTTTGTTTGTTTCGTCATTCGTTTTTGAAATGTCATTTATGGCCCGTTGTATGAAGTATCCAGGGTGTGCCTTGGGCCTGTCACTCGGTGGACCGATTGGATGCGGGCAGCGCAAAACCGGTCGTCGTGAAATCCTTTGTCCAGAAGTGGACGTCCTTCGGCTGATATGATAATGATGATGATGATACATGGCAGCTTTAAAATACACAAAATTGACACCGTACAATACTATACCTGGCAGATTGTGTGTAGTCGCTCAAGGCTCTTGTGACAGGGTCTCTCACGACTGCTATCAACTTGACTGAAGGGTTCATGGCATGGACTCTGCGTGGGGCTGACCTAGTCACCCAGTACGAAGGAGTTTTCTCCATGGTGATCTGACCTTCTAGGGTGGGAGGCATTTTTTCTCTGAAACACATGCTCTAATCAGGTAGGGTAGGACAATCAATCTATTCAAGCACGTGTTTGATTTTAGGGTTCCGTACCCTAAGGGTGCCAAATGGGATCCGTCCGTCAATCTGTCATCGCCAACTACTGATTTGTGCGCTCTGCAGGTTCGTCGCCAATGACATATCATACCATTCTGGGCATAAAGTAAAAAAAGGACATGCACAGGTTATCTTATGTTTGAAATTCTTGTTACTTTTCGGACATATTTGGTGTGTGAGTGACAAAAGGTCATTTGACATGGCGTTGAAAATGGGACGATAAGGTATTGTGGCTTGGGTTAAAATAGCCGTACGTGCATACAGTCAAATTTATTACAGAAATATAAGACCTAAAAAGAACATAAGAATTTGAAAAACATTACACACTTATAAATTTAAATCACAAAAAAACATAAATGTATCTTACCCGAGATGGGTCTTTGTATATAGAATCAGGTTATTTATACAAAGTATTTTAATTTAATTTAGTGATGTAAAATATTGAAGGATGATAGAATTTGGATTTTGAAGCACATGTGTCACAAATTAAAACGTAGTTATCAGTTAATAAATTCACTAAATTATTATTACTATTGTCTATCATGTCATTCATTCATTGCAAAAGGAAAGTACAGCCCACGGGACGATTACCCTCGTCTGCGCCGTCGCTCGCACGAGATGACAATAAGAATTATGGAGGGAAGAGCAGAGTTTTTTTAAAGACTGGTTGTCTGTAAAGTCGGTTTACGGACGATAATTTTACGTGATAACGTGTCACAAGCCGAACGCTTACGCCGATCGTGCCTCTCTATCGCTTGTTCCGCGCTCTTGCTTGCACCAAAGTATCTATATATATATATCTATTAGTACTAGTCAAATCGCTACGATAAATCTTTGTCGTCTGTACCGGCCATTACGGAACCCTCAGTGCGCGAGTGCGACTTGCACTTGCTGTTTGTTTACAGTTGTATTACGAACCTGTACCATTCGAATCCTTTATGATAAAACTTGTCGAAAAAGTGAACTTCTGAACCTGCAGCTCTTACATCTGGATGCAGCCTGAAAAACAAAATTACAGTATATATACTTACAGTATGTAGGTAGGTAAGTGGAACCACAGCAGTATTGGTTTATTATCAGAATCCGATCTTCACTACATATTTCTTGATAGATTACCAGTCGAGCGTCGGTGGTGTAACGGCTAGGGCTGCTTCCTTCTGTGCGGGAGGTCGTGGTTCGAATCCTGCCACGTACCAATGTGTTTTCGAATTTCGATTTAATATGTACGTTTATCCGAAGCTCTTACGGTGAAGGAAAACATCGTGAGGAAACCTGCACACGCCTGCGCAGAAACTCGAAGGTTGTGTGTGAAGTCGACCAACCCGCACTGGGCCCACGTGGTCGACTTATGCCCGATCGCCCTAATTCATAAGGCTCGAGCCCCTCGGTGGGGACCGTAATATTATGAGCTGATGATGATGGTCCCAGTCATATGAAAATTATCATTTACTAAAAGAGTATGTATGGCTCGTAGAACAGATGGCTGGCGAACGCGCACCGGAAAACGTAGCGTAGGCAGGCCTCCCACACGGTGGACCGATGACCTGTTGAAAGTCGCAGGAAGCCGCTGGATACGGGCAGCGCAGAACCGGTCGTCATGGAAATCTGGAGGAGGCCTATGTCCAGTAGTGGATGTCCTTCGGCTGATATGATGATTATGAAAAAAGCATGCAAGGCCAAAGCTCATGCAAAAATTGGGTAAGTACTAGTTATATAACAATAATAATAACAATTTGTAACCGCCTCCGTGGCGTAATGGTTATTCCATTCGCTTCTCACCAGGAGGTCGCGGGTTCCATTCCTGGCGGGGTCAACTGGTAAGACTCAGTTTGGTTGGTGGTAGGGCATTTTCTAAGCCCGCCTGGCTAGCTACCACCGTCTTATCAAAGTTTTGCCGCCAAACATCAGTGTTAACAACATTGATGTGTTCCGGTTTGAAGATAAGATAGCCAGTTCTCCTTTGCGTTGGGGAATCTTGTTAAACCCGCTTCCATCTTCGGCATCATCGTCACTTTACCATCAGGTGAGATGATGCCAAGGGCTTACCAATTGTGAATAAAAAAATATTTATATATCTTTATTTTATCTTTATCGGTATGTTAGACAGCGCGCTACATTAATATTGTTAGTAACACTATTAATAATAGTAAAAGGAACAATAAAAATAAAAGTGAAAAACCTTTTCGCACCTTAAACTAAAGATACAGTCAAGATATTTAGGCGTATAGCAACGCTAAGTGAGTAAGTACCTAATGATGATCATGTTTCATGATCATTGATCATTAATTAAAGTCGGTGGGAGGGACTGACGACCATAGAGTAGAAACCCTTATGTAGGTACCACCTTAAAAATTCCAACAGCGCTCTCGTCCCACACTTTTTAACGCCAATGATCAAGGCATCTGGGAGTCTCTTCGCCGGCACCGAATCGCTCTTCAGCCGTCTGTACTTGTGGACGTCGTCGGTCTTTCTTATTCCTAGGAGTGACGCCAGGCTCCGATAGTTAGTCATATGGCGTTGGAGGAATATGTACTCCAGCGTAAACTGTAAGTAATTAATGGTTTTAAACGATCAGGTACAAGATGAGGAAAGACAGGGATGATTAAAAATAATTATAGAAAAACTTAAAAAACTTAGGTACAAGCTTTTATTTGAAGTTTTTGTGCTCACAAAAGCCAAATGTGAATACAAATACACGTTTAGAAATTCAAAAAAAGGCGCGCACAGTCAAGAAACGGTATTTCCTACGATTCTATTGAAAAATAAAAGACGATCCTGAAACCATGATTCCACCTCCAAAGTTCACCATCAGATCAGACAAACTTAAAATACCAAAAGGATCTATTGTCATCGCCGGGAATACGGTTTCATACCAATTTCAGCTCAATTGGTTTTCTAGAAGTATATCGCTCTAAAATCGTTTGCAAGATTTGACCTAAACAAACTAACATACAAACATTGCAAGTTAATTAAAAGCTTTTAAAAAAAATGCAGTTTAGTAAGCTACGGTATCCGGGTTTGATACATTATAAACTAAAAATTGATGTATATTTCGGATATTAACAAAACCGCAATATTACGAGTACAATCTCACTACACTAAATTCAGTTAGATTATAATATGACGGTAAATTGTCAGCCGGCTTACAATTTCACGGCACATCCGAATAAAACCGATGATTTCTTCTTCTGCGAAGCATTCTGCTACCCAAGGGGCGAGGCTCTTTGACTGTTTAATCAATCAAACCTGACCGAACTCGCTCATTTATTAATTAATGTTATTCACTTCGCATTAGTGTTATTGAAATTTCACTAGTGAGATTACAATAACACTAGTGAAATTGTAAGCAGTATGTTACGGTTTCGACAGTTCACAATCTCACGAGATAGATTTCGTTAGATTATAATCTAACGGTTTTTGCAATTTTACGGTGACATACAAAACTAACTTTAAAAAAACGTCCGGACAGTTGTTTGACAGAAGACAGATATATTCAAATAGCTATGTTAGACAGAGGGGGAGAATCGCGAAAGTACACTTCGGTGATCAAAATGGGTGTTTTTGATCGGACACTTGACCGCGCGCGTGACCATGAATCTCTTATTTTACCTATAATATGTGATCTAAGTTCGTAGGTCAGTAAGTTGTGGTGAGTTGAATTTTTTCTATCAAAGCTATGCCTCTTGACCATGGCGTGAAGTTTTTTAAATATTTTGTTGACTTTTATGGCCCCATATCTTACGTTCTTTTTTTGCGTGACATCATGCCAAAAGATAAATTTTCTTTTAAGTTGAGCGGCTCGCGAACATTTTGTCCATATTCTTTTTTGTTATTTTTAAACCTGAAGGTTCATTATACATAAATATATGTGAAGAAATTTTTGAAATCTGATCAGAAGTTTCCGAGATTGCCTCGAAGATCCAAACTAGCAAACTTTACCTCTTTTTATAATAATACTTCCTCAGAACTAATCCGTAGATATATTTCGGATCTTTTGGTTGAAAAGCATCTTTGAAAGATATAAAATGAGGATCAAGTGATTTTCTTTTATTCACAATTGGTAAGCCCTTTGCATCATCTCACCTGAGGTAAGTGACGATGATGCCGAAGATGAACGCGGGCTTACCAAGATTCCCTAACGCAATGGAGAACTGACTATCTTCAAGCTGGAACACATCAATGTTGTTAACACTGAGCTGGCGGCAAGACTTAGATACGATGGTGGTAGCTAGCCAGGCGGGCTGTAAAATGCCATACCACCAACCAAACTGAGTCTTACAAGATGAACCCACCGGGAATCTAACCCGTGACCTCCTGGTGTGAAGCGAATAGACTAACCATTACGCCAACGAGGCGGCGGATACTCGTAGATATCCACGTAGGTAAAAGTACGTAAACTAAATATCAACAAGCTATGCCGAAGGGGGTGCGCGCACGCGGCACGGATGACATTCGTCAGCATGACAATTTTGTCACCCTCGTCACGTCTAGCACAGATTACTTAATAGTTACGTCAAGCCCAATAGAGTGGTAGTACCTATGTACGAAAAAAGTGCCCGCACCACGTCAGTGACGTGACATGTCCATTTGCAAATATTTGCAATTAGTTATTAAATCTTTAATTACTTAAACTTAGCTGTTACTAATATTACCTATTATGTATTGTGGTGTGGTGTTAGATATTGGAACCAATAAGGCTGGCCCTACACAGCCGGAATTCCTCTCTGAATTAAGAAAGCCCGGATTTGCGTATAATTTCGCTCCACACATTATTGTGACTTTTTCCAAATCCGGGCTCTCTGAATCCAATTACGCCACCGAGGCGGCGGATATTCGTAGATACTTACCCATGAAGTTAAGTACGTAAACTTAATATCAACAAGCTATGCCGAAGGGCGTGCGGGCACGCGGCACGGTGACTTTCGTCAGCATGAAAATTTTGTCATCCTCGTCAATTCAAGCCCAATAAGATTAAAGTGGTAGTATGTACGAAAAAAATGCCCGCACCAGTGACAATGTATAATATATTATATACACTATCTGTGGCCCGCCCCACACGAGTGACGTGACATGTCCATATGTAATTAGTTTTTAAACCTTTAATTACATAAACTTAGCTGTTACTAATATTACCTAATAAGTATTTTGGTGTGGTGTTAGCTACGAAGAACTTAGGTGTTAGATACTGGAACCAATAAGGCTGGGCCTACACAGCCAGAATACCTCTCTGAATTCAGAAAGCCCGGATTTGCGTAATTTCATAATGCTCCACACATTACTGTAACTTTTTCCAAATCCGGGCTTTCTGAATTAAATTTTCCGGCTGTGTAAGGCGAGCATAAATGTATTTTTTTCTTTCTTTTTATATTCTTGAGGGTGACAGAAAGACCCTAGCGCACGCACTTCCTGAATATTCTACGTTGGAGCATACTTGGAGCTAAGCAACCGAGAGCTCTCATCATAATCTCGGTCATGCACGACATGAAAAGGTAGATTCACGTTAGGTTCCTGCCTAAAGTGCAACGCAGCGTGCGTGCAAAGTGAATGTCATACATCGCTTAAATTAAAGTGTGTAGTGTCTAGGAAGGACTTACCTTTCGTTCGTCAACTAAACAAGAATTCAAGGCATAAAATAAATATAAGAGAAACAATAATATGAAATAAATAAACACATTTCGTTTCGAAAAAGTCGGTATCCATTTCATTTCTATTTTTCGCTTTCATTGCTCACACACGTAAAAATTCACTTCAATAATCTACGATTAGATTTCATCTTTGAATAGACACTTATTTAATAGGTAGCTATGTTGGTATTCAAAACACTGCAGTATTTTGTTGACAGCGTAACATATCGCCTTAGGTCGATCGATCAATTTTCTCTGGAAGCGATTTGCAATTCAATCTGATTCACACAGAGTCCATTGTAACTTGCAGTTTGCAGTTGTAGTTCAATAATTGTGGGAGGGCAGCGCGCGCAAGCTATTTGTAATTCCCGCTTATAACTTCGCGCGTTTTTCACAAATTCCTTTTTTCGTAGCGGAGCAGCGAGCGGAGGCATCTAGATGTTCTTATCCTTGGACATATTCTGGTTCTATCGGCGCTGTGGAGTCCGAACAAAATAGGATAGAATACAAATGTTTTCTAGGCTACTACCGGTTTTATCGATTTTTTCTTAATCAACAAGGATCTGAATGTTTTGGTAGGTACCGATTTGGAAACCGGACACTTATTTTGTGCAAAAAAATATCTAGGTACCTATTACTTAGTCATCCTTGATTTAGGGAAGGCTTCTTTGATCTGAGAAATGAAGAAAATAACAAAGCATTGAGCAATAGTAAGTTATGTGTGACTAACACAGATTTGAACAGACAGTAATATATAAGTCATTGGTGACTAAGCCTAAGATGACCTATTATTACTAACCCAATTTTTTTTAGGGTATGCGTAAGCGGAACGGAATACTCAAGACTAGAAGCAAAGATAATATAACAAAACTACGTTTTAACACAGGTTTTTAACTAGAAGGTCTTTGACACCTTTGACCAGTGTGTGTTGCCAGTGATGACTTACGGAACTGAGACATGGTCGCTTACTACGGGCCTCATAAGAAGGCTCAAGGTCACCCAAAGAGCTATGCTCGGAATTTCCCTACGTGATCGATACAGAAATGAGTTGATCCGCAGGAGCACCAAAGTAACTGACATAGCTCACAGAATAGCTAAACTGAAGTGGTAGTGGGCAGGGCACATAGCTCGTAGAACAGATGGCCAATGGCCGTTTTCATAGCCCGCCTGGCTAGCTACCACCATCTTATCTAAATCTTGCCGCCAAACATCAGTGTTGCATTGATGTGTTCTGGCTTGAAGGTAAGATAGCCAGATCCCCATTGCGTTGGGGAATCTTTGTAAGCCCGCTTCCATCTTCGGCATCATCGTCACTTACCATCAGGTGAGAAGGTGAATAAAAAAAGCCACTGGATGCGGGTAGCGCAGGACCAGTCGTCGTGGAAATCCTGGGGGGAGCCCTTTGTCCAGCAGTGGGCGTTTTTTGACTGATATGATGATGATGATACCTAATACTCGGATAATACTGACTATTTATTAGTCAGGCTTGCTTCGACCTCTGATGGTGCATTTTTGTTCAGATAATGTGTTTGTTCTTTTAAATTCGAAAATCGCAAAATTACATTTTGTGGTTTTTGATGTATTATTGATAGTGTATTTAACAGAAAAGTATGTACCATTTATGTGTCTGTTGTGTAGGATAATGAAATAAAAGTGTGTATACTGTGTTTCGAGTTCCCACAAGGAGTCCACGCAAGCTTTGGCAAAAGTGTTATAATTTTGCTAGAGTCTAGAGTATGTAGGTTGGGATAGTTTATAGATAATATACAGGATGAGTCTTTATAAAGTGCACATATGAAAGAGGGTCAAAGTAGACCCAATGTTATCGACAAAAAAAAAATATACTAAAAACATCTTAGTTTTGTGGGTGTTTTAATCTTTTTAAATTTAAAAAAAAAGCATCGTTACTTTCAAATTAAGGGCTCTAGAATGTTAAAACAAAAGCAGTAAGACTTTGGGGTAGGTTTCATTGAGGAAATTCCTCACGTTTCTCGCATAGTGGGCAGGGCATCCGTCCATTTGCAGGAACATTCTCCTCCGTATTGAAAGTGGCACTTCCTCCAGTAACTGAGGCAGCTCATCCCTCAAAAGTTCCAGAAATCTCTCCCCGGTTAGTGCTCGTGGCAGTACTATTGGGCCAATCAGCATGTTATCAATCAGATCCGCCCACACGTTGACTGAAAATCTCACTTGAAAAGTAGAAGCTCTTTAAAGTTTGGGATTCTCACCCTTGCGACACCACTTGTGCAGATTGCGGCAGTTCGTGATGCCATCTCGAGTAAATGTAGCTTCATCCATCCAAAGAATTGTTTTTGGGAACTCTGGATCATTTCTTGTTTTTCTCTGGATCCAAGTTGACATTACATACCTTGGACGCCAGTCTAAAACTCCATGCAGGTGTTGCACCCTCTGGTAATGATACGGATGCAGTCCTTCTTTCCGTAATATGCGTCAGGCGGATTTTTGGCTTATGCCGTGACGCAAAGCCAAACGTCTTGTACTGGTGGACGGATCTGAATACAAATCTCTCAGAACTGCTTCCTCGATAGCCATATCAATTACGGCTGCCTGTGGCTCACGGTGGTCTCGAGTGGGCGTAATTCCAATACGAGCTAATCTTCTGTGTATTTCTTGAAAATTGCGTTGAGATGGTATCGGTTGTCTGTGCGGATATGCAGCTAAATAAGCTGTCCTGGCAGCTCTTGCACTTCCTCGATACATTCCATAGTAGAAATGCATGTCGGCGATTTGTAATGGAGAGAAATCTCTTAAACGCGGCATCGTGAAAACAGATTAATAGCGTTAGACGGGTAGCAGCGGCGAATAATTCGGAGCAACTGACTGACTCTATTCAATACTCGACTTACTAATCACAATTTCCTTTTGTCCCGTCTAGTCCCCGACACACCCCCCGTCCTCATGCGCCACCCCGCGCGACTGCAAAACAATCAAAAATACAAAGGGATGTAACAATAGCGCAAGGAGGCACGCGTAAGGCCTTTTGTTAACCGCTCATAGCGAGAATTGTAAATGGGATAGGAACGTGGTGTTTTCGCTATTTGAAAGCTAACATGATGTAGAATAACTTAAAGCAATAAAGCATTACAGTTAATACATGTAATTTTGCCTCATTTTAGGATTATTTAAAAAAACAACAGAAAAACGTCAAATTTTTGACATTTAAAAGCTTTTTTTTTTATTAAGTAGGTATGACTTTTTTAAAGTAAATCTTTATATCAAGGTCACGGCCAACTGTTTCCTAGTCTTACTGCTTTTGTTGTAACATTCTAGAGCCCTTAATTTGAAAGTAACGATGCTTTTTTTTCAAAGGTCAAAAATGAAATTTAGAAAGATTAAAACACCCACAAAACTAAGATGTTATTAGTATAATTTTTTTTTATTTTTTTTGTCGATAAAATTGCGTCTACTTTGACCCTTTTTCATATGTGCAATTTATAAAGACTCACCTGTATATATTTATTTATTTACACTTAAAGTACACCAAAACAATTTCGTAATGAATAGCCAGATATATATAAATATACTAGCTGTCCCGGCGAACTTCGTACCGCCTTACATTACATTACACTGCCCTGCCCTACCCTACACTACACTACACTACCCTACCCTACACTACCCTACCCTACATACACTACACTACACTACCCTACCCTACCCTACATACACTACACTACACTACCCTACCCTACACTACTCTACACTACCCTACACTACACTACCCTACCCTACCCTACACTACCCTACCCTACCCTATCCTATCTCTCAAGTTGGATCGAACTGCACATGGTGTGCGAATTTTATTATAATCGGTTAAGTGGTTTAGGAGTCCATTGAGGACAAACATTGTGACACGAGATTTATATATATTAAGAGATATATTATGATGTGAACGTGAAGAAAAAGTGGTCTTAGAGCACTGTTGCCAACCCTACTGTTTTAACAGTAGATTTACTGTTTTCGCCATGGCTTCCCTGTTTTCTGTTTTAGTGCGTATTTCTACTGTTTTTTGGTGATGTATCCGAATTTCGAACTTATTTACTCCAAATCGCATTATGTCACAACGAACATTTCAATCCAGAATAACCTTTTAGTAAAAGCAATAAAGATAGTTCTTGTATGCGTCGGTCACGCGCCTTTTTACAGTTGGTATCACTAGCAGGCCTACGCCGGTAATATAGAAGTCATTGAGCAGGCCTCTTGCTGACTGCGTGCACATGAATAAATTTAATAAAAACATGTATGATTTCAATAAAAAAATTAGTCCGAATATATTGAAGACCAAGAAATCGAAAATGTTAATAAGCAATTAGTAGCATTTCCATTGTAATATAAAGTGTATAATTTTGAATAAATCTTTCATTTTGACTATTTACTTTACAATTCCTAGAAATTCCTTGAATAATGACAATCTGAGGTAAATCTAACAGTACTTGTATAACTATCAATTCTATGAATGTTATATCGAACAGTATATTTGCCTTTTTAAAATTACTGTTTTACTGTTTTCTGCTGTTTTTTTAACTTCCATTTGCTGTTTTTTGCTTTCCTTAGGTTGGCAACAGTGTCTTAGAGACTGAAAAAAAATTCGAGCGAGACCTACAGTACTCGCATATGATGTATAACATGTGACAAAATACTTTATAAAAGGACGGCAAAGATACGGCAGACTAGGCTGTATGGTCATGGATACCTTTGCCTTTTCCGCGCTTTTAAAGCCTGAAAAAAGGACGGCAAAGATACGGCAGACTAGGCTGTATGGTCATAGATACCTTTGCCTTTTCCGCGCTTTTAAAACCTGAAAAAACGCGACTTCCTGTTACACATGGGACACATTTCCGTCCCATTTCACGAAATCACTCCCACAAATTGCAGGAAAGCGAGAGCAGAGATGTTACACATCAAAAATTACTGAACACGTAAAAACTACAAATACTACTGAAAAAATATTGTTCTGAAGACTAGGCGGTATGGTCAATGAGCCTTAGCCTGCCCTAAAAAAAGGGCGAAAATAAAAATCCAACAACATGGAACACGAAGCGAAGTGACAACTGAATAAAAATAAATTCGTTCACGTTGAACTTTGGTGCCGTGAAATAAATTAAAATGACAGTGCAACCAATCAATCCCAATACTTCTGACGACTCGGAGGATATGGTTAGCTTATCATCGGAGGAAGAGATTTATAGGCGAAAATATCAGTTATTGTTGGAGCGATGTGAAGTGTTGCAGCAGGATAACGAGAGAATTGTGAATAGGTTTGTGATTTGAGCTTGATTTCGGGGTTGTTGTATGTTTCGGAATGTACTATGGTTCGATAACTTTGCAGGATACATGAGGCTAAGAAGATCACGAAGCGATATCAGAAAGATATCAAGCTTCTGGTTGAGCGCTTAGACAAGCATGGGGACCCATTCAGAAGCACCTCCCTGGAGATGGAAACGAGGCCACAAGTGGTCAAGAAAGCTCGGGCGAGTAGCAAGCTGCTGACGGCTGCGAAACAAGCAGAAAAACTGCAGCCTGGAGCATCTAAAAAGCCTGGACCAAAGAGGAAAAGTAAAACTGAAAAGGTACCATCACTAAGTTAGCATGTGTCTTGTCTATATGTGTACATTGAGCGAAAAATACGAATACTTAGTATAGTAAGGATGCTTTTAGACTCACTCGTTGGTCTAGTGGTCAGTGTTGCTGCCTGCTGGGCCAATGGTTGTAGGTTCAATCCCCAGCTGGGGTGAATTTTCAGGCGACCAGTGCTCTTTGTCTGGGTGTTCAATATCTATATTATGTACAGTTTTATTATACAGGGTGTCCCTGGAAGTATGGATCAAACGAAACAGGGTGTTGGAAAAAATCATTTCCAAACATTTTCTCTAAGGAAGCCCCCCTCCATCTCAAAAGGGTAAAAAGTTACAGCGGTTTTTTTGAATTTTTAATAAATTGCTTACTACGCACACAAAAAAATCCATAAAAAAATTATTTCATAAGATACCATGTATTTTTTTTTTTTGCGTGGCTGGGTGAAGGACAGATCTTGCTGATATAATTACTTTTCGTGACCTAGGTATTGTGTAAAAATAAAAATGTTAAAGTAAAAACTTTTTTCTTTGTTAAAAAAATAAAAATCTTCAATTTTGAACGCTTCTAGCTGAAAAAAAGTGTACTACGGTAAAGTGGTCTGCTACTGTAAAAAGTTTCTCATTTTATGCAAATTAAAATGAGGTAAGAATGTTCCGGTTATTCGCCAAAACTTGAGAGATATGATTTTTTTTTCTAATCGAACCCTAATTCCGAGAACGCAACTAGCGTGGAACAAAAGAACTGGTTGAGCCGGGTTATAAACAAAAGGTGGTGCGATCCGCATTCCAATGCTTGTCACTCAGCCAGAATGACCCAGGTATAATTCGCAATTTAGTTAGTTAGTCAGTTGCTAGCTATTGCTCTGTGATTACGGTCGTGTTATCTCTCATTTTGCGTTCTTTAATTGTGCCTGGAATTCGAAACTTGGATTTTGATTTAGCTCACGGTTGGATTGTTGTAAAGTAAAATGAGTACCTTTATTAGTGCTGAGTATGCAAACATGCATTTCGTGTACGGACTGTGTAACGGAAGGTCCCGGTAAGCAGCCAGAGTTTAATTCCTGTCTCACTTTCAATAAAATTTTATTAAGGAATTAGCGGTCTTCATGGTGGCGCCGCAGCATTTCACGACAAAAATCAACTCTTAATCGATAATCGTCCGGTAAAACAGATTGTACACGTTGCACGTGGTACGGGTGGAATCGGTTTCTTTGAACAATGCGATGCACAATACTTCTTGGAATTCCTGTCTCACTTTTCATACGTCGGACACTGGTACCTGGATTGTCACGTAAAAGTTGCAAAATGATATCTTCAGCTTCTAAATTAATCATTCGAGGTCTACCTGATATCTCGCCCGGGGTCCGGTTTTCTCGATAGGCATCATGCACTCGTTGGAATACCCTGTAGTCGGGGTAATGCGCTCGGTTCGGAAACCATGCACGATAAACTCTGGCTGCTTACCGGGACCTTCCGTTACACAGTCCGTACACGAAATGCATGTTTGCATACTCAGCACTAATAAAGGTACTCATTTTACTTTACAACAATCCAACCGTGAGCTAAATCAAAATCCAAGTTTCGAATTCCAGGCACAATTAAAGAACGCAAAATGAGAGATAACACGACCGTAATCACAGAGCAATAGCTAGCAACTGACTAACTAACTAAATTGCGAATTATACCTGGGTCATTCTGGCTGAGTGACAAGCATTGGAATGCGGATCGCACCACCTTTTGTTTATAACCCGGCTCAACCAGTTCTTTTGTTCCACGCTAGTTGCGTTCTCGGAATTAGGGTTCGATTAGAAAAAAAAATCATATCTCTCAAGTTTTGGCAAATAACCGGAACATTCTTACCTCATTTTAATTTGCATAAAATGAGAAACTTTTTACAATAGCGGACCACTTTACCATAGTACACTTTTTTTCAGCTAGAAGCGTTCAAAATTGAAGATTTTTATTTTTTTAACAAAGAAAAAAGTTTTTACTTTAACATTTTTATTTTTACACAATACCTAGGTCACGAAAAGTAATTATATCAGCAAGATCTGTCCTTCACCCAGCCACGCAAAAAAAAAAAATACATGGTATCTTATGAAATAATTTTTATATGGATTTTTTTGTGTGCGTAGTAAGCAATTTATTAAAAATTCAAAAAAACCGCTGTAACTTTTTACCCTTTTGAGATGGAGGGGGGCTTCCTTAGAGAAAATGTTTGGAAATGATTTTTTCCAACACCCTGTTTCGTTTGATCCATACTTCCAGGGACACCCTGTATGTATAGATATGTATGAATTTCATTGTATAGTTTCTTTGCAGGCATGTGCAAGGTTTCCTCAAGATGTTTTCCTTCACCATAAAAGGGTCTTATAAATGTACATAAGAAATCGAAATTCGATAACACATTGGTACATGGCAGGATTTGAACCACAACCTCCTGGACAGAAGGTAGTGGCCCTGCCACCAATGCTAATACACATGGTCATCTGGTCCCAAATTAGGATTCATTGTACTGTGGGAAACCAAAGTCTGACATACATTCATTGTGTAGGTAGGTTAAACATACACAGTTATTTCATGTATCTGTTGTAAGGTAAGTTTGCAAATTTTGTAAATTGTATTAGATTAGGTTTTCGGTGCATTTCATCAAATTGGAACATTTAGCAATCTTAGGGTGGATTTTTGTGAAATAATCGGTTTGGCGACATACATAAGCGCCTCTGTGGCATAACGATTAGTTCATTTGCTTCACACCAGGAGGTTGGGGAGGTTCATTCCCGGCGGGGCAACTTGTAAGACTTGGTTTGGTTGGTGGTAGGGCATTTTTTAAGCCCGCCTTATCTAAGTCTTGCTGCCAATCATCATTGTGTTCCAACTTGCAAGATAAAATAGCCTGTTCTCCATTGCATTGGGGATTCTTGGTAATCCTGCTTTCATCCTCGGCATCATCGTCACTTACGATCAGGTGAGATGATGCCAAGGGCTCAATTGTGAATAAAAAAAATAAAACTATTAGGAGGGTCCACACAGATGCGCAGTGTGACGGTCGGATACAATTTACGACGCGAGGGTGCCGCGCGTGTTTAGTATGCTTAGTTGAGAGTTAGTCAGGCTAACATGCCAACCACACTTATGTGCCGCCGTGGCAGCTGTTGTTTATCCCGCTTCATAAGATTTTACCAATAGATTTAATCAAGCATCCTCTCTCAGCCCATTATGTGTATTGTATTCTATGTTGTTAGAGTGGAAAGAGTTCAAAAGAAATTTATAAAATCCTAAAGAAGAAATTTTTCTGAAGACAATTCTGACTATTATACTTTGTGTCATAAATATGAACAGGACTTGTTGTCACACAGAAGAGACATGGTCCACATGGTAGATATTGTTGACCTGTATAGACATTGAAATTATTTATTAATAATATACATTACACATCAAGAAATTAAAGAAATAATATATAATAAAAATTATTGGATTAAATTACATAAAATTAAAGTAAATCCTTCATAACCTGTATAACCTTCATAACAGATGATGTTCCTATTAGGGATGCAACAATACTTCTATTACGATACCAATACAAATGACGAATGCATCGTAATAGCTATTACGATAATGAATGCATTACAATAAAATTATTTACAGTTATTAAAAGTATTAACAATTGAGCAAAATCAACATTAATTTAATTTTTTATGATATTTTACCATTTATGTGTCATAATTACAATTAAATTATTGGTTATATTGGTAAATTTTTATTGAGAAAATATAAAATCCTTGCAATATCTCTGTTTGCAGTAATTACAAACACCTTTATTCTGTGAATTTGGTGTGTCTTTAGAAAAATGCTTCCATATCTTACTATGTTTGTGCAGTTTCAGCATGGTCCTATAATAATTTTTCAATAGGAATTTTTCAAATTACACATAAATTTGCACTGGAAAAGAAATAATAAACAGTCGGGCGTGAATTTGTATGTAGTTATGTTAGTACAAATGTCAACAATATGCAAGACAGATTTTTTTATTTTTTTGCCAGTGCAAACTTCGATTTTGTCTTGCATTTCTTTTCAGGCAAACTATTAAGTTTAAGGAATCGTTATGTATCTTAGTACTTTTTACGATACAGATGATCGAAAAAAATAACGATAACCTGCGGTTTACGATTATTAGCTTCAGTATTGTTGCATCCCTAGTTCCTACCTTGCTTCATCTCATATCTTTGAAAGTGCCTCGTGGTCATGTGAGAAATGTGGGTAATAAAGTCTTATTTCATATAGATTTTATTGTCACTTGCTTTGTACAAAATAGCTAGGTACCTGCGGCAGGTGTGCGGACTGTATAACGAAAAATTTGTAGATGTCGATATGTTTAGCGAAACATTATCTAGATTTAAGACTTTATTAAGAAAAAAAATCTGTTTCAAATATCTTAACTAGACTAGAATCACAATTAATTCAAACTTATTTGCAGTAAATACGTAGTTTGCGCTTCACGTTTACAGTTAATTGTACTTAAAATATAGGAAACTGTAGTAATATTAAGTTGAGACCGTTTGTTTCTTAATGAAATAAAACAAAAAAATATCACCGAAAAGTTTCTATAATATCTCCAGAGGGAAATTCTGTGTCACATAAATAGCCCCACGTTTCATTGTTCTCTAATAGGTTGCTGTATTGAGAGTGAGACAGATATAATGTATTTTGATACAGTTTTATTTTCTCAGCTATGTCTTTTCTGTCGAGTCATGAAAAGTTATTGCATGTCTATAGACATATCAGATATATTTCATAATTGAGATATTTCAGAAACTCTGGGCCTCTTGCAGTTGTCTATAATGTAAACTTTTTTTCAGCCTGAAAAAGATCCCAATGCACCAAAGAAGCCCTGCAATGCATTCTTTCAATTCTGCCAAGAACAGCGTCCAGTTGTGATAGCGAAATCTAACTTGGAGGGCACTGAGGCTACTAAGCAGGAGGTCACGAGGCAGCTTGCGTCGCGGTGGAGAGCTCTGTCTAATGATGAGAAAAGCGTAGGTTCACACAAAATGTCCCTTTCACAAAATTTCCCATTCCATGTGCCTTTTTTAAGGATAATATTAAAACAAAATTCTAAATCCTATTTTATTATCTTCTATGATCAAAGAAATGCTAGGATTACTTACATATATAAAATTTTGTGTAGTTTATTCCTTAAAAAAACTGGCCAAGTGCAAGTTGGACCCGAGCACAAAGGGTTCTGTACCACCATACTAGATGGCGCTAGTTTCTTCACGTTTTTTGTATGGAGACCCCTTATTTTTTAATTTTTAGGATTTATTGTTAAGCGGCAACTGAAATATATCATATGTGAAAATTTCAACTATCTAGCTATCACGGAATATCACTAATTTCTTCACGTTTAAAAAAACTTTTCATTTGGCATTTTTGGATTCACCGGGGTCGAATTAGTAAAAAAAACTCCGTTTGCCAAAAAGTAATATGATTTGCTTCTAGATTTTCAAAAAAATTACTAGACTATTAACATTCAAGATGCAGCTCGTTTTGTTCGCCCTGTTTGAATTTGCATACAAAATACGAAGAAACTTTTTCCCCAACCTAATATTTCTTTAGTAACGTGACTCTTTGGCAAATGTTTTGTCAAATTATGTTAGTACCAATATACATATACTTTAGTCAAATATTTGAAAGTACAAGTATATTATACTTCTTAAAGCGGTACACAGAACTATGTCAAACATTTGAAGCTGGGGAGGGTGTTTTGAACAGATTTTTTGTTTCAGGTGTATGTTGCTATGTTTGAGAGATCTAAAGAGAAATATGCAGAAGAAATGTCGGCGTACATTAAGAAGGAACAATGACAGTCAATCTCAGCAGACAGAAATACTAGCTCTTAATCCTCTTGTGATATAGTCAGCTTTAAGATTAGATTTATTTTAATTACGAGTATATAAAGTTTTGTAAATAATGCAGATCTTTTATTTATTAACTTTATTGAATTAGCAGCAAAGAATTTTACTTTATAAGAACTTAATACTAAATCAATGTTTAAAACAGGAAATGTACAGTCTCTCTAATGGTGTCAAAAATGTTAGTAATCCATTTGTGTACTAGCAGATACATATAACAATCCATTAGTTTTAACTAGCAGATATAATAATTGGACACGTTAAAAACGCTAAACACATTAAAAAACCGACTTCCATCGGAATAACGTACATTTAAGCATTATTATTTTTGGTTTTTGTTAATTTTCTAATATTTTAATACACCAATTTTGATAAAATTTATATGGGACCACACGGGAAGCTCTAGCTTTCAAGTAAAAAAAGAATCATAAAAATCGGTTCTCCAAGTCAAAAATTATGAGGTAACACACATAAAAAAACAGTCGAATTGAGAACCTCCTCCTTTTTGGAAGTCGCTTGAAAAACCGACTTCAATTGCAACAACCAAGTGTTTTCTCAAGGACCCACTAGTGGAACCACGGTGGGAACCTATTTCTAGTGGACCCATTGATTGATATACATTGAAGTTTATCTCTTCTACGGGTAACGCAACTACGGCGAACAATAGAAAACTAGACCATATACGAGGTAATCACAGATTAATATTGATTGACACACAGTCCCTGGCAAACACATTGCCAATGCTCTTGAAAGGGTTATAGGACAGATCATAATGTTGAATCTGTTTCTGTTGTTATCATGAAGGTTTAGTAAAGGTGGCGCTTTCCAACCTCTGTTTATCACATCACATCAGCTTATATACGTCCCCACAGAGGGGCTCGAGCCTGCCCTGAATTAGGGCGATAAGGCCTTAGTCGATCACGCGGGCCCAGTGCGGGTTGGTCGACTTCACGCACAACACAACCTTCGAGTTTCTTCGCAGGCGTGTGTGCACGATGTTTTCCTTTACCGTTAAAGCAATCGGTAAGTATATGTACGTAAGTTTTGAAAAACTCATTGGTACATTGGCCGTCCAGATTTGAACCCGGTACCTCTGGTTAGACAGTGGTTCCTAACCTTTTCAATACTGTCACCTGTATGACCCAGTGAGGAAACGGACTTTACCCCCTAATTAAAATTATTTCAAATAAACAATATAAATAATCAAATACAATATCTTTACTTATCAAAAAAATTGTTACACGTTTACAGCGTTATTGTATGTATAACATACTTAGATAATTTATAAACAACTTTGACACACTGACTAGACTAGTCTGGAAATTAAAATACCTAAGTTTGTTAGTTAGTGAGAAGATTGATACTGTTTTGAATTCGCAAGTTTTTTAAAGGTTTGGTAACACTTAACGCGCATCTCGTGTCGTGCTCCACGTTTAGACGGTTTCTAGCCTTTGTCTTTAATATTACCAAGGTTGAGAAACCACTCTCACATCCTTAAATGGTAGAAAATGGTATAAACATTTATAGATATTCTTTAATTTCAGCAATAACGGTTGCCAAAATGTCGCCATTCAATTCTGAAATGCGACTTTGAACTGGTATCGGAGAGTGATATTTTTTTAATTTTAGCAACATGTTGCTCACCTATAACAAGTGATACTGCATCACATAAACAAGCTTTGATGAGATCCTCTCCTATAGTGTCTTTTTTAAAAATTAATTTTAATTTTTTTACACTTCATTCGTTTGTTTCAATTACCAGCTATATTACCCTCATGAAATAGTTGTTTTACCCCCACAGGGGTAATTACCCCCAGGTTCGGAACCAATGGGTTAGAAGAAGCGAGTCGTTACCGGTTGAGCCACCGACGCTTTTTATATTATAGTACTATCAACGAGTTTGCATTGCTTACCTTAAGGTAAATTGTTTTTTAATCTACTAAGTTGTTAGAGGAGTAGATTTTTTGCCCGTGTTACTACTTTATTACGAAGTTGTTATTACGGTTAGATTTTTTACTTCCCGGTTACTACTGGGTTTATTACACAAATATTTTTTGTTCGTTTTCCGTGGAACTACCGCTTGGAACTATTATTAGTGCAAATGGTAATTTTCTCTCTCGTGACTGCCAAGTACGAGGCGAAGTCAGTAAGAGCAATATAGAAAACAAATTGTACAATTTTGAACGATATAGAATAAAGATAGTACATTTCTAGGATGGTTTAAGGAAATTCGACTTTATTTTCATCACCGAGATTTTATTGAAATCATATTCAGTAACGAATACTGACACTTAATAGATCAAAAACACCATGACATATGTAGGTCTCATTAAGGGTAATCGCTTGCAAGGTTTTGAAATGATTTGGTATTCATAGAACAACATTTCTAGGGTGGTTAAGGAAATTCTAACTTATTGTCATCAATGAGATTTCGCTTTTTTTACCAGCTGTCATCCCTACTATCCCTACTAATATTATAAATGCGAAAGTAACTCTGTCTGTCTGTCTGTTACGCTTTCCCGCAAAAACTACTGAACGGATTTGGCTGAAATTTGGTAGGTAGACAGATTAGGACCTGGATTAAGACATAGGCTACTTTTACCACGCTCGCGAGCCGCTTGCGGCTCGCGCACTGCGCACCCTCGAAAAGTCATAGAAACGTGGTTCACGCGGGTGAAGCCGCGGGAAATAGCTAGTAGCTATTTTTTTATTATTATATCAGCTCATATACGTCCCCACCGAGGGGCTCGAGCCTACCCTGAAACAGGGTGATTAGGCCTTAGTCGACCACGCGGGCCCAGTGCGGGTTGGTCGACTTCACACACAACCTTCGAGTTTCTTCGCAGGCCTGTGCAGGTTTCCTCACGATGTTTTCCTTCACCGTTAAAGCAATCGGTAATGATATGTACGTAAGTTTGTGAAAAACTCATTGGTACATTGGCCGTCCAGATTTGAACCCGGTACCTCTGGTTAGATGGACCGAGTCGTTACCGGTTGAGCCACCGACGCTTTATAAGGTGTTAATTTATTAGCTAGCATCCTTTTAACACTTGTTTGTATAGGTCAAAAGTGGTCATTTGAACCTAAAAAAAAGTTCTAATTTTGACTTAATATTTATCTAATATTCTTGCTTTTTTATACCAATGTTTGACTTTTACTGAATAATGCCATCCACCATACTAAATACGTCCGGCTGGCTAGGGGTGCGGGGTGGACACAGGTCACGCGGCGCCTTTGATCTGAGTCGGTGGCTTTGATTTACCCGCCCGCCACCGCAGTATCAGATAGGCGTTCATTCATTGTTGTAGTAGAAGTTAGTGTGGGTGGAAGGCATTATTCAGAAGGGAATTATTATAAAAAAAATAAAAATATATATGCAAAGATAGTTTATAATTACAATGTTTTTCTTAATTCTTATGACTTACTCTATCATGTGATAAAAGGATGCTAGCTAATAAATGAACACCTTGTATATAAGGTGTAACAAAATTAGCTGAAACTATTTTAACTGGTGCTTCTACCCAAGAAGCTGAACAACTTTCCCCATGGAACCCATAGTCAAATCGCAAAAAAAAAATTGGCTCTCCCATACTAACTCGATCAGCTGATCAGCCAACTTAGTATGGAAAGTTCAAATTTTTTTTTTGAGATTTGACTATGGGTTTCATGGAAAAAAATGTTCAGTTTCATGGGTAGAAGCACCAGTTAAAATATATATACACAGGGTGACTGGTAAGTAGTGCAAAACCTTTTAAGGGGATAAACTACATCTAATTTGCAACAGAAAAAGTCATACTAACTGGGGGTCGGAAATCAATGGTTGTCGAGTTAAAGCCCACTTCATTTTTAAATAGTGTATGAGAAACGCAATTGTTCAAATATTTTGTGATTTTACAAAAAAAAAGATAAATACGGTTGGCGTGAAAAATACGGTTAAAACTTTCTCATTTTATCAGCATTCCAAAATAGTTAAAAAATACACCTTGATTGTAACAAAAAATAATGATTGTTGTCAAAAGGATGCATCAAATCCCATACAAATTTTCAATTAGCATCATGACTAACTTTGATTCACAAGCTCATCCAAAAAATTCGAACTTTGTTGGATAATTAGTATGGGATTTTAGGCCCCCTTATTAATTTTGTACATTTTTAACTTTTTTACTTTGTGATAAAAGCGTGATAAAATGAGGTAGGTTTTACCGTATTTTGCATGCCAACTGTATTATACCTTTTTGTTAAAAAATCACAAAACATTTGAACAAAATAATTTTTCATACAAAATTAAAAAGTTAAATAGGCTTTAACTCGAAAACCGTTGATTTCCGACCCCCAGTTAGTATGACTTTTTCTGTTGCAAATTAGATGTAGTTTATCCTCTTAAAAGGATTTGCACTACTTACCAGTCACCCTGTATACAGGATGATTTGTAATGTCACGTATTCCCGTTAAGGGGTGATAGATAAGGTCAAAAGCAATCAATTTTGACCTATAATGTGCTATCCGAAAGTTAACCGTTTTCGAGTTATTTCAAATTTACTTTTTTTATTTTAAATTCCGGTTTCAGATGGTTAAAATTTGAATACAAAAAAACTACGTGCCTGATTTTGAGTTTCTTGCTATCGTCGTATAGCGGACATTCCAATAGTTCATAATAAGTGATAAAATCTTGAAAAGCTTTAAACGTTTTCAAATTACGCTTTTTAAATTTATCAGTTTCCTATTTTTTTCTATTTTTTTCGATAAAAAAGGCAATTTTCTGTAAAAAATCTCCTAGTAATTAAATGTGCAAAGTACGTTAATAACATCTTTAACTAACTAGCTTTCATTAGAGGTATTAAACTTAGTAGTATCTCAAGTACATGTAGAGAAAAAACGTTGAGACCCACAGAGGCCGGATTTTTAAAATGAATTTTTATTACCTGTTTTAAGTAGGTAAGTCGTTACTGTCCTCAAAGGACTCGCATTTCATGGAATTTCTTTTTATTTATGGCAATCGGCTCGAATAGGGAGCGAGAGAGAAGAGCTGACTTAGTGAAGGAGTGAGTGAGAGAGAGAGAGAGAGAGAGCTGTTATTATTAATTGTAGTTACGCCGCCGCCGTCCCCACACGCCAAGCGAAAATTAGGTTTAGTTGGTATCAACTACTTCGTACGCGCACACGTATTATTTATTATCATGGCAGACGCAGAAGATCCGCCAGGACCTTGGCAGCAGAATTTGTGAACTAATAAAAGAGTTTAATTAAAATAAAAGCCTTTTATTTATCGTACGTAATTATTTTTCGAACATTAATTTCTTTACCTACTCATCATTTTTTTTTATTTCTGTCTTTGTACTTGGAGTTATTTGTAACTTTTTACCTCAAATGAAAGCTAGTTAGTTAGAGATGTTATTAACGTACTTTGCACATTTAATTACTAGGAGATTTTTTACAGAAAATTGCATTTTTTATCGATAAAAATAGAAAAAAATAGGAAACTGATAAATTTAAAAAGCGTAATTTGAAAACGTTTGAAGCTTTACAAGATTTTATCACTTATTATGAACTATTGGAATGTCCGCTATACGACGATAGCAAGAAACTCAAAATCAGGCACGTAGTTTTTTTTATTCAAATTTTAACCATCTGAAACCGGAATTTAAAATAAAAAAAGTAAATTTGAAATAACTCGAAAACGGTTAACTTTCGGATAGCACATTATAGGACAAAATTGATTGCTTTTGACCTTATCTATCACCCCTTAACGGGAATACGTGACATTACAAATCACCCTGTATACATATATATCCTGGCGAAATTCGTACCTCCTCACAAACTACTCTACACTACACATGTATGGGTAATGTACGGGAAAGTTAATTATCTTCTTTTTTTCTTAATTTTTTCGATGTTTAATAGTTATTCTGCTATTTGGGGTTGAGACAAATCCAACAAAACAAAATTCATGAAAATCGACCACTCCGGAAACAGAAGTGAAAACTTTTTACAGTTTTATAAGTTTTGACCCTCCGAGTGTTCCTGGCGAACGACTAGGTTGACAAAGTTTTGACCCTGCGAGTGTTCCTGGTACGGCGTCGGTTACATTACAGTCAGTGTCGCGAGTTTAATGGTTTTTTCCCATCTCAAAAATGCCCAATGCGCCTAAAGCAGTTTTTATTTCAAAAAATCATGAGAATCGGTTCACAACCTGCTACTCATCCGCCAGCGCAGGAAACCCATATCTTGTGTCATCTTTTTAACCCTTGTGCCCCGCATTATCTTCGTGAAAGGTTCGTATTTCGCACAGCAATGGATAACCGACTGTGCTCTAGCAAAATCCTGGCACTTGCGATTCCTGACACAGCACTGATACTTACACTAAATAGTCTACGGTTCACGCGGCTCGCTTGTGGATTGCACTGCCAGTGGAAATAAGAATGTGTTCCTCTATTTCCACATTCAAGGCCCATCTCATGCAGACATAATACCCGTTTATTTGTGTCTTCCTACTTGAGCTAAGTATTGTATTTGTTTATGTAAAGTACTATAGTATGTAAATAATTCCTATTTATATATTTATTATATTTTATTTAATAAGTATATTTATTTATACAGAGTGAGTTTTTTTAAGGGTCACTATGAGCAAATTCTGAACTATAAGAGGTAGAGAAAAACGCTCTTAGGAACCGTGATCTCAATTTTAAAGAAAATAAAACTGGCGTTTTTTTTAAAAAAAAAATTATAGGTTCGGAGATATGGCTATTATAAAAAAAATATATTGTTGTTTCGATTCATTCTTATTTCCACTGGCAGTGCATTCCACAAGCGAGCCGCGTGAACCGTAGACTATTTACTGAAGGTAAAAAAATCTTGATAAGTTCGGAGATGAGCCATATCTCCGAACCTATCAAGATTTATTTATTTTTTAATACGCTTTTTTTATTTTCTCTAAAATTGAGATCACAGGCGTTTTTTTCTATCTCTTATAGTTTAGAATTTTGCCATACTGACCCTTGAAAAAACTCAGCCTGTATATATCTAATTGTAGTTTATTATCTGTTTATTACTTTAGATTATTTTTTTCGCTTCTTTTGAATTGTGTACTAATTTTTTTCTGCTTAGTTTAAATCCTTTCAGCAATTAAGGGTTGGCTGGAAGAGATCCCTGTTTGGGATAAGTCCGCCTTTGTGCATGCTACTTCTATTCTGTATCTATAATTGTATATTTTGTTGTACAATAAAGAGTTCACAAACAAACTTACAGTCGAATTGAGAACAATCTTTTTAGTCTTGAAAATGCTCATATGTAATTATTCATGCTTTGTTTTACTTACAACATACCTAATATAAAGCCTGAATTAAGAAATAAGTAGTTTTTCAACAAAAGGAAAAAGTATTTATTAATATCAAAAAGTAACAGTTTTAGTTATCATACCTATATTACAAAACCCAAAGTAAGCAGAGATCCATTTAAATGTTGAATTCAGTCATCCAGTGAAGTTGTCTTTCTCTGTGCGGATAGCCCTCATGGTTTCAATGGGACTGTTTTTCATAGCGTGCTGCATCACACTGGGGATGGTTACTCGCATGAATGGGTTGTATAGCTTTTCCTCTCCTATGGTGGATGGTACCTGGATAACAATGTGGATGAACATTATGGTCCGTCCAAACTAGTCTTGTAAATGGAACTAATAATTTTATTGTTTCTTTAGCACTAAAACATATGAAGGATTATTTTTTACAGATGGTCATCTGAGATTGCCAGATCGTAAGTTTCACTTTCAGTCTTCAGTACATTGCATTGTCACTAACATTAGTGAAAATTATAGTCATATTCAGGCATCGACGAACAACGTCGATGTAAACTGTCTTATGGGGCGTCTATAGATCACGTGACACTCTTTCTGATATTTAATTACCTGCCAAATGAATTCAAATGATATACATATTACTGTGATCAGCGAAGTCGTAGAATAAAAGTTGTTCGGTATGATGAGTAGAATCCACCAATTTCGGTACACCCCCTGTATATAGGGAATTCTCCACATACAGACTACCATACAATAACAATTGAATATTTTGTTCGGTGAAATGGAAAATTTCACGCAACTTTTATTGAAAACTCCGTGAAACTTGCGTCATTCGAACGCCTCTTAAAGTTGTCAAATGTAGTTAACTACAAAAATTACTGTATCACTCAATTTACTATCAACGATATAGTTACCACTGGGCGGTCCCAGGGGGGTGTCATGAGGGCCATGACCCCATCCCCTCCCAAATATCGAACACATCAAGACAATTTACGAACATCTGCTTAAATGACCTCATATAAGCAGTTAATAATGAAAAAGTCTGGCTGCGACCGCTCCCGATAACTACAGAAATATATAGGGGTGTCTGTTGAATTACGGACGCATTTCAGGAGGTAAATGAGAAGACGAAACTGAACTACTTTTTCTGTGAAACCAATAACAAAGTTTATATGTATATATTAGTTCTAACATAAGTACATAACATACAGTATGGAAACTCCCTGCCGCTCTCTAGATTGCGACCTCACCCCCTCGTCGCCCAGATTGATTCAGATTGGTTAAAGTTTGGTTGTGGGATTTCGCCGTGATTATGTTTGCACCGTCATTTGTTATTAGAAATGTCATTTCATTGTATGCAGTGTCCGGGGTGTGCAAATAGGTAGTTTTAATTCGAAAAAAATATATCATATATATTTTAATTTAATTGGAAGACTATCAACTAATATAACAGTATAAAAATTACATAAAAGACAGAAAGCTACATAAAAATTTTCTTACACAAAGCTGACTTACATCAAGAGGTCTTTGTAAGACTCGGTTTGGTTGGTGGAAGGGTCGTTTCTAAGCCCGCCTGGCTAGCTACCACCATCTTATCTAAGTCTAGCCGCCAAACATTAATATTAACAGTATAGATGTGTTCTGGCTTGAAGGTAAGATAGTCAGTTTCCCATTGCGTGGGGAAATCTTGGTAAACCCGCTTCCATCTTCGGCATCATCGTCACTGATGATGGGTGTGATAATGCCAAGGGCTTACCAATTGCGAATAAAAAAAAAACAACTGCCGACTCATTCACCCCTTGAAATGTTTCCATCGTTCAACCAGTCACCCTGCATTAGTAATATTTATTTACCGTAGGCTTTCCTGCTTCCCGCATTTCTTTGGTCCAATCGATTTTCTTCAAAATATCTAAATTCATTGGCTCTACATAAGCTGCGAACTTCAAGTTCTGAAGGGTGTACTCATGGCCGCAGTAGACTTTCGTATTGTCAGGCAAATTGCCCAGTATCTCAATCAGAGCTCTGTACATCATTTCAGCATTGCCCTCGAAGAATCGTCCACAGCCAGCCAGGAATAATGTGTCCCCTGAAAGCGTTCGAAAATTAAATGAAATAAAAGCGAAAGCAGGAAAGGCAAATGTGGCTATAGAGCCGCCACACATAAGAGGTATATGAGAAGTAAGTAAGCACTTCAATGAGTACAGACTTGTGGTGGTCCCGTCAAAATCTAGCCCGGGAGACTTAAGTAAATACTGTGTTAAAACATGAATATTGTTTTATTTGAAAATACCCACCGTACCACTAGGGGTATGGCCAGGAGTACGGTCGGTCCGTAGTGAGATATCTGCTGTCAAAACTTGCTAAATGCTAAAGGACTAAGTCAAAAACGTCCATTTTTAAACGGTTTAACAATTTATAGCTATGAGGGGTGCGTCAAATAAAATAATTATTAAGTACTAGCTTTTGCCCGCGGATACGCTCTCATGGAAATCGTTTTTATGACTTTTTGTGAATGTTTTTTACTTTGGGGGTGAGTGGTGCGCGAGCCGCAAGCGGCTTGCGAGCGTAGACAGGAGTTTACTCCGGATCCCTTTTGGAACTATATCGGGCTATTCTGATTAGCAGTCTATGTCACTTCCTACCCCCTCCACCATATCTACGCAAACAATCACGTCAATCTGTTGCTCCGCTACGCTATTTGAATACCTGTAAAAACAGCTGGAATCGTCCCCTCCTCTGGGGAAGTGACAAAGTAGCAGATGTGCCCAGTCGTGTGGCATGGAGTGTACAAACACTGCACGTTCAGATTGCCGATGTTGAAACGGGTGTCATTTATCACCTTGTGTGTAAGGGCACCAATGCGCGTGTCGCCACCGTACACACTCAATCCTTGCACTAACTGTACCATTTCCTCATTGCCACCAGCATGATCCCTGTAATGTTTAACTTTTTGAGTTTTTATATCATGCATTAAACATAAACACGATTCTGCTAAGGGCCTTGATTTAGCTAGCAGAGCGACGGCGCAGACGTTATGTGCCCCGCTAGTTGTATGGTGCGGGGCAAGCGGCAACAGCCTTTGTTGCATAGATAGAGCTCTATATAAATAATTAGTTTTGAATATCAGGTTAATCGCCTCCATAGCACATTGGTTAACTCCATTAGCTACACATCAGGAGGCTGCGGGTTCGATTCCCGGTGGAGTCTAAGTTTGGTTGAGGGAAGGGCATTTTCTAAGCCCATATCTGGTTAGCTACCACTATCTTATCTAGGTCTTGCCACAAAACATCAATGTTAACAGGCTTGAAGATAAGATAGCCAGTTCCCCAGTTACGTTGGAGAATCTTGGTAGGCCCGCTTCCATCTTCGGCATCGTCGTCACTTACCATCAAGTGAGATGACGCCAAGGGCTTACCAATTGTGTATATAAGAAGTCGCTTGAAAAAACTCATATTTGAATGTCCAGTAAAATGTTATAAAAAGCGGCCAAGTGCTAATCTGGCTCGTGCACAAATGATTACATACTACCACAAAATATATTTGTGTTGTGTATTTACAATAATTTTCTAAAAACTTAAATACTTCTAGGTACAATTTTTAATTTGAAAATAATTTTAATTATTTCGTATTCTTCTCGTCAAACACTTTCATTTGGTAACCATATCATGGGGGTGCATAAAAAATAACTGGTCCGCCATATTGGATTTAGAATGACGTCACTTAGTTAACCATGCATTGTTCTCCAAACTTAATGTGCATGCAAAAATTCCGCTCAATCGGAAACTGAGAAGCGGTTCTCATTTAGCTTCTAATATTTATCCCAAACTAAGTGTCACGGCGAGGTAATAAAAAGCGTTAATGGGAACTACACTAGAAACCGCTGAAGCAATAAAATAACTAGGTGTAACTCTGGAGAGAACTCTGAATTTTAATACGCACATAAGGGAGCAGAGTAAAGCCATTATGACTTTGATGCAATGCAGGAGGCCAGTAGGTAAGATCTAGAGGCTAAAACCTCATATCTGCCAGTGGATATACAAAGCAGTCATACTTCCAAGACTACTGTATGGTGCGATAATGTGGTGGCACAGAGACAACATATCGTCAAACATTCGAGAGTTAAGAAAAGTATAAAGAGCTGCCAGAGACAACATATCGTCAAACATTCGAGAGTTAAGAAAAGTATAAAGAGCTGCCACCTGTGGTTGCCATGACAGATTTGGCTTTGGGATTGAACCCAATCCAGATCGAGGCTAAGAAAAGAGCAGCAGAGCAATGACTGACTCGGTGGCTCAGTGGTCAGTGCTCTTGACTACTGATCCGAGAGTTGTGGGTTCGATCCCCACCCAGGGCAAACATTTGTGTGATGAACAGATTTGTTTGTGTCTGGGTGTTAAATATCTATAAATGTATGTATTTAAACATATGTAAGTATGTATTTAAACATATATAAGTATGTATATCAGTCTCTGGTACCCATAACACAGGGAATCCTACTTTGGGGCCAGATGACCATGTGTGATTTGTCCCAGAATATTTATTTATTTAATGGTATAGGATCACAGCATGCAAAGAATGGAAGACAAACCCTACGGATACAGGTCACGCCTCAATAGAGGATGCATTGGGTAGGGATATGTCGCTATTAATGACAAATAACGACCTCATCAAGAAACAAAGGATCTTCAACAAAAAGTTTATAATACATATAGGAGAAAGATCAAAACTGGGAACTGGAAGCACCAGAATCCCAGCTCACCTGCTATGCAGATGGATCTAGAATGAAAAACACGGGGCTAGCAGGCGCAGGGATTAATATACCTAGCAACCCAGGAAAAGACCAGGCTGGGCACTTATAACAGTGTCTTTCAAGCTGAGGTATTTACAATTAAGGAATGTGCAGAAGAACTGCTAGTGAACTCATGGGGAGAGACCAACAGCACTATACAATCTATTCAGATAGCCAGGCAGCAATCAAAGCACTGGCCAAGGCAGATACCTCATCGAGGCTAGTTATGGAGTGCAAAGAGATACTCAATGAACTGGCAGAGAGAATGACGGTCACGATAACATGGGTTCCAGGTCATCAAGGAACTTTAGGTAATGAAAAAGCAGACAAGCTAGCACAAGAGGGCATCAGCTCAAGATTCATAGGACCGGAGTCTCGACTTCCAATATCAGCCAGAGTCACAAAGGGAGTGATCGCAGAGCTTATGAAGCGATAAGCCCAGGAAGTATGGGTAGGAAATAATAGCTGCAGACAAGCGAAAATTTTCCTGAAGAGAAGTAATCGCAGGAGAAGCAGAACATTACTATCGCTAAGCCGGAAAATCCTGGCAACGGTCATGGGCATACTAACAGGACATTGTAGGCTAAATCAACATATGTCCCTGATAGACAGGACCATAGCCCCTCCTGCCTCATCTGTGGAGAACTGGAGATCAGCCAACACTACTTGGCTGAGTGTGTACTCTACAGCAGGCTCAGGTGGGAGACGTTCAGTTGGGGATGCTCAATAGGATTCATGTCACAGGACTGTGGAGGCCAGTCTAAGAGCGTGATATCATGTTCAAGGAAAACATTTAAAACAGGTCCTGCAGTGTGCGCACGAGCATTATCTTGCATGAACATGAAATTCTCTCCCATTTGAATTCTGTTGTGGAACAACAATCGGTTCTACCACCTCCTGATAGTATTTTTCTGTATTCATGTTTTTTTTTATTCAACATTGGTACCTAAGTATAACAACGAGGTCAGTTCTTCCGCCAAGACGAATTCCAGCCCAGACCATTATTGTGCCCCCCCTGATAGGGATGCACTTCCTGAGGACAACCAAGCCGTTCATGACATCCAGAAGCTCGCCACACGCGTACTCTCCTTGAATCAGGATGGAAACCGAATCTTGATTCATCAGAAAACAACACACGAGCCCACTCACTAGGTGAACACGTGCCCATCGTAACCGTAGAGCACGATTACCTAACCGGAGAGCTACAACCCGCAACGGCCTCCGAGAACGTAAAGCGACTTCGTGCAGTCTCCTCCTGGCTGTTTGGGTTCTGAAAGCCACCTGCTTTTGAGTTTGCAGCCTTTTAACCAGTTGCCGCACCGTAGTTTTAGGCTCCCGCCTAACGATATTCCGAATAAAGCAGTCTTGTCTCTAAGTTGTAACACGTGATCTACCTGGATGTCGTTCGGCCGTATTTCCGGTGAGCCGATAACGTTGCCATAACCTTCGAATTACCGACTGGTTGGAGTCGATGGCATCCGCAACTTGACGTTGTGTACTTCCGGCTTCCAGCATGCCCACAGCGCGTAACCTTTCATTTTGAGTTAAATGACGGCGTGGCATTACTGCTTAAAAGTCAATACTTTATTTCAAATAAAAAATAAACCAATTTTAACCCAAACAAATTAAATCCCAGTCAACAAACAAATAAACTTTATAACAAGATAAACCTTCTACAGCCAATTTAATCGAAAATGATGTAAAAGAGAAGAATTATATTGTATTTTTGTTCGAGTCTTAGACAAAGTTAAGTATTTTTTGTATAAGTCGGATTTCATTTTCTTATCGTGTGGCACAATTAACCATGTTATCTAAGGGATAGTAGTGTTGCACTCAACATCACCCGCAGTCATGTGTAGGGCATTTTAGATTTACACCTATGGTTTCACCCACATTTCACCTTAACTTTTTTGTTGAAAAAATGTTCTCCCGTGAATCAATATAATTATGTTATGGTCAATTTTCCAAGTGCAAATGAAACATGAACTTACGATTTTTGTATTTTTTCTTTTGCTTGTGCTGTGAAACCTTGCTTCTGGCTTAATTTTTTACTTGCGAGTGTCAAAATATGTGGCAATAAAAGGAGTATTTTTTTACTATGTTGACTTAGAAGCTTGGGTTTTTAAAACTCCAAGGTACTGTAGACCTAACTATTTGATTTCAATTTCAACTTGATACCTCCTCGTGTTCCTGAGAAGAAGGGTTTTTACAGACAGACGGATCAACAACGAGGTGATCCTATTAATATTATTGTTGGATGGGATGCCTGCCGGGTACATGCCCGTGTTCAAGTCTTTAAGTGGACTCATTACACCCTGTTTCCATGGTGGTATGATGGTGACTGTGGATCCGGTGGCTTCCCCCCCTCAAACCTCCAGCTCCTTCTGCAATGCTCTGTTATGCGATTGATTTCGAGGTCGCATAGTTCCTCTTTCTTAATCCTATCGGCGCAAAACATATCCCACCTGAGCCTGCTGTAGAGTACACACTCAGCCAAGTAGTGTTGGCTGGTCTCCAGTTCTCCGCAGTTTGGGCAGGAGGGGTCTATTTTCCTGTCTATTATTGACATATGTCGCTTTTGCTTTTTTCTTTTAGCCGGTAGAGAACCTTTAAAATAAAAACCTAAAAAATTACAAATATTTATTTACCAGTGATGATGTGTAGTAAGGATTTTCGTCAGCCTGACACCTTGCTGGTTGACCGCATCCAACACAGTCTTAGGCTCTACTGGATCTACAATTGCTGCCTCCTTTGTAGCCTTATCGACAATCAGGTACATGTAGTTGTCTTGCAACGCCGGCAGTACTGTGATGTCCATGCTTACGTGGTTATAGTATTGCGGCTGGCTATGCCACCCTTGCTGGTTTCTTGTCAAAACTGTAAAATTTTATTTTTAGGTTATTTAACAACTTTATTTATAAATTTTTATTTATCCACAATTGATAGGCTCTTGGCGTCATGTCACCTGTTGGTAAGGGACGATGATGCCAAAGGTGGAAGCGAGTTTACCAAGATTCCCCAATGCAATAGGGGACTGGATACACATCAATACTTTTAAGATTGACGTTTGGCAGTCAGATGAGATGGCGATTGCCAGGCGGGTGTACAAAATATCATACCACCAAGCAAACTTAGTTTTATAAAGTTGGAACCCACCGGAAAACTAACCAACAGCTTCCTTATGGAAAGCGAACAAAACAGTAGCCACAATACACTAATGATGTGCATTTAAACTGATGCCAAAATAGGTCAGAGTGAGTTCACTGAAGCATTTTAAATTCTTCAGGGGTTGAGTATCTATTTATCACTGTGATACTTATATCAACCAATTTGTGTTGCATATTGTGTAAAGAATATCCAAACTTTTACATTTGGACCACATAGCAACTGTGAAGATAAAAAAAGTCTCAACATTTGTTATACATATGCATAAGCAGCATCCACCACGCTCGATATGCCAACAACATAAGATTGGCTCAGAACTGCTTGAACACTAATGTACATCCTACTATCAACTAAATAACAAAGTTATAAACGTTTGGAGTGGTTGGTGTGATGCCCCCTCCGTGAATAGTTTCAAAAACAGAGTGGACAAATTGTGCAGACCACACAATTTAGTGCAGCATACTTAAGTGTGGACTTGGATTATCAAGCGACTTCCAAAAAGGAGGAGGTTTTCAATTTGTCTGTTTTTTTTTTCTTTTATGTGTGTTACCTCAGAACTTTTGACTGGGTAAACCGATTTTTATGATTCTTTTTTATTTAAAAGCTAATGCGTTCCGTGTAGTCCCATATAAATTTTATCAAAATCGGTGTAGTACTTTATTAGAAAATTAACAAAAACCAATAATAATAATGCAAAAATGTACTAAGTTGTTGCAATGGAAGTTGGTTTTTTGTTTAGCATTTTTATTTTATTTTAAAAACCCAACACAGATATGTCTAAGTTCATCAGTTTTAAGCTGTTTGCCTATTACTTACAACATAATAATAATACTATACCATAGTCTGTATACTGTGTTCACTATACCTATCTAGAAAAAAGCGTGAACTTAAATATGTACATGGACAAATAGCAAGTATAATATTATTTAAAAAATGAACCAGATGTTGCTCGCAACTTCATCTGCTTGGATAATCAAACATGACATAAAGCAACATCTTGGAGCATAGTAGGTAAGGCAGTGGTTTACTACCCGCTCATTAGCTATATGTCCAAATCTAGTTCTGCGAACTTCAGAGATCACACATCTTCGAGGATATGCGGCCAATACTTCTCCCACAATTGCACTGGGTTTGAGAGCCCACAAAACACAGTTATAATCACTAAGTTTTACTTATTAAAAAAAAACTGATAACTTATACCTATGTACTGTGCATACCTTGGAAGTAGAGCTTTGTGATTCCTTGAGATAGACTCGTCGGCAAAGAATTTACGAACCTAGCAAGCATTGAAACGTTTATTAGTTTACAGAAGCCCAAAAATTTATAGGTACACAACAGAATATCCAACAAAAAATGGTTTCAATCAAGCTTCATTAACCTTATCAACTGTCAACAAAATGGTTATCTTATCATTGCCAGTCACTAGTCGAAGATCACTGAGACTGTTTTAAGTGTAATCGCGTGTCGAAAGAGGAAGAGGTTGCATTACTTGCTTTTCTTCTGAAGAAAATCCGAGGGAGAAATTAGAAAATCACTAAATTGAGATGTGAATGAAGTTTCCTTGGTCAGTATTTTTTTAGGGCCACCGTAGTTCTTTACCCGTATTGTACGAGCTAATAGATGACGTTACGTAGTTTGCAGGCTATAGATCGTGTACAAATAGTTCCAATACATCAGTCCACAAACTACGGGGTGTACACTACAGGCTGCAAACTATCAGCCCGGGCAATAGTAGACGGACCGCGGAACACGGCCCGTATTACGTGTACTGAAGTGTTCAGGGGTGTAGTTCATGTAAAAGATTTGACCCCGTAGTCCATGGTCTACGCGAACATCAACTATAGCCCGTATTCCGCGGTACGCCATCTACAGGCTGTGCTCCGCGGTACTCAAACTACGCAGCGAGCAGCCACTTTCAAGGCTTAAGTAACCAACCCTACAGATTGTGTACTGTAGATTACGGGGGTGTAGTTCGTGTCTCAGGACATTGACCTTTGAGTGTTAAGTAAACGTCACATCTAATCCGTTATTCTTTGAATACGTTCATTATAAAAAGTAATGAATTAAGGATTTTTGTCCCGTAAGTTAGTACGTTCTTTGGCCCATTGCCTTAGATGTCATATTACTATTTTAGGTCGGATTTAAAACTTTTTGAGATAAGTAAGTTAGAAAGAACCACTAGGTAGGTGTGCAGGATTTAGAAGGGCCAAAACGTTAAAACTAAACCGATTTAGGTACTTACAAAAAGTAACTTTTATCTATTCTGTGAGGAGTACCATAAAAATACGTAGTTAGTAGTTACGTAGTCTTGGTAGTTCCTTTCATACAAGCAAGCACATTAGTGGCCTCACTTTTATCGCCGTATGCTTGTTTTGGTTTATTCTGAGATTTTTAGCAAAATTTGTTTATTAATTATTTAGGTACAGAATTCACCATAAGTATTTTAATACTAGGTAGGAAGAAGGCGAAAGGCGCGTGCGCCCAGCTAAAACCTGTCTGGGACTCCAGCTCACCCGGCGTGGCGGATCAAGATCTATTCCATCGTTCGTAATGTCTGTTCTGCTGTAAGACATGGAAAGTGACGAAAGGATTGACGAAAAAACTGCAAGTGTTCGTTAACAAAAGCATAAGTTCCATACTGAGCATCTTCTGGCCGAACACAATCAGCAACGAAGATTACTCGAAGCGATGTCACCAAAGCCCTTTAGAGCGAGAAATCGCTCAACGACAACGAGTGTGAAAGTGGATAGGGACACACTGCCCAGAAAATAGGATAACTCTGCTATGGTTACGTTGCGTTCACATGGCAGATGAGCGGGTGTAGGCGGACATCGATGGCCATAGGCCATCCGGTCCACACGTGGCAACCATCGAGGCCGAACTGCGGGTAGCAGGGTTCCGCTGGAGAGTTGTAGAGGACATTGAGGGATGGCGTCGATCCACGAAGGTCCTTTGTATGTACCACTAGGGTACCATAGGATGACAGCAACAAAAACAAAATAATAAGTACCTTAAACTCCTTTAATACCTATGCAGATGCAGTAAATAAAATGTGATATTGGTGGATGACTATAAACTCACAGTCTTTGGACTGTTTATAGGTACAGTTATGCTGCTTAATTTCCTATGTAGTACCTATGAGATGAGCAAGTCTCATAAATAGGAATTGAGCAGGTAGGTATAAATAGGGTCCCTAGAAAGTTGATCAATTTCATTAGTAGAATCAATAAGTAGCCAAGAGGTTACATTTTTAGTTACGTATACTTACTTACCAGTCATTCTACCATAAGTAGCAGTCATTTTGTGACATCACCATGAAATGCTTGACTTCCGTTACCATTCTGTTTTTTGACGTGATAACGTCTTATAATTCGATGGAGCCGGCTGCACGCACGAAAAAATGCGTCGTTACCCTCTGAGGCGTTCCGTCGTTACCTCGCTCTGAGGCGTTCCGTGAGGCGTTCCGTTTTCGATATTATGAAACCATTCCATCAGTATTTTCTTATGACGTTGTCACGTTCAACTATCGTCAGTAAACCGACTTTACAGACAACCGTTTTTTTAAATAAAATGCAGTATTTACTAGGGTATTTCTTTATTTGCGATTTTTGCCTATTAAACAGGGTGTTTTTAGGGTTCCGTGCCATATCACGGGATGTTACTAAGTCTACAATGCTGTCTGTTTGTCCTTAACTTTTAAAGGGCTGTTTTTTACCAGAATAGGTAGCCGGCTGAAGTTTTTACAGAATAAGTATGTGCTATTATGGGGGGATCTAATAGCAAATAACAAAAAAAATAAAGCGGAAAATTACATTTGTTTCCACCTGTTCGTTGACTGAACGATTGGGAATTTTAGTGCACATATCGTTGTTTGTATAATAAGTTTTCATTGTAGTAAATAACTAAACAAAGGCTTAATTTAGTTTTGCTTTTTACCACGCTCGCGAGCCGCTTGCGGCTCGCGCACTGCGCACCCTCGAAAAGTCATAGAAATGTGGTCCACGCGGGTGAAGCCGCGGGAATCAGCTAGTATAAAATAAAAGTACCTGTGTTGCAAAAACTCCTTGAAGTACATATTGGTGTTTTTGCGATACACTGAAACTTTTGTCTTTCCAACATGTAACTATGAAACATATGATAGACCTGAAGATGATTGATTGTATTTTTAATAAATAAAAGATGCATAAGAGTATATTTTTTCATTTTTTTCCTACACAAATACATAGTATTTCAGTAACACCAAAAATCAATAATTGTCAAAAAAAGATATAGTAAGTACACTTAGCCAGTTCATTCTCACATTGTGAGACCCCAGGCTGTAAACAACATTTTTTTAAAACAAATAACTAACCAAGGCTTTAACATATTTACACAGATTGTTTTTTTTTTATTTCGCAAAACTTTTTTGCACTGGAACTGTGGGGTTTTTAAAATGCCCGATTCAGAATTGGGTATTTCAGGAAGCCCAAAAGTCACACTTTTTTCAATTATAAATTTTTGACGATTTTTAATCTGTGGCTCATAGACGTATATGATAGTCAAACAGAAACACAAATATTCTACGACCTCCCATATAAAAATATTTAAATCAATTATTGTTGTCAAAAAGTCCTTGGAGTATTAATGTTTTTGAGATACACTAAAATTCATGGCTCATCAACATGTAAAATTGACACATATCGCACCTCCGCAACAGTACTGTCATAACTTGAAAAATATAATTAAATGAGTTATATACAGAAAATGAAAGAGAAAATTGAGTTCTATTATCTACAAAAATGACACATTGGTAGTCCTTCCTTAAGCCGCCAGATGGCAAAAGTGTAGCGGTATACCGCTTCGGTTCCCTCCCTGCCCTCGCCTCAACAGTGTCATACTTCCAGTTGTTATGAGTGGACGTGTGCTTGTATTCATGTGAAGCGTCATAAACTTAAATGTTACTCTGTTGTAAATAGATAAAATAATTCAAAATAATTTTGCTTGTGTTCATGTAAAGCGTCATAAACGGAAATGTTACTGTGTTGCAGATAAGGCAAAAACAAAATAATTTCTGGTTAGTAACCAAAAGGGTCATATTATGTAACGTGTCATTATTTTAGTAATCTTCTAGGAATTTTTTATTTCATGTTTATTACCGAAAGGGTTACATTACTTAATGAGTCGTTATTTCATTAATCTATTACTAAACTTTATGACACATTTAAATATGTGACACTTTAAGTTTTGATTTAAAGTAGTACCTGTAAAAATATTCAAATAAAAAAGGGTTATATTTTGTAATGAGTCTCTATATCATTTACTGACTTCGGTACGTCCTGGGATATTCGAAAATACGTATTTTTTTGTTTTAAACCTTTATAAATACTGTAAAACTATTTCAGTATATGACACTGTTGTAGATAAAATATCTATCGTACATGTGATCCGTTGACAAGCAATGGCAACGAAGGATGTAGAAGGTATGTAAATTGTTTTATACCGACTAAGGTAAAAGTCGTAATTTATAATTAGGTACCTTTTTTTTATTAAAAATTTGAGTGCGTTTGGCTGCACCTCACCTGATGGTAAGTGCCGGTGCAGCCGAGGATGTGACACGCAAGCTCAAATAGTGCCTATTCACTCTCGTCTTGAAGATTCCTAAATTATACGAATCGAGGAATACACACACCGGAAGGGAATTCCACTCCTTGGCCGTTCGCATGATGAACGAAGACGCAAAACGCTTCGTGCGTAAAGGTGGAACATTGACGACAAAGGGATGGAACCAACCTCCGCGCCTGGTCGTCCGATGATGAAATGAAGAGAGGGGAATGAGGTTGTGAAGCTCCAGGGACACTCTCCGAAATGAATCCTGTAGAACACCGATAGACAGGCGACTTTAATATTAATAGATATCCACTTTTAAAAAAAAAAATCAATTAAATTAAAATAAAAAAATATTTTACACCAATTTTATAATAAATATGCATATAATAATACATCCCCGATTTAAATAGATAGTAAATAATGTATGGATGTAGGTAGGTACTATGATATCAAATTCATTATTAACCCTTATACGCCTCAATGCTAGTTACGAATTTCCTCTAAGGAGAAAGTTTAAGTCGTAATCTACCGTAGGGTGTTGTTTTTGAACGATAAACCATTTTACTACTTTCTCTACAGATAACAAAAAAGATATCGGAACCGGCACTTCGTCAAAAAATATTGAGAAATATGGAGATTTAGAAAATAATATTACCTTTTGTGCCTCTGATGCCGAATACAACATGGATGAACTTGGTAGTAACAACAGCATTGACATCCTGGCAGACAAAGGTAAGTCATTTCCTTTTCTTTGCTATAAGAAGTGAAGTCGTGTGTAACAACTAATTTTTTTATTTTTTTTTAGTAAATTTACCTCCATTCCATAAATAGAATAATGTTACGGAAAAGGATGACGAAATCAAAGCCGGTGAACAAAACACAGAAATTAAAGGTCTTAAAATTGTGTTTCGTATTCGTTACTAATTACTATATTTGTGTTCTTTTGCTCTACTGAACAATTTTGATTTCTTGACAGAAAACAATACGGATATAAGAGCCAGTATTTCATCCAGACGAGATTCCGGAGACAATACGTATTGTGCCTCTGAGGCCGAAGACACAGATGCATTAGGTATTATTTGAATAGTATATTATACAGGATGTTGTTTTGGTCGACAACGCCCTTTCCAGAAGGGCTTCTGCTAATGAAACTGTACAGCATTTGTTCTACAACTTTGTCGATATAGTACAAAAAATTAGACTTCCCATACAAACTTTACTAATCAACTGATCGATTTGTATGAGCAGTTCAATTCTTTTTTTGCGATTTCAACAAAGTTGTAGAACAAAAGTTTTTCAGTTTAATGAGTAGAAGCCATACTGGAAAGAGCTTTGTCAAGCAAAACAACAGCCTGTATACATAGGCCTAAAAAATTTATCCATAACTGGACACAGGCATTTCAGAATTTAGAAGGGGGAGGGGGCAGAGGCTTTTGCCGTAACCGCCACTCTTTGCGGACGCATGGTACGCATAAATAATTCTGCGCCCATCCTCGGGTTTTTTTATCCCTTAGTCGCTTTAGGGCCACACCTTAGGCCACACAATTAATTAAAAGTATTGTTTTGCTCTGCAATAAAAATCATTAACATTTCAGGAAACATAAATGAAGAAGGTTTTAATGACCATTTATCAAACAGTCGAAACAAGACTTCTACTCCAGATAATATACACAATGTACTTGATACTTTAAATGGGAGTAAAAGTTTTTAAATATTTATATTTATTTTAAATTTTAATTTATATTGGGTTACCTAAAATGTGATGGAATCCTTATAGGACGTAATAGTGTCAAATTCAGTTATTCCAAAGATAGTCATAAACTGTCTGTTTTTTTAACTACGACCATTTTAATTTTGGAATTTTGTATGAAAATCTTATTAGTAGCTTTAAATGTATAGTGATATTATATGCTTAAAAAACACATTTAAAGTAACTCCGTAGTTAAATTATTTCACTATAGAAAAGCTTATAATATGTTTCTATTATTAATATAAAGCATCTAAACTAAATGTAGTAAGTATTATTTTTAATTTCAGATTCACTAAGCGAACGAAATCCTAGACCTAAAGGCGAGAGCGAATCAAGTTCTTCTTCCGCCTCCAACTCTTCAAGTTCATCGTCAAGTTCCAGTAGTTCTGAAGATGCAGACGATAGCGTTCAGGATCCGGATTTCGTTAACGTTGATGTTGGTACTGATACTGCTGAAACTGAATCTTTGAACAACAGTTCTTTCGAAATACCTCTTCCCCAGATCTCTAATTCAAATAGTTCCGTTAAAAAAGGTAGAAAACGTGTAGCTGCCCCTAGGAAATGGCTACAAAATAAAAGAAAAAACCTCAGAGACACTGGGAAGGCATATAAAACCAAGAAAAACAAGGATATTCCGGCAAGATGCGTAAAACCACCATGCAGCGCAACATGCCATTTTAAATGTACGAATAAAATAACAGAAGACGAAAGAATAAACATTTTTGAGCAGTACTGGAGGTTGGGTGACATCAATAGACAGAGAAATTACATACATCATAAACTTGAACCTATAAAGAGAAAATACAGATATACTACAACTCAAAAGGGAAGGGATTATAACCGTGCATTTTACTTGTATTCAATGGGGCAAAAAATAAGAGTCTGCAAAAAAATTTTTATGCGCACTTTGGATATTAACGAACGGGTAATAAGAACTGTTATTTCTAAGCAAACAGCAACAGGAGAGATTGAAAACGACCAAAGAGGTAAGCACGAAAACCAACCTCGTGTTCCTGAAGAAATTAAAAATTCTGTTAGGAATCATATAAATTCGATTCCACGCATTGAAAGTCACTACTTAAGACAGCAAACTACAAGATAATTCATTGAGGGGGGGAAAACTATTGCAGAACTTCACAGGGACTACCAAGAAGAGCGTATAAAATATAACCTACCGTTTGCTAATTATGTAATGTATGCAAAAATATTCAATACTGAGTTTAACTTGGGCTTCTATGTACCAAAAAAAGACCTCTGTGAGTTGTGCGACTCCTACGAAAATGCAAGTGATAATGAGAAAAAAAACATAGAGGAAAAGTACAATCAGCATATATTCGAAAAGACGCTGTCGCGAAGTGCGAGAAAAGATGATAAAAAGAAAGTTAACAGCAAGTACATAGTGGCCATTTACGATCTTCAGGCAGTCTTACCTTGTCCTAAAGGGGAAATCTCTGTGTTTTATTATAAGAGCAAATTAAATGCCTTTAATCTTACAATAACTGAACTTGAGACAAAAGATGCAGAATGTTATGTGTGGCATGAGAGTGAAGGTAATCGCGGATCCGATGAAATTGGTAGTTGTGTATACAAAAACATCGAAAAGAAGTTAACTTCACCGTCAACTGATAATGACTTGGCTTCATTGTCTGATAATTACTCGAACCCGAACGTAGACATTGTGTTCTACTCAGATAGTTGCTGTGGTCAGAACAAAAACCAATTTATAGTTTGTCTCTACATTTTAGCAGTTCTGAAATTCACAAAACTGAGAAGTATTACCCATAAATTTCTAATACCGGGGCATACACAAAATGAGAATGATTCAGTTCATTCGGTTATTGAGAAAGAGGTTAAAAGAAATTTAAAATCTGGCCCCATTTATGTTCCGACACAATACATACAAATAATGAAAACTGCTTAAAAGACAGGGAAACCCTATAAGATCAATGAACTTTCTCATAGGGATTTCATGTCACTGAAAAAGCTACAAGCTGATCTGAAGTTCAGTATGAAGGGGTTGAAAATAACCGAGGTCAAAATAATAAGGTACACCAAAGAATCTCCCGACGTGTTGCTGTACAAAAAATCTTATTCTGATACAGAATTCTCAGAACTGAAAATTTGGCGCAGGATACCCAATATTCTACCAGAACTGAAACCAGCTTATGAAAACATTGTTGAGCTTAGCTCCAGAAAAAAGGCTGATTTGATTAGCTTAATCAAAGACAATCATATTCCACATTTTTACGCACCATTTTATAATACATTATTTAATGTTAATTTGTAACTACTATGTACAAAAGTTAGTTCATTTTGGTAAGAGATACTAAAAAAAAATAAAGTTAAATAATTATATTGTTTCAGATTATTATTTTGTAACGCATGTTATGGTGCTTTTTCACTTTTTTATTGATTTCTTGACATGCCAAATCGCTAAATTACTCCAATAAAACTTTTGTAAGTGTATTAGGTATCATAAGTGTTGATTTTATGAGTCGGTGATTATTTTCATTTATTTGACATTCTAAAGTCATTGTATCAAAAGATAAAGTTACTTATTATTTTGTAGTTCCATTAGGACAACTTTAGTTCCTGTTAAGATGAGGCTGTGTTAAACTGTTGGCCATGCCAAGTCGTTAAATTATTCTAATAAACCTTTTGTAAGCATATTAGATGCGATAAGTGTTGATTTTTTATTAATAGTTGGGAGTCGGTGATTATTTTCATTTATTTGACATTCTAAAGTCACTGAATCAAAAAATAAAGTTACTTATTATTTTGTAGTTCTATAAGGACAACTTTGGTTTTACAGTATTATAGATATTATTTTATTATTATAAAGTTAAGCTATTGTAAGTTTATTTTTAATATTATGTTAAGGTTTTGATTTCATTTTAACACAATTGGTATGGATGATTGATTACTCATGTTTGTTTGACATTCGTCTCAAATTTATAGGAATATGCTTCTTTTATTATTAGGTTTAAATATTTTGTCGCGGTAGCTGTGTTGATTTTTAAATATTGGTATCCATTCAGTGTAATACTATTTAACTTGTTTAAAAGGACTGAATTAAATTTCAGCATTCTGTCCTTGACTTTTCAATACAGAAATAAAAAGACAGAATGCTTTAATTTAGTTTACTCCTATCTGTCAAATAATTTAAATCATGTTACAACGAATCGAAACCAATGTATCCAAACCAATTTTTAAAATAATAATAGTAAAAGTAGCTTATAGGTTGAACTTTTTTAATATTATCTAAGTATATGACTTAAAAATGTTCCGTTGACATGTCAGTCTGTCTATTAATTATTAAATAAAAAGTGATTTATTAAAAAATACAATCTTTTATTGTAAATCCTCTTCGTCTTATCTTGAAAAGAATATCTGTTGTACAATTCAATACTAAAAGTAATTCTTTATAAAGTCATAACTTGAAATTTTTACTCTTTTTTTTTAATATTGAAATTTTATTTATACCTGCTTGACGGTAATTTTTTATTAACCGGAATCATAAAGTACCTATAAGATTTACTTTAAAGATTGTATGAAAATTTTAACAAATACAGTATTGTAAAACTTCAAACCGTATTATCTCGAAATCATGGCATTTCAAGTTATGATATTATTTTAGCGGAGGTGCGATATGAGACCTGACCCTGAAGACGATCGATTTAATTTTAATAAATAAAATGTTATGCATAAAAATATGTATTTTTAATTTCTTCTTAATAACATGAAAAATCCATATTTTTTATAAAAAAAGAAAGTACACTTAGCCAGTTTATTTTCACATTTTGAGACCAGACTGTAAACAACATAAATTACAAACTTTTATAAAACAACAGTTCAGTTTTTTTTAATAAACCAAAACTTTGTTGCACTGGAATTCTCGAGTTTTCGAAATACCCGATCCAAATGTTTTTGAATACGAAATTATTAAGAGCAACAGCTCTATTATACTTATTTATCTATAGATTACATTTTTACACAGAGCTTAAATTGAAATGTGGAGAAAAATATAGGTTCCTTTTTATTCCAGAGAAATGAGAGGATCTGGGTAAAACTTAATTCCACGCTTTCAAGCCGCTTGCGGCTCGCCCATCGTGCACCCTCAATTATAGGATTAAGTATATTTTTACTTAGGGAACAGTGCAAGTTTTATCAAAATCAGTTAAGTAGTTTTCAAGATATGGTTGTTATTAGTTGTTAGGGGCGGGCTGGTTTCCGCAACCAGGCGACCACTGCGCCCATTTTGTGTGTTTGGCCGGCATCACTGCAAGTCCAGCTCCTCCAAGAAGCCCAGTAGCCCCCGAAGGTTGCTGACGACTTCCTGAAGCGACCTCGGCTCACCGAGGTGCACGACCCTGTACTGTGCTAGCTCCTTGCAATCCAATAGGATGTGGACAGCAGTCTCCTCAGCCTCCATGCACGCTCTGCATAGTGGGCTGTCAGTGATACCTAGAGCGAATAGGTGTGAAATGGCAAGATATGGAATTTCAAGTGTGTAGGTACCAATCACTGGAAAAAAACGTCGTCAGTTTAACTCCTCAATTTTGTGGTTTCTAAACATTTTTGGCGTTTTCAATTTTGTGCGTTCGTATAGTAACGTTCAAACAGTGTGACTGGGTTGGTAATACTCTAATAAAACTGAACAACCGTTGTCAGCAGAAAAAGAATAACGACTCCATAAAGAGTTGACCGATCAGGCTGGTCAACTTTATATTCATACAGCATCAAGCGGCTTATCGCAACCTTAACCAGGTCGTCGGTCCACTGAGTGGGAGGCCTGCACCAAGTTATACAATAAAATTTAGTTTTTAATCGACATGATAAGAACAATTATTTTACAGATTGGTTAAGTTGTTCAGATTCCTGAGTAGAGCGTATCCATAACACTTGCATAGTATTACCACAGTCTAAGAATCCATACAGTAGTCCGTAGTGGGCCCATTCATTGAGAGTCGTTTCGTTGCATTTTTATTATCAATCATTCATGCACGGCTAATTATTATCTTTTGATTTATTACGGTTCATAATTTTTGAAAATTATTAAAATCTAAATATATATAACTCAAAGGTGACTGACTGACTGACTGACAGTGATCTATCAACGCACAGCCCAAACCACTGGATGGATCGGGCTGAAATTTGGCATGCAGGTAGATGTTATGACGTAGGCATCCGCTAAGAAAGGATTTTGGGAAATTCCCAAACGAACCGCTAAAATCGGGATCTGCGCGGGCGAAGCAGCGGGCATCCACTAGTTATAGTATAACTAGCCCTTATTATAATTTCAGCCCGATCCGTCCAGTGGTTTGGGCTGTGCGTTGATAGATCACTATGTCAGTCAGTCAGTCAGTCACCTTTGAGTTACATATATTTAGATTTATATAAATATTTAAACCTTTCGTTGGAATTATTTTTTAATAAATTTCAAATTAATAATTTTGCTACAACTATTTTTTAATAAATTTAAAATTATTAAAAAAATATTGTAACAAAGAGTTTTAATAATTTATTATATAAATATAATATATAATAATTATCGATACTTTTTTAAAATTAAAATTTTGTGTGAGTTAGACGACATCTCATTCTCATCTCATCATCACCTCATCATGGTAAGTGACGATGTAGTCGAGGATGGTACACGCAAACTCAAATAATGCCTAGTCACTCTCGCCTTGAAGATCCTGATATGGATCATTTTATAGGTATTATTGGGGTGGTTTTTCTCCGAATATGACATACATACTATAATCCGTTGTTGAAAAAAATGGCCGCCATTTTGAACTTTTTAGTTAGTGGACCGATTGCTTCCAAAATCAATATCTGTCAAGGTCCCTTATCACGTATCCATTGTCAGATTTTATAAAACTTGCCGCTATTTTGAACTTTTTAATCACTTAACCGATTGCTTCCAAAATCGATAAATGTCCTTGTCAGAATTGAAAAAAATGGCCGCTATTTTGAACTTTTTAGTTACTGGACCGATTGCTTCCAAAATCGATATCTGGGGGTCCCTGAGGTCCCTTATCACGAATCCGTTGTCAGAATTCAAAACAGTAGCCGCCATTTTGAACTTTTTAGTTACTGGGCCGATTGCTTCCAAAATCGATATCTGGGGGTCCCTGAGCTCCCTTATCATGAATCCGTTGTCAGAATTGAAAAAAATGGCCGACATTTTGAACTTTTTAGTTACTGTTATATCAGAGATCTAAGGTACCTTCAAATATCGATTTTACACTATTAAAGTAATTTTTCTACGTAATGGCATTTTCTTTCATTTAATTGTAAAGTATTGTGACAACCCTTGGTACTGTGATCAGTGACTCGTGAAATCGGCGATGATGCGATTATTATAGGCGTTGGACGACTGTGTGGATTCTTAGACTGTGCCAGAACTGTGGAGGTAGCTAAGCAGTGTGCGAGGAACATTAATCAATAGGATAGTAAAAGAAGTTTCTTTTCCTAGCCTAGCTCAGTGTAGCTTTAGTGAAAAAGCCCTTAGAAGAGAGAGGTTTTTGTATGTATATGTCACGGCTAAAGGTGGGGTGTGAACATAAACTTAAGATTAGCCAGCTAAAGTTGTTTGCGTAAAGTCCTAATACAAGTTGATATTTGAGGTTTAACCATACACAACAAGATCTACCCAACACTGACTGGGTAATGTTTTTTGGCTGGTGAGCGAGCGAAGTGAGCAATGTTAGGTTTTTAGGTTTGATTGATTTCACTGTCGAAGAGCCTCCGCCCTGGGTGAAGTTTATGTATCAGGGAGGCATACAAGGGATGTGTGTAAGGCAGTATGGCGGTGTACACCCCACTTGCCTGCTGACTCGTACGTAGCGCACTGCTTATACTTGCAAAAGAGTCAGCTACATGTTCAGCGTTGATAGAAAGAGTCGCACCATTTTACAGCTTGGATACGCATCCTTGCACATCTCTAGTGGATAGGCAGATTTAGGTGGACATTACAGGCTTGGAGTGCACATAACCGGGCTGCCATTAAATCCAAAAATAGGTCTGGTCAGGTTTGACTGATTACACAGTCGAACTCCCCCTATGGCAGCCCGGTAAGTACTCTTTATTGTACTGTGCGGGTTATGTGCAAAACAACCCATTACAGAAAAGACGTTATTATAAAATGTTATTTATTTATGTAAACACACTTACCACCACTTTTCATCCTCCGGTAAATTGACAAAAAGCTTTCTTGCGAGCAACATGTTATCTCACATTTTGATTGAGTCCTATCTCAAATTGCCGACCACAAAAATTACTCAGTAGCAAAACGGAGGAGGAATGAGGATAAACCTCAACAGGTAGGTTACCTCCTACGTTTATTAAATGAAGAAGAGAAAATAACGTTTATTAACTGAAGAAAAATATCACATTCAACAGAAATTCACTTAAATAAAACACACTGAAATCCGAACAAAGCTCATTTAATCAATCACTTGAACTTGAATCCGAAAAGAAAATATTGCGAAAATACATTGACTATACTACGAAAATATCACACAACGAAAACATAAAAAACCAGCCAAGTGCTACTACCACACCTCCACACACACACACACACACACACACACACACACACACACACACACACACACACACACACACACACACACACAACCACATAGTCGATTACCTATTCACTTAACAAACAAAAGACATCAACGCGAGGTACAAATATATGCTTTTTATGTCTTACAATTCGGACCAATGAGTATTGAAATCACTACTTACTCTACTCCTTACATAAGACCTTACATAGACATACATAAAAATAAATTCAAACGTTACAGTAACATTCTTGTAAAATGTATTCAAAAATCGCAAAAAAATATTTAATAACAAATACATCAAATCAAAGAAGAACAAATGTAAAGCTACTTGGGATGTAATTACTTCAACTGTAAATAGGAATATATATAGCTCTGACATTAATTCTATTCAATACAATAACATGACATATATTAACCCTCAGGACATTTGTAATATTTTAATGATTATTTTTTAAAGACTAATAAACAAAATTCGAATCCTACTTGTGACACTTTGATAAGTAATAACCCTTCCACTATTTTACTAAGACCTATTGACGAAAAAGAAACACTAAAATTAATTATGTTCATGAACAACACCTAGAATTCCAATTTTCATAAATATTTTTTTATCATTTTCTGAGATATGGACGGCCGAATATCTTTATGACTGACTGAGTCATAGTTCTCTTGGTAAACACTTTATTTCTAATACCATGTGGTAAGTTATCTCGGGAAGTAGGTGTATATTGGATATACTTAAAACTGTTTTGAAAATTTAAGCAACTAATTAACTAAACAGTAATTATGTCACGGTTTCTAAAAAGAAACGGTTTCTGAAAAGAATTCGTGACGTAATTACTGACTGACTGATCTATCAACGCACAGCTCAAACCAAAATGTGCTAAAATCACAGATGAGATACTAGTTGCTAAAATTTTCAAAACAGTTTTAAGTATATCCAACATACACATACTATATAGAATATATATAAACCTTGGTGCGCGACTAAGACAAAAATGGCCAAGTGTGTCTTAGTCGCGCACCAAGGTTTCCGTATCACTAATACTCATCAAAATATATAAGTAGACCACTTCGAGGTAACTTATAAACCTGAAATCTGGCATCGAGATAAGATAAGTATTAAGCATGTACAAAGAATAGATTCGGGTTCCTTACCATTTACCAATTTTTTTTAAACTACTTCCAGGTGACATAGAATCTTGTTTGGCATTTTGGTACTTTATTAGGTGTATACAAAGGAATGATTCTCGAAAAACCTCAAAACTTTGAGGTACAAGCTTTTAATAATGCATTGTCACGCGATATACATATGCACGCAAAATTTCAGCTAAATCGAAAATCAGGAAGTGGGTCAAATTTAGCTTGCAAGATTTCATCCGAACAAATATACATACATTGCAAGTTAAATAAAAGCTTTTAAAAAGGATAACTGGCCAAGTGCGAGTTGAACTCGCGATATTATGGTTCCGTACTATACCACAGATTACTAAATAGTTACTTCGTAACAGATACATCACTCCCATACAGAAGCGTAAATACCTACGCTATAATAGCCAACTAAATCTTAATAATAATACCAGCTGTTTGTAGCGAGAAGAAATGTACCATAACTATTAAATCTTTTGGTAGTTTGTTACAAACTGTGATGGCCATTGAGTAACAATTTTTCAAATAGCGTGAAGTTTTTGGAGCAAATTCATGTACAAGTCTTTTTTGATTTCTGGTGTTTCTCGGAAACATAATATGTTTAGCTGTCATAAGGAGGTCAGGATGATCTCTTGCAAATTTAGATATTTCAAAGATGTAAAGACATTCCAAAGATCCTCCATCTTTGGCTTCTTAAATAATGGTTTATTATTTTATTTCTTGAATAATGGATAATTCCCATTTATCGGGTGCATGCAAGCAAAGCCACTAACAACAGCTTTTTTTAAATGAGCTAATTAAGCCATTTTATTTGTTTCTATGTTTGTTTATATACTATTTATTGTACAAAATAAAATACCAACCCAGTCATTTGATACCCAACCCGGCATATTTTTTGTTTGTTCATGGCTTCTGTCCCTTCTAAAGGTTAGAAACTCTACACTGGAAGTTGTTGACGAATATGTTTTCCTGGGACAAACAGTCCAGCCATATAGGTAGGTCCAACTTCAAGAAAGAGATCAATCGACGAATCCAACTCGGCTGGGCAGCGTTCGGGACGCTTCGCAATATCTTCACGCACCAAATACCGCAGTGTCTCAAAACAAAGGTCTTTGACCATTGTGTGTTGCCAGTGATGACATACGGAACTGAGACATGGTCGCTTACAATGGGCCTCATAAGAAGGCTCAAGGTCAACGCGATCGAATCAGAAATGAGGAGAACCACAGTAACCGACATAGCTCACAGAATGCTAAACTGAAGTGGCAGTGGGCAGGGCATATAGCTTGTAGAACAGATAGCCGTTAGGGTAGTACAATTCTTGAGTGGCGACCGCGCACCGGAAAAGATGGTGTAGGCAGGCCTCTCACGCGGTGGACTGACGATCTGGTGAAAGCCGCGGGAAACCGCAGGATGCGGGCAGCGCAGGTCCGGCCGTCGTGGAAATCCTTGGGGAGGCCTTTGTCGGGCAGTGGACGTTTTTCGGCTAATATAATGATGATGATTTTTAAACGACTTCAAAAAAAGAGTTTCTCAATTCGACCGTATATATATATATATTGAGGGTTGCCCTCAATTTCCCTGGGATTCCATCAACAGATCCTGGTTTTCTTATCATGGTAACCACCCTTGGGATATCTTCTTTCCAACAAAAAAAGAATCATCAAAATCGGTTATTATATATATACGGTATATATACCTATGCAAAATATTTTAATCTTAATCACAAACATACAAAATAAAGTCAATCTTCATCTAAAGTAATCTAGAAATTTAAAAAGTCTTTAATACTCTAACAGTCTGTGTCATTCAGCCACTCATGTAATTTGATATTGAATTGTTTATTGTTTAGATCCTTAATTTCATGTGGTATTTTGTTATACATGCGAATACACATCGTCAGGCAACTTTTATCATATACAAATGACCTGGGAATTTCTTGAAACACTAGCTTTTCTGGGTCCCTGCGGGATCTGATCCTTCCATCACATGCTCTTTTAAATAGTCCGTTATTTGTCCGTACAAATATACAAATTTCATAAATGTAGAGCAAGGGTAGCGGTAAAACACCAAGTCTATTGAAGAGTGATCTACAAGATACGAAGGGTGGGAATCCATACATAGCGCGAATACATTTTTTTTGAGCAATAAAGGCTCGATTCATGTCAGTACTATTTCCCCAAGCTATAAGACCATAACGTAAAACTGACTCTGCGTATGCACGGTATGTTAATAAAGCCGTTTTCATGTTAGTGCAATTTTTGACCTGTTTGAGAGCATACAGAAATCTATTTATTTTACAGCATACATTATCTATTTGTGGTTTCCAGTTTATATTCTGATCTATAGTTATTCCTAGAAATGTATGTTTATTAACCTCGTTGATTGTATAATTTTCATACTGAATGTCTAAATTGTAATTATATTTATTATTAAAAGACTTATTAAATTGTATATAATTAGTTTTGTTCAAGTTAATTTTCAAATTATTAATGTCAAGCCAGTCTATTATTTTTTCTAATGTATTATTAATGTCGTTTTCATGTTCCTCGATTGAAGTACTCATTTTGTCAGAAGTTACTATAATGGAAATATCATCAGCGTATAAAATGCATTTATGATTAGTTATGTCAGTAATACTATTTACGTATAGTATAAATAAGATTGGTCCCAACACACTTCCCTGAGGAACGCCATATTTATTTGTCTTATATTTAGAGGAGTACGATACTATGTTGTTTTTGCTGTCTGATTTTTTAATAACTACACATTGTTGTCTGTTAACTAGGTATGATGATATCCATTGAAGCGTAGGACCTCTAATCGTTTCTAATTTGGAAAGTAGTATGTCATGCTGAATTCTGTCAAATGCCTTAGAAAGATCAAGGAAAAGCCCTGTAGTCATAAAATTTTTGTTAACATTAGTCAGAATAATTTGAAGTAGAGAGAAAAAAGATAGTGTAGTCGATTTTCCTTTCCGAAATCCAAATTGTTCATCATTAATAAGCTTATATTTATCACAAAATTCAAGAAGTCTCTTAAGCATGCACGTTTCATATATCTTTGAAAAAATTGGGATTAACGTAATTTTTGACTTCTTCTTTACTGCCTTTTTTAAACAGTGGCTTCACTATTGAAATTTTCAAGAGTTCAGGAAATGTTCCAGTTGAGAACGAGGAATTGATTAAATAATGGTTGGCTGGCCGGGCGGTTGGTTGGCTGGCTGGTTGGCTGGCCGGGCGGTTGGTTGGCTGGCCGGGCGGTTGGTTGGCTGGCTGGTTGGCTGGCCGGGCGGTTGGTTGGCTGGCTGGTTGGCTGGCCGGGCGAATGGTTGGCTGGCTGGTTGGCTGGCCGGGCGGTTGGCTGGCTGGCTGGTTGGCTGGCCGGGTGGTTGGTTGGCTGGCTGGCTGGCTGGCTGGCTGGCTGGCTGGCCGGGTGGTTGGCCGGGCGGTTGGCCGGGCGGTTGGCCGGGCGGTTGGCCGGGCGGTTAATTGGCTGCCTGGTTGGCTGGCCGGGCGGTTAATTTGGTTGGCTGGCCGGGCGGTTAATTGGCTGCCTGGTTGGCCGGCCGGGCGGTTAATTGGCTGGCTGGTTGGCCGGCCGGGTGGTTAATTGGCTGGCTGGTTGGCCGGCCGGGCGGTTAATTGGCTGGCTGGTTGGCTGGCCGGGCGGTTAATTGGCTGGCTGGTTGAGTGGCCGTGCGGTTAATTGGATGGCTGGTTGGCTGGCCGGGCGGTTAATTGGCTGGCTGGTTGGCTGGCCGGGCGGTTAATTGGCTGGCTGGTTGGCTGGCCGGGCGGTTAATTGGCTTGCTGGTTGGCTGGCCGGGCGGTTAATTGGCTGGCTGGCTGGCTAGCTGGCTGGCTGGCCGGGCGGTTGGCCGGGCGGTTGGCCGGGCGGTTGGCCGGGCGGTTAATTGGCTGCCTGGTTGGCTGGCCGGGCGGTTAATTGGCTGCCTGGTTGGCTGGCCGGGCGGTTAATTGGCTGCATGGTTGGCTGGCCGGGCGGTTAATTGACTGCCTGGTTGGCTGGCCGGGCGGTTAATTGGCTGCCCGGTTGGCTGGCCGGGCGGTTAATTGGCTGCCTGGTTGGCTGGCCGAGCGGTTAATTGGCTGCCTGGTTGGCTGGCCGGGCGGTTAATTGGCTGCCTGGTTGGCTGGCCGGGCGGTTAATTGGCTGCCTTGTTGGCTGGACGGGCGGTTAATTGGCTGGCTGGTTGGCTGGCCGGGCGGTTAATTGGCTGCCTGGTTGGCCGGCCGGGCGGTTAATTGGCTGCCTGGTTGGCTGGCCGGGCGGTTAATTAACTGCATGGTTGGCTGGCCGGGCGGTTAATTGGCTGCCTGGTTGGCTGGACGGGCGGTTAATTGGCTGCCTGGTTGGCTGGACGGGCGGTTAATTGGCTGCCTGGTTGGCTGGCCGGGCGGTTAATTAGCTGCCTGGTTGGCTGGCCGGGCGGTTAATTGGCTGCCTGGTTGGCTGGCCGGGCGGTTAATTTGGTTGGCTGGCCGGGCGGTTAATTGGCTGCCTGTTTGGCTGGCCGGGCGGTTAATTGGCTGCCTGGTTGGCTGGCCGGGCGGTTAATTGGCTGGCTGGTTGGCTGGCCGGGCGGTTAATTGGCTGCCTAGTTGGCTGGCCGGGCGGTTAATTGGCTGCCTGGTTGGCTGGCCGGGCGGTTAATTGGCTGGCTGGTTGGCCGGCCGGGCGGTTAATTGGCTGCCTAGTTGGCTGGCCGGGCGGTTAATTGGCTGCATGGTTGGCTGGCCGGGCGGTTAATTGACTGCCTGGTTGGCTGGCCGGGCGGTTAATTGGCTGCCCGGTTGGCTGGCCGGGCGGTTAATTGGCTGCCTGGTTGGCTGGCCGAGCGGTTAATTGGCTGCCTGGTTGGCTGGCCGGGCGGTTAATTGGCTGCCTGGTTGGCAGGCCGGGCGGTTAATTGGCTGCCTTGTTGGCTGGACGGGCGGTTAATTGGCTGGCTGGTTGGCTGGCCGGGCGGTTAATTGGCTGCCTGGTTGGCCGGCCGGGCGGTTAATTGGCTGCCTGGTTGGCTGGCCGGGCGGTTAATTAACTGCATGGTTGGCTGGCCGGGCGGTTAATTGGCTGCCTGGTTGGCTGGACGGGCGGTTAATTGGCTGCCTGGTTGGCTGGACGGGCGGTTAATTGGCTGCCTGGTTGGCTGGCCGGGCGGTTAATTAGCTGCCTGGTTGGCTGGCCGGGCGGTTAATTGGCTGGCTGGTTGGCTGGCCGGGCGGTTAATTGGCTGGCTGGTTGGCTGGCCGGGCGGTTAATTGGCTTGCTGGTTGGCTGGCCGGGCGGTTAATTGGCTGGCTGGCTGGCTAGCTGGCTGGCTGGCCGGGCGGTTGGCCGGGCGGTTGGCCGGGCGGTTGGCCGGGCGGTTAATTGGCTGCCTGGTTGGCTGGCCGGGCGGTTAATTGGCTGCCTGGTTGGCTGGCCGGGCGGTTAATTGGCTGCATGGTTGGCTGGCCGGGCGGTTAATTGACTGCCTGGTTGGCTGGCCGGGCGGTTAATTGGCTGCCCGGTTGGCTGGCCGGGCGGTTAATTGGCTGCCTGGTTGGCTGGCCGAGCGGTTAATTGGCTGCCTGGTTGGCTGGCCGGGCGGTTAATTGGCTGCCTGGTTGGCTGGCCGGGCGGTTAATTGGCTGCCTTGTTGGCTGGACGGGCGGTTAATTGGCTGGCTGGTTGGCTGGCCGGGCGGTTAATTGGCTGCCTGGTTGGCCGGCCGGGCGGTTAATTGGCTGCCTGGTTGGCTGGCCGGGCGGTTAATTAACTGCATGGTTGGCTGGCCGGGCGGTTAATTGGCTGCCTGGTTGGCTGGACGGGCGGTTAATTGGCTGCCTGGTTGGCTGGACGGGCGGTTAATTGGCTGCCTGGTTGGCTGGCCGGGCGGTTAATTAGCTGCCTGGTTGGCTGGCCGGGCGGTTAATTGGCTGCCTGGTTGGCTGGCCGGGCGGTTAATTTGGTTGGCTGGCCGGGCGGTTAATTGGCTGCCTGTTTGGCTGGCCGGGCGGTTAATTGGCTGCCTGGTTGGCTGGCCGGGCGGTTAATTGGCTGGCTGGTTGGCTGGCCGGGCGGTTAATTGGCTGCCTAGTTGGCTGGCCGGGCGGTTAATTGGCTGCCTGGTTGGCTGGCCGGGCGGTTAATTGGCTGGCTGGTTGGCCGGCCGGGCGGTTAATTGGCTGCCTGGTTGGCTGGCCGGGCGGTTAATTGGCTGCCTCGTTGGCTGGCCGGGCGGTTCATTGGCTGCCTGGTTGGCTGGACGGGCGGTTAATTGGCTGCCTGGTTGGCTGGCCGGGCGGTTAATTGGCTGCCTGGTTGGCTGGCCGGGCGGTTAATTGGCTGGCTGGTTGGCCAGCCGGGCGGTTAATTGGCTGGCTGGTTGGCCGGCCGGGCGGTTAATTGGCTGCCTGGTTGGCTGGCCGGGCGGTTAATTGGCTGCCTGGTTGGCTGGCCGGGCGGTTAATTGGCTGCCTGGTTGGCTGAACGGGCGGTTAATTGGCTGGCTGGTTGGCCGGCCGGGCGTTTAATTGGCTGGCTGGTTGGCTGGCCGGGCGGTTAATTGGCTGGCTGGTTGGCTGGCCGGTCGGTTAATTGGCTGGCTGGTTGGCTGGCCGGGCGGTTAATTGGCTGGCTGGTTGGCTGGCCGGGCGATAAATTGGCTGGCTGGTTGGCTGGCCGGGCGGTTAATTGGCTGCCTGTTTGGCTGGCAAGGCGGTTAATTGGCTGCCTGGTTGGCTGGACGGGCGGTTAATTGGCTGGCTGTTTGGCTGGCCGGGCGGTTAATTGGCTGCCTGGTTGGCTGGCCGGGCGGTTAATTGGCTGCCTGGTTGGCTGGCCGGGCGGTTAATTGGCTGCCTGGTTGGCTGGCCGGGCGGTTAATTGGCTGCCTGGTTGGCTGGACGGGCGGTTAATTGGCTGCCTGGTTGGCTGGCCGGGCGGTTAATTGGCTGCCTGGTTGAATGGCCTTGCGGTTAATTGGCTGCCTGGTTGGCTGGCCGGGCGGTTAATTGGCTGCCTGGTTGGCTGGCCGGGCGGTTAATTGGCTGCCTGGTTGGCCGGCCGGGCGGTTAATTGGCTGGCTGGTTAGCCGGCCGGGCGGTTAATTGGCTGCCTGGTTGGCTGGCCGGGCGGTTAATTAACTGCCTGGTTGGCTGGCCGGGCGGTTAATTGGCTGCCTGGTTGGCTGGACGGGCGGTTAATTGGCTGCCTGGTTGGCTGGACAGGCGGTTCATTGGTTGCCTGGTTGGCTGGCCGGGCGGTTAATTGGCTGCCTGGTTGGCCGGCCGGGCGGTTAATTGGCTGGCTGGTTGGCTGGCCGGGTGGTTAATTGGCTGGCTGGTTGGCTGGCCGGGCGATAAATTGGCTGGCTGGTTGTCTGGCCGGGCGGTTAATTGGCTGCCTGTTTGGCTGGCCGGGCGGTTAATTGGCTGCCTGTTTGGCTGGCAAGGCGGTTAATTGGCTGCCTGGTTGGCTGGACGGGCGGTTAATTGGCTGCCTGGTGGGCCGGCCGGGCGGTTAATTGGCTGCCTGGTTGGCTGGCCGGGCGGTTAATTGGCTGCCTGGTTGGCTGGCCGGGCGGTTAATTGGCTGCCTGGTTGGCTGGCCGGGCGGTTAATTGGCTGCCTGGTTGGCTGGCCGGGCGGTTAATTGGCTGCCTGGTTAGCTGGCCGGGCGGTAAATTGGCTGCCTGGTTGGCTGGCCGGGCGGTTAATTGGCTGCCTGGTTGGCTGGCCGGGCGGTTAATTGGCTGCCTGGTTGGCTGGCCGAGCGGTTAATTGGCTGCCTGGTTGGCCGGCCGGGCGGTTAATTGGCTGGCTGGTTAGCCGGCCGGGCGGTTAATTGGCTGCCTGGTTGGCTGGCCGGGCGGTTAATTAACTGCCTGGTTGGCTGGCCGGGCGGTTAATTGGCTGCCTGGTTGGCTGGACGGGCGGTTAATTGGCTGCCTGGTTGGCTGGACAGGCGGTTAATTGGCTGCCTGGTGGGCCGGCCGGGCGGTTAATTGGCTGACTGTTTGGCCGGCCGGGCGTTTAATTGGCTGGCTGGTTGGCTGGCCGGGCGGTTTATTGGCTGGCTGGTTGGCTGGCCGGTCGGTTAATTGGCTGGCTGGTTGGCTGGCCGGGCGGTTAATTGGCTGGCTGTTTGGCTGGCCGGGCGATAAATTGGCTGGCTGGTTGGCTGGCCGGGCGGTTAATTGGCTGCCTGTTTGGCTGGCCGGGCGGTTAATTGGCTGCCTGTTTGGCTGGCAAGGCGGTTAATTGGCTGCCTGGTTCGCTGGACGGGCGGTTAATTGGCTGGCTGTTTGGCTGGCCGGGCGGTTAATTGGCTGCCTGGTTGGCTGGCCGGGCGGTTAAGTGGCTGCCTAGTTGGCTAGCCGGGCGGTTAATTGGCTGCCTGGTTGGCCGGCCGGGCGGTTAATTGGCTGGCTGGTTGGCCGGCCGGGCGGTTAATTGGCTGCCTGGTTGGCTGGCCGGGCGTTTAATTGGCTGCCTGGTTGGCTGGCCGGGCGGTTAATTGGCTGCCTGGTTGGCTAACCGGGCGGTTAATTGGCTGCCTGGTTGGCTAGCCGGGCGGTTAATTAGCTGCCTGGTTGGCTGGCCGGTCGGTTAATTGGCTGCCTGGTTGGCTGGCCGGGCGGTCAATTGGCTGCCTGGTTGGCTGGCCAGGCGGTCAATTGGCTGCCTGGTTGGCAGGCCGGGCGGTTAATTGGTTGGCTGGTTGGCTGGCCGGGCGGTTAATTGGCTGCCTGGTTGGCCGGCCGGGCGGTTAATTGGCTGCCTGGTTGGCCAGCCGGGCGGTTAATTGGCTGGCTGGTTGGCCGGCCGGGCGGTTAATTGGCTGGCTGGTTGGCCGGCCGGGCGGTTAATTGGCTGCCTGGTGGGCTGGCCGGGCGGTTAATTGGCTGCCTGGTTGGCTGGCCGGGCGGTTAATTGGCTACCTGGTTGGCTGGCCGGGCGGTTAATTGGTTGCCTGGTTGGCTGGCCGGTCGGTTAATTAGCTGCCTGGTTGGCTGGCCGGGCGGTTAATTGGCTGCCTGGTTGGCTGGCCGGGCGGTTAATTGGCTGCCTGGTTGGCTGGACGGGCGGTTAATTGAAAGAAAGAAAGAAAGAAATACGTTTATTGGTTTCAGTAACACCACACCAAAATATATAATACGTAACAAAAGTTGAGGTAAATATAAAATAATAATAATTGGCTGCCTGGTTGGCTGGCCGGGCGGTCAATTGGCTGCCTGGTTGGCTGGCCGGGCGGTTAATTGGCTGCCTGGTTGGCTGGCCGGGCGGTTCATTGGCTGCCTGGTTGGCTGGCCGGGCGGTTAATTGGCTGCCTCGTTGGCTGGCCGGGCGGTTAATTGGCTGCCTGATTGGCTGGCCGGGCGGTTAATTGGCTGCCTGGTTGGCTGGCCGGGTTGTTAATTGGCTGCTTGGTTTGCTGGCCGGGCGGTTAATTGGCTGGCTGGTTGGCTGGCCGGGCGGTTAATTGGCTGGCTGGTTGGCTGGCCGGGCGGTTAATTGGCTGCCTGGTTGGCTCACCGGTCGGTTAATTGGCTGGCTGGTTGGCTGGCCGGGCGGTTAATTGGCTGGCTGGTTGGCTGGCCGGGCGGTTAATTGGCTGGCTGGTTGGCTAGCCGGGCGGTTAATTGGCTGGCTGGTTGGCTGGCCGGGCGTTTAATTGGCTGGCTAGTTGGCTGGCCGGGCGGTTAATTGGCTGCCTGGTTAGCTGGCCGGGCGGTTAATTAACTGCCTGGTTGGCTGGCCGGGCGGTTAATTGGCTGCCTGGTTGGCTGGACGGGCGGTTAATTGGCTGCCTGGTTGGCTGGACAGGGGGTAATTGGCTGCCTGGTTGGCTGGCCGGGCGGTTAATTGGCTGCCTGGTCGGCTGGCCGGGCGGTTATTTGGCTGCCTGGTTGGCTGGCCGGGCGGTTAATTGGATGCCTGGTTGGCTGGCCGGGCGGTTATTTGGCTGGCTGGTTGGCTGGCCGGGCGGTTAATTGGCTGGCTGGTTGGCTGGCCGGGCGGTTAATTGGCTGCCTGGTTGGCAGTTAGTTGGTTGGTTCGTTGGTTGGTTGGTGGGTTGGTTTGTTGGTTGGTTGGTTGGTTGGTTGGTTGGTTGGTTGGTTGGTTGGTTGGTTGGTTGGTTGGTTGGTTGGTTGGTTGGTTGGTTGGTTGGTTGGTTGGTTGGTTGGTTGGCTGGTTGGTTGGTTGCTTCAGGTTCGCTTCGCTTGCCTCTTTCTACACCTACACTTCCTCTATCAATCAATTTGCTCCCCCATTGACCCATTAGCTGGCAACGCCCATTGATTCTAACGTCCCCACTGCTGGGGGGCGGGCTCTTCCCAAGCTCGGGAAGGTTAGGCCACACCCTGGACACTTCATACAACGGGCCATGACATTTCAATAAGGGAATGACGAAAAATTCTATGCGGTCGACAATCAAACTGTAACCAATCTGTATCAATCTGGGTGACGAGGGGGTGAGGTCGCAATCTAGAGAGCGGCAGGGAGTATCCATACTGTATGTTAGTAAGTACTAATATATATACTTTGGTTAGGCCATACTCCACACACGGGGGCCAAATCCGGGTTGGTGGAGGTTGTACAGCTAGTGGCGAGTCACGCTACCCAAAGTTTTTAAACTGCCTATAGGGGTTATCGGCTGCCTCCTACTAATAGCAATTCCCTTAATCTAAACAGCGCCTGTAAAAATCCATTTTCCCACCTGGATACCTGTTAATCCTAAGATACTTTGAAAGAACATTTATTCATGTTGCTCTCATAACGTGTTTTTTTTTTTAATTGGTGTTGCTATTTGTATACAACGTTTTAGAAAGCTTATCCATTAGTGCACAAGTTACAAGCACGTAAACACTTTCGTTCTAGATACACATTACTATTCATCAAAGATGGTCATGTCATTATCAAATCTTCAGCCCTTCCACCTAAAAGTGATCTGGTACTTCCATTGCATCTGCGGGATCCAACGGCAGTGAACAAGCATTTTCTAGATGTTCCTGGTGAAACCATTGCTAATCTATCTGACATGACTTATTTTGAGTTCCACAGGTACTGTGAAGGTAAATTTTCCCTTACAACAGTAAATGAGATTGTAGTACTCAAGTTCATTAACGGTTTAAAATCTAATGCAACGGGAGTAGATGGTTTAACTCTAGAAATGATTTTGATGACGCTCCCCCATTCTTTGGAGGCCATTACTGCTATCGTAAATTGTTCGATTACCTCTAGTACTTTTCCGACGCTCCGGAAGAAGGCACTGGTTCATCCAATACCTAAGGTTACTAATCCGACTAGTATCAAAGAGCTTAGGCCAATTAGCATCCTGCCTTGTTTATCTAAAGTCCTAGAAAAGGTTGTCTACGCTCAATTAACTGAATTCCTTGAATCTTTTTCTGTACTGTCTGATGTTCAATCAGGCTTTCGTAATGGTCGCAGCACATCCACTGCATTGCTTGACGTCTCTAGCAATATCCTTGAAGCAAAAGACGCAGATCAAGTCACTATTATGGTCCTACTGGACTTCTCCCGCGCTTTCGACTGCATCAATTTAAATCTGCTGCTGTCCAAAATGTCATATTATGGTTTCGACGTGAACACTGTTAAATTGTTTGAAAGTTACCTATCACAGCGCTTTTAAAAGGTAGAAATGAGCGATGACACTGGCTCATCTGACTCTTCAGTTTTTTGTCCAGTTGTACGTGGTGTGCCACAGGGATCTATTCTTGGCCCTCTGCTGTTCATACTTTACAGCAGTGATATGACAACTTGTTTTCACAATTGTAGATACCACATGTACGCAGATGACGTACAACTTTATCTTTCTTTTACACCTGAAAATTTGGATCGGGGATCGAGCATTAATAGCGACCTCAAGAGGTTGGTACATTGGTCAAATCGCAACTGTTTAGTCCTTAATCCTGTGAAATCAAAATTCATGGTGCTTGGTTCCAAACACCTCGTAAAAAAGGTTTTGTTTCAACAACCTAACATAATAGTAGCCGGTGAAAAGATAGAATATGTTCACACTGCTCGTAATCTTGGTTTGACTCTAGACGCTAGTCTGAGATTTGAGAAGCATATAGCTGGTGTTGTCAAAAATTGCTTTTATCGTCTGAAAATACTCTATCAGATACGAGAATTCCTTAGCGTGTCAGTCAGACAGCTACTTGTGGACAGTTTAATTCTTTCTAAACTATGGTGATGTTGTGTATGGCCCTCGCTTACTACACAGGACAATCCGTTTAACACAGCGTATACAAAATGCATGTACTAGATTCTGTCTTGATATCCCACGTAGAAGCCATATCACTCCGTATCTCAATAGTGTAAATGTTCTTAACATGAAATCCCGACGTTACAAACATTTAGCTGTGTTACTGTTTGGTATTATTAAAAGTAAAAAACCAAAATATCTCTATGATAAACTTACTTGGTCCAGCAATACAAATAAATACTGTACCCGAGCATCGTCGTATTTACTGGTCATTCCGCGACACAAAACAACTACTTTCCGGGGTAGTTTTAAATACGCTGCGAGTAAAATCTGGAACAACCTACCTCCACCTCTAAGAGAGTGCGTCTCGGTTTTCAGATTCAAGCATAAAATTAGTACGTTTTGTCTTGAGGAACAAAAAGCCGGGCGTACCGCCCATCTCGTGTGACGTATGAAACTACTCCAGCTGTTGTCCGTCGTCCTTCTAGTATATATTTATTCATTTTTTTTTAAATGTATTTATCGTAAACCAACCTAACTTATTATAATTATTTTTATTACAAACTATAATGATTATAACCTTTTACTGTAATTATAACCATAATAATATTGTATTTACCGATTGATCACCTTCACACCAATTAAATCCTACAATGTGATAAGTGAGTCCGCTCTGTACGTAGGCCCACCCCTTTTCCTTTTTCTCCCCTCCTTTGGGTCCGGACAGAATATCAGCGCTGTGGCTTTAGATAATAAAACCACAGCACCATGCTGAGTCTTGGACCTATTCGGCATAAATTTTTTAGTTTTAATCTTTAGATAGCTAAAGAGTTAAACTATAGAGTTTATTTCAATTAAGTACCTAATATTGTAATTATTTTTCTATTTATTTTTTGCCGAATAAACTTTATTTCTTTCTTTCTTTCTTTCATTATTCTATTCTTGATTATACAATGAGATTTATTACAACTCTTACTGTTTTAATCGACACTGCCAAAGTTAATCTACAATTACTAGAAAAGATTACCTAATAAAGAGTACCAAGTTGTTCATGTCAAGGTTGATTGTTATGTTACGCATAGGTACCTCTATGCACAGATGTGATAAGGCCTTTTACTGAACGCACCCATAAGAATTGATAGCCGGAAATGGGAAACTGATTAACATTTACGGGGTCAAATTTATAACATGAACAACTATACCCCTGAGCAATTCAGTACACAAAATACGGGCCGTGTTCCACGGTGCGTCTACTATCGCCCGGGCTGATAGTTTGCAGCCTGTAGTGTACACCCCGTAGTTCGTGGACTGATGTATTGGAACTATTTGTACACAATCTACACCCTGCCAACTACGGAACGTAATCTATAGCCTGTACAATTTGATTCATAAACTACGTGAGTATGTGACCTCTAACATGAACTATACCCCCGTCATCCGTAGTCTGCAAACTATAGGGCGTTCAAATTAAGCCCTGGAACTGAGCCGTCCGCTGCGTAGTTAGTGTAGCCGTAGAACACGGGCTGTAGTTTGTGTACGCGTAGAACCACGCAATACGGGCCGCGAAATGATGGGGTGGACAATACTGTACGCAATCCACGGGCTGCAATCTAGTGGCGCTCTTTTTTTATATGGTTTATTCTTTCCGGCTTACAAAAAGCGCGGATAAGGCAAAGGTTACTAAGACCATACAGCCAGGTCTGACGTATTTAAGCTTCCTTAGCTTTTGGATTTGTAATGCTAGTGCCGGTGCATTACAAATCTTCTCTGAAGTTCTTGACAGCATTTGCAGCAGCTACATTCTTAGGTGGAACACCCAGTTGCTGTAAGGGGTCTATAAAACTGCACCTAGAGCAAGTTGGGTTCTCACGTCCTCCTTCGTTTTATTTTCTTGTTCTCCACATTGCTCACGTGCACTAGACGATTTTCTCCAAAACGCACCACTTTTTAAACAAAATCCTAGCAGAAAATAATGAAAAAACAACAAAATAAAACTACGAATGAGTCTACCACAAATCCCGCCCCAGTATTATCAAAATGAAACAAAACAACCATAGATGAACTAGAATATGTCCACAACAAACAAAACACAAAGCGACTAGTTTGTTATATTCGCTATGGCGACTAGTTTGTTATATTCTCTTTGGCGACTAGCACAAAGTACTTTATATATATAGAGATAGAGTTGTCAGTCGCGTCTCTACAACAGCGACATCTACATAGCAATATAATAACTAATCTCATTTATCTATACTATACTTATCTTGCTCCTGTAGGCAGGGGTTTTAAATTTTAATAATAATTATTATTTTCATGATTATTTTGCGACCAGTTTACCACTTTTTCCAGACCAAGGCCTGGAAAAAGTGGTAAAACTAGTTGCAAAATAGTTTCGCATACAACAAAACACAAAAGATTACTTTTTCCTTCTTTTATTTGCATATTGCATAGCCAAACACTGGAATTGATCTTCTTTGTCGTAGCTCTATTGTTGGTGCCGGAAAGTATTTTATTCACGTCCCGACACCAATTACAAATAAAAAACATACACACGAACACAAAATTTTTTTTTGGTTTCATCTTTCCGGCTTTCAAAAGCGCGGAAAACGCAAAGGTGACTAAGACCATACAGCCAGGTCTAACGTATAAGCTTCCTTTAGTTTTTTGATTTGTAATGCTAGTGCCGGTGCATTACAAATCTTCTCTGAAGTTCTAGACAGCATTTGCAGCAGCTACATTCTGAGGTGGAACACCCAGTTGCTGTAAGGCGTCTATAAAACTGCACCTAGAGCAAGTTGGGTTCTCACGTCCTCCTTCGTTTTATTTTCTTGTTCTCCACATTGCTCACGTGCACTAGACGATTTTCTCCAAAACGCACCACTTTTTAAACAAAATCCTAGCAGAAAATAATGAAAAAACAACAAAATAAAACTACGAATGAGTCTACCACAAATCCCGCCCACTAACACAACATTTCCTTTCTGAAGCCATAACAAAGTCCTTTCGAGTGCAAAATCAGGGTCAGAAGTTCCAAAAGCCCGGTCGTTGAAATGCTTAGTTATTTATTTGTTTGTAACTCTGATCTGAAATCACGTAGATAGAGAAAAGAATAGATGAGACACTCGCGTATACCTTTGAGATGGAGATATAAAGTAGGTACTTAGCCTGGGTTACCCTTTGTACGCACAAACACCCCGTAAATCCTGACTAAATATTTCTGACATTTGTTTTAGTTGGGTACCTGTAAAAATACATACTTGACTTTAGAGATTTTGTGGACTTACTATTAAGAGATTCCCTATATTGATGGATCAATTAAAAATTTTACCGAACAAATAAATCATAATTACCGTTAAAATTAATGGACCAGCAAAATGTGATAGGTGAAAAATCTACAACTGATAGAAAAATTTGCTGAAAAAACCGGCCAAATGCAAGTCAGACTCGCGCAAAGAATGGTTCCGTAGTCTTTTCAAAACATGTATATTTCAAAAAACCAAATTATTTAGTAATTAGTAATAGAACATTTTGTATGGGAAATCTATTAACATATTTCAAATCCAACTGCACATTTTAAGTTGGACGACTATTACTCCTAAACTAAGAACGCCTTCTTAGCCGTGATAGTTTTCCTTTTAAATTAGGTAAACTAAAAAAAAATGGTTTTCAAGATTTAGTTTAGTTGGCGGAAACAATGTGTATACCCATATCACATAACAGCTTTCTTGTACTTATAGTCGCCGACTGACCTGGCGAAACTTTATATATATTTTTTTACTACGGAACCCTAAAAATGTATGTGCCAAACAAACTTTATTATAATTGACAACGCTGAACACGTTGAAACAACCGATTTCTATCGCAATGACTACAATTTTGCTGTTCATGTTTTTTTATTTTGCTAAAGGCCTATGTCCAGCAGTGGACGTCCGTCGGCTGATATGATATGGGATTCATAATCTATCAAGGGGACCAATCTGAACTTTGAGCATCTCTGGTAAAACTTAGGCACAGCTGGTGGCCGACAATGTTAATTCAAAACAAAGTTTACCTAGTGCTTAATGTCGTAAGGTTTATTTTTATCCATTTTATTTCTTTGTTATAGAAAAATTAGGTCCGTTGAATACATCCGAAAATAACTTTTTTTTTCTTGATTGTAGTATCTAATATTCCTAAGTAGTATTCTTGATATCATAAGGCACGAGTTATGTGATTCAACTATATATTTGACGAGTTTTAGAAAATAATGCTCTAAAAGTATCTGTATTGCTTACAAAGGTAGACGTAAAACGTCACGGTATGTACTATTATGAACATTATTTTAGTGAAGTTTATAAATTTGTACTGACGCGAATCAAGTTGCTAATTTGAGGTTGTAAAAAAATATATTTTTATAATGCATAACTATAAAAATAATCTTATTTAGAACCTGCTCCTTTTTGGAGTCGGTGAATAAAAATAATAAGACTTAACCGGCCAACTGTAACTGATGGACATTTAAAAGAATTTTTATTTTTATTATTATTATTATTATTTTTTATTCACAGTTGGTAAACCCTTGACAACATCTCACCTGGTGTTAAGTGACGATGTTGCCGAAGATGGAAGCGGGCTTACCAAGATTCCCCAACGCAATGGGGAACTGGCTATGTTATCTTCATGCCGGAACACACCAATGACATCAATATTGATATTTGGCGGCAAGACTTAGATAAGATGGTGGTAGCTAGCCAGGCGGGCTTAGGAAATGCCCTACCACCAACCAAACCGAGTCTTACAATTGACCCCGCCGGGAATCGAACCCGCGACCTCCTGTGTAAAGCCAGTGAACTTTGCCACTGAGCTACGGAGGCGGTTATTTACGATGTTATCAGACACAGATGACCGCTGAGCAATTCATTATTTTCACTGATCAAACGAATATATTTAATTCATCAGTCACGCAGGTGGTATTAGGTATTTATTTAAATAGTCAATAATTTATTTTTTTCAGCTAATCATAAACAACTGTAGACCAATCAATCATTGTCACTGATCAATTTATTAATATCTTTAATCAAATACCAAAATTTCGTTGACCAATCAATTCAATCATAATACTTACTAATGAATTACCCAATTTTCAGGGTAAAATATTTTTCATAAAACGGTATCCCTAAAATTCATATAACCTGACCAAATTAAAAAAAATGTAACTACGTCAAAATGTATGTGAGAGGGCACTTACGTAATCTGGACGGGTAATACAAATAAAACGAAGCAATGTTTTTGTTGTTTTTCATTATTTTAGGCTTTAGTTAAGGACTTGAGGTAACTAGAAGATGTAGTAACGACTAATCTTGTGATTTTACTATCCTTAGCGCAAAATATGAGCACTTACCTATGTAAGGTTATGTTGACTTCTTTTCGCTCAGACCAGCTTTTACAGCCAAAAATACTAAAATTCACCATTGCGACACTTTTTGTAACACGTTGCAGAACACTGCTTTAAAGTACTTTATTTAATATAGAAAACAATACAACAAATTTGACGTGTTTTACTTTTGACAACAAGTTTGTCTGCCACCAATTTTTTGGATCCAAACAAACAAAATCGCATACGCGCGAAAGGGACAAGTGATAAGGATGTGTCTCGCTTACGCATACGTAGTTTCGTATGACATCGTCTCTATCCTTGCTTTTATTATTATTGAACCGCCCGGTCCATCTCAATTCTCCGTCCACGTGAAATCAGAATAAGGTAAACTAAACATTACCAGTTTTTTTTTCAATAAGTAAAAATACGACTAATACATTCGCTTGTGCAATAGAAAGTAGCAAGTTATGGTTTCGATAGTTGAACGGTTTGTCACATCTGCCATTTTTTTTATCGGCCCGCAGCGGGCGGCCTGGCACTTAAAGGGTAAATCCTCGGCCACAGAATGAAAATCCCCCTGTGAGATCATTCTACGAGTCAGTTCGTCTCTAGCCAAACACTTTTGTTCCTTTGAACTATATTCGTAAATTTTAGCACATTCTGGCAACTCCAACCTGCCTCGTCAAGAATTGTTAAAAGGCAGACATGGCGGATATTTCGTTCAACAATTAAGGAGTAAAAAATTTCTAAAATATTGTGTAAATAATTTTACTTAGGTTAAATTTATCCACAGTGTAAAAACACACGAGAATTGCAATATTCTCCAATTTTCATTGCATAAAAACATTTTATTACTGTCAAGAATCCGATTATGCTGCCATCTACTTAGCTATGTACGTACTAATCTGCCCGATCAAACTAGTATGGAAGCAAAATTATTCGAAGTGAAACACCCCTAGCGACTAGCGAGCCAGAAAGAAACTTCTATCACTGTCAGTTAGTGAGCTAGTGACATTAGATCTGTGGAGTAACATGACAGTTTTTTTTTCGAAAGGACATGCTTGTTGTTGGCCGTGGGGCCCTTAACAACTTCACCGGCAGTGCGGAGGGCACTCAACCTAAATGCAAAGCAAAAAGATGCAACTGCCTAAGGTGGGCACGGACCTCGGCTTAGGTCGTCGCTTGGACGGGGGAGGAAAGGAGAGAAGCGGCCTGGTATGTGCCGGTAGCACAGACGAGATACTGGTTACTTCGCCGGTAGCGCTGGTAAGCGCCAAAACACAAAACAGATAAGTACAGAACCAACGAGTATAGAAATCACTATACAGAACTCAATCTACATACAACGTGCGCTCGAGCAACGCACACATAGACTTCGCTCACGGACACGATATCTCGGAACGGTGAGAACAGTGCGAGCGCGAGTGTCGTCTGCTTGAGACACGTGTTTACAAAAATGGAGCAACAAAAATAAAGTTATTTTAACTGTTCCGTGGACGGTTGTTTTAATTCAACAGTAAACTGTAAATTGACGTTTTTTTAAGCTAGTACCAGTTTTTCAGCGAGGTAAGCAGATATTTGCTTGTATTTCGATGGTTTGTTTTATACAGAACGGTTCGGTAGGTAGGTAAGAACCTCGGCCCCCGGCTCCCGGCCCCGCACCGAAATAGCGAACATGAGTTTGTAGCCTTCCAATATTTTTACAATTTATATTAGGTATTTATTGTAGTATAAGCTGTGTAAGCCTAGTGTTCAATAATCTAACGAGAAAGATGTAAATGTAAATTAATCGCATTTTTTTATGTGTTCAAGAATCTTTATGCAATTATAAAAATAACTGCGAAAAAATTATGTCGATGTCTTTTAAAGTTTACCCAACTAATGTCGAAGCCAAAAGGAAGGGTTATGGTTTTAGCAGTCTATGTATGTGTGTATGTTTGTATTTACGTATGGATGATGAAGCGTCGGTGGCTCAATCGGTAACGACTCGGTCCATCTAACCAGAGGTACCGGGTTCAAATCTGGATGGCCAATGTACCAATGAGTTTTTCAAAAAACTTACGTACATACTTACCGATTGCTTTAACGGTGAAGGAAAACATCGTGAGGAAACCTGCACACGCCTGCGAAGAAACTCGAAGGTTGTGTGTGAAGTCGACCAACCCGCACTGGGCCCGCGTGGTCCACTAAGGCCTAATCGCCCTGATTCAGGGTAGGCTCGAGCCCCTCGGTGGGGACGTATATGAGCTGTAATGATGATGGATGATATAATACAGTCGAATTGAGAAACCTCCTCCTTTTTTGAAGACGTTTATAAAAACGCTCATCTTCCTCATTAGATGTCATCGTTTAAAAATAGTAAATAAATATTCGTGCATAATTAGTATTTGAAAAATTGTCTAGAAAAATTGATTATGCAAAAACAGAAAAAAGCTATTATAGCAATTGTTATAAAATTCTAGTAAGTTTTATAAGTAAAAAAAAAATGACGTTGAATTGATATTTATCATTCATTTTTAAACAATATATTTAAAGTTTGGCACTGTCATCTAAGACTGTTGTCATTTAATTGTTCATCTATTTTTCGTATTACTTTCCATCATCAATAATTTAGAAAAATCAATAATATATCCCAGCAGATATAAAATTCTAACAAAGTCAAGGCACTGGTCTTGACTCTAAGATTAAGCGTAGTTTTTGTCCATTTAACATTCTTGTCGCGTTGTCAGGAAAACGAGATTATTTAGACTAATAATCATCATATCAGCCGAACGACGTCCACTGCTGAAGATAGGCCTCTCCCAAGGATCAGACTTATAATATACTAGTAAAACAAAATACTAGTATTAATATTCATAAAATGTTTCAAAAATAACAACTTCCAAAAAATATTATTTAAATCAACAATATTTTCATTGCATTTATGCAGTCACCTTTACAAATTTGAATTTTTACTTCCAATTTGTACATAACACAAATATGTACAAAAATGTTTTTTTGTATTTATTGTATGAGTTTTTTATTACATTTAACAAGATTACATTTCAAATTATCGCGTCGCTTCCTATTTCTCGTTCCTGCTCCATCATGAGACCTGGATCATCACTTATCTATTATCTGTCCACTAAGACCATCTCAATAAAGGTAACGAGTCAGGGGAGAGGATGCTGTTGATGCTGCAGCATCAAGTCAAGGTAACCATGTCGTTGTTATATATATATCACAGTAAGTAACAGGATACGTGGAGTCGATCATCTACTCACATCCCTTCATCAACTTCAAAAGACCTGGTTGCGTTGCCTAGGGGTCCGGACAAGGATGTTGCCTAGGGGCCCGGAAAGAGTCAATCCGGCCCTGCAGCGAGGGCAGATTGTCTGTGTGGTGTTTCTCTGTGGGTATGGGGGCAGGGTCAGGGCGGCTACGGCTAGCGTGGTCGGGTCGTCGGGGTCAATGGTACATGTCTGAGGCGTCGGATTACGCGAATGGTGTTCGCGGGTAGCTCGTAACGCGCGGCGTTTACGGGTAGGGGGTTGGGGTGGTGTTCGGCAGACTTAAAGTAGCGGATAGAGGCCTGCTTTATGTATTGGGCTATGGTGGGGAGCTCTAAATCGCAATGAACATTTTCATTCTGTAGGAACCACGGGCAGCCCGTGGCTTTACGCATGAAGCGATTTTGAATGACCTGAAGTAGGTGTATGAGGCGGGGACTGGTGTGAGCGAAAGCTACACCGGCGTAGGTGAGGATGGGGCGGACGCATGTGTTGTAAAGTGTCACCTTATTTCTAAGGGACAGTTTACTCCGCTTGTTGGTCATGGGGTAGAGACGGCCTAGTACGAATGCAGCCTTGTTACGTACTCGTTTTATGTGGTCCTTGAACGTCAGTCGATTATCTAGGGTCACCCCCAGATATTTGACTGAGCGTTCCCAAGGGATAGGGCTACCGAACATGGTAATGTTGCGGTCTATGGGGTTATTAACAGAACCACAGAATTACAATATGGCCTACAGTAGCGCAACGAATGTACTTACGCAGAGCAACGGAGGGGTACTTGCGGGACAGCGGGTGGCGGGGCATGCGGCTGGCAAACTCCGCAAGTTTGCCAGCCTAGCGCAAAGGGGCGTCGACGCGTGCATTTTTTGCTAGGCTCAAAATACTTTTATAATAATTACGTTTATAACCATTACTTTCGTATAATGGATACTTATTTGGTGTTCTGTGCACGGTCGTCAATCGACACTAAAGTATAACAAGGGCAGAGATATGCTATAGGTATAAAAGGGGAAACAAGAGGTAGGTAGTTATGTAAGTTTTTCTGTTTAGGTTCTTACTTACTACTATTTAATTTAATAATCCGTCTATAGTATTATTAATATTTTATTGAACACCTCCGTGGCGTAATTGTTAAGGCCATTAGCTTCACATCAAGAGGTCGTAGATTCGATTCCGGCGGAGTCTAACTAACTAACGGAGTCTAACTTTGTAATGTGGATTGGATGGAAGGGCATTATCTAATCGCGCTTGTTAACTACCACCACTTATCTAAGTCTTGCCGCCAAACATCAATGCTAACAATATTGATGTGCTCCGGCTTGAAGATAAGTTAGCTAGTTCCCCATTTCGTTGGTGAATCTTGGTAAGCCCGCTTCGATCTTCGGCATCATCGTCACTTATCATCAGGTGCGATAATGCCAAGGGCTTACCAATTGTAAAAAAAAGATACCTAATCCTATTATAAGTAAGTATAGGCACAGAGTATACAAATTATACATATATTATTATTATATCTAATTACGTTTCTAAGTAGTAATGTAGGTAGGTACTACCTGGCACCTACTATAGTATAGGTAAGTATAGGTAGAATATCTACCACACGTACTAATATCATCATATCAGCCGAAGGTGCTGGACATAGGCCTTCCCCAAGGATTTCCACGACGACCGGTTCTGCGCTGCCCGCATCCAGCGGCTTCCTGCGACCTTCACCAGGTCATCGGTCCACCGAGTGGGAGGCCTTCCTACGCTACGCTTTCCGGTGCGCGGTCGCCACTCGAGAACTTTACTGCCATCCGTTTTACGAGCTATGTGACCCGCCCACTGCCCCACTTAAGTTTAGCAATTCTGAGAGCTATGTCGGTTCCTTTGGTTCTCGTACGGATCTCCTCGTTTCTGATTCGGTCACGCAGAGAAACTCCGAGCTTAGCACGCTCCATTGCCCTTTGGTATACGTACTAATATATATAAGTACATATTGGCACTGGTTTGATCTGGGCTCTGGGCTTGAATTCTCTAGGTAAGGTACTTATTTTAAAAAAATGTGTATGTATGTACATAGGTAAGTACCTAGGTAGGTATTTTAATCTTCTTTATAAGAGCCAATAATACCATAATTATTATTTTTTTCGGGTCGATTACGGGATCTGGATGGCGTTGCGCCGCCATCGAAATATTATGTAGGTACCACCGCACTCACTGCGCGCCGTACAGGAGTAGGATACAGTAGGTATCACAGATTCGTCCGAATGCGAATCCATTGTAATTTGTAAATAAATTTCATATAATATAAATGTAACTGTGTATATTACTAACACTAGTCTAAGTCCTAGAATAAGTTACTAACACTATTGTGATCCTTTGTTGGTCGATAAATAAATTTTATTATTATTATACAATAAAATTTTATAAGCAGAATCTTAAAACGACTAAAATTAAAGTGTCGCGTAAGTATTTGGCACTGCAACACTTATGAATATGTATATCTTAATGTTACATAATAAATGATCGATCACCATATTATATCAATAATAATAAATCATAATTGATTTATTTTTAATTTTGTAACGACCCTTCCGTTATTTCGTATGTCAGCGCTAGTACATACGCCGGTGGCGGCATCGTGCGACATCAAAGGCGTTGCGCTACTGTAGGCAATATCGCAATACTGTGCTCCCTAGTGAATCCCTAGTATTATGGTAAAATTTGACAGAGATCGCAACAATTTTCGTTTACTGGGCGATCGAACAGTTAGCGTTGGCGGGAAGATCGCCAATTGGCGATTTGCCCGTTTGAGCGTTGGCCGTTAAGCTAGCCAATTGGCGAGCGTCCCGCTAGAGAGGCTGTTGTAGGTAAAATGTACACGTTGGCTGAACGCGTTCGCCAAAATAAACAGAGTCGGCCATCACGTCAGTGGTGGTAGTAGTCAGTGGTGGGTCATAACAGGATAAATTTAATATCTGTTATTCCTGTTACTGTGACACAAAAATACTTGTTCCTAATACCTGTTATTAAATAACAGCCGGTCAAAATTCAAGTTCATCAGTCTAAAAAACCACATAAATTCGAAATTGTACTTTATTAAGTAATAAAACAAAGATATCTACACTAAATTCTAGACTACCATACGGAATGGCAATAAAAAGGAAAGTAATAGCTGGGTATGTGATTGTTGGAATAATGTTTCTGTTTCGTTTTAAGTTTCCTTCGAAGATATGGTTTAGGACTTTAGGTAAGTAAGGTAAGATCACAGTAAGTGATCAGTAATAATAGCCATGGGTCCAGTTGTGCGAGCAGTCAACACATAAGCCAGACTTCCATTTAACACAATTCTGAGCCGCATCCATCCAGTGACTTCCTGCATACCTACCTGACTATGTCATCAGTCATGCATAAGCAAATTTATTTTGCTACTTAACTAAGGTAAAAACAATAAATATTGAAACATAAATAATGAAAAAGAGATTTAATTATCAGAAGCTTATTATCTTACAGATTAGACGAGCAGATGAGTAGTTGGGTCCCGTAATCCTTAATGAATGAATTATCATAATAACAATCATCCATTTCTGACCCCCGTCAACACAACACCGAAAGAAAACATAGGTATGTGAATTGATGGTGAAGTCAGGAAGTGGACGTCTTTGGAAATGCACAAATTGGAAGTGGCTAATGTCGACCGGAGGGAAAAGTTCTTCTTATAGTGGCAGGGAAACTAATTTTAGATTCCTTCTATTAAAACCAAGCTTTGTAACAATTGCACAGAAGTGGAACATAAAAAACTTATTGACAAACCAAACTTTTGTAACTAAGTAGTAAACTATAACATACGTAGTCTGTCATTTCATTTACACTTGAAAGCTGCGTTCCGAGCGTACGCTCTGATAACAGGATATAGCATTTTGTAAATCTCGTAAAAATTAAACGCATTCGCTATTTTCCCTCGGAATATCTATGGTTCATACAATAGTTTCGTTCACTCTGAACCATTCATTCATTCGTTCATCTGTCAGCTCAGGCGCGTATTTTGAATTTTGATGTAATGTACCTAGGGCGGGAATATTGAATTGATTCACTTTGCTTCTTTGAATGTCGCTTTACGAGCTTAATTTGGTGATGAGACCATAAGGTAGACATGGAAACTTGGAAAGAAAGACTGCGCCGTGCTATGAGTGTGTTAAAAGGGAACCGAAAGCTTCGCACAATGACATTCGCTCGTAATACAACAGCGTGTGGCGGGCGCTGCACCGCCTGCTGCGCTGATGTAGCACGTCGGAGATGTTTGCGGCGGCGGAGGAGGGGCTCGCATGCACGGCTTGGCGGCTTCAATGTGCTGCACGGCATAGAGCGCCTACGCACAAACACCCTACTTAGTGGTGCGGGTTGTCCGCAGCTGTATGGTGAGCCTTATAGTGTCGTGTCGTGACTGACGGAGCTAATGTGTTGTGTTTGTTTTTTGTGGGTGATTTCTAGTTTACTGCTACCTCTAATTAAAATCTGGGAGAGGACACACCACTCCCTCTTCATTGCCGCCGTCACAACTTGAACAGCATTCCTATCTTCCGGATTGAGGTAAGATAGCTAGATCCATCAAGCTCTTTCCGTAAGATTTATACTGCATGCGCTAAACTACCTGAGTTATGATACAGCCAGTGCTGGCTCAAGCTCATGTAGTGCTTGGGTACAATCAGTACCTATCCTGGCGCCGTTTACTTTGTTAGGTACAGGGGTGTCTATAATATGGCAGACTGATTGCAAAAAAATGGCAAATTAATGAGCAAGTGAAATGAGGCCAGAATTTTTTCACTACTTACCTATGTTAGTCCATGTCCAAGGGATTTTTGGAAAGTTGGAGAAAGTAGACTTGGGGGATCTCAGCTCCGCCGTTATTACTGGACATGGTAATTTAAATAAATACCTATTTGCTCTAGGTATCATGCCCACTATGAGTATGTAGAGTTGCAGAAGGCTGAGGCGACTGCTGCCCACATCCTACTGGACTGCAAAGAGCTAGCACAGAACAGGGTCATGCATCTCGGTGAACTGAGATTGCTTCAGGAAGTCGTCTGCAACCTATGGGGGCTACTGGAATTCTTGGAGGAGCTTCGCTGGCAGTGAAGCTGCAAAATAGGTGCATTGATCACATGGTTGTGGAAACCAGCACACCCATAACTGATGTTCTCAGGATGACAAAGAGAAATAAAAAAGGGAGTTACAACAAATACGAATGAAATTTTGAATTTTGTTTGGTGTTTTTGATATAAATGAAAACTATTTGGTGTTTAACCATAATGGGTGTATAACTATGGCTTTTTTAATTAAGAATGTAGGCAAAGTTGTTCTAATGGCTGTGACAATAGGAACAAGTTTATGTGTTTGTGTCTTTGTTGTAGTTGTACCTGTAGCAGTTGATAATGGCCAATTTCTACAACACAATAGATTGCAGGACTGAAAAAAGAATATCAGTAGTCTGTACCAAGGTAAAAAGGAGCATTAATTATGTCACATAAAAAGAAATTCAGTAGCCACCACAGATCAGAGATTATGGCTGCAGGCGCACTCACTGAGCAAACAATCACTCCAGAATATCCTTAGACAGTAATTTTAGCAGCCATTCTAGTCATGCAATTCACTAGAAAGTTGCCCCTTTTTTGTGTAAGCTGTTGTTAAGCCGTTTCACGTAAGTGGCAATGATGCCAAAGATGGAAGTTGGCTTACTAAGATTTGCAAACGCTATGGGGAACTGGCTATCTAATCTTCAAGCCCAAACTCATCTATGCTATAAGGCAAGACTTAGGTGGTCGTAGCTAGCTAGGTGGGCTTAGATAATATCCTTCCACCAACCAAAGTTAAACACCGCCGGGATTCAAATCCGAAAAACCCTTGACGTGAAACTAAACGAACTAACCAGTATAGCCTTACCTTCCCGAGTTTGGGAAGAGACCTGTGCCCTAGGTGTGGGGAGTTTATTTAACAATGGTGCATAGAGGTGATAATATTATCTTCTACCTCTACCACTGATTTGACTCCACCAGGTGAGGTAAAAATAGTTTGCTGTTGGTATTTCAGGGACTAAATGCTGTAAAAATTAATCTGGATTAATTCAACATTACGAGGCTTGCTATACCAGTCCTCAGTCTTATACTTATGAAGGCACATGGTCAGGAGCAGATTGGATATATTGGAAAACATTATCATCACTGGCCGCATGGAAGAAAAGAGGAGTAAGAAATATTTGCTATGTTTCACTAGATTGTTGCCTGCAATTTTATACAGTATATATTAATTATTGTGTAGGGAGTTCAATATATTCTCGGTATGGGTATGAAAAAAAAAGTAAAAGGTCTTAAAATTATTTTATTTTTCAATATAGTCTCCCATAATTGATATGCATTTATTTGATCGCTGAGTTAACTTTGATAAACCCTCAAAATAATATTCCTTCTGTTTGTCCTCAAAATGTTCATTTACTGCAGCCTTCAAAGATTCATCGTCCTCATATCGGTTCCCACGCAGGTCTTTTTTAAGGTTTCGGAAGAGAAAATAGTCACTAGGAGCCAGGTCTGGACTGTACGGTGGGTATAATTTCTTGATACTCGCAGTCCTGTATAGCAGCCTTAGCAACTCGAGATGTGTGAACAGGTGCATTGTCATGTAGAAGCAACACACCTTTGGCCAGCTTTCCACGTCTTTATTATTTGATAGCATCCCGTAACTGATGCAATAGAGAAGCATAATATTCTCCAGTAATATTGACTTTATTTTTTTTATAAGGATTCCTTCGTAATCCCAAAATACAGTGGCCATTATCTTTCCAGCTGACCGAATAACCTTGAATTTTTTTGGGGGAGCTGTACCCTTAATATGCCATTGCATAGATTCTTACTTTCTGGATCATAATAATGAACCCAAGTTTCATCTCCTGTCACTATTCTTTTGAAAATGTTATTGGGTTCTTTGCCACACAACTCAAAAAATTCTTTACAGCAGGCCACATGCATTTGTTTTTGAACCGGAGTAAGCATTCGCGGCACCCATCTTGCAGAGACTTGACATATTGAAATGGTCATGAATAATTGTATGTATTCTCTGCTAACGATTTTATAGTCACCCAGAGGGCAATGGAGCGTGCTATGCTCGGAGTTTCTCTGCGTGATCGAATCAGAAACGAGGAGAACCAAAGTAACCGACATAGCTCTCAGAATTGCTAAACTTAAGTGGCAGTGGGCGGGGCACATTGCTCGTAGAACAGATGGCCGTTGGGGCAGTTAAGTTCTCGAGTGGCGATCACGCACCGGAAAACTTAGCGTAGTGCAGGCAGGCCTCCCACTCGGTGGACCGATGACCTGGTGAAGTTCGCGGGAAGCCGTTTGATGCGGGCAGCGCAGAACCGGTCGTCGTGGAGATCCTTGGGGGAGGCTTATGTCCAGCAGTGGACGTCCTTTGGCTGATATGATGATGATGATTTTATAGAGACTCGAGCATCTTCCAATATCAATTTCTCGACTTTATTGATATTTTCCTGCATAGTCGCCACAGGTTAGTATCGTTTCATCTAAAAAGCAGCTGGTCTATGTAGCATCTGGTCTAAAAAGTAGCTCGTCTATGTAACAATAAATAAATGAGCGAGTGATGTTAGGTTCAGTCAGGTTTGATTGATTTAACAGTCAAAGAGCCTCGCGAAGCCACCTCCCCACCCTGGGTACCAAAATACTTCGAAGCAGAAGAAATCATTAGAACAGTTGCTCTTTAGGCGAAAAGCATTTTAGACCAGGTCAAGTGTGTTAGAGACGATTTGGTTTTTAGACCAGATGCTACATAGACCGGCTGCTTTTTAGACGAAACAATACTAACCCGTCGCCACCACACTTTGACCAGGGCGGGGGGTCTTCTTCTATGATCTCTCAATGGATAATGAAGGAGAAGTATCCCCATAAACATCGTCCATTTCTGTTTTTATTTGTTGCTGAGTTTTTCCCCTTTTTGTAAGGAACTTGATTACGGCTTGGTGCTCCAATTTTGCCAACATTGTAAAAATCCTTCGTTCTCACATATATACTTGGGAATAACAAATAAATACTTCGAATGTCATAGATTTTCGCATTTATAATACCAATGAGTACTGCTGGTAGCATAGGACTGGTTTTAGTGGAAATTCTGCTTGATTTCTTTGTGCTAAGATGATGAAAAAAGTGTCGGTGGCTCAACCGGTAACAACTTGGTCCTTCTAACCAGAGGTACCGGGTTCAAATCTGGACGTCCAATGTACCAATAAGTTTTTCAAAACAAAAAGGAAAACATCGTGAGGAAACCTGCACACGCCTGCGAAGAAACTCGAAGTCGACCAACCTGCACTGGGCCCGCGTGGTCAACTAAGGTCCAATTCAGAGTAGGCTCGAGCCCCTCGGTGGGGACGTATATGAGCTGATATGATGAAGATAATGATTTGATACATAATGTATAGATTGTAGGGTTTCATACCAGATAAGACCTTTAAATGGCTGTAGTGTATATGTTCCTGATTACCTTTTGGGAAGAGATGATAATTAATTGAGGGCTAACTAATGAGCTGAAATTTTTCTTGTATATGTATAAAGCTTGTTCAAGGAGTGATAAATAAATTGTTTGTACGTCGGCGTCGTTGTATCTCCTGCAAAACAATCTATCTGTACATGTATATGTGGTACAGTATCTTAGGCAAATCTAGAGCTCTGTCTGTCCAGCAGTATGTATTTCATGGGTCTAATACTTTGTGCAAATACTTGGCATATACATTCATTCGGTTCAGACTCACAATTGGGTGGTTTTATTTGTTTTACTTTAGGATTAGTACTGCACTTACTGGCACAATTTCTCAGTACATTTTCATGCAGAGAGAGGTTACCACAGCCCCAAAGAACAGTAAGGATACTACAAAGTGCTGTCGTTTGGTAAAAAAGTAATTGTGTCTGTTAGGAATAACTCTCTGTATGTTAACTCAAAGGTTGTGTGTGAAGTCGACCAACCCGCACTGGGCCCGCGTGGTCGACTAAGGCCTAATCGCCCTGATTCAGGGTAGGCTCGAGCCCCTCGGTGGGGACGTATATGAGCTGATATAATAATGTTATCAGTAATCACACCAAGTTTCATGCTTGTATTATGTATTATCATTTTTATGATAGAGCAAACTAAACCTTTGAAAAACACGTTTCTTGTATGGTTACCCTTTGTTTGGGTAGGGAACCCTAAAAATGAATTTTAATAGCTCTGGAGACTTATTATTTCTTTTCATTTAGGTTCCACACAGTCTCACATGCCTTCACGGAGCCCGGAAGTAGTTGGCAACCTGCGAGGCTACTGGACTTCCTGGAGTAACCGGGCTGTCAGTGATGCTGGCCACTCACATAAAATGGATGCATTAATCATCATTTATATATATTTTACTTCTATTTTTTAATAATTGACAATTAATGACTAAGACATGTATTTTATAGCTTATGAATAAAGATACTAAATAAATTCTTGAGTTGATTTTATGGCCTCCCCATAGACTAGAATTGGACAGGTAAGGTATTTTTCATTTGTAAAATGCATGAAAACTTACAATATGTGCTGGTTTCCACGCCACCCAAGAGGTACAACAGTCAGTGCGTTTTTTTTATGTGGTGTCCCCATTCTGAGTATACATGTAACTGTGAAGGTCGCGGGAAGCCGCTGGATGTGGGCAGCGCAGAACCGTCGTCGTGGAGATCCTTGGGGGAGGTCTATGTCCAGCAGTGGACGTCCTTTGACTGATATGAAGATGATGATGTAAACTGTCATAACATCTTACATACCTACGCAGAACAGGCCTAGTCCACAGAGTCCACTTGAAGAAAAATGTAAAAATAAACCATAAAAAGATATTTCCACTTAGTAGGATAGTATTGACATCATTTTGTGGATCAGAAATTGTGTGAAATCTTTGCTATTTTAGGTTTGTAAGTAAACAACAGTTGTTGTAAATAAGTAGAAACAGGCTGCTGCCTTAGTATTTTGAGGCAGTTAGCATCTACACACATGCACGGCAGCAGTCCTACATGGTCATTAATTACAAAATATTATTCACTAGATAGCATTTCTTCTATAAACGCACTTAGAATTTCTTCTACAAAAACTTATTCTTTTGGTATTTAATCCATTTTCAATTTAATATTTTATTAAAATCACTAACTTAGATCGTCAAAGACACATGTTTTGGTGCCACATAAATCAGGACTAAAAGATCCATCAATGGATTTTAGTGGACCTAGGGCATGATCTAATTCATAAATTCGACTAAAAGTTATAGATCAATTTAATTTTTGTCACGTTGTACAAAGGCATTCAGTTGTCTCTTCGTTATGGAACATGGAAGTAATTTAAAAGCACAAAAACTTATTCATTTGATATTTTAATTAATATTTTATTAAAACCAATAACTTAGTTCGTCAAAGACACATGCTATTTGACACATAAATCAGGACTAAAAGATCCATCAATGGATTTTATTATGATCTTATTCATAAATTCGACTACAAGCTACTAGATCAATTTAACTTATGTCACCTTGTATGTAAGCATACAGGTTTCCTCGTTATGGAACATGGAAGTAATTTACATCGAAAATTATGTATCCTCATGATTAACCCATTCAAAAATAAGCAAGGTAGCCAACATAACTAAGTAAGAAGTTGACTGCTGCAATTGCTGCATACAAACTAAAAAAGGAAATTTAGCTTTTTGAAAGAATTCATTTTTCACCCAGTTTCTTTCATATGAAGTTAATTAAAAAAAAAAATTGCAGTTAATGACAACTGTTAGTAGCTAACAATTCTTATAATTTAAAATAATAGTTAACGGCAACTGTAGCTAACAATTATTTTAATTTAAAATAATAGTTAATAATTTAAATAACACCTAATTAATTATTTGATACTAAGGTAGCCACAGTCTTACTGACATAACCATCAAACTAGGAGGTTTAACCCTATGAGCGTCTCAAGGATGAGATTCGCACTGCTGTTTCCTGAGCACCACACTCAACTAAATTACCTTGCATAATAGGGCATGAAAGTAGCAAGGTTACAATATATTTTTTTATAGGAAAGCTGTACAGTGTTCTCAATAAAAAGTCATTTCGACTTCTGCACCTTTAGCTACTAAACATTTCAGATGAAATTTTTCTTTACATCTGGCACACAAGGTCATAATAACATTTGTAGCTTCTTTTCTGCATATATAGTAGACCTTATCTACCACGCTCCTATTCCATTTCTCACATTTATTCCTATAATTGGGGTCAGCTTCAGAATGGCAACACTTCGGACGTAGACGAATACTGCTTAAACTCAAACTCAAACTCAAATATTTTATTGCTGATTATCTTCGTCTCAGCTGATTAGGGTAAAGTGATTCTATCTATCATTAAATTTTTGGCTTCTCTTCTAGAATTTTGCCAATGTCATGTCAGTCATGGGAGTGACACTTCGGCAGATAGCCGGTTTTGCGGAATTTAGATTACCATTCATCTGTGCCATTTATATAGTTTTGGGCGAAGACTCGACTTGGGTGATGTCAATACAAAACTTATTCCATACACATGAACTTTGCAAAAGCGATAGCAAACACGTCGCAGTTGTAACCTTGTGGAGTAAGTGTTCTGTGGTTGTAACCATCTATCATATTTGTTGTGTTCTGTCTGACACACAATCTGTTGTGTTGCCTAGTTAGTTTCAATTTTTGAATTTGTAAAGTGACGAGTCATACTACTCACAACAGAGATGACTTCTTTGTATGGTTCCTTCTTTGTACGACTCAGAGAATCATAAATAATAAGCACGACGTGTCCACTGTTGGGTTCAATAGCACCGGCAACGGCAATGCAAACCCAGTGATTATTGGTCAGATGACATATTTGCGCAGCCGATCAAAACCACGAGGATGTCCTCACGAGCCTGGGATCAGACAGATCGGAGACGAGCGCTTCGACAGCTGTCTGACGGCACATAAGCTACGAAACAGGTAGATAATCCAGCTACAATGTCACTGTATGTCCACTGAGCATCAAGGAGCATATAACCCCTACGGTACTGAACATGTAATCACTACATTTTATACAGTATGTCGGAAAGATTCGAAAAAAATCCTCAAGACAACTATCTGTTGACTTGACAACTTGATCAGTGTTGCCAGGTCCATTAGAATAAAATCAGAGGATGCGACTAAAAAAAATCAGGAGATGTATGGGGAAATTTATCAATCAGAAGATCATCATATCAGCTCATATACGTCCCCACCGAGAGGTTCAAGCCTACCCTGAATTAGGGCGATCAGGCCTTAGTCGACCACTCGGGCCCAGTGGCTGGTCGACTTCACACACAACCTTCGAGTTTCTTTGCAGACGTGTGTAGGTTTCCTCACGATGTTTTCCTTCACCTCAAGCAATCGGTAAGAATATACGTATATAAAAACTCATTGGTACATTGGCCGTCCAGATTTGAATTCGACACCTCTGGTTGGAGGGACCGAGTCGTTACCGGTTGAGCCACCGACGCTCTTTTCAATAGTCTGATAAGACATATTTGTCGAATAACTCTATTAACTGAAGAATACATCTATCTTTGCTTTGGCCGCCAGAAAAGTGCATTATGCCAAGGGCCTACCAATGTGAATAATAAAAATAGTTATTTGTTATACAAGAGTGCAAAGTAGCTTTTTAACCGCGTGCTCAATTTTGAGGACCGAGCAAGCGAAGGAGTCAAAATTTGAATCACGAGCGCAGCGAGCGATTGAAAAATTATAATCCTGAGCGTTAGCAAGGGAATCAAAAGAGCACGAGGTGAAAATCTTTGCACTCGAGTGCAACACGTAACTTTTCATTCCATCTCAGCGAGGAAATTACTAAATGGAAAAAAAACATTTGCGCATTACAAACAGTTTCAGTCAATCCTGTTGGCGTCAAATAAACTTCCTCGTCGCTAGCATCAATCATTTTAGGTTTTTCACTTGTTTTCAAGGTTTTAACAATAAGACGTAAAAAGAAAATGGCACGCGCAAAGCAAATTAAAAAAAAAAGTACACCAAGAAGGTTCCAAGTCTGAGCTTTTAACAAATTAAAAAAGATTGTATGATAAATTCGGCACCATGGAGGTAGAAGTCAATAGGTATAATAATGTTTTGAATTCACGATGTTCTAAATTCAATTTACTTTATCATCTAAAAACGGCTTTTGCACTCAGATATTTACTTTATCCTCTAGCGAATAAAAACGGCTTTTGCACTTAGATATGTAAGAGCAAAAATACAATTTCCAAAATGGGGGGAGGGGGGGGGGGGGTTGAAAAAATAATTATTCGATAGATGGTTTGACGTTCAACGTTCAATATATAGTAGTATGTTCTCTTTGGTTAAGTAATTTGGTTAGTACTTTGAAGTTGTTTGTTTCTTCCATGCATTTTTTTTATCTTTACCTATTTCTCATTACGTTAGACATGTGTCTTTATAATTTCAATATTTTTTTTATATATTTTCAATACTTCATGCACGCACATCACTTCACCAGATTATCGTGATACGGAATACACGTACCTAGTGTATCCCCAAACATACAGGCAAAAACAACGAAAAAAGAACTTATGCATTTATGAAGGATGTTAGATTTTTATTTCTACTAGATGCTAGATAATTATTATTTTTGGTTTAAAACTTGTAATGTACTTATTTTTGGTATTTCTTTTGTTTCCATTTTAAGGGAATACGCATTAATTTATGCTTTCCTTATTAACTTCTTTGTAATATACGTGTGAGTAAAAATAAATAGTTGGTTTCATGCACGCACTGACTTCGTGTTTTTAAACTTTGGTTGTACAATTATAATGGTATATCGTCGTCTAGTTCAGTGTTAGGCGTTCAGGTGTGAAAAAATATGAGAAAATTTGTTTAGGGTAATTTTTGTAAATATTACTTAATCTAGCTAGGGTAAATGGGGACTAAGCTTGGGTAAAGTGAAAACTGGATCTGGCAACACTGCTTGGTGTTATCAAGTTCAGCGATGCGAGATCTGATTTTTCGGTGATCTACTGATTTTCCCAAAATTCTACTGATTTACTGATTTGAACTGTAAGTCTACTGATTTTTTTTTTCAGATACTAGCTTTATGTTAAAACACGTGAAGTAATAAACAACAAATTTTACTCCTGTAACTGAACCTCAGCAGTAGCAAAATTTGCCCAAGGCTCTCTTTTCTGTACCTTTACGCCACGGACGCGGCCAAAGCACATTACCTTTATAGAACACCCTACTTAAAAACTAGCCCGCATCCACCGGCTTCCCGCGATCTTTAACAGGTCGTTGGTCCATCAGGCGAAAGACGTCCACCGATGGACAACGGCATCCCCCCAAGGATTTCCACAACGACCGGTCCTACACTGCCCGCATCCAGCGGCTCCCCACGACCTTCACCAGGTCGTCAGTCCACCGAATACGAGGCCTGCCTACGCTACGTCTTCCGGTGCGCGGGTTTGAGAATTTCGCTGCCCCAACGGTGTACTTATAATAGTGTTTTTGCACATTGGTACAAGACAATATCTGTAAAATGGTTTTTTAGCTTTTTCCATGGTGTGAATAGCTTTTAAAACTATCAATCTGTAGAAAATAACCAAAAGTAAGTGTTAAACTTATAGTGAACGAACACTGGTAGTGGCTGGTCACGTTCAAACAGAATAAATTTAAGCGATATTTTTTCAAAATAATTAGAGCATTTCCAACAGTATTTATATTTTTATCTATTTAATAACTATGTAAAAAATAAATTAAATATATATAAAAAATTGACATATTCCCCATTGAAATATCCGTTTAGATAGTTATTCCTTGAATAAATAATAATTGGAAAATAGGCAACCAATTATCTGACAGATAAACTTTTAACTGAACATTGAAAAACTAGCCCGTAGTCAGTAATCATCTTAGCACGGTATACTCGTAAGCTAACCGGTTTATATCGCTGACTGTGGAGCATGATTCAAGTTTCAATATTATACCATGTTTCCATCAAGTTAAGTCCATTTTACGCTGACAATTTTGTAGTGCCAACCTAACTATGTGTGATATTATTGTATTTCAATTCACGTAGGTTTTTTATTACTTTTATATCAGCTCATATACGTCCCCACCAAGGGGCTCGAGCCTACCCTGAATTAGGACGATCGGGCCTTTTTTATTACTTCACGTGTTTTAAAATAAAGCTAGTATCTGAAAAAAAATCAGTAGACTTACAGTTCAAATCAGTAAATCAGTAGAATTTTGGGAAAATCAGTAGATCCCCGAAAAATCTGATCTCGCATCGCTGAACTTGATAACACCAAGCAGTGTTGCCAGATCCAGTTTTCACTTTACCCAAGCTTAGTCCCCATTTACCCTAGCTAGATTAAGTAATATTTACAAAAATTACCCTAAACAAATTTTCTCATATTTTTTCACACCTGAACGCCTAACACTGAACTAGACGACGATATACCATTATAATTGTACAACCAAAGTTTAAAAACACGAAGTCAGTGCGTGCATGAAACCAACTATTTATTTTTACTCACACGTATATTACAAAGAAGTTAATAAGGAAAGCATAAATTAATGCGTATTCCCTTAAAATGGAAACAAAAGAAATACCAAAAATAAGTACATTACAAGTTTTAAACCAAAAATAATAATGAAATGAGATTGAATTATGGATAGAAAGATCAAAGAAGTTGAACAAAGAAGTTTGATGTGTGGAATACGTGAAGCGAATTAATTCGTTCGCTGAGCAGACATTATGTTGTCTTCCTTTGATAATTACCCCAAGTAAATGAATTACCCTAAGAAAATGCTTACCCTACTCAGTAATTTTTACTCTAAATCTAGGGTAGTTGACTAGGGAAGTTGACAACACTGACGTCAAGTCGAATCAGAAGCGTTACCAGATGACTATCTCGGGTTCTCTCTTCTCCCCAAAATCAAGGTTTTGTTTTCTTCCAAAAGCTTGTTTTTATATTCAGTTTTGAGTTTATCAGGCCAATTAACTAGATAATTTCTATACCTCTTATACACTAATTTGCTAAATTTATCATTCAGCCTTTTCTTTAATCTTGGTGTAGTTTATCTTTGTGCCTCATACATCTGATACGTCCGGGAATAATCCAATGCTTTAGGATATATTTATTTCTTCTGGCTCTTTTAACTATTGTAAGTTTGTCTACAGTGTTACACAAGATAGTGTTAAAAACTTTTACAGCTTCATCCACATTTTGAGTTTGAGTAAAACCGGAGCAGTCAGCTTGTAGCAGTTCACGACAGACCTCCGCATAGTTGACCTTACGAATGATCCTAGACGATCCAGTAGCTTCATTTATGTTACATGAAATACCTAGTATGGCGGGCTATGTCTGTTATGTCTACTTTACATACTACCCCTACTGCTTTGCAAGGATTAAGCTCTAACAAATATATGATCTGAACAGTTGTTTAGCCTGGTTGGTTTAGTCATTGTAAGAGTTAGGCCCTTAATCAGGTGAACCACAGGAAAGACCCCAAATAGACATAGATAAGTTTTGGTAGTACCCACCCATTTTTTGGTTCTATGCCTTCGACCATTGACAAAATGAATATGAGATAGTCAATAAATTATGTTCTAATTTCCAGATATATTTAAGTACTAAAATTAGACTATAATATACTATAAGTATCATATTATGTTGTCCATCTGTCTGTTTGTTTGTCAAGACCCTTTTTTTTCAGGAACGCGTAGAGGTATCAAGAGGAATTTAATATCAAATTCTTAGGAATTTGGTCCCCTAAAACTGTAAAAAATAAATAAGCCATTTAAATCACGTATTTTGTTCATCATATAAGTCCCTATCGAGGGGTTCGAGCCTACCCTGAATTAAGGCAACACATATTTTTTATTAAATCAAATCCAAACCTATAGGCTATTTCCCATTGACCTTTACCTACAATCCTGAAATTTGGCAAGGAGCAAGGTCTCACAGTACAAGTAGTAAATAAAACTGAACATTTCAAATTTGTAGTTATAATCACATAAAAAAGTTTTTACACAAAAAACTTATATTTGCAGTTGGAGAAATTACTTGTACAGTGATAAATGAACTTAATTTTGAATGCTATAAAATATAAATTACTTGTACAGTGATAAATGAACTTAATTTTGAATGCTATAAAATATTATGAAAGAGCGAATAATTAATGGTGATTAACTTATATGCTATTAAAATTAACGTGTCCGTTTTGACCACTTCTCACTTTCACTTTACTTTATCTTAACGTGTCTGTTTTGACTACTTCTCATTTTCACTTTACTTCACTGTTAGGTGACTGGATTAATTTTGGCGTTTTTTTTTTGTATTTCCACGAATGGTCCTGCGCTGCCCGCATCCAGCGGCTTCCCGCGACTTTCACCAGGTAGTCAGTTCTACGATCTGTGTGCCCTGCCCACTGCCACTTCAGTTTGTGAGTTATGTCGGTAACTTTGGTTCTCTTACGGATCTCCTTATTTCTGATTCAATCGCATAGGTAAATTCCGATCATAGCTTGCTCCATTGCCCTTTGGGTGACCTTGACACTCTGGAAATGACAAGCATTCATTTAGAAATTGAAGTCAGATCTCAGATTTCGTCAGTTTCAGGAAAATTCAAGAAAATTAACTAGTCCAAAAAAATGCCCCATCTGACTAACGCCTTTGTTCCATTAAATTCAATGGTTATTTGGGAATACCCATCATAAGATTTCGTCAGTTTCAGGAAAATTCAAGAAAATTAACTAGTCCAAAAAAAATTCCCTATCTGACTAACGCCTTTGTTCCATTAAATTCAATGAGTACATAGCTCATTGGAACATGAAAGACATGCCACTAGTGACTAATAAAAGACCATAAGTAGTGTCACCAAGATCTTTAATAAAAAAACAATAACCTTTTTTATTTTCAATAAAAATTGGCATTGAACTTCAAAAACTGAATCGGCAATTTCATAGTAGACCTATTATTTAATATACGGTAATTATATAATTGAACAACGTAATTATTATTCAATTTCAATTATGTTATTTTAAAATGCTGTATTCCTGTGTTACTCCCATTTGTGTAAACTTATACATGCGAGGCTGGGTTTTCAGCTTAAGCCTTCGCGAAAATTAAGTTAAGGAGTAGAGTATGCTGCACCAGACCTCCACACTAAATTGTCAGTCATAAAACCGGCTTCAATGTTATGAAAAGATTTTATTCATCATCACATTAAGTCAATATCTGTTTGTTTTAACTAAATAAATATTTTTATCTCTAAAAGTCCTTCTTTTAATGTCAAACTATACTATGTACAGGATGCGAACACCGCCAAAAAGCCTCAGTATGGTGTGATTTCACGTAAAAAAACATGTTAAAGTTAGTTTACTTCTTACTTGAGCTAGGGTTCCTCCCGATAAAGGTGAACCTAAAAGGGTTCCGTAACCAAAAGGATTCGGGAACCGCTGCATTAGATGTTATATAATGTATCACGTACATCTACATATATATTGTTTTGCAGAGGGTACGAGACCGCCGACGCGGACCACCATACAATTCCATGTCACAGAATTTTGCGAATAAAATCGCTGTGCGAACTAGGCCTTACTTAGTTGTCTGTAATGAAATCTTGCAAGTTAAATTTGACCCACCTCACGGTTTCCGATTGAGCTGAAATTTTGCATGCATATGTGTATCGCGTGTATTATTTACATGAGAGTTGTGTTTGATAAGTAGTTTGCTAACTTTGTTAATTTTTATTACTTTTCATTCTCAACTTTTATACTGAGTTTCGGTTTGAAACAGTATATATCCTTAGATTAGATTGATTGGAATGTCCAATAGCCACCTCCGTAGCGTAAGGCGCTTTGCACACGACGGGGCGGGACGGGCCGGTCAATTTCGCTTCCAACGATAGCACAAGGCGCTATGCACACGACGGGACGGTGCGGGCCGGTCAATTTCGCCGCCAACGATAGCACAAAGGGAATCCTATACTTCCAACGCACATGGCGGACAAAAAGGCCGCGCTGCAGGTGCCCGGCGGGCACTGGCGGCACGGCATGTCCGTGGCTGCCCGCCATAGATCACACAAACCAGTTTGAATGCAGTAACGCAGACGGCGGCGCGAGGCGGCTGGCTCAGTCCGCGCCACGCTTCACTAGAACGAACGTACTAAACTGACCGCCTCTGTCCCTCATTTTTTGTGTACGCGGTAAGGGGAGCCGCGGCCATCGACGGACAGACGCGTTCTTTATTGCTTCGCGGTCAAAAAGACTGCCCCGCCCCGTCGTATGCATAGCGCTTAATGGTTAGTCCATTCGCTTCACACCAGGAGGTCGCGGGTTTCATTCCCAGTGGGGTCCACTTGTAAGATTCGGTTGGTGGTAGGTCATTTTCTAAGCCTGCCTGGCTAGCTACCACCATCTTATCTAAGTTTTGCCGCCAAACATCAGTGTTTACAACATTGATGTGTTCCGGCTTTAAAATAAGATAGCCCGTTGTCTATTGCGTTGGGGAATCTAGGTAAGCCCGCTTCCATCTTCGGTATCATCGTCACTTAATTACCATCAGGTGAGATTATGCCAAGGCCCAACTCATCACGCGTGAACGGCTGGATTCCTTAATTCTCTTTTTGTTGAGTTCGTTATTGTCAGAAGATTCTTATGTAGGGTAGGGTAGTGTAGTGTAGTGTAAGGTGGAACGAAGTTCACCGGGACGGCTAGTTAGTCAATAAACAAAACTCATCATCCTTAAATGACATTATTATTCGTAATAAGTAATTGAATTCAATGTATTTCTTTCTGTAACATTGTTTCACTCATCCCCAGTATTTTTTTTCTACTCAAAGCCTCCCTTAAGTAGGTAGGTATACAGTGTGTAAGGGATAGGGTTACTGATATTTTAAGGTTATGTAATACACTACATTTCATCGACGAAAAACTCCCCTATTAGGGAGTGGCACCCTTCTACCCCACATTGACCTTTTGTTAGGTTGAAAAAACGAAATCATCATAATTTATTTCAAGAACAGACAATCTGTGTGCGAAACAATTTTAGAAACTGAAATCTAATCACATAATAACATAATATTGTATTTTTTGCATTGTTTTAAGTTTTTCCTAAATAGTTTTGGTTAATTTTATGTGAATCACCAGAGGAAACAAATTACCTTTCTAATGAGACTATTTTGAAGTCTGTAGTACTGCTGCTAATTCAAAAGAAAACATATTTTTCATGAACATCTACAAAAATTAAAATTATTGAAAATAAAAATGCCATTTAGAGGGAAGAAGGCTGCGACCCCCTATTAGGGGGCTTTTCGTCTTAAAACATCGGTACCCTATCACTTACACACTATATAAATTCCAGCTCATCTGTAGTTTCATGCAGGCCGGCAGAGCTTGCGGAATTTCGACAGTTCTGTAGCATCTCCAGATGTTTTTCGGTACCATAAGAGGGCGAAAGCGCTTTCTATCACCTGCCTGCGTAAACTGAAGCAAAAGAAAAATACCATAAAAATGATGATTTAATTGTTAAGAATTTATACCATACGATTCCAAAAAATAATGCGTTCACTCCAATATATCTGAATGTAAGAAAGAATACAAAACAATTATCTAGCTTTTTGTTTTGCTTTTAATCCAAAAAGAAACAGTGACCAGAGCTGGCGTGCGTGGTGATGGCGGTGACGTTCAGCGCGCTTGCGTAGTTCATCTTTTAGTTCGAGAACCAAACGAGGCAACAATCCGCGTGGTGTATACTGTTTTAAAGTTTTTCAAAAATCTTTGAATACAGTATTACTTATTTTTCAAAATTATTAATGTTTTTTTGAGTAAAATTTGCTATCTTCAATATTGAGGGTACTTTCCCTCCAGGCGGTGGTGCACACCACCTTCGAGTTTCTGCGCAGGCGTGTGCAGGTTTCCTCACGATGTTTTCTTATGCCGTTAGAGCGCCGGATATGGTGGTTCGTTCATTCAACCTTGTCCCTGTATAACTAGCGTTATTTCAAAATAGGCCTATAGTGAGGCTCTTCAAATTGGAGCTACCTTTACATTGCAATAACTTTTTACATTGATATTGCACTACGAATTCCAGAATTTGTCCTTCTAAATCATCTATCTACTACCAAATGTGTGTATGATTTTAATTTCAAAATTTGGCGTGTCTCCTCAGTCCACACGGACATTACAGCTGTACACATGGAATCTAAGAATAATTTTTCCACAGTAAAGATCCCAAAAAAACTGAAAACCGACTTCATAAAGAAATTGACTCAAAAGTGTGAAAAATATTTTTATATATACACGAAATAAACCAACAATAACGAAATCAATGGTAGGTACGAATCAAATTAAGGGCCTACAATTATTTTTGTAGTCGATACCAGCACACACACAGCTACTTACTCCGCTGCGTAGCATGGAGCAGGTCTGTTGGCCGCTGCACAAGCGCGAAGGTAAGCAGGTAGCGCAGCGCGATGCCGGCCAGCAGTACTAGTGACAGTTCGCGCCCCCCAGCACGCGCCACTGGCGTGTCACCACGCACCACGTATACTCCCGCAACAAGCCTGTAAATATCACGTACATCTTCGGTTATGTAAGAAAATTTTAATTTACCCAAACTTGTGCAAAAATATTGCCATTATTAAAAAAAGGAATATGCAAATCACTTATGACATTTACATACAGAGAAAACCACTAAAATGATGAATGAATTTAAATGTGTTAAAAGCGCATTGTGGAATTATTTACTAGTATTATGAGTGTTTTTCCGATAGCACCTATAAGTTTTTTACTTGTATCGGTTGTATCAGATAATTTTCGAAAAACCTTAAAAGCTTTTAGGTACAAGCTTTTTAGGATCAAAGTACTCATCAAAACGAATAAAACGAGAACAAACTCGATGGTGTTGTGTCGTTTTATTGCGGAGTTCCTATGGCCACTTTCCAGCTCCAGCATTAGATCAGCTCCATATCATCATAATATTGCATTGTCACGCGATATACACATGCATGCAAAATTTCAGCTCAGTCGGAAATTGGGAAGTGGGGTAATTTAACTTGCAAGATTTCATTACAGACACCGGGACAGGTGTAACTAAATAAAAATAAAAAAATGTAAAAAGAAGGAGGTATTCTTCACAAGTGTGTCGCTTGCATCTCTCTTTACCAACAACGCTACAAGCGAAAGTGTACCATCGGTTGGTACATACTACTAGCAGAAATATAAATATACCCTCGTCGAATGCGCTTCCCCTTGCGCCTTGGGTTACAGCTACATGGAATCTATCAATATTTTTTCCACAGTAAAGAAGCCAAAAAAAACTTAAAATGAAATTCACTCAAAAGTATGAAATAATATTATTATACTTAAATACACAACATTAACCAACAATAACGAAATTAAAGGCGGGTACGAATTAAATTAGGGGCTTAAATTTTTTTTGAGGTCGGTACCAGCACACAGTACTTACGTATTAAATGGTTTAGATTCGATGGTTTGCTGACACCGACCTCAAAAAAAATTTTAAGCCTCTAATTTAATTCGTACCCACCTTTGATTTCGTAATTGTTGGTTAATGTTGTGTATTTAAGTATAATAATATTATTTCATACTTTTGAGTGAATTTCATTTTGAAGTCGGTTTTAAGTTTTTCTAAACTTTTTTATTCAAATAAAGGTCTTAGGAAAATAGAATTACACAGGAACTGAGTCAAACCAGAGGGGGCATAATGAGACTCGGTGGCCTTCTAAGAGATTTGAAGTTGAGATTTTAATGGGGATCGATTGCCTTACACTAATAATTAAAAACCAAAAAATTAAAAAATGTGTGTGTTTGTGTGTACGTCTGTCCGGTGCTCTGGTTCCCAAACTACTAGACGGATTTAGGTGAAATTTGGGTTAAGGCAATATTATACATTTCTCGTCGAACTATGCGTCCAAAGTTGCTGAAAGTTTTCACCGTCATAAGACAAAAAAAGTTGATAATATGTAGATTTAAAATTCTAATATTCTGGGTATTTGTTGATCATTGTTACGATGTAACAAAATTGGTGTAGGACCCGTTATTGCGGGTTCTATTCATCGTACTTAAGAACTTTCCCCAAGGAACCCACAGACTATTATCCAAAAAAGTTGGACCTACGTCCAGAAATAAAATGAGGATTACGTAATAATAATGGCTCAGAGATTCTAGTGAAACTCAATTAAAATTACTACAAGTATATACCAAAGCAAGAATTACTTTTTAAAGAATTGAATGTTACTTTATTTCACAATAAGTGCATTTGATTTACAGTTATTTGAAAACCATATAAAATATAAATTCATATAATACATAATTTTAAGCAGGTTACCTCACTATGAAGCTGATTAAGGATTGGCAATAAGATGCCAAATGTGGCCTTTAGGATGGTCTCACTATGATGTTTATTTTTACAAATTGAATAAATTTGGCAATTATGTAGCTACGAGTGGATACTTTGGTAGGAATTGACTGTGTTTTACCTGTGAAGCGCACCTGACGCAGGTACCGCAGTAACACGGCGCCGCTGGCGGGGCGCGTGGCATCGCACAGGCCCGTTCGTCTTCAGCAAAGTGCGCGGTGCATATCCCTGTAGCAAAAAAGAACGTGATACCGGATTTACACATTAGATTTGAAAGCCTTGAGCATCGCCGCAAAGTCGCCTGTCTATCGATATTCTATCGAATTCATTTCGGAGAGTGCGCGCAAGAACTTCACGACCTCATTCCTCGGCTCCATTCCTCCGTCGGTCAACAGGTTGCACCCCTTTGTTGTTGATGTTCCACCTTTTCGCACGAACCGTTACGCTTCTTCATTTATTATGCGTACAGCGCAGGAGTGGAACTCCTTGCCTGCGTCAGTGTTTCCCGATTCCTATAATTTGGGAATCTTCAAGGCAAGAGTGAATAGGCATTATTTGAGTTTGCGTGTACCATCCTCGACTGCACCATCACTTACCATCAGGTGAAATGCAGTCAAACGCACTCAAATTTTTAATAAAAAAAAAAGATATACAAAAGACTTTCACTGCTGGACAAGGGCCGCAAAGATTTCAACAACGAACAGTCCTGCGCTGCATCCAGCGTCTCCCTGCAACCTTCACCACTCCATAATTTACTGTTCCAACGGTCTACTCTGTACCTCTAGCGTGGAGGTGGTGGAGGAGTTTATAGCCAGAACTACGGGTCTGGCTGTTTGGATCACGGTACTATGAGGCAGTGGGTAGCCTACGCAGCCAGCCAAAAGAGCTGTGAGCGAAAGCAACGCTGCGCACGTGAGTTGTCCATTAACCCTCTAACTACTGTTATTTTAAAACTACATTTTTTTATTGATATTATTCTATTTGGTAGCATATACATTTCAAATACACAATTTTGCCCCCTTTTTAGTAAAAAGTGGGTTAAGAGAGACTATTGGTTTATTTACTGGTGGGAAAGCATCTCCAAAACTTGCCAAGCATAGCAACCTAAGCTACTCTAGTACTGCTAGGTAGGTAGGTAACCGCAAGCCGTTACCTACCTACCTAGATAGTAGTGCCTCATGGTGTTGGTAAGAAAGCGGCCCTCAATTTATACTCTCAATGTCAGTAAGTTGGGATGCTATATTATAAACCTGCTAGTTAGTGTATGTGGTAGATGTACGAGAGAGAGAGAGAGAGAGATCTTGTCACAACGGCCATATGTTCTAAAAGCTATGTGCCTCACGCACTGCCCACTCAAGTTTAATGATTTAACGATTCTGTGAGCTATGTCGGTTACCTTGGTCCTCCTACGGATCCTCGAACCCATAGAGAGTCAAATGCCATCCCTTTCTATCATTTCCTTAGACCATCTGCCATCGGTTCTCCTCAAAATGTGTCCTGCTTATCCATTCTTTGGTGTTCTGAAAGACACACACAAACAAAAAATTAAATTCATACACAAACAATAACATCCACAGGATGAAATTGAAAATGGTATTTGGATATTTCAGCATGTCGGTTAACAGGAAGTATTTAAAAAAAACATTTGGAATATTTGAATAAAATATATGGAATTGAGAAGTTACCTATATAGAAAAATCTTCAGGTAAATAACCTGCAATACTTTTGATTAATCTAAGAATTGCACTTTCATATCATAAGTAGGTCAAAAATGTGTTGACATACATAATTACCTACAGTTCCTACAAATTATATCCCACCAAAAACATCCTGTAAAAACTAGCCAAGTCTCGATTGAGCTGCTTGTTTTTCTATAAAAAGTAATGAAATCTCTAAGCAAAGCCAAGCCTAGTCTAGGGTTCTTTACTGCGATTTCTTTATTATTATGGTTAGATTTTATGTGACCTGCCGTTGAACATTCTTTATGCATATTTACTCCTTGAGACATCCAAGTCAACGGCCAAGTCACATAAAATCTAACCATAATAATAAAAAAATCGCAGTAAAGAACCCTAGACTAGGCTTGGCTTTGCTTAGAGATTTCATTACTTTTTATAGAAAAACAAGCAGCTCAATCGAGACTTGGCTAGTTTTTACAGGATGTTTTTGGTGGGATTTCACTTATTTTTGTAGAAAACTACATTGATTCATGAACTGCGCCTTAAAAACTAGTAAATCAAGGAGTTCGGTCCTGCGACTGCATAAATAACTTTGTAATCCTATATATTTTATATGGGATTACAAAGTTATTTATGTAGTTTGTGTAACTAGAAAACTGGACCGAAATTGCAAAATGTTTGAGTTTTTCCTTGCTTTATACACTAAAGACTAATTGTATTCTAAATTTGAATCTTCTATGTCGGCTAGAAGTGCCTTGGAATTTTGATGATCTGTCAGTCAGTGAGTGACAAATTAGGAAACTTTGACTAGTTATAATTCTTAAAGTACTGGTTCAAATTGAATGAAATTTGGAATATACCGTGCTTATATGATGCCTGCTTGGGTACAGAAAATTCAGGCTTCTGGGTTTATCTACAACGAAGTTGTGGGGGGTCGAAAATGGCCTGAACTGCTTCAAGAAAAGGATGGTACGGCCGTGCCGCTTTTTTTCTCGACTTGGCGGGGGCACTGCCGTGCCCCCAGATTATTATAACAATAACAAATTATTGTGCTCAAATACGTACTATCTCAAGTACTTAATTAAAGGAACCTCTAGGTCAACTTATATGACAAAATTTTAAGCTATATACTTTATGTGTGACTGTATGTGTTTGTTTGTTACCTTTTCACGCTTCAACGAGTAAACCAATTTTGATGAAATTTGACATGCAGGTAACCTGTGTCACGGGGAAGGACATAGGCTACTTTTTATCCCGTGAAAATAGTATAGCCCGATGCTATTCCTGAGGGAACTGAAAATATACTCTTTTTTGGTTAATTCCTTTAACATCGCAACGGAACAATGGATTGTTGTGATTTTTTGCACAGAGATGGTTCAATGAGTGGGAAATGACATACACTGCTAATCATAAAAGTCCGTTCTGGAGAAAACTAATATCCACGCTCAGCAGCCTTTTGAAATTAACTTGTGGGAAAAGATAACTAATCCCAAAAGACCTAAAGAATACCGATTCAAAATGTCTCAAAGGGCCAGAAGACTGTTGGACCTACGTTTTGAAGTCCTTGACACAAATTCCTTAAAGATCAAAGCCAACTGAAAGAACCATTCTTGTCTTAACATTTTGCTCAAACTGCACGCTATCTCTCCATACCTGTGCACACCAATCACTCTTCTCCACCAATCTGAACTCAACCCCTGTGTGTGGAATATGGCTTATTGTATTGTATTTTTCCTTGCCTACAGTTCCATGAAAAATTTAAACAACGCGTGTTGGAACTCCCCCAAAATGACTACTTTGTTATAGTGACAACTGACAACTGACCCCTAGCTCCTGGCGAGTCTCCAATGGTGAAAGAAGCTGCTCAGCAAGCAGTCATGAACCAAGGCTGGTCACGTTTCAATTACGCATCAATTTGGAGGCGGTAATGAGATGGATCACCAGACAGCAAATCTGTGAACAACACACTTGCTTGTAAAGTGACTCTTTTTGTACTCACCACTGTTAGGTTCATAATGCAGCTTGTTATACACACATGCTTTTTACTTCATATTTAAGCACATAAATTTGCTCTTATTAAGATACTAGCTTTTGCCCGCGGCTTCGCCCGGGTGGACATCGTTTTTATGACTGTATTAGAGGGTGCAGATCTCCAGATCCCTCGGGAACTATGTCAGGATATGCTTATTAGTAAATCGTGTCATTTCCCACCCCCTCAACCATCTCGGTGCAAAAAATCACACAATCCATTGTTCCGTTGCGATGTTAAAGAAATTAACCAAAAAAGAGTATTGTTTCAGTTCCCTCGGGAACTGCATCGGGCTATGCTATTTTCACGGGATAAAAAGTAGCCTATGTCCTTCCTTGTGACACAGGCTACCTGCATGCCAAATTTCATTAAGATTGGTCAAGGCGTTGAAGCGTGAAAAGGTAACAAACAAACACATTTTCACATTTATAATATTAAGTAAGGATTAAACAAAGCAGTGCAGACTTCATTGTACATGTTGTTAAATAAATATTGCCTAACTCAGTATGTCACTATTAATTATTATTTACCTACATTTGATCAAGTTTTATGTTTCAATTTAAACAAGGCACTGACTTTATATAAAAACTAAATGATTTCAGACAATGTCACTAATTAAATTATTTCTATGAATTTTAACGAAAATAAAAAACCGGCCATGCTTTGAGGGTTCCGTACCACCACATGTCTTCACACAACTATGACATTACAAACAAAAGAAAAAAAATATGAGCGTGAGAAAAAATATTTTTTTTATTCAGTTCGGAAGCCTTGGCGCGAGTAGACTCACACTTGGCCGGTCTGCATTATTATTTGTTTTACTTAAGAATAAGTACTATAATCACACAAAGTTTCACGCTTTAACAAAAACGTTTTTTTTTTGTACCCCCTAATTTTAACTCTCTTACTAATTTTAATAATTTATTGGTATAGCAGCAATGAAAATTTCAACTGTCTCCCTATTACCGTTCATGGAACTCAGTCTGCTGACAGACAGACAGACAGACATATGGACAGCGGAGGCTTAATAAAAGGGTCCCATTGGTCACCCTTAGGATGTATGGAACCCTAAAAAGTACATCAGACTGATTGTGGGGTTTCACGAGGTGAATGATTTTGTAACAAAAAACATAGATATAGATGGAATACTTTAGTTACTATGTCAGTGTGGCCACTGTTTGTGATAGTAACTTAAGGTTTCAAAGTTCAATTTATGTATTAAAATTTGAAAAAAAAATTACTACCTTCCCTAATGAACTTGGGAGCCTAGACCAGCTTTGCTTGCGCTGTACTGAATGCCATCTTGGGTTCTATCATTGAGTCTCAACACTGGTTGTTTCTGAAATGTAACACCATAAAGTATTAGAGGCACTCCTGAAGCACTTAGAGGGTACAAGCAAGATGGATACCTCACAATAGGCAAGTACTGTAATCAGCGCAGAAGCAATGCTGGATTTATCCCACAAAAACAAAAAAAAAATTGCTTTGCTAGCTCATTTGTTTTCATTGCTTTAATCTCAAAATGCAGATTTATTCAGCCTTTTAATAACATCATAGTAGATGAATAGTGAGGGACAACTCGCACACAGTCATCTGGTCTCAAGCTAGGATTCCCTGTAATTTGGGAACCGGAACACCCAGACACAACAAATCTATATGTCAGACGAATGTTTGCATTGGGTGGGGATCGAACCCCACAACCCTCAGCCCAGCAGGCTAAACTTTTAAATTTGACCAAGGTGTAGACCAAACTCTGTTTGAAAAGTATGTATGCAAGTATCATAGTTTTGGCAGACAGTAGGGTCACTCCCTGATGAGTAGCAGCTTTCGAAGGTCTAAAAGTCTTCTTATACTCATCATCACCCATTCTTCAAACCCTCCATACAATATATTCACCCTCGATGGCTTCTTCTGGTAGAATTACGAAATTCTGTAAATTAGTATAGCGGCCATTTTGTTCTTCCGCCATTTTGAGGTTTTTTTCGCACCTGTCAAATTTGACCAAAGTTTCGACCAAACTTTTATTTTTATTTTATTATTCACTATTGGTAAACCCTTGGCATCATCTCACCTAATGGTAAGTGACGATGATGCCGAAGATGAAAGCGGGCTTACCAAGATTCCCCAACGCAATGGAGACTGGCTATCTTATCTTCAAGCCGGCACACATCAATGTTTTTAACGCTGATGTTTGGCGGCAAGAATTAGGTAAGATGGTGGTAGCTAGCCAGACGGGCTTAGAAATGCCCTACCACCAACCAAACAGTATCACATGTTGACCCCACCGGGAATCGAACCCGGGACCTCCTGGTGTGAAGCGAATGGACTAACCATTACGCCACGGAGGCGGTACTTTGTACCTATTATAGTTTTGGCGGGCAGTAGGGTCACTCTCTGATGAGGAGTCGTTTACGAGGATCTTGAAGTTTTTCTATACTCACCGGTACCCACTTACCAAACCCCCTATACAACATTTTCACCCCCGACGGCTCCTTCTGGGAGGACAATTATGTCAGTCAGTCAGTGAATGAGTCAATTTCTGTGGGGTGTGGGTAGGTAGGTATTATGAACGCTACTTCACTTTCGCCTGTTATGCAAGACTGTTGTTTGAATTGTATTTTTCCTTGGCTACAGGTTCCACCAAAAAGATAACTTTTTTTATTCACAATTAGTAAGCCCTTGGCGTCATCTCATCTGATGGCATGTGACGATGATGCCAAAGATGAAAGCGAGCTTACCAAGATTCCCATACGCATTGGAGATCTGGCTATCTTATCTTCAAGCCGGAACACATGATGATTGGCGGCATAAGATGGTGGTAGCTAGCCAGGTGGGCTATTAAAATGCCCTACCACCAACCAAACTGAGTCTTACAAAGTTGACCCCGCCGGTAATCGAACCCGCGACCTCCTGTTGTGAAGAGAATGAACTAACCATTACGCAATGAAGGCGGTTGAGACGTGTGTTGGAACTCCCCCAAAATGATTACTTTCTTATAGTGACACCAAACCCCTAACTCCTGGCGAGTCTCCAGTGGTGAAAGTAGCTGCTCAGCAAGAAGTCATGCACCAAGCCTGGTCATGTTCCAATTATGCATCAATTTGGAGGAATGAGATGCCTCACCAGACAGCAAATCTGCGGACAACACACTTGCTATTAAAGTGACTCTTTATAAAGTACTCACCACTGTTAGGTTCATGATGCAGCTTGTTAAACACACATGCTTTTTACTTTGTATTGAAGCACATAAATTTGGTCTTATTAAGATATTAAATTTAGATTTCATATGTACATTTATCTGATGCTCTTACGGTGAAGGAAAACATAGTGAGGAAACCTGCACACGCCTGTGGAGAAACTCGCAAGTTGTGTGGTTAAGTCGACAAACCTGACTAAGGCCCGATCGTCCTAATTCAGGATAGGCTCGAGCCCCTCGGTGGGGATGTATATGAGCTGATATGATTTAAAAAATGGACTACCTTCCCTATGTTGATTTTAGCAGTGACCCCAAGAGCCTAGACCGGCTTTAGTTGAGCTGGACTGTATGCCACCTTGGGTTCTATCATGAAGTCTCAACACTGCGGGTTGTTTCTGAAATGTTAAACTATAAAGTTATTAGAAGAACTCCTGAAGCACTTAGAGGGTACAAGCAAGATGGTTACCACACAGTAGGCTAGTACTGTAATCAGCACAGAAGCAATGCTGGATTTATCCCACAAAAACAAAAAAATTAAATTGCTTTGCTCGCACATCTGTTCTCATTGCTCTTACTTCAAAATCCAGATTTATTTAGCCTTTTAATAACATCATAGTAAATGATGTGAGGGACAAATCTCACACAGTCATGTGGTCTCAAACTAGGATTCCCTGTAATTTGGGAACTAGAGACTTATATACATACCTATTTAAAACACCCAGACACAGAGCAAACAAATCCGTATGTCACACAAATATTTGCCTTGGGCGGGGATCGAACCCCACAACCCTCAGCCTAGCAGGAAAAAGCTAACTACTGAATGCCATTTCTTTTAGTGCCAACTATAAATAACTGGGCAGATATATCTCATCATGCAGCACGAATAACAGTGCTATCCAATGGATAGGCGGCAGACCTGGATATAGATAGATATCCTATTACATAAGTAGAAATCTACTACTGCACAAATAAGAAGCTGGAAGTCTGTATTTCTGAGTTCTGACTATAGCAAACCAAAATTGTCGACATGTCAAATGTTTCAGTTTGCAATGGCATTAGGGAGAGGAAAATCCTAGTAGAACAAAACTCACCTTTATGATATAACATAGCACCAGATCACACATGTTTGCTTGAATATTATTTTGCAGTTTAGCGATAAAACTAAGAAAATTAAATTCCTCCTCCACTATAGATACATATCAAAATGAATTAATGTTTTCTTCACTGCTGTTATTGTGCTCATCCAAGAAATAATGAGCTTTTTGAGGTTGGCCTGATCTCTAGACCAAAGTGACTAAGCAATCTCAGACTGCAGGTTGTTGTCAATCATGCCTTCATTCCCAGTTGGTCAATATTTGTCCTCTTGTCCGTCCATAATATTTGTAGCCTAGCTTCTCATTATTGCCTTTATCTTTTTTCTTTCAGATGCAAATGCTGCCATTTGTGTTCTTCGACGTATTTCCTTTGCAAATCCCCAAAGCCCGTAAGCATTGATCCCGAGGCATGACGCAGCACAGGGGTGATTTCTCTGTAGTTCACCTCCATAGGTTTTCATCCTTGGTTACATGTTGTAGCTGCATCTTTGTAAAGGCTCAGCGGCAGCGGTTGTGCCGGATCGGAGCCGATGAAGTCGACCGGCGAGGGTCTGGCCATTTCTTCGAGGTCTCACGGTCGTGGGAGAGATGTCATCTGTCCGATTCTGTCCTAGATAACGCCTTCGCCTTTCAGTTTTGATTCAGTATCCAGTTAACAACGAACTTTTGAAGAGTATGACAACGTAGGGTATTATATTTCCTTTGAGTTTGAGTGAACGCTTGCAATTTTAAAGATTACAACTGTAGGAAACAGATTTTGCAAATGAAATTCAACTATATGTTAACAACGACAAAGTCTTTAACAAGCGCAAATATAAAGTTTTAAGTGAAAATAGCCTTTTTTTTTTTTAATTTCAATTCTGCTCACCACTTTCCATAGGGATCTGACAAAAAATCGTTCATTATCGGTCTTAATGTATGGAGAAAATTCCGAGTGAATTTAGCTTCAGCCAAAATTAAAATAGAAGGTACTGACTGCATACCATAAGGTTTATATTAAAAGTATTTATCCGTTGATTTTAACAACAAAGTATTATTATCCAGAATATTTTTAAAATGCTAAATAGGATAAAGTCACGCCAAAGATGACCTATTAATACTAGCGTCAAAGTATATATATTAGTACTGAAGTACTAGCGTTCTAAAAATACGTCATCTTTGTCAATGTTACAATTCCAATTCTGAATGCATTAGCTAAGCGCATCTGCCTCTTTCACACACACGAGATTTATATTAAGCTTTCCTGGAGGCAGGCCAATAATAAAAATATTTAATCGTTTTGGAACACGGCCTAGAATGAACGAAGGTACCCATATTATGCGACCTGTGTCAAAAGACTTTTGAAATTGCATTTATAGTGATACTTGCTGTCTTTCATAAAAGGTAGGGTAATCCTGTTATTTTGTCCGTGAAATCATCTCATTCAAAAATACTATCTCTATTTCTTTTTGTCTAAAGTGAAATGTGCAAGTGTGAGTAAATAAGAGTATGTTCCTTCCGTTAGATATCGTTGTAATCATCTCATTCAAAAATACTGTCTCCATTTCTTTTTGTCTAAAGAGAAATGTACAAGTGAGAGTAAATAAGAGTACGTTCCATTAGATACGTTGTAATTATCTCATTCAAAAATACTACATATTATTATATTCATTTCTTTTTGTCTAAAGTGAAATAGTACAAGTGAGAGTAAATAAGAGTATGTTCCGTTAGATATCGTTGTGGTTTTTACATTCTACTCCATTTCCTTAGGTACCGGTGAACAAATCTTTAGCAGCAGCAGTAAATTTACGAACAAATTGTACAGCTACGCTGTGCATACTTTCTCGGGAAGCCTCCACCGTCTGCTGTAGTCGGGTAGGTATACACAAATCAACAATGAACATTTCTGAATAGCAAGTCATAAAGCTATAATAAATCAAAATTTAAAAAAAAAATACAAAATTTTTTTGGTACTTTTTGGTACTTTACTCAGATTTTTCCTGAAATTATAAAGTACCCAGTGCAGTAGGCCTTACTAAGTGCTAATTATTCACAAAGTTTTATCAAAATCGTTAGAGCCATTATTAAGAATAAAATTATGTAATAAGTAATACCTAAGTATTTTTTTACTATGGTGGCAACTCTAAAAAATCAAGATAAGGAAAATTTGAAAAATACGCTTAGAGATATTAAAAATAGTATTGCCTAAACCCAAATTTCATCCAAATCCGTCCAGTAGTTACAGCACCGGACAGATGTAAACATACACACATTTTTTTTGGACTAAGTGTAAGACAATCGATCCCCATCAAACAAAATCTCAACTTCGATTTTTTTGTCATTCATCACAATACCTTCTTCACTCCTTCGTCGCTCGAAAGTAAAAAGAGCACTAGATTATTATATCACTTGTGATTATCTTAAGACAGTTACTTAAAACGATAAATTATAATTAATGATTTTTTAGTTTTAAATATCGCTCTGTTCCTCAAATACCGTATGTGACTGCATAACAGTTTGTTCTACAAATTACTAGTAACAGCCAGTGACTGCTTAACACTGCATATCGGTTTTTCACAAATACTAGATAACAGGCTGTGACCGCGCTTTAAGGTGGTCCGCCGAAGAGGCTGTTATTTGGAGTAACCGATATTTGTAGCTGGCAGTAACAGGTACGGACTGTTCCATAAAAATACTGGTGACTTTTACCTGTTACGATAAATACGCCTCACTACTTAGTAGTAGTATTTGCAATGTACTCAAGAAAGTACGGAGTCTAAAACGTATAAAGCAGCAACGGAAAGCAATATTAATAGGGATGCATCCGATACCGATACCGATATATCGGCGATACTTCGGGTTTGCCGATATATCGGTATCGGCGATATTCTTATGGCAGATACAACGATACTTTTCAAATTTCGCGCTTTAAAAATGTAATGTAAACGCGCGTGTTGTCCCATCTATTTCGTTGCAAACGAGGCATCTGTCGCATCTGAGAGACTATTTTCCACCGCAGGTCTTATTCAAACAGACTTGCGAAATCGCCTTTGCCCGCAAAACTTAAGAATGCTTTGTTTTTTAAATAAAAATCTTATAAATGTTAATTTTGATTACTAAAACTATTAATTAATTGTGTTTTATTTATTCTACCTTCCTTTTTATTTTCAATAAGCGTATCGGTATCGGTATCGGTATCGCCGATATTTTTATAAGAGTATCGGTATCGGTATCGTATCGGCAAAAAGGCGTATCGATGCATCCCTAAATATTAAAATATGTAATTTATTGAAATATTCGTGGGACTTTACCGCGGCGGCGCGTTACTTTTTAAAATTCCGGTCAGTCATATACAGTCCCCATCAGATATACCCAAGAAAATAAAACACTGGATATTGCAACGCTAACAATGTCTTAAAGATAGGAAATGTGACTTTGAGTGACGTCACTACTGTTTTTTGTTTCTCTTTTCAGGGTGACCACGTCGGACCCTAAGTCTAGGATAAACATTTATTTTTTATGAGTGTAATCATCGATATAATGATAGTATTATGTATCAAGGTAATAAGGCAGTGTCTTGGGTGGCAAATTGAACCCTGAGCGAAACACGATGGACTCAAGATAAATCCCGAGCGCACAATAACAATGATAACCACAGAAATCGGAATAATATAGGCACATGATAACCATCAACATTATAACCCTAAAAGAATGTTCCAACCAATCTTACTTACCTAATATTTGTGTGGATAAAGAAATGTTTTTAAAACTTTTTTAGGTAAATGTTTGTTTCTTTCTACTAAAAAATACAATACCTACCTTCTAGTTAGCCACATGACAAACTGTAATATTATTTTCTATACTTATGCTTCTCATGTTTGTGACAGCGGCGTCTAGCGATGTTATTTAGAACGCTACACAACTATGACAAATTGAAAGCGGGGCTTGACGTGATTTTATAGAACATAGGCATTGATGTTGTTTTTAGCTCTACGTTTCGACTATGCTTCGTCGCGAGCAGACTAAAGCCGCGGTGTCATCACCAATTCATAGTACTCTGTGGTCATCACCGCCGACGCGTCGCAGGAACACCTTTATCTACCCTCACTTCATTTTCTGTGTCCAGCGCACAACTCGTAAAAAGAGCGCTGGCCGTTGTAGTAGCCTCGGTACACGACATAAAAATATAAAATACGGCTTTTGTTGAACTATATCGTAATTTAAACGAGTGTTATAAATATAAAGTACTATACTAGGTCGGTTAGCCAATCATATTCGAGACCTGTAACAGTTAACAGTTTGTTAAAAAAAAATGAAGAGGACTCGATTGACGTACATGGGGCTGCAATACCACAAATCGAGATATTTTTTGAAAGATAATCCAGTCGTTCGGTTCCATTAACATGGAGTGCTACTGCTCTTCAAATTCAAATAATTACTTTAAATTGTTACACTGCTTGATAATTTTGGATAGTTTATGCTAAAGTGTGCGTACGAACCGTCAATATTGGAGTTGATGAGGGAGGGGAGCAAGAAGGACCTCCCCCTGTGAAGGAGAAGCGTTGAGCCGCCCTCTTTTTGAGAAAAAAGGGGTTGGTAAAACTCGGAGCTACTATACCGATAGTTTTTCGTGAATTTAATAATCAATACTTTTCAAGTTATGGCGATTTTAAGTTTGACAGCTGTCATCCAAAATAAAGATCTCTTAGATTAAATTATCTCAAGATAATAGTAGTCCAGGATCAATAGTTTCCAAGTTATGGAGGTTTTAACTTTCGCAGTTGTTATTCAAAATAAATAATGATTTCGAAGAGATTCGTCTGTCGGAGTGACTTGAAACCCATTACGTCTTACAATGTGAAAGGCATCATGGCATCGTTTAGTGTACCGATTTTCATGACCTGCAGTGCAGTAACAACGTCTCCCTCCCGTTTCGCCACTGCATGGTGACCCGTGATTATTTAATGCATTTCCTGTACTGACCAACCCACTCTACACAACTAACAGCTCAAGTATCACAAGACTGCATTATAATATATTTTTAACCGACTTCAAAAAAGGAAGAGGTTCTATGTTTGACAGTATATTTTTTTTAATGTATGTTCACAGATTTCTCCATCAATTGTGAACCGATTTTCAAAATTCTTTTTTGTTCGAAACAGTATACTTCCTCGGTGGTCCCATTGTCACCAAGTCAGGATCTAATGACGGGATCCCAGGGAAATCGAGGGAAACTCTAAAATTTAATAAGCACGTAATACAAGTTTCATGTATTTTCAAAAGCTATTGGTGTATTTACGTCTGATAGTCATCATCTCATATTGATGAGCTAATGATGGAAGGTACAACTCCTTAACGGTTAGGAGACTGGTTTAGGAAAAGGAGGGTAGAGGTACCCACAGAAAAGCGCAGCGATTCTGTTAACCTTCAAAAAGCTCAGTTCTGTCATATTGTAATTCTGTGACCATGGATAGGATAGGATAGGACACACCAAACACTACAAAAAGATTAATTATGTATACTACAGTAATTACGCGTATGCACACATGCGCTGTTCGGTCATCACCCGTGGTACGGTTGGGTTGTCCGGCCAACCGGACCACGGAAAAAACAAATTTTCCGTGGTACAGTTGACCGGTCCATAGAAAATATATTTTTTTCCATCGTCCGGTCAACCGAACCTCGGAAGATTATATTATGTACCAAAAAATATTATCATAGTAGAATCTCTGTGTTTCCAGTTATTGTGAAGTTTGTGAAAAGCATATTTATTGACATTCTTAACTAATTAAATTACGCCTATATATTATTCGTAAATTCTAAAATAAATCGGTCAATAAACAAAAACACGGTAAACATATTGCGACTCCTAAACTATTTTGAGAAGACTGACAAAGAAACACGTAACAAATCAAAATAGTAACCAATAAACTCTAACAGGAAGTCATAGAAAAAGATGATGCAATATGCAATATTTAATTGCAATAAATTCATAAATCAAGAGATTGTGTTGGGTCATGCAAAATGGCAAATATTGATCGCATCTACCAGGATCCCCTAGCGCGATCCTCCAGGGAAACCTAGTGAACTCATCATTATATAAATACATCGCAAGTGGTTATTCCTTTTTAGGTGTACCATCGATATATAGGATGACTTTTAATTAGTTCTTGATAGCAAAGGATATGAATGTACTCGTGATTACAAACAACTTTCCCTAAGAAACTATAATATATTAAATATGAAAAAAAAAATTTGGTCCTTCATACATTTTTGTCGATTTCATAACTTGTTAAGTACCGAGGACCTAAAATTTTTTTCTGATTCGACATATAGTTTCTTTGGGAAAGTTGTTTGTAATCACGAGTTCATTCATATCCTTTGCTATCAAGAACTAATTTAAGGTCACCCTATATATGTACTTTCGAGGTATACAGTTTGTTGTTTGAATAATATTATTTTATGTAAGTAAATTTCATTTCTATGGCCACCTAAGCCCACCCGAATTTGGAAAGAGATCTGTGCTCCAGCACTGCAGTCGGCGTAAAGTAGGGGAAGGGGCCCAAAGGAACACCAGCCTATAGCGAGCACCTCTTTTTTAAACCAACGTTTATAAACTCAACGCGATCTTTCGTCCCATTGTCCTTCTCCCCCGTCCCGCCCTAGTCCGCAGCAGTCGTGATTCCCACCTCCGAGAAAACGCACAGCGCGAAAAACTAATTTCGACATTTTTATAGAAAAAGAGGAAGGTATACTATTTGTGTTTTGTTTAATAGTGAGTGAGCTATGATATTATCAATATGTGCCTAGTGTTAATATCGCTCTGATTCAATCATATTTGCATGTAACTACAAAACGCAATTTTAGGTTAGGTTTTATGAGAACGTGAGCGTACCGCAAAAGGCAAAGCGAACAGGGAAAAGCAAGCATGCCCGCTATGCCCCTTAACCCTTAATAATTTCTTAAAATTGGTATTAATTCTAGGTATTTACTTTTTTAAGATGTTGAATAAATTTCAATTTCATTTAGTTGAAGAAGTTTAGTTAGAATATTAATTTTATTTGACTGTTTTTAGGAGAAAAAATATTTTAAATTTCTTATCATGTTATTAGGCATGTAGTTTTTTTGTGTTTTTATAGAGTTATTCCTTATTATTTGTCAGATATTTTAGCGAAGATAATAAAAAGTAAGGCTTGCTTGCTTTGCATATTGCGAGTCCATTTTGCCCTTAAGCCCATGCCCGCTTTAGGTCCCGCCTCCGGGCAAAGCGAGCATTCAAAACGGTTTCGTATTTGTATTTCTATTTTATATTTTTGAGATATACAAGAAATTAAGCGTTGACTATCAAACTACCATAAATTTAGCATCTAATTTTTAGCATCTAAGTTTTTCTCTTAATCTTACGGTGCTCGCTTTGTGCCCCCCTCCCCTAGATGTTGAGGACGTAAAGGGTTTTAAAGACAAATATTAAGTTAACAGTAGGTATTGAATAAAGTTATTTCATTTATTTTACCTATCCTAATAAGCGATGTAACGGTAAGACGGGTCGTACTACTCATTTCGCAGTCGAATTGTACAAATCTCCGAATAAAACCAAGTCTAACGGACGAACACGCGGTAGGTTAGGTTAGGGTATTGGTTATCTGGTGAGGAGCCCCGTAAAATAGCTAATTTTACAATTCGGCTGCGACACTCAGGTAACACATTCGGAAATGGAAACTTAATTGTAGAGTTTTTATTGGGTTGCGTATTTTTTTTTCGTAATAACTGGAGCGTATCACAGATAAATATATTCACAGAACCATAAAAATATTTTTTCTATAGTCCGGTTAACCGGACAACCCAACCGTGTACTACGGGTGAGGAGCGGCGCTGTTGAACGGCGCGAGAGCGAGAGGGATGATCAACGTTCCTCTCTACGCAGCAACTCCGTATGTGTGTAACGGAACGCTACATACTGATTGTTAATGTCACTCGCACGTGGTGTATATTTTTGTGGGATGATCTGGCTAGTGGCTGTCTTTCTATTTTGTAAAGAACTTCCGATAGATTTATGTGATTAACAATTAAATGTACGCAGCAGAGTTTCCCCAGCTATTCTGAAATGAAGGTCAAACCAGTGAAACATAAAACAACCAACACATTTCGGGTAAGTTATTCCTTGAATATAGCCACATTTTTAAAACTTGTCTTGGTTTCAATCACAATTTACAAACCCACTCAGTAGAACATCGCATTATTTTATTCCATTTATATTGAAAATCCTGCATATCAATTTTCAGTTCATACCGTTTGCTGAGCGTATCAATTCAATAGACATAAGACATGCTGCCCTGTACCACATTGAACATGCATATACCAAGAATCCTGAGGAGAGTGAAACCCACTTTTACTTGGCCGTACAAAAATGGGGTGTTCTTAACCTGACTGAGAGCTTTAAACAGTTTCGCAAAGAAGTTTTTGGTGTTATCACTGTTGCTCAGTTGGTGCACAGGAAGGACGAAGTGCTGGGGATTCTGGAGAAATACTTGAACTTGGAGGAGAAACTGTGTCTTCAGCCATTTTTGGAGTGAGTGATAGTTATATTCTTCAAGTAATTAAAATATTTATCACCCAAAGTGGTTTTTAGGGTTCTATAACAGGTAACAGGACCCCTATTACAAAGCCTATGCTGTCTGTCCGTCCATCTGTCTGTCTGAATTTAGAAGGCGGTATTATGTGTAATTATGAAATTTATTAATAAACAAAAATTTTAAACAAATACAAATGCCACTTTACACTACGCTACCTTATTAAAACGTAGTGTGTGGTCAGAATAAGTTCTGTTTCTGCTTTGCGCCTAGCCTAATTTTATTGTTTTATTAGTTTTGAATAGCAAAATAAGATTAATTCAGGTAAAATTTTGAAATGATTTTGGAATTGGCATATCTTAATTTTTCTTTACAATACCAAATTCCAGTTCATATATATATACATATATATAGAGAAAACGAAGATTAATATGAGGTTACTGGTAACCTTTGAAGCCTTGTTACATTAAGGCGCTTTGCACACGACGGGGCGGGGCGGGCTGGTCAATTTCGCCACCAGCATAGCGAAAAGAGAACCCTATACTATTAACACACATGGAGACGGCGAGATTGTTGCGGTCTTTTTGTCCTCCATGTGCGTTAATAGTATAGGATTCCCTTTGCGCTATCATAAGCAGCGAAATTGACCGGCTCGCCCCGCCCCGTCGTGTGCAAAGCGCCTAAGGCTTTAACTAATCTCAAATTAGCAGCATAAATTGCGTCAGTACAAATTTTGATCAAAACTAAACTGAAATAATGTTCATAAGAGTATGCACCATGACATGGTGGTTATGACTACCCTTGTGATCAATATTTTGTGTAATTCATGAAATATATAGTTGAATCACATAACTCTTGCCTTAAGATATGAATAAAACTACAAGGAATATTTCTTTATTAACAATTTCTGTCAAATTGTGAATAAAAAAAAGGGATTACAAGCGACGATGTATTTTTTTTTTCGGATGTATTGGACAACAACTAATTAAATGGATAAAATCAAACCTTACTATATCAAGCACTAGGTTAACTTTATTTTGAACTAACATTATCGGCCACCACCCTGTGCCTAAGTTTCACTAGACACTCAAAGTTAAGAATTTCAGGTTAGTTAACCCCTTAAGTAATTTTAATGTTACCTTTATTTTATTTCAGGATTCTAGTCTCCTTAGCAAAAGACTTGAGAGATGACTTCTACCCACATTTTCCAAAGTTCCTTGACATTCTCATAAAACTGCTGAAAACTAAAGATGCTGAAAGACTAGAATGGACACTTGTCTGTTTGGCGTTCCTATTCAAAATCTTGAAGCCATACCTGAAGAAAGATCTAGCTGTGGTGTTGAAGAGGATTATTCCACTGCTTAGCGACTCTCAGCCTCAGTACATAAATAACTTTGCAGCCGAAAGTTTTGCTTTTGTAGCCAGGGACATACGGGATAAGAAAAAGTTCATTGAACTTGTGTTGAATTATCTGCAGACTAATGATGACGTAAGTTTCTCTCTTGATTTTTTTAAAGAAATTTGTTTTCCGAATTGTCTATAAGTTTCTTGGAAAAAGTTGTCCATTATCTCTCACTTTCTTATTCATCTTATGAACTAACCATGTACAGCAGATTCATTAGTATGGCAAAACCAAATTTAAAATTGTTTCTTGGCAAAATAAGAATAAAATAGTCTTTATAACTTGAAATACTTTGAAAAGCTTGTTAAACTTGAACAAAAAGTCACTTGACATCATGTTGGCTATCCTGTCTATTATGCATACATGTTCTATGCATAACAGACGGGTTAGCCAACATGATTTCAGAAGGAGGAACAATTTGTATATTTTCTATGCATAACAAAAAGTTAGCCTACATGTTGACAAGGAAACTATTTGTTGAAACGGAGTCTACAAACAAGATGTTTTTCTATTTCAGTCAATAACTGGATGTGGTCATCTCATGTTTGAAATCATCAGAGGAGTAACAGGCAAATTCCACAGCTCAATTGAAACCTTTTTGCCTCTCCTTTTAAACCATCTCAAGGACAATAAACAACATCAAGAGATACTTTTCAAAATTCTTACACAAACTATTGAGGACAGCTTACAAACTATTACACCAAAAGAGTATGCAATATTCTGGACTAATATCTTGAAATTCATAGAAGAGTTGTTGAAAGATGATGATGAAGAAAACAAAGGACTTGAATACACTCTGAGACTTGCGGGACAAGTTATAGAATATCAACAAGGAAAATACTTACTGAATCCTCCACAGTTTGTTCTCTTGTTAGTCAAAGTGATATGCGAACAGTCTTCTGAAAGTGTTCTTGAAGTTTGTTCTCAGATTGGAGCATTATTGCTTCTATCAAAAAATATTTCCTTGTCTCAGGAGCATGCAGGAATTATAGTAAAGGTGTTAGTGCCACTGCCTTTTCCGAAAATACTCATTAACTTTGTGCAAAATGTTATTGAATACTCACAGTTTGATATGCATATTTTGCCACCATTTCTGAATTATGTTGTACAGTCAAATTTTGACGATGATGCAATGAGCACACTAACAAAGGTATGCTTAGCAAAGTCGCCTTTATCAAAAAATGGCATCAAACTATTTGAATGGGTAAAATACCCCATCGACTTTGGTAAAGGCCTGGATATGTTCATGGAGAATTATGACCGTGTTTTGATCAGTGATCTAGAAAATAAAGAAAACCAAATAAAAATGGCCAATATTCTACTGTGCTTGCCACATGTAGAGAAAGTCAACGTCGGAATTTGCATCATGATGTTGAATAATCTGATCGAAAAACTAATCAGTATTCTGGCAGGCTACAATCTGGAAAATCACTTAGGAGGAAACAGTTATCATTGCAATACTACTGAACTTTCAAAGAAAGCTAGAAGTGTGATATTTGTTCTTGCAAATGCTCTCGAATGTGCAATCCATATATCTAGCTGTAAGAATATAAAGTCGATATGTGATATAGACAGACTGCTGCCTGTTATTCTTCCTTGTGCTGCTGACCCTAACTATCTGGGTGCTCTGCACTTGCTGGACTTGTATGTGACAGCTTATGAACAAGATTGTAAATTGACATATCCCTTTTTGTCTCTCATCGACTCATATCTTAGGGTCAATGTATCATCGCCATTCCACGTTGTGAGTATAACGAAATTATGTAATGTTACCTTTAAGGGCTGGCTGTATGCCAGCGCGTAGGTATATTTTTTTCAAGTATACGTTCACACACACACACAATATGTAACTCCACTCCCAGCCACCCACAAAACGGTATAACTAAGAAAAATATTTGTAGAATTAAATATGGTTTTAGATTTTTCTCAAAGATTTATTTAATTCTAAAAAGGATCCACTTCGAGTTGGGGCTGGTTTGTATTGTCTACTTTTGTGACTACTTTGGTCTCAGGTAGTTTCCAAGGTCCGATGGTAGACCCAGGAGCTAGTTGAGGAATCTCATGAACAGCTCTAAGTGACCACTTTTTTGGGCTCGTTTGATTTAAGTCCTTGAGTGGCGATGCGCACCGCATTGGAAATGACCGGTCCTGCTTGCCCACATTCAACTTGAGAAATTTACTGCCCCAACGGTCATCTGCTCTACGAGCTATGTGGTCGGTCTACCTACGGTGGGGAGCCTGCCTACGCTACGTCTTCTGATGCGCGGTCACCACTAAAGAACTTTACTGTTCCAACGGTAGCTGTGTGCCCCCGCCACATAGCTCGTAGATGACCGTTGGGGTGACCTGGTGAAGACCGCGGGAAGTCCGCATAGCTCGTAGAGCAGATGACCGTTGGGGTAGTAAATTTCTCAAGTGGTGACCACGTACCAGATGACGTAGCGTAGGAATCAATCAATCAATCAATCAAAATAATTTATTTTAAATAGGTGCTTACACACACTTTTAAATAGTCAAAAAAACAAAAAAATACTTATTGTCTATTTATTACATAATGTCATGATACAGATTACAGTCTCAGGTAATGGTATTTGTTATAGAATCAACATATATATCTTTGTCATTTACATAATCTATTATTCTATAGTATCCTATAGAGCACAAGCATTTTTTGACATGAGTCTTGAATTTGTTCTCTGACAAACTGGTTACATTTTCTGGAATTTTATTGTAGAATTTTATACACTTCCCCACAAATGACTTTTTAACTTTACTCGGTCTCGAAAAGGCTATATCTATTTTATTTACATTTCTTAAATTCAAATTATGCCTGTCACTGTTTTTAGGAAATAAATGTAAATTTTTACGAACTTACATAATATTTTCGTATACAAATTGACTAGCAACAGTTAAAATATTGATTACTTTGAATTTATTTTTTAACGACTCACGTGATTGCATCTGATAGATTGCGCGGATAGCTCTTTTCTGCATGATGAAAATAGTTTCTATATCACCCGCATTAAGCCGCAGCCACAGTAAGATGCCTTAAGACATTATACTATGGAAGTAACTAAAATACACTAGTCTCGCAGTACCTACATCCGTTAACTGTGTTATTTTCTTAACGGCATAAGCAGCTGAACTAAGCCTTCGCGCTAAAGTTTCAATGTGTGGTCCCCATTGAAGTGAAACATCCAAAGTTATACCAAGGAACACTGTAGTATTTACAAATTCTAATTTATTACTGTCTAACATTACACTATTATTGACCTTTTTTACATTAGACAAACAGAATTTTATACATTTTGTTTTTTTAGCATTTAATAATAAGTTGTTCTGTATCTTTGAAAGAGTGGCGTTCTCGAGTGGAAGGGCTCCCACTCGGTGGACCGATAACCTGGTGAAGGTTGCGGAAAGCCGCTGGTTGCGGACGAGCAGGACCCGTCGTTCTCAATGAGGTGCGCGATGCGTCTTTTAGTGCGCTGTCACCACTAAAGAACTTTACTATCCCAACGGTCATCTGTTTTACGAGCTACATAGCCGGGGCACATAGCTCCCGTTGGGGCAGTAAAGTTCTCTTTTGGCGACCGTGCCATGGAAGACGTAGCGTAGGCAGGCTTCCCACTCGGTGGACCGATGAACTGGTGAAAGCCACTGGATGCAGGCAAGCAGAACCGGTCATTCCCAATGCATGGCATTTGGACATTTTGGTGCGCGGTCGCCACTCGAGAACTTCACTACACCAACGACCATCTGTTCTACAAGCTATGTGGCCGGGCCAAATCAAACAAGCCCAAACTCAAAGTGGTTACTTAGAGTCGTTTACGCGATCCCTCGACCAGCTCCTGGCTCCAGCATCAGATCTTGGAAACTACCTGGGACCAAAGTGTTTATCGTGACAATTCAAACGAGCCCAAACTAGAAGTGGTTACTTAGAGTCGTTCACAAGATGCCTTGACCAGCTCCTGGCTCCAGCATCAGACATTGGAAACTACCTGGGACCAAAGTTTAAAAGAAATCTTAAAAAAACCGTATAAATACCGTATTTTGAAAAGTTATACTTACTTGTCCATGTGTTTTTATATGCGAATTTCGGGGCTTCCGATGTGATCCATAACGTACCTGCTGTAACTTCGAACTCGAGCGGTTGAATGAATTAATTCGCACGCGGGCTCCGAATTTATGAGGAATTAATTTTCTCTTTCCGCTGCGTACAAGAATGTATGGACGATTTTGATTCAAAATTCCACTCATTTTGACGCAAGACGGCTGTTACGTGTTTTTGAATTCGGGCGAAAAATTCCATGCTTTATTGACATAACATACAATTTATAAAAGTAATAAAATAAAAAAACCGATTCACAAAAAGATTACAACTGAAAACATAGTTTTTGTCAATTTTGGTGTTGTTTGTGATTAAATTATAACTAACCAAAGTGAATAATTCAAAAACGTATATGGCCAATCCGTAGAGTAACTCTTTGTGTTAACCATCATATTTTCAGTTTATCTTTTTCATTAGTTTTCTCTTCATTTTTAGTACAAAGAGAAAGCTAGTTTACCTACTACCTGTCCTTAATTAGTCAATTATAATAGGTACTATAATTTATACGGATATTAATATTAATTTTTCAGGTTCGACTACTGACCACCCACATCTACAAGTTATTTGAAAATATAGAGGAACTAAATAAATCAGCTGAAATTGGCGGCAATGTTGAAAAGTTTTCAGTGTTTAGTAAATGTTATGAAGTCGAATCAATTTCTCCGTGCATCCAAGAGTACAGAAGCCAAATAAACTTGTTGCAGAAAATGGCTTTTAATACAACTCAGTATAGCCTCGCTAAATATACTGATTTTAGTCTTTTTGCGCTTGAATACATGTTGGGAGTTTTGTATATCAACTTCAAGTTGCTTTGGGAGCCAGTAACAGAGTTCATTGCTGGTTACGGCAATGCTTTGACCATCGACGAGTTCTGGCCGACATTCCACAGAACTCTTAAAACAGCATTTTCCAATGCCAAGCAAAACCTAAAGCAATTCCAATTTGATGACGAAATCGATACCACAAATAAGCTGCTAAGAGATTTGTACTCTGAATATAACACTATTTCTGAGAGACCAGATTCGTATAACTTTAGGAACCTCCTTCTGAAAACTATGATACATTGCATTCCAGCTTGCGAAGCTAGAAATCGGGATGTTGTCGTGCTATTCTTGAATTTCATTGAAGAAGAATACAGAAGGAATGACAATATGAATGCTTTGAAGATCGATGTTGAAACATATGACACTAAGATGGAAATTGACACTAAAAACCCTGAAGATTACGAAGATAATGTTGAAGAAATAGAAAACATCAGCGATGAAACGAAAGAATCAGTATCTGGAAAAATTGTTTTCAAAACTCTCATAAACATAATGCAAGTGTTGTCGCAATTCAAAAACCCAAGGGCACTTCACAAAGAACCTGTATTCTGGGAACTGTACATGGAATTCTTAAAGCATAAAAATCCCGATCTTCAGAAGTACGCTTTAGATTGTGTCCTGAATTATAAAAACAAAAGCATTACTGCATATAAAGACAACCTAAACAATCTAGTAAATGATAATAAGTTCAAAGATGAACTCACACTTTTTAAAATTACTGAAGATGCCAAAAGTATACAAACTGAAGACAGAGAACATGTAGTTCCAATCATATTGAGAATTTTGTACGGAAAAATGACTTCTAAACTGGGTGCTGATAAGAAAGGCGGTGGTCAAACTAGAAGGTCTGTTGTCATGAGATACTTAGCCGGTTGCAATGAAAATGAACTTAAAATGTTTATTGAAATGGCGTTTTCACATTTCAAACATTACATGACTATGGAACCAAGAGATATATTGGAAAATGTCCTGTCAACATTAGATCTGAAATCGATAACTAGTCCTGGAAAACTGCACAGCATATTAAGTTTGTTTGAAGTTGTACGCGAATATTTTGGAGGATATGTAAAGGATAAACTCTTAGCTGATCTATTCAAAGTTTTTTTTGCAGTTTGTGCTACTGTAGCTGGCGTGTTAGCTCAAGGAGAAAAAGTGCATGTTGGATATGTCAAAGTAATGAAAAACATTAGGATCCTTGCTCTAGGGACAACAAGAAAGTTATTTGAGCAATTCGATAAATATCCCTGGTCCAAAGACGAGCTGTACGTGATATTTGAGACCTTGATCTGGCCCTTGACACCCAAACTTCATATTGAAGGTATCCATAGTCCAACTGCGTTGCTTAAATTATTGAGTATTTGGTGTCAAAATCCCAGATACTATGTCCTTTTGGTAACTGATGCAGAAAACGATTCCACAGTGCGTCCATTACCAGCAATATTCAATCTTCTACTGGCACCAAAAACAAATCCAGGTGTTGTGAATATGATCTTGGATATGATAGAAAAGTTATTAACTCTGACAGAAGATGAAGAAGATATTGAACTACCTAAAGTAGAATCTTTAAAGACTTTAGATATTTCTAAATATGAAACCATACATGAGTCAAATATAAATTTTGGAAGTAGAATCTTGATTCCACACATAACAAGTATATTAGAAATAATGAAAAGGAGGATTGCTAACTCTGCAAAAGCAAATACAGTTAACAAAAGGGATCTGTTGATACTTTCCAGAGTAACTGAACTAGTGGCTTCACCAGAACTGTGTGATGATCTTTTGTCGTTACTTTTGCCGATATTAGTCAAGAAAGTCTGCATGAACATGGCTGAAGACAACATGGAATATGCCATCACAACTATCATAAATTTGTTGGGTCATAGCACGAAACGACAAGTTTATATCAAGAATATTGCTGTTTTGTTTAATAAAGTATCTCCAGTGGATATAAGAAAGCTTCTTATAAAGTTACTCTCATCTATCGCAGAAAATTCTACAGAAAACAAAGTTGCCTTGACTAAAATGGCTCATGTTGTGACCGAAATGAATGCTTTCAATAAGCGATGGATAGAACAACCCGACTTTGATAGAAGATTAGATGCATATAAAGAAATATATAGCCTTTGCGAAAACAATCAGATAGACGTTGACTTAGCTATTATTATTGTGAATAATTGTTTTTATTTCATTAAAACGGAAAAAGATATTGGATTGCGTGATAGTGCAGGTTTATGTTTGAGGAGGATCCTACCTAAGTTACTCAAGAAATACTGGTCGGCGAATGATGGACAATTTCTAGTACGTGAAACAGTTTTGGCTTTGATATCCAATGGAATAAGAGATACTAAGAATGAAGTTTTGCGAAACGAGTGCATTTCTTTATTGGGAGAATTGGCTCAGGAATGTCCAGAAGCTGATGTGGTTCTGTCAGATTTAGCACATTTAACTAACAAGGAAGATAGAGAAGTAGACTTCTTTGAAAACATGTGTCACCTTCAAATGCATAGGCGGGTAAGAGCGCTGCTAAAGTTCTGTAAGGTCGCGAAGAAATTGAACAAATGCCCTTCTCCAAGGACGTTAACTAATTTCATACTCCCATTTGCGACGACGTATATTTGTGACGAAAAATATTCGGATAAAAACTCTTTGATAGACGCGTGTATAGAAGTTATAGCGACTTGTTGTAGATTACTGCCCTGGTATCACTATGAAGTGATACTAAAGCTTTATTTGAACAAAATGCGTCATTCATCAGACCACCAGAAACAATTAACGAGAATATTGATTGGCATTTTAGATGCTTTCCATTTCGACTTTTCTAAAGTGAAAGATATTAAGCTGCCCAAAGCATTGCGTAACTCTGTAGTTACAAGGAAAGTCAAATTCAAGTCTGTAAAATATGATGGAGATAAAATCAAGTCCGTGAAAGATGACAGAGGCAAAACTCAATTGGAAGACAGTAAAGAAACAAAAGAAGAAGATGACGAAATCGTAGATGAACCTGAAACTGAAAATAAAGCAGAAGATGTGGAAATGGAACTTAAAGAAGCAGATGAAAAGTCTGCTCATGAAGAACAACTACAAGATATCTCGGAAGATACTAACATACCAGCCTTCGAGAGGATTACTAGTGTATCTCCTTCAGTTGCTAAAAGAATTATCAAATCTTTAGCTGCAGGACTATTACCTCAGTTAAATCGGTGAGTGCACCAATTTCTGAATTTTATGATGTTGATTAAACTGATGCTCCAAACAGCGAATTTCACTATTCAATCTTACATTTTAATTTAATATGGTTCACAGAGCAATAGGCAAGATGACGGAACATGAAGAGTCTCACAAAGTGAACCGGCGTCGCATGGGTCTGGCGAGGCAGGAAGAAGACATGTTGCGGGTGCCCATAGCTCTGGCTTTGGTCAAACTTTTGCAAAGGCTGCCGGGAGATCTGCTGAGATACCAGTTACCAGGGTGAGTGTGCTGTTAATTGTTAAGACCTTTATTGTTAGTTGTTATTCATTTATACTGTGACATTCAGCTCTTTTATTTAGCGAAGCGAAATCTGCTTATTATGTGCTCTTTCATATCAATTGTACGTTTATGTTGACTATACTCAAGGTACCTTGTAATAGGGGATCGGACTGCTAGTCATTTGAGTTACTTTTTATGATCTGTCAAAAACGAAATTTTGTTCTAAAAATGTTTGAAATACTCACAAGTGACGTCATATATTTTTAGTGTCATTGACGAACTTATTTTGTGAATTTGATCAATTAAAAATTGAAGACGTGATAGAAAAACAAAACAGGTAAGGTTTTTTGAAACTTTAAGAGGAGAGCAATTTAGGAAATCATATTTCAGAATTTATTTTTGATGCAGTCCGATCCCCTATTATCCAGTATTTTGGATTAATCAAATCTTTTTCCTTTAGTAAAAAAGAAAAAAAACCAGAATAGATGCTTAGAAATACATTATAAATTTTAACTTATTCTATATTATTGACCTGTTCTAGGATCATAATAAAGTTATGCTCATTCCTTAAGTCACCCCTCAAACAAGTCAGAATAACAGCACGAGAAATTGTTAGAAAGATCATGATAACAGTCGGAACGCAATACTTAGGCATATTATTGGAACATATGACTTTATTACTAACTCGAGGCTTCCAAGTGCACGTACTAGTTGCAACAATACACAATGTTTTAGAAGCTTTGAAAGGAGATTTCAAAGCTGGAGAATTGAACAAGAATCTTCATTACATACTCGAAGTGTGCACAAACGATTTGTTCGGTGCGCTCTCAGAAGAAAAAGAAGTGGATAAATTACACTACAAAACACCAGAAGCTAAACCAAGCAAAAAGAGTTATGTAACACTGATGATCGTGTCACAGAACATAACAGAGAAGTGCTTGATCAATTTACTCTTGCCATTCAAAGAGGTGTTACAGAAACATCACTCAAAGAAAATGGTGTTGAAAGTCCAAGAGGCACTGATGCATATTACCAGTGGTTTAGTCACAAATAAATTCATAGATATCGAATCACTATTTATCTTTCTTCACGGAATAGCTTCGGAGAGCATACCACAGTTTGTGTTGGGTGCTCCTAAAAGAGTTATCAGTGAAGCACAAAGGGAAAAGATGTTGAGAGCTAAACCAGACTGTTTCATCATACCAGAGACACCTAGAAGAAACAAAGAGGCTCAAGCTAGATTAGTAAAAACATCAGAAAAGTCAAACGCTCACGTTTTGGTAGAATTCAGTTTGAATATCCTATATGTTATATTGAAACGTGAAAAGGTTTCAAGAATAGATTGCAGAGCGTTTGTCGATCCAATAGTGCCATTGATAGTTGATGCGCTAAAAAGCGACCATGTAAAAGTGGCGACGGTTGCAATGAAATGTATAGGAACACTGTGGACTATCAGAGTTAGCACGCCTACTTTGGAAGAAATGGTACAGGACATAGCAAAGACGATATTCTCAATACTGCACAAGTACGCGACATTTGAAATTAGTAAACAGAATGATAACTATCACCTGGTGAGAAATTCTTTCAAGGTGAGTTTAAAAATCATACTGTTTAAAACTTAACACAACACTGGAACAGCTTTCAAAACGTATTTCCTGTTCAGCTTACTCTAGCAGTGTGTGTTACCACTGATGTTCGGCCGACCGTACTTAATACTCATAAATAGAGGTAGGAAACTTTGAGAGTAGTTTTTAACTCGCATAGCCTAAACGACTGAACCGATTTTAACGTATTCTTGTCTGCAACCGCATGTATGTATGCGTTGCTATTGCGACATAGAAGCAGAGACTTGTCAATGGATATAGTCTTATAAGTATTGATAAGTTGCATTTCCATTAGTTAGTTCCAAGTTTTCCTAAAAATATTAATAAAAAAATAGATGCTACGCTTCGTAGTGCGGAGGACACGAAAGTGTTAACAAATGAAATGTTAGATCCAAAATGTGTATTATCCCATAGGATTATCCTATTATCATATATGGAGTCGTACAAAATAAACGAGTAGATAAAATCTGCCGAAGTGAAGTTTCAGTTTTGCGTTTTTGTGGTTTGATTCATGTGATTGTTCATTGTATCACAAAGTAAGACTGTTTGATGACAATATTTTCAGGCTGTAACAGTGCTAATTCGCAACGTCAAATACTACACATTAGAGGCAGATCAACTTAAGACCCTTCTGTTATACGCCGAAGAAGACTGCACGAACGACGAACGCCAAGCCAATTCGTTTTCTCTGCTTAAAGCCATATTGGAAGCCAAGCTGGTCTCGAATGAGCTCCATGAGGTTATGGAGAAAATTTCCAAGATCTGTATACTGAGTGAATCTGTAAGAGCTAGGTAAGATCTCTTTTTAAAAATTAACGCAAGTGTTGTGTAGAAATTTACGCTCAAACATCTTAAGGCGGTTCGATTGGCACACTAGCGCTGCCGCCGCCACTTTTTGCAGTTTTGCAAAATGTAGCTTGTTGCTAATGTTATTAAATAACAATTAAACAAAAGTTGTTGCCTCCCTGTATACGCAAAATACTCATTGCTTTTGATTAAAGTCCATAAGAATGAGTAACTTATTTATTTCTATTGGCGGCGCCAATCGAACCACCCTAAGTAAAGAACACTTCTTATTGTAGTCTTTTGAAGAAATACACGTTTGAAAATTTAGTATAAGTCGGCGGCTGATCGTAAAATCAGGCAGATCATGAAATGTCGGGGCATATCATAGAGGGACTCAGAAAAAAAAGATTAGGTCTGTTTAGCATGTCTGATGCCACAGTAGATCTGGGGCTCCGTGGACTTTGTGTTGTGTATGATCTGCGCGATTCCTACGATCGACCGTCGACACATACAATTTCTATCAAAGGCCTTATAAGAAGTGTACATTTTTTTCATTCTGAATCTGAAAAGTAGCAAATGTTAGATGTTACTTATATATAACACCTTTCCCAAAGGCACGTATACAATCGGAGCCAAAAAAAACCGGCCAAGTGCGACTGAGGGTCACACAAACAGAGTTCCGCACCAAAACTTTAACTAAGAACAGAATAAGATCTGTCACTACATACTTTTTTTTAGTTACATAGGGGTCTACTTATTCTGGATAAGAAATTACATTTTTCCTGTAGGAGCAGAAGGACTTTAGATTTTTTCAGATTTGCCTGCAATCTATGCATTCTACCGCATATACTACGATTTTTTCAAGATATTAGGCCCCGTAGTTTCGGAGTTAGGGGGGGGGGAGATAGTCGACTTTAGCCTATTTTTTTAAATAACATCAAAACTTATCTTAAAATTATAAAAAAATGAATTTGAGATATTTACAACAAGCCTTTTCATTTCATATGTCACAATACATTTTGAAAAAAAAATATATACATATTAAAGTTTAAAATTAATTTTACGTTACACGTCCGTCTTTGGGTTACCGACTTACATATGCGCACCAAATTTCAACTCAATCAGTCCAGTAGTTTCCGAGCAAATTGGCTGTGACAGACTGACGGACGGGCAGACAGACACACGAGTGATTATATAAGGGTTTCGTTTTTACTTTTTGAGCTACTGAACCCTAAAAAGTATTAGACTTTCCATACAAAGTTTGTAAATAGTATGGGAAGTCATAAATTCGTTTCAACCTGAATTTTGTATAGGTTCTTTGGCGAAAGTTGTTCAGTTTCATGAGTAGAATATGCCGTTTGCCGCTTTTCAGCAATAAAAAACTCTTTCTTACTGTCCTACTACATGACAACGGTAGGGTATTTGACAATACCATAAAAAAACACTAAATAGCATTTCTCCTAAATAGGCACAAAAAACTTAAATCATCTAATATTTTTATCCAGTTTCAATTTTATTTATATTTATCAAAATCACTTAATTATCCTCAACATAAGATAGCCAGTTCCCCATTGCGTTGGGGAATCTTGGTAAGCCCGCTTCCATCTTCGGCAACATCGTCACTTACCACCAGGTGAGATGTTGTCAAGGGTTTACCAATTGTGAATAAAAAAAAAAAAAAAAAAAAAAAAACATTCGCCTCTAAATTAAATTCCTTAAATTCCTATAAATTAGCCCTTCGATTCATGTCTAAGCCAGCACGATAAAAAAAATATCAAAATGGAGGGCAGGGGAAGGGTTTAATTAAGTAAAATATATGTTCTTACCACCGGAAAAATGTAATAATGAAATATAGTTGTTGAGAATAAAGAAATATGAAAACAGCCTAAAAGACACAAAAATGTTGAAAAAACATCATCATTCATAACAAAGAAAAAATTAAAAGAAAGTAAAATAAAAAGGAAGCGTCGGTGGCTCAACCGGTAACGACTCGGTCCATCTAACCAGAGGTACAGGGTTCAAATCTGGACGGCCAATGTACCAATGAGTTTTTCAAAAACTTACGTACATATCATTACCGATTGCTTTAACGGTGAAGGAAAACATCGTGAGGAAACCTGCACAGGCCTGCGAAGAAACTCGAAGGTTGTGTGTGAAGTCGACCAACCCGCACTGGGCCCGCGTGGTCGACTAAGGCCTAATCGCCCTGATTCAGGGTAGGCTCGAGCCCCTCGGTGGGGACGTATATGAGCTGATATAATAAAAATAAATAAAATAAAAATAGCCATCGTTTTTGGACTCATAGGAATAGCCAGTTCTCCATTGCGTTGGGGAATCTTGGTAAGCCCGCTTCCATCTTCGGCATCATCGTCACTTACCATAAGGTGAGATGATGCCAAGGGCTTACCAATTATAAATAAAAAAAAGTCTCAATGAACACTTGCTAGATAGAAAATGGTAACCTTGACCTGATGCTGCAGGATACCCAACTCCTTTCCACCTTACAGCAAAGGTATCGTGTTTGGGCTCATTGGAATAGTCTCAATGAATAGGTTTTAGATAGAACATGTTAACTTTGACCTGCATACCCAACTCCTCGCCAACTTATAGCAGAGTTATCGTGTTAGGACTCATTGGAATAGTCTTAATGAATTGGTTTTTGATAGAACATGGTAACTTTGACCTGATGCTGCAGCATCTTCTGGAATTAACACAGATACACAACTCCTCGCCAACTTACATCAGAGGTATCGTGTTTGGGATCATTGAAATAGTTTCAATGAATAGGTTTTAGATAGAACATGGTAACCTTGACCTAATGCTGCAGCTTCTCCTGGACCTCCTTACTCCTTACCAACTTACAACAAAGGTATTGTGTTTGGGATACGTCAAGTTTAAAAAGCATGAAATAAAACTGAAATTAAAAATTTTAACCACCGGCCAAAAACCGCTAAGAAGTAGAAAATTGTATGTTTTGGCCCTTTAAGTTTAATTTAAGTAGTTATATTTTGATCTAAGAGTCGTCGCGTAGGGGAACCGCTAAGTTAAAGAAATAAAAACAAAATACAACTGTTTTACTTCACTACAACTAATGTCAAAAAATAAAATTTCACAACTTAGCAATCCCCTTACGCGACGACCTAATCAAAATATAAATACTTATAATGAACTTAAAGGGCCAAAACATATTATTTTCTACTTTATGGCGGTTTTTTGTCGGGGTTTTTTTTTAAATTTTTATGTGATTTTTAAAATTTTAAAAAGTTATGGTTCCACAGTCTTAAATAAAAATGGATTCAGTTATTTAGTGTTGTTAATTACATTATGTGAATACATATTTTTTAAATTAAAATTGATTATTATTTCAGAGACGAGGCCCGCGCCATATTCCTCAGTTACCTGACCCACTACACGCCGGGCAAGCGAATGGACAAGTTTATACAGTTCTTTGTGTCGCAGCTGAATTATGAACTGCAGCACGGCAGGGAGTCCTCGCTCAAGTTTCTGGACATGATCGTCAATAAGCTGCAAATGGTACCTAATGACTAAGTTTGACAAAACTCATAATACATTTTATCGTAAAAGTACTGTTGGGTGTTAGTGGATATGTTTTTTATCGTACAAGTACTGTTGGGTGTTAGTGGATAGGTTTTTTTATCGTACAAGTACTGTTGGGTGGTAGTGGATATGTTTTTTATCGTACAAGTACTGTTGGGTGTTAGTGGATAAGTTTTTTATCGTACAAGTACTGTTGGGTGTTAGTGGATAGATTTTTTTATCGTACAAGTACTGTTGGGTGGTAGTGGATATGTTTTTTATCGTACAAGTACTGTTGGGTGTTAGTGGATATATTTTTTATCGTACTAGTACTGTTGGGTGTTAGTGAATATGTTTCCCGTAAAAACACTCAGCTCTTGCCACTGCCAGAAGTATTCCCCTAAATACTTATGCGGCAGCATCGACGCGAGTGAGTGTTTACACTCAGCCGATTCCTCTGACAAAACCGACAATCGTGGCAATGGCAGCGGCTGCGGCATGAACAGTGGCAGCCTTAGTGACCTATTTACATACTCGCGCTGCCCACTTCCCTGATCACTTTCCTCCCCAGCAGGGCTGAGTGTAAATGCGCCATTTCTCCCACTTACTCAACTGGTGTCACTATTAACTTAGGAGGACTGTGAACACACGGTGAAAAATTAGAATTTTCATACAAAAGCGAAAGCGATTTTCAGCTCTTAAAATTTAACCGATTTAGACTATTTTTTATAGGTTATCAGTCAGAACAAAAGCTAGGTTTATAGGATTAGTTTTTTGAAATTGTTGATTAAAAATAAATAAATAATGGCCAAAATTAGTTTTGTATGAAAACAAGTGAACGACAGTAAAATTGAACTTATTAACTTTATTGAAAAAACAATAACCTATAAACCTAGCTTTTGATCTGACTAACAACCTATCAAAAATTGGCCAAAATCGGTTAACATTTAAAATGTGAAAATCGCTAACGCCGTTTGTAAGAATATTCGCAGCTTCACTGTCCTCTTAAGAGGTTCATCACAAAGGACGATGGAGCTAGCAATTCTAGTTTTCCTACTTGATCGAATCATAAATGAAGAGATCGGTAAGAGAACCAAAGTAAGCGACATAGCTCTCAAATCGCTAAACTCAGTGGCAGTAAGCAAAGTTCCCGAGAGACGAACGTGCAGCGTTGGCAGGCTTCTCATTTAGTGGACCAACGACCTGGTGAAGGTCGTTGGAAGCCGCCGCTGGATGCGGGCAGCGCAAGACAGGTCTTTGTGGAAATCCTTGGGGGAGGCCTTTGTACAGCAGCCGATGTACTTCGACTGTGTGATGAGGTTTTTTTTTTATTAAAAATTTGAGTGCGTTTGACTATATTTCACCTGACGGGGGAAATTAACGTCCCCCACTGCTGGGTCGCGGGCTTCTTTCTATATCTTGGGGGAGATTAGGTCAAACTCTACTTACGGGGCCAAGTCCGGAACAAACCCCTCGTCAATTTTTTTAGACTACCCATATGACCTCTGACATGGCTTAACGATTGCCCTCTAATGATAGCAGCCTGCAAGACAAATGTCTCTAGCAGCACCTAACAGTCAAACCCATCCCAGTTATGACCGTATTTGTAGTAAGTTAAGCTGCATGATGTCGTCATCATATCAGCTCATATACGTCCCCACCGAGGGGCTCGAGCCTCCCCTGAATTAGAGCGATCGGGCCATAGTCGACCTCGCGGGCCCAGTGCGGGTTGGTCGACTTCACACACAACCTGCGAGTTTCTCCGCAGGCGTGTGCAGGTTTCCTCACGATGTTTTCCTTCACCGGAAGAGCGTCGGATAAACGTACATATGAAATACGTAACGTACAAATGACGTGGCAGGATTCGAACCACGACCTCCGGGAAAGGAGGCGGCGGCCCTAGCCTTTACGCCACCGACGCTCTTGTATCCATTGCTCTTGATTTATCCATAATCTTTTCTGATTATTCCAGTCCCAACTAACAAAGCAAGCGGACTACTTGCTCCTATCTCTAGGCGCGTGCATGCTGAACGACAGTGCGCCCGAGTGTCGTCAGGCCGCCGCCAACTGTATAGAAGCGATGCTCAAGCGGCTCCCTGCACTAGAACGAAACAAACTCTTTGAAATTGTGCTGACTTTCTTCCAGGACAATCAGGTGAGTTTTTGTTATGATTGATACAAGTATCTATTCAAGAACAGATGACCATTGGGGCAGTAAAGCTCTCGAGTGGAGAACGCGCACCGGAAGACGTAGCGTAGGATGGTCTCACACTCGATGGACCGACGACCTGCTGAAGGTCGCGGGAAGCCGCGTTATTCGGGCAGCGCAGGACCAGTCGTTGTGGAAATCTTAGAGGGAGGCCTTTGTCCAGCAGTAGACAGAGTAGACTTCTTTCTGCTAAGATGACGATGATGATAATGATGCAGTATGCTGCTAAAGTTTGTCTAGCTTGTGATTTTGGTGACCTGATGATTTCGAATCGGCCCAGCAATTAGAAACTGACCACTGGCCCACCGGGTCAGTCAAAATAATAATGTAGGTCACCACTGTATGGGAAATCCGTTTTTTGCTCTATTTCGTACTATACACGTATTTATCTCCCTGTAACTTGATTAGAATCACTGTTTCAGTATTTGGTACACATCGTTGTGTGTAACTGTCGCAGCCAAATTATAAAAAAATACCCTCCTTTTGACAATTGGGTAATAAGCCGTTTTATAAGAGGGCTACTCGCTTTGTAAACTAAATTAACAAAAATAAGCCGAGTGACACTAAACATGCTCAACTAAGCTAACCGTCTGTCGGCAAAGTATATACTCGTACTACGAGTAGCTGTCCCGGCGAACCTCGTACCAACTTACACTACACTACACACCCCACCCTACTCTACCCTTTACTACCCTACCCTACACTAAACTACACTACACTACACTACCCTACGCTACCCTACACTACACTATACTATACTACACTACACTACCCTACCCTACATAAGAACTTTATCCTGACAATAATGTACTCAACAAAAAAAGAATTAGCGAAATCTAGATACCATGGATATCTAAAAACCTATATACCGACTGCAGCGCCATCTACCGGGCTGATTTGTGAATCTAAACCATCCACGGCGCCACCCAAACGGGTACAAAAAAATTCATTATAATCGGTCCAGTCGTTTAGGAGGAGTTCAGTGACATACACACACGTACATTCCCTCTCGTATATCTACAAGATACGCTAAACTGCCAGGTTTATGATATAGCGTCCACACAGCAAGGTCATATAGTGAGGGCCGCTATTCCTGCCAACACCATAAGGTGAAGACAAGGACCAGTTACGGTAGGTCTTGCCGCCAAGACGCTTGTCCTGGTACTCTGCAAGGCGAGTGCCTCGTGGAAGAGAACCACTACCTACTGTCCAGGTAGGTCGATTCTACACACGTACAGTAGAATTATATTAAGAAAATTGGTGTGAGTCCCGTTAACTGAGGGTTCTACACGTCATAATGAACTACTTTCCCCAAGGAACCCATAGTCAATTCTCAAAAAAAAATTTGGACCCTCCATACTAAAATGCACAAAATCGATCGATCAGCTGATCGCCTTGTATGAAGAGTAAACATTTTTTTTTACGTTTTCAGCAAAGTCGTAGAACAAAAGTTGTTCAGTATGATGAGTAGAAGCCCCAGTTAACGGGACCTACACCAATTTTGTTACATCCTGTACCCTGTATAAAGATATTAGTACTAGTATACCGTATGGTCACTCCCTGGCGCTCTCTAGATTCCGACCTCACCCCCTCGACCTGGTTATAGTTTGGTTTTCGAACGTATAGGATTTCGCCGTGATTTTGTTTGCTCCGTCATTTGTTTTTAGAAATGTCCTTTCACGATCGTTGTATGCAGTGTCCGAGGTGTACTGTCGGTCGGACTTGGTTTTATTGTACGCTGACCCGTGGACCCGGTGATTCGACCCATTGTCATTTTATTTCTCTATAGACCCAGTTTCTTTTTTAGTAACTGTCAGATCCGACAGTTGAGAAACTCTAGTCCAGTTGAGAATCCGTCCAGCTGGTATGTAATGGATCTACAGAAAAATAAAATTACTCATGTACACATCAATGGGTTGAATTCCACGGGTAAACGCCTTTAATTCGAAGTTACGTTAGTACAAAGCGGCTAGCCTGTTTTTCATCATCATCATTATATTAGCTCATATACGTCCCCACCGAGGGGCTCGAGCCTACCCTAAATTAGGGCGATCGGGCCTTAGTCTACCACGCGGGCCAAGTTCAGTTATTCTGTTTGTAAAAACGGCTAATTTTATAATTTGGCTGCGTCTATTCTCACCCTGTTATTAGACTAAAAACTATGGAAATGTAGACGAGTTTGTTTTATTTAATCGTATGGCTCGTCGTGTAGTCGTCACAAAACTGTTCCTAAGTTCTTCACCCAGTCGGTGGCGTCGTTCCGAACAAGGGTGAACAAGTCTGTAGGGTCACCGGGGTACTTCTTGATTGGGCATTCCCTGATGATGTGGTTTATTATCTGCACCGGAGCTCGACAGTCGTAGGCGCATTTAGACGAATAATTTGTTTCTTTTTCCAGCCTGTCCATTTCGAGCTAGCCGCTCAGCTGAGCATACGTTTCGTGAACATCGAACAAGACGATTTCAAAAATCGTCTCCCAACCGTCCTAACTCAAGTCATCAGCAAAATCTTGCTCCTTAGCAACGACGTCACTGAAGGTAGATTCGTCAAAATCAACCTTATTCAAGCTGACAATAAGACTGATGAGGAAAAACAGAGCGAGAAGGACCATAGTTTGATACAGATACTAAACTTAGTAGACAAGATTACAGTACATTGCGCGGCTAGTATGACGAATAAGAAACACGTAAGTGATTATGATGAAATAGCGCAGCAATGTCAAGCGTTGTTAGCATATCCTCATGCTTGGGTCAGGTTAAGAGCTGCGAAGATTTTAGGAGCAATTTTATCTGTGGTAGACGTTGAAGAATTAGAAACATCAATGAAAGCGGAGGATGAAACTGAAAGAGGATTTATTTACTATGAAACAGAAACTGCATTTAGAAGTCTAATTCTAGATTTATGTGCGCAATATACGCCTACTGTACCTAAAGAAATGGCTGATCAGGTAATTTCATAGAAAGTTTCAAAAACAAAAGTTTAACCTTCGATCCGGAATACCTAGTTTTAATCTTTAAATCAATATTTTAGGTCACAGCGGTACTGTTCCAAATACTAAAAATAGTACATTCAATGAAGAGTTTCAAAGTATCAAATAAGAAAGAATATGTCGAGGATGCTGACGGTAAGGAAGGAACAGCGAAAATCAACATTAGATGGATTCTATTTAAGTTGAGAAGAGCCGTCAACGCGGAAGTGGCGAGAGCACCGACTTCTATGAACATAGTGAGTATGAATATTTTAGCAGAACTCTTTTATGATGATACACGGTTAGCATGAGCACATATAACACGTTTATTTTTTTACCACAATCACACAAAATAATAAATACATAAATGTCCAAATATAATAAATTTAAAACATAGCAAAATGATACACGATTAGCATGAGCACGTCGAACACGTTTATTTTTTACTACAATCAAAATAATAAATACATAAATGTCCAAATTTAACAAATTGAAAACATAGCAAAACGATACATGGTTACCATGAGTACGTGGAACACGTTTATTTTTTACTACAGTAACACAAAATAATAAGAACATAAATGTCCAAATTTAATAAATTGAAAACGTAGCAAAACGAAAAATAGCGAAAAGCTTAAAAAAACATTAGGCACAAGGTTTTATTTGAAAAGGGTTACAGTTTTACAAATAAAGCCTAGTATAAATTAGCTCGATACTAGATACAGAATGAATTAATAAAACAATGGTAATTATTACAATACAATTATCCGGTAAACACATTACATCGGTAAATACGTTACATCCTGTGGAATACTTGGAATGCTGACAGGGCCGCCTAGTTACTTTAATGCCTTGTGCAATGTTGCATAGCAACTGCAGTGCCAGCTCTTTACCTACTAGCAAATACTATAACTCAGTAGTAAAAGTCCGCAACAGATGCATGTAAGAAAAAACACTATAGGATAGATAAAAATGCAAGAGTGATGATGTGTGTACGAGTCCATCCTTGTCTTATCTATAGATAAGCTATAGCTTTGACCCTTTCGGTCGCCGACCATGTCCGCGTGTCTGTTGCAGTCTTTATTCTGCCACAATCCAAGGACTGTGACAATAAGTAAAACTTTTTTTGCCGTATCTGATGCCGTCACTTTTTTGGCTCTTTGGGCGTTAGGACGAGGAAAATGTTGACAACATTCCACAAAACATTCTGAAACAAACAAAGCGGTCTTATTCCTCCCAGAGAATAGTTCATTAAGGCCCTAACAAGGGTCAAATCACAATATTCAATTCAAATTTTTGAAAGACTGCGTAAAGCTACCACTGTGGAAAAAATATGTTATATATTTGACGTAATAAAAAAACCGGCCAAGTGCGAATCAGACTAGCAGTCCGAGGGTTCCGTACTATCACACCTCTCCATGCAACTACATAGTATAATAACAGTGATACCTATTCACCAGGGGTGGTGTGTAATTGTTGAGCGCTGGAGCGGTGAACTCTCACATATAGTGATGTTTTCTAATAATTATTATTCCACTTTACAGTAGGTATTTAAATACGCATGACACAAAGAACAATACTATGTAACATAATATGTAAAAATGTTCCATATGAAATTTGTACGTTGGAACGAAAGAGAAGTAGCTATCTAGGTTCATACGCGTGAGACGCTACGGAACATCGCTCCAGCCGTAGTCGATTTCAGCCGAGATGCACCGAATATAATCGAACCGCGCGGTCCAGTAAGTATAGAAGCGCAAAGTAAGTAAGTATATAGCGCAGTAAGCTTAGAAGCGCTGTGAACGTTCCCTGCAACATTAGAGGCTCATTATTTTTTTCAATATGCATGAGCGTGCAGCCCTTTTTTCATTCAGCTTTAGTGCTTCAAGCAAAGTATATATTATATTAGTACTAACTTGAAGTGCTGCCGCCTTCTCATGCCATTTGAATATTGAAAGAACTGAGATGTTTTGCTTGTTTACATACTGTTGAAGTCTTGGTGAAGTGAAAAAATAAAACTGTTTAAGTGTAAATTGTTTTTTGTGCTAATTTATTATAAAGGTTAGTGTCCAATTTCTGATAGTAAAAATAAATATTGACGGAGACTGGGAGTGAACCCCCAGTGGGCCTTAGCCCACTAACCGCCACTGCTGTTCACATTACAAATAAAAGACATCAACGCGAGCAGCAAAGATATACTTTTTTGTATTCAGTTCGGACTCCTTAGCTCGAGTACAACTCAAACTTGGCCGACTTTTATTATTTGTTGTTTTACTTCAGTGTTAGTGCTATCATCGCACTAAGTTTCACGTTTGTGTGTATTACCGTTTTACGATAGAGCTAAATCAAAAATACAAATAAAGACCTATAAAATCCGTTTTTTTTGTATGGAACCCCTCTTATTATTTCACTTTTTTCAAATTTTTAGTATTTTTAGTAATAGCGGCATGAGAAATACACATTCTGTGGAAATTTCAACTTTCTACCTTTTACTGTTCATGAAATACAGCCCGCTAGTGACAGACGGACGGACAGACAGCGGAGGCTTAGTAAAAGGTTCCCGTTGGTCACCCTTTAGTTGTACGACCCCTGCAAACGATATAATTGAATACAATTATAAAAATATTAACACTTTTGATGTAAAAAATATTCTTTAGACTCAGTTTTTATCAAATTTTCTCGGTAACAAACAGTTTATGTTAAATTAAACCAACACACAAAAATCGGCAAATTGGACACCTTCTTTTTTTAATCGAACATATTTTTTAAACATATTCGAAAGTTAAGAAAAGTAATAAAAACATGTAAAAATTGAGAATCTGGCGTTCGGTCTCAACGTAACCGCCGCGTTGAAGCCCGCATTGATTTGAACTTAAATGAATAGTGTTACGTTCGATAATTGTTAATTCTTTTATCACGGATCGACCTGCTCAAATTTAGTCGTCTTACATATGGTTAACATATCGTTGTTATGAACTTATATTAGAGTAGTTTTGTAGGAATTCAGCAGCGTTTGCTAATTTGTTTTCTAATCAAACCGTCTCTTACAGCGCACATCAATCTTCACAATGTGGCTGCACCTACTAAGTTCGTTCAGCGACGAAGATGTCCACTCCACCGTCGACGTCCTCATAACGCCTATAGTTCGCGAACTGTCCACTGGTGACGCGGCTGCGCCAGCGTCGCCCGCTAAGCAACTCGCCAGTCGACTTGGAAAAAAACTTAGAAGGAGAATAGGAGAGATAGAGTTTAGTAAGCTGATGGCTGAGGCGCAGACCAAGTTGAATATCAAGAGGGCTGAGAGGAAAAAGGTAAGACAATTAAACGAACTGGATTTTTTGGCTGTAAGTCAGCATCGTCTGCCGATAGCTATCTAACTTTTTACCGAATTTAAAAACTTGAAAGAAGCTTAGAAGACCGATAGGAGTATAGAGTTTAGCAAGCTGATGGCTAAGGCGCAGATCATGTTTTACCTCAAAAGGCTGAGAGGAAAAAAGTTAGGAAAGTAGGTACATAGTTTATAAGACTGTAGGTAAGTCTGCATCATCGAGAGTTTGTAAACTGTCCGCGCAAAGCGGTTATAAAAATTTGGTCGATAATTTTCAGAATATTGAGGGTACCTCTCATACAAAAAAGGGATCTCTAAAATCGCGCTAAGGACTACAAATTTTAGTCATCCATAAAACACTTATTTGACCTAAAAATGTTATCTGGGAAAACTCTAAAATATCATGCCGTATAAAAACAGTTTTAAAGTTTTTTTTTTCCAAAATGGCACTTGCTTCATTTACCAACTTTACGCATTTGAGAAAAAATTACTAGCGCCTTCACGAGAAGGTATGTTCTCCGTAGGGTGTTCAGTATATTTTTTGTACTAATTGAAAACAATAGCCAAATGCACTGAATTATTGGAACGAAAACAAAAACCGAATAAAAATAGGTATGACACCCTGAGTTGGGATTTGTGTGGTTATACGTACCTGTACCAGATACGTTACATGCTGGATATCTCATTTCAGTGCTGGAACAAGTTTCAGAAAACCCCAAGTTGATTTATTTTAAATTAAAAATGAGTTTGACTACATCTCACCTGATAAAAAGTGATGATGTAGTCGAGGATGGTACACCCAAACTCAAATAATGCCTATTCATTCTCGCCTTGAACGTCCGTAAACTACTAAAGCCAGGAAATACAGATGCAGGCAAGGAGTTCTACTCCATCGCTGTCCGCATAGTAAATGAGGAAGCCTAACGCTTCGTGCGAATTGGCTGAATACCAAAACAAAGGGGTGCAAATATTATAAAATAATGGTGATAGTACTGTCTAGGTTACATTTTCCGGTGTGCGATCACCACTAGAGAACTCTACTGCCCCAACGGCCATCTGTTAGGCAGGCCTCCCACTCAGTGGACTGATGACCTGGTGAAGATCGCGGAAAGCCATTGGGTGCGGGCATTGCTGGACCGGTCGTGGTGGAAATCCTTGGGGAGACCTTTTTTCAGCAGTGGACGTCTTTCGGCTTATATGATGATGATGAGATGGTGATAAGTGGTAGAATTAAAGACCTTTAATGCAAGATCCGACTGGACGGGTACCACTGCATTGCTGTGTACTTGCCGCCAAGCAGCTTACTGTGTTCCGAGGAGATGGCCAGCAAAATTACTGGTATACGATGCATTCCATCACAGTCTACGAGGGTCGACAAAGTACTGAGGACTCTCCTAGCTCACTACGAATTATCTATATTATTTAATAAAGTTTGTTTTTTAAGAGCTAGTCTCCGAAACATTAATCCCATTTCAAAAATGATTTCACCAACATTTAGAATGGACCTTCAGGATCGACACAAGCTAAAAAAAGTTTGCGCATCCTCGATTGCCTTCGATATCCATGCGGACAAAGCCGCGCGCAACAGCTCGTCATATTATACAGGGTGTAACAAAATTGGTGTAGGATCCGTAAACTAGGGGTTCTACTAATCGTACTGAACAACCTTCCCCAAATAACCCATAGTACACTCTCTAAAAAAATATTTAGACCCTCTATACAAAAATGCACAAAATTAATTTTTTTTTGCGTTTTCAGTAAAGTCGTAGAACAAAAGTATGATAAGTAGAAGCCCCAGTTAACGGGACCTACACCAATTTTGTTACAGCCTGTATAACACTGTGCCCCTGGCACACCTCGGTCACTGGCGATCAAATGTATGAAACAAAAGCGCTCTTACGCACACAGTCTAAGCTCGTGTAGGTGAACGCGTACCATGTTTGTGTGAGTGAGATAAGACGTGATAGGATTGCTGGGAGATATCTGAGCGGGCGGGGGTGGGCGGCACTTTCAACGGGAGGCAGGGAGTGACCATACTGTAGGTAGTACTCTTTATTATACTGTGCCCCTGGTGTAACAGTCGTTTATAGGTGGCGGCTGGCAGCCACTTGCCACTTGGACCGACAGTCTTTTGCGACGTTTATAATAAAAACCGGCCAAGTACAAAAAGGACTCGCACAAAAAAGTAAAAAAGCATGTTACCTGTGTAAAGGCCCCCTTTAATTTTTAATTAACAGTTTCACTGCCGGGTTGCCCGACCGGGGCGATGGCGTATGCCATATTAGTTTCAATTAACTTTGAATATGATAGAATACATACTAAAAAAATAATAAAAAAATTACGAAAATTCAAGCACAATGCCGGCCTACATATAGGCTTTGAGCCCAGTGCCGGCCTCGTACTGAACTAAGGAATTTACTTAGCTAATGAATGACTGCGTGCGTGGTCGGCACTGAACCTGTATTTCATATGTACGTTTATCGGACGCTCTTATACGGTCAAGGAAAACATCGTGAGGAAACCTGCACACGCCTGCGAAGAAACTCGAAAGTTGTGTGTGAAGTCGACTAGTCCGCACTGGGCCTGCGTGGTCGACTAAGGCCCGATCACCCTAACTCCGGGTAGGCTCGAGCCCCTCGGTGGGGACGTATATGAGCTGATGTGATGATGTGAGGGATACACACTCCTTAAAAATTTCAACTATCTACTTATTAGGGTTCATGAAGTACAGCCCGCTGACAGACAGACAGACGGACGGACAGATGAGGCTTAGTAATAGGCTTCCCCTTGGCAGCCTTTCGGTCCAGGACTCAATAATATCTTTATGAATCGTTTTCTATTCTAATTGAAACATTACTTTCTTCCGTCAGGTATACCTCCAAGAGAAAGTGAACAACCCTGAGGTGGCGGCCAAAAGGAAACTTCAGCTAAAAGAGAAGAAGAAACAAGCTAAGAAGATTAAACTGGAGATGCTTCACGGCAAGAGACCGCGTGGTAAAAAGAGGAAGGCAGAAGACGTAGATCTCGAGGACCAGCTGTTGAATGGCGAATGAGGGTTGTCAGTCAGTGCTGTCAACTTATTGAAATTCGCTCCACATCTAGCGTTGTACTGTTAAATTAAAAAATAAAATACATACTGTTAAATGTTAAATTTAGCGCTTTTTAATTTGTTTCTTTTAGAACTGTCTAGCGCTTTATCGCTGTGAATAGTTGGCAGCACAGTTATATCGGGCCGTATTAAGGGACCGGTCATAACCTTGAGTGGCAGCGGCGGCGAAAATGCAAAATACCTATGAGAAATATCATTTGTACGTCAAGAGGCCATGTAGAAGGAAAAGGAATTCGGAAGACACGGAGTTTAGGCTAGCTGTTGAATGGCGAATGGTATATAGGTATAAAGCAAAATGTTTGTCCATCTCGCTCTTGTACCATGCCATCCCGCTTAGAAAACACAGCGGGCGCCGGTGGACTTTTTATTGAATAAGGGAAAATGAAAAAACTTGAAATAAAATAGTAGGAGTAGTCTTCGGTCATCTTCAAAAGTAGACAGGTATACATTAATGTAATTTCAGAGGTATCTGTTATTTATTTTCTTACGAAAATTACAAGCACGTGTTTTTGCTAGTCAGCACTCAATCAGACAGGAATTTAAATTTATAAATGAGCCATGATTAAGGTAAATCATTTATAATTTTTTTTATTTTGCTTTATACCCCCTCAGGGTAGGCTCGAGCCCCTCGGTGGGGACGTATATGAGCTGTAATGATGATGATGATACCCCCTCTTAAGGGTTATCTAGTAATTATAAGAAAATGGCTGCTAAAATTATGAATAATGCCCAAAGCCTTGATATTTTCTTTAATACATTGTAAAATAGCGTAGATATCAATAGTAAGTATATAAATTACAATATTTTAATATCTGCTTGTTCAGAAGGAATATGTTATTGTAACATATTTGAAAACTGTATTAGCATAAAATATTCTTTCTGAAAAAGCAGACATATAATACTGTAGAATATGCTAATGTACTCGTACTGTTCATATCTACGCTATCATACAATAACTTAAGGCGGTTCGAAAACATTTAAAATTAAAGTGGCCACTTTTAGCAGTTTTGCAATGTTTAACTTGTTGCTAATATTTACTGTTATAAAATAAACAATAGTTGTTACCCACCTATATGCGCAAAATACGATTTATATCGATTTAAGTCCATCATCATCATCATATCAGCCGAAAGACTGCCACTGTTGGACAAAAGTTCAGACTGTAAATATGAGTAATTTATTTATATTGGCGACTCTAGTGTGTTTGTCGAACCGACTTAACGGATTGTTCGTAGTTTTAGTCGTCATTTTCTCATCACTAGAGAACACATTAAGGGTCTGGCTCACCTTGACCGTGAGAGGCAGCGGCAGCAAAACTTAACCTAAGCATCGCGGTAAAGTCGTGGCATCCTACGAACATTCCCATGCATTAGTTTTGTCGCTGCCGCTGTCGCCCGAGTTTGTGACCTGACCCTAACAAAGAAATCGAAGAAGCGGCAGCGATGACGGTCTACAATAATACTCGCTTCCACTCCGAATTATGTTTGTAACGGTTAAAATAGATGTTGGCTCCGGCGCGGCAAAAATACTTCTATAGAAATACAATGAGCGTTTTTCTTCTTTTGGTTCCCTACCACGCCAAGGGATGGCGACAGGGTCGTTCTTTGATTCACTTTCCTATTTGCGTATGGCCTTTCTGCCATTTGTATTTAAACTTATCCCGCGCAGTGTAGCCAGGTATAAAACTAAAAACTACCATAAAACGAATTTCATCTACGTAACCTATAATTTAATGGTTTTTAGTCATTAAAAGCAAGATTTCTAAATTTCCTTTGTTATTATTTTTTAGTGTAAAAAAACTTTTGTTAATATTGTTTTCACAATTTTTTTTAAGAAAAAGTTTTTGTTTTACAATATGTGGTATAAAATGTAAGATCGATCATAGCGACATCTAGTGAGCATAGTAGAACTTGCAAGAAAAATGGTGTACTAAATATAATACAAGACCTTTTTGCCGCGCCCGGGGTACTTTCATTGTAGAGAGGAGAGACCTAGATAGAAGTTATTACTTTTGAGCCATGCATGAGAGAGAGAGGAGATAAAGATTGGTCAGAAAGGAGAACACCCAAGCTCCATAGAAAATTACCCAAGTCCCGGCGCAGAAGAAACGTATCTCAGTTATTTGTGTATTTTATGTAAAATATTTTTTGATAGGTGTGATTGCCGCAAGAAGTGGCTAAGATAAAATAATTGCTTTTAGATTATTATCAGGCATAAATTTAAAATTATACTTTGTTGAACATATCGACTCCAAAATGGAAAAAAAAGACGTGTGGCACTCGGGGACTGCCGCGGTAAAGCTATTACATAGCATTTTTATCAACTTATGCAATTATAATTATTTACCATCGCGACCACCATCGCGACCACCATCACGAGCACCATTGCGATCACCATCGCGACCATCATTGCGACCACCATCGCGACCACCATCGCGACCACCATCGCAACCACCATCACCACCACCATCACCATCATCATGATGGATAGATAGATGGCACTGTAAGTTTTTTAGAACTCAATATAATTTTTTTTGGGGTGTCTGGTTTTTTTCAGTCCCCTCAAAGCCCGCGATAAAAGCTATACTTACAATAGCTTAAAATACGAGTGTGCTTTAGACCACACGACTGAAGTAAAACTTCTTTAGCTCCATCAATATATGTTTGAAAGTAAATACTTAGTCTTCAGAAAATAATCAAATCTTTTTTGTCATATGGAGGTATATACAGTTTATGAAAAGAGTTTTATTATTCTCCGAAAATGATCAAATCTTCTTATATGTTTGTTTTGACAACCGATATTGTTGCCATGGCAACCATTCTTATATGTTTGTTTTGACAACCGATATTGTTGCCATGGCAGCTGAGCGTGAGGTTTTTCTTCGTTACGGAATTTCTGGATTCGGTCCCCGCGCTCAAAGCCTGCGATAAAATCTATGCAATAGCTTAAAAAAAAATCGAAACATAAATCGCACAGAACACAACGAAACGAAAGCTATGCCTGAAAATAATAACATAGCATTTTTTTTACGTTAGCCACTTCTTGCGGGAATGACACATATAAATTTATTTTTCTAATAAAATACACTAAATTTTGAGATCTTTCTTTTGCGCCGGGCCTTGGGCTTTTTTGAGTGTTCTCCTTTTATAATGATTAAGAGATTGCAGATTATAAATCTTTTTTGTTTTTATTACTCTTACTATGAGAAATGTTGATGGTGATTGGAAGTTAGGGTCTTTATGTAAAGATCCTCCTCCGTTTTTTCCTCGGTTAAAAAGCGTCCGCGGCTCGCGTCTCTTATGCCATGGAGTAGGGCGCGCGGCAGCGGGCGCTTCTTATGAATAATATAAAATTTACGCTCTTTAGTGACTGACTTGACTCTGTGACGCTGTCAAAATGATTCTGTAACAGCAAAAATATTTTAATGGCAAACAAATGATTTTAACTACTGTTAACTAATATATGTAGTAGGTAACTATTCGTTAGATAGAGAGCCATACATTGTTTTCAATTACTTTATCTGTTTTTATCTGCTTAGTACAGATTTGTAAATATATATATGATAAAGGATATTTAATAAATAGGTATATGATATTTAAATAAATAAATTTTTTAATGGTTTTTTTTTGTTTACTTAATTTTGTTTTATTATTGCTCGGGAAATCAATAAAACACAGTCTAAACAAATAAATAAATATGGCTTTATACTTTGAAAATAGGTACAAAATAATTATAATTATTATTACTTACAAAATAACATTCGTGAAAATAAAGTCACAACTATACAATACAACATCACGATTTTGCAGTAATATAATTTTATAGGCATACGTCTAATTGAAGAATAGTTTAAAGTCTTTACAGTAACATTTACAATAGTTATTGGATGTGTTTATAGAAGAGCTTCATTTAAAGTTTTGCGAGCAGTGAGTTAACTTCAGTAGCTAGTTTATTAGTGCATCAAATGGTACATAGTTTGATCCTACCTACGTAAAGCCTGCAGCAAATCGAAACACAGATTTAAGGCTCCATTTACACGAACGATATCTGTCTAAACGTGACGGTAGCAAGGTTCCTAGTAGTTTCTGAGGTATTTCCTAATGATTTTCACAACTAAAACCAAAGTTATTCCGCCATTACAATTTTTTTTTAACATATTTTTACAGTGTTTGAGGTAACGGTAACAGTAACGGGTCGACACTTTCCCAAATTCGCTACTTTAGTTTATCCGCTATCTTTCCCTTATTTGACATTTTAGTTCTTTCACTACTTTCCCTAATTCGACACTTTTTTGAATTCGGCACGTCCTAATGGACACTTTCCTATTTTTGAGTCCTGTAACTTTTTGTAATCGTGTTCAAAATAGGTAGTCATTCTAAGACATGCAGCCTAGTCTGTCACGAGGAAATGGCGGTCAAACTTAGCAAGACCATCGTGTGGACTCGTTACAATACCCATTCACATGAGAACGTGTCGTTGCCATCTTTGTCTTCTTGCGGTCCAAATTACGTGTTCTTGTTCTAGCCTATGGATGGACCCTAAGGTCACCTGTCGTTGGCATAAGGTACCTAAACTAAAGTGAGTTTTCCCACATAAGTTCAGACAAATTATTTAGTCGTCCTTGTAGTGTCTGTGTAAATGGAGCCTTTAGACTTTAAATGTTACCTACTAAATCCTTTAAAATAGTATTGAATACTCTAGCTATTTTATATTCATTGAATTGTTTTTTTTTGCGTTCTAACTAAAACAACTCAGCACCATCATTGTATATTTTTTAAGAAAGTTCATTTTTATCTTTATACCTACGTAGTAGGTACAATTTTTTCTGAAACTACAGGTACATATCGCTCATTTGGTACTACAATGACGAAATTAAGGTTTTTATCAAAAATGAGTTAAGTATGTCAAACGATATATTTAGGTTGGTTACTTTCGGGGTAAAATCGACGGCAATGTATTTTCATAAACTGCGGCTAGATGGCGTTGACGTCATTGTTACTTTTATACCAAAACGCAAGTATTCTACAGCTACAACGGCGATTTAGTCAGTTGTGCGGGGGGACAACGACGGCAAGGTAAATATGACATCACTTTTATCCCCTCCTGGCGGAACAACGACGACAATGCTTAATTTTGTCGTTGTTTCCGTAAAGTGAGGACTTATTTTGTGTGCAACAATGACGAGAATATAAATGTGACATTTGTTTTATCTGCACTTGGCGGAACAGCGACGACAATGCTTAGTTTCGTCGTTGTTTCCATGAAGTTATTTTGTGTGCAGCAATGACCAAAAGATAAATGTGTCATTTTTTTTATCTCCACTCGGCGGAACAGCGACAAAAAAGCGTAGTTACGTTGATATTTCCCCAGATATTATATTTATTTTGCGGGAAAACGACGATAATGTAAATTATGAATTATGGAATATACAACTTCTTAATTTTTTCTCAATTTTTTTTGGGCAATTTATTTTTGAGGTCGGTACCAGCACACAGCTACTTTCGTATCAAATGTTTTAGATTCGATGGCATTGCTGACACCGACCTCAGAAAAAAATTTTAGGCCCCTAATTTAATTCGTACCTAGTTTGATTTCGTTATTGTTGGTTAATGTCGTGTATCTAAGTAAATAATATTATTTCATTTCATACTTTTGAGTGAATTTCATTTTGAAGTCGGTTTTTAAGTTTTTTAAACTTTTATTTTTATTTTATTTATTTTTAGTGATAATTCTATCTATCTAACGTTATACCCAATCACCCCACTCGCCAATAGGAACCATTAAATCATAAAGCATGTGTTTCATTAAAAGATACAGATTCCTGTAGCTTCCATCATCATCTTAACAGAATGAAAGTTAAGGAGTTAAATCTTCCATCATCAGCTCATCTGAATAATCTGAAAGAATACAACTATCGGTCTATACTTACCGTGTCTACGCAAAATATTTGAAGAATTATCCTCCATCTCCTAACCGTTAAGGAGTTGTACCTTCCTTCATCAGCTCCTCAACATGAGATGATGACTAATAGACGCCAAAACTTGAATAGTTTTAGGAAATACATGCAACACGTAATATGTGCCTATAAAATTTGAGGGTTGTTCTCGATTTCCCTGAGATCCAATCCTCAGATCCTGATTTGGTGACAATGGGACCCCCTCGGGAGTATACTCTTTCGAATAAAAAAATAATTTTGAAAATCGGTTCACAATCAGCGGAGATATCGCGTAACCAAACATACAAAAAAAAACATGCAGTCGAATTGAGAAACTCCTCCTTTTTGAAGTCGGTTGATAATGTATGTAAGTAAAACTCTTGAAAATTGCTTCTAATCGAGAAGTTGAGATTGTTTAAGCTTAAGTGAAATTAATCTTAGTAATACGACTGCAAGTTGATTAAGTGAAAGTGACGGCAAATTTTATATAAGTTTTATACGAGGTACCAAAAAATATTAACAGTGACGGATGATTAAAAATAATGGTTAGCTTTTGTCAACTAAATACTTAATTTCGTCATAATTTATGAGTGTGTTAAGAATTTTAGTTGTAATTGAATCTGTTTTTTAGTTTTTTATAATGAGGAAAGAGAGGGTCCCTATTGTTGTTATTTATACGACTGATAGTTGAATAAATTCAAGCGACTGCGTTTTTCAAAATGTGATTTTCTGGTTAACTAAGTATTGTAGAAGTTACCAAATGAATAATTAAAAATGATTAAAAAAAACTGTTTGCTTCTGTAACCTTATATTGAGTTTTGTATGAAAGCATTACATATAATTAAAAGAATCCTGGTGGAACAATGACAAAATTGGGGGTGTCGCTCTAGTTTTGTTTTAATAAAAGAGATATTTATATAGATAAACGGTTGACATAGACTACTCATAAAACTATAATACTTATGTCATGTTTTAAGTCTAAAATCATACAATAGTGATATATTTAAAGGTCATTAACTGGATGATGAAAGTTGAATTTTTTTTAAATCGCTCTCCTGTAAAGTTACAAAAAGTGCATTTACGTCATTGTAGTACCAAATGAGCGATATGATTCTTAAATTTCGCAATGATTCTAATTGGAAATTGTCATGCAGCTGGATACCCAGAACAGCTGAAACCATTGCGATCCTAAAGGTGCTTAACCACATGCTATCTGCTAGGATGAGATAAGATGAAAGAGAATTGAAATCTAGCCGGCTCTTCTACACCTGCTATGCTAGATGAGCGAGCATTGACATCTATAGCCGGCCCTTCTCCACCGGCTATGCTAGGTTGAGATGAGATGAGCGAGAATTGAAATCTAGCCGGCCGTCGTGCACCAAAGATTTCCATCGCACTATAATCTTGCGATGTTCATCGCTATCAATTGCACGAATTGTGTTTAGTTTGCCGCGTTATAAAACATTCTATGCACATAGCAATAAGGTTTAATTTTATACCAACAAATATTACAATTCTCGCCTCGCACATCCTCCCTCATCCAGACCATATAACTGAAGATGCGCTAGAATGCAATTGAAATTTTGCCATACAAGTTTCAATTCTCGCTCAGCTCGTCCAAGCATAGCCAGTAGTTATGCAGTTTAAGGATCTTCATGAAACTGAATCTTCATGAAATTGGATTATTTTTTAATTTATATCGTTTTCTCTTGTCCAAAAACAAGTCCGAACGTTTTTGGAACTTTGTTTTGTATGAAATAAAATATAGTTCTTTTAGATGTGATCTGAGATTGCAGTCGACAAAACTGTTCGTTACTTTTTTTGCAAGTTATCGACAGAGTAACTGACAACTAGCAGGCATTATTTTAAATTTGAAGGATATTATGAAATCAGCGACATTTCAAATGTCACACAACTTAGAAACTTTTACACCTTTGATTGCCAATTTTTACGAATGTGTATAATTTTGATGGCTGTGCTGTGCATAGTCTTTCTTGGGATGCATATATATGGTTACGAACAATATAATAAAAATACAAAAACGTACAGGATACAGAGTCAACAATAACACTTCAACATATAGGTAGCAATGGACGGCAGCAAGCTCAGTGATTCTAATACATTATTATCTAAGCACATCTTTATTTTATTCTTATTAAAGAATATATATTATGTAACAAACACCTTATACTCGTAATACAAAAAAAACGCATACCAGTTTTGCAGCAAACCCCTACATTTAATATTGTGCTTTCCATAAATGATATTTTCTCTTGCATTAATAAGACTGAATTGACAGCGCTTATAATTATAATTACATCAATCTGTAGGACTAAGGGTCTATACTGCATTTGGACTGCATGCCAGCTACAAATTTGTAGTTTGGATGCAGTTTGCTTTAAGTTGGCATAACCGCATCTAAACTGCTGACCGTCTGCACAGTCCGTTTGCAACAGTCCGCTTGCAATCGGCGTGCAGTTCTAATAAGCGGACTACCTATTACAATACAGGATGCAAATACGAACCAAAAATATGTTAAACTATTTTGACCTGAGATAGTTTAGGTTCAAGGTTGTCAAAGCACTAATTTCCCTAAGTATCTGCCAAAATGTCTCAGTAACGTGACGCTTTTCTACGTCAAAATATCCAATATGTCTTCGGTCTGAATTTGCATTCCATAATCGAAATACGAGTATGTTGGTATTTAATTAATCTTGTGCGAAAGATTTGGACAACATCTCTACGTATATACTTGTAGTTGTGTCGCTAGGCCGCAGAGGTTTGTTATCCCTTACTATAGCATCTATTGTATCGCATCATCTTTAAGAGCAGTATCCACAGTATGGAGGTAACACCTCCCAAGGCAACGCCTCGCCAGCCCAGATCCAAGGACCAAGACGTGGAGAATTTTTCCTGACAGTTCTGGGGGCTCTCCACGTCTTGGTAATAATTGACTCACAACAAAATTACAACAGCATCGTCGATATAGGATTGTATCGCATTATCTTTGAGAGCAGTATCCACAGTATCGATGTGGTGGTCGCCAAGGCAACGCCTCCCCAGCCCAGCTCCAGAGACCAAGACGTGGAGAACTCCCGGGCTGTCAGGAAGGGGATGGCGGGCGTTCGAAGCCCTACGACGCCGTCGCCCGTGTCATCATTTGAGATGCCTCGAGCAGACACTCGTTGGATCCGTTTGAAATGTATTATCAATAGCGTGAATAGTGCGAAGAGACCTGTAAAAAATCGAGTTTCTAACGGTTAATCTTAACAGCCTCCGTGGCGTAAGCCGCGCTGGACATCAGCCGGCCTTTGTAAGACTCTGTTTGGTTTGTGGTAGGGTTTTTTTCTAAGCCAGGCTAGTTAGTTACCACCATCTTATCTATCTAATCCGTGCGTGCAAAGAAATCCTAATTCTAAATTTTCCAAAATGCGCAGAAATCCTAATTCTAAATTTTCCACAATTTTTGTTTTCCATATCCTTAATTTTCCAAATTCTTATTTTTTCAAATTCTGAATTTTCTATCTTGGTAAACCCGGTTTCATCTTTGGCTTATCGTAACTTACCATCAGGTGAGATGACGCCACGGGCCTAAAATTCTGGATCAATTTTTTTTTAAAAGTTCACTGAGTGACTCATAAATTTGACTATCTAGTCGAGAGCTTATTTAGTAATTTATATGTGAAATGTACCCATCTATTGATCAGCTTCAAAGTCATCTGCCTCTGTTTCGCTCCCGTTTTTAATTTTACATTCAGTCAAAAAAGTATCGGAAATGGATGATATGTTTATGGTTATGATATGGTTATGTTTATGGTTTTTTATGATGATATGTTTTTCGTTTAAATCTCTTTTTTTTCTACAATAAATCCCGATAAAACACAAACTGATCGACGGTTTATAACCAAAATTTGAACGAAAAAACACACACACACACACACATGTAAACCTAGGAAATCCAGTTGCCTTTTGAAAACAATGTACTGCGCAAGCGTGAAGTGCGTATTCGCTCAGCTGACTGCTGACCATTGACGGGTAATCAAGTGGACGTCAACTGTTAATGTCACACAGCTGCGGTCCATGCATTACTAACAGTACACTTCGCATCAATTTAATACAAAAGCTGTTATAAATAGTACATATTACGTAAGATATTTATAACACACAAACAAGATGCCAAATATAATATGTGCCCGATGTGCGAATGAAATACTAAACAGACAGTTTATCACATGTACAAAATGCAATTTAACATATGATATTGAATGTGCTAATATAGGAGAGGAACGTTTTTACTTAATGAAACCAGAAAATAAGAATAAATGGAAATGCTCGGGTTGTTGGAATGAGTTCCATCGTTCTATGATAAACAATGTAACACAGCGTAAACCACGTAAAACCAAATCCTGGGCTGATATCTCTTCTATTATTAATGATGAAAACAGTTTTAATATACTCAGCTCAACTGTCCATGATACTAGTCTACCAGAAATTGAATTACACAACCAAAATAATGAAATAGCTATGCTTAATGAACAAATTGAGAAGTTAAAAAATGATCTATTATCAGCTGATCAAGAAATACAAAATTTACTATCAGAAAACATCGAACTGGAAAAAAAAGTATATACTTTACAAAGAAAAAACGACACGTGCAAAAAATTACTAGAAGGGAAAGTTAATCTTACACCGACAAAAACTCCAAAAACAAAGATGAAAGCAATGCCGCTTATTAACACGTCAAGCACTCTAACAAAGAACAAAGCTTTTAACGAGAAAGATAAAAAAGAAGTATCTGATACCAGGCCGACACGTGAAATACAGAATACGTCAGATAATACATATGTAGAAAATATTAGTGAGAAAGATTTTAGAGACATAAATATACAACCGGGAAAAGAAAATATGAAACAAAATCAATTGGAGGATTCAAAAAACAGAACTCTTATATTAAATGATAAACCTCAAGAAGAAAACCAGGTTGAACAAAAAAATTACAATGAGTTAAATAAACAGAAAGAAAATGAAGATATCAGAAGTAGCACAACATTTTTGGAGAAAAAATTAAAGCATAAGAAGGATCAGAAAACTGATCACAAAATCCAAATTGTAGGTGATCAACAAGCTACAGGCTGGGCGTCTAATCTAATCAAAGTAAGAAACAAAGAAAAGAATATACACGACTATAAAATATCAGGAACAATAAAACCGGACGCACAATCTGACAATGTATTAGCTAATTATACAACATTAGGCAAAGACTTTTCTAAAAACGACTACGTTGTAATAGCGCTAGGATCAAATGATGTATTTCCTGCTAAAGTAACGTGTTCTCTATCTGTAGCATTGAATGAATTAACTAATCATACGAATGTTATTATAACCAATGTGAACCAAAATTCTTATCTAAATGAAAAAATGCTGAATAACTTAATATATTCCACTGTCAAATGCTTCAAAGATTCTTACTATGTTAATTTATCGCAGAAGAATTCAATAAAAGATAAAATGAAATTGTTAAATCATGAAATCAATTCCTTAGATTACGAACGCACATACTTGGGTTATAAATTCAAAAAGTTAAATTTGCAAAACGGAATGCGCTTTCGAATTGACAAACAAAAACCTAAAAGGAAAATAACTGATTACTTTCCTAGAATACACAAGTCTTGTAACCGTACACCGTCAAAAATAGCCTCAATAAACGTGGAATCACCTCAAAAACTAGATACTAGCCATTCCTTTCGTTGATTGTAGATTCACAACTATTCATCAAAATATTCAAGGTCTAGTAGGTAAACAAGATGTTGTAACTTTAGCTTTGGATGAACTTGAAACACAGGGACATCATTTGGATGCACTTTGCTTCTCGGAACATTTTATGAGAACGGGGGATCTGTCTAATATTATTTTAATGGGTTATAAACTTGCTTCCTGCTTTTGTCGTAAAAAATCTAATAGAGGTGGAACCTGCATCCTTCTGAGAGATGATATTAAATTTCAAAAATTAGATTGGATTAAGTGTTTGTGTGTTGAATGTGCGTTTGAGTGTTGTGGAGTAGACATTAAAGAGCATAATATAACGCTTATCTGTATTTATAGAATTCCTGATGCTCATAATATAGAATTATTTTTCATTAAAATTAATGAATTACTTTCTGAACTTGTAAAGAAAAACAAGCAGAAAGTCATACTATGTGGTGACTTTAATATTGATAGACTAAAGCAGACAAAAGTTAGGAATGAATTTGAAATTATCCTTAAATCTTATAACTTTCACTTAACAATATCCCAACCAACTAGAGTAACGGCTACTTCAGCTACATGCATTGACAATATTGCTGTCAACTTCAGACTTGCAACTGGCACTGCTATTGTTCACGACATTCACCTATCAGATCATACGGCTCAAACAATTTCACTGCCTGTAAACTCTAAAAAACATATTAAATATTGGTATACTTGGAAGAGGGATATGTCGTTTTCAAACAGAGTTAAATTTAAAGAATGTATGGATAGCCTTAGTTTCAATGAAGTGTATACAAGCACTGATACAAATGAAGCTTTTGTATGCTTTCATGATCTGGTGACTCTATTTTTCAATTTATGTTTCCCGGTGGTTAAGATAAAAATTCAGCGATACAGGAAAACTAAATGGGTCACAAGGGGTATTAAAACAGCATCAAAAAATAAAAGGACTTTATACAAAAAATACATAACTAATCCTACAGACTCAAATAAGCAAACGTATAGAACATACTCTAAAACCCTAAAGAAATGTATAAGACGATCTCACAAAGTAACAAATACTAGACGTATTCTTGTCTCTAAAAATGTCGTTAAAGCTACATGGAAAGTAATTAAGGAGTATAAAGAATCTACAAGTAACTACATTAGTATAGATAAAATAACTGATAAAAATCAACTAATACATGAACCTAAATTAATCTCGACTGCTTTTAACGATAAATTTTTGAATCAATTTAAAATAAATTCTAATCCTAATTCTAATCTTAACAATGACATCACCAATTCTATCCCAATATCAGAATCTACAATATTTCTCAGACCTGCTACTTCCACAGAAGTATGGAAAACAACTATGACATTGAAAAATACTAATTCAACCGGCTACGACAACATAACTACTGACGTTATTAAGGACAATAGCATCGTACTTTCTTATCCATTAACACATATCCTAAATCTCTCCTTTGAACAAGGAATCTTTCCTGAAAAACTAAAGTATGTATTAATAAAACCAATTCATAAAAAAGGAAGCAGGCTTGATATCGATAACTACAGACCAATTTCTCTTATATCGATATTTTCTAAAATACTTGAAAAGATGATGTACTCGCGTGTCATTGATTTTCTTGACAAACAAAAAATTATCACCAACTCTCAGTTTGGCTTTAGAAAAAATAAATCTACGTCAATGGCTGCATATGAACTTATAAAAATAGTGACCACTTGTAGAGATAACACGGTACCTGTAGCTGCGATATTCATGGATATGTCTAAAGCGTTTGATAGAGTATGTCATGAAAGACTTTTATCTAAGCTTATTAATTACGGCATACGTGGAAATTGTTACAACTGGCTGAAATCGTATCTCCAAGGACGTAAACAATGTACGTTGGTATCATCATATTGTTCCAAGAACAAATCTTTAAAAGAGTACAGATCAGAGTATCGCGTGACTAACTATGGTGTACCACAGGGCAGTATCCTAGGGCCCCTATTGTTTTTACTGTATATTAACGACTTGCCTTTTATAACAAAACATAAAGTAATACTTTTTGCTGATGACTGTTCAGTTGTTATTCGCAAAGACAATACATCTGATTATAAATATGAAATAAATAAAGTTTTCAATGATTTAAATAAATGGCTCGAGATAAATAATTTAAAAGTCAATCTTACAAAGACGAAGTACATACAATTTTATGCTCCACAAGGTAATCCGTTGGATATTGAATTATGCTATGAGGGTGAAAAAATTGAATGTGCCAGTAACACTAAGTTCCTTGGAATTGTTGTCGATCGTTTTACAGATTGGAAAGATCATATTGAGTACATCGTTAATAAACTAAGTAATTTTGTGTATGCTCTAAAACGACTATCTGATGTCTCCACGAGGAAAACCGCTATTCTTGCATTTCACTCTTATATTATGTCCAACCTTCGATATGGAATATTACTTTGGGGTAATTCCACTAACAAAGATCTGGTTTTCAAACTTCAAAAGCGTTGTATTCGGGCTATTTTTAATCTCCAACAAATAGAATCATGTCGTCCTTACTTTAAGGAGAACAAAATATTAACATTGCCGTGTTTGTATATTTTCGAGGTTTGTATGTTTGTGAAAAATAACCTAAGTATGTTCAAATCAAAACAATCAACTACTAAATTTTCCTCTAGATATGCTTGTGATTTAGTTTTGCCAAGGTCTAAATCTGCGTTATTCCACAAAAATGTAATCTATATGAGTGTATCCTTATACAATGCGCTACCAGGAAATATCAAAATGCTGTCTTTGCCTAGGTTTAAAACAAGTGTTTACAATTTACTGATTGAAAAATGTTATTACAGTATCGATGAATTTATGAAAGAAAAAGTGGACCGATTTTGTAAAAACTGACTCGACATAGTTAGCAGATTATTTTGATTAATTTAATTCTTTGACATTATCTATAATTATTTAACATATAATATTGCATGCTTTTTTTAGGCAGGTTATTGCGAACATAGTACAATTTATTTAAGACCTAATGTAAACCAATAATCAGCAATAAAATATTTGAGTTTGAGTTTGAGTTCAAATTCATTTTTTTGTTGTTGTTATATTGGCACAACTGTTTTCCACTTTGTAGCGGAGTCACAGTATACATATATATTAGTACTGCGGAGTTTGAGTTGCATCTGTTATTTAGATTAAATACAGTGCTGTTTTTAGTTATATTAGGTGACCTATGAAATTGCCGATTGTATAAAAAAAGTTTAAAGATGATAATTCATATTAAGAACAATAGTTATTAAAAAAAAAATATTCTCAAAATAGCATTAGACTTTTAGAAATTGTCGTCAGTGGCGTTATGGCTAGGGCCGCCGCCTCCTGTCTGGGAGGTTGTGGTTCGAATCCTGCCACGTACCAATGTGATTTCGAAATTCGATTTCATATGTATGTTTATCCGACGCTGTTACGGTGAAGGGAAACATCGTGAGAAAACCTGCACACGCCTGCGGTAGAAACTCGCAGGTTGTGTGTGAATTCGACCTACCCGCACTGGGCCCGCGTAGTCGACTAAGGACGTATACTATAGCTGATATGACGATAAAATTACAAGAAGCAGTCGAAGCTTAGTGGTCGCGAAATAATAACTACGATTGTTACACAAAGCTGTATTTATTACTGTGAAATTGTCTCCAAGCTGTGCCAGTTTAGCGTGATTGATTAATAATATTATACAGGATGCACACATAAAGGGGTGGACAAAAAAAAATTTTACAAATTTTTTCATGTAAATTCGGTCAGCTTATTGGCCGATTTTGTATAGGTGGTCAAAATTGTGAATCGATCATAGGATTCTTGCAGAAAGTTGTTTAATTTGACGAGTGGAAGCCCACCTTTTATCATATCAGTTCACAGTTTTATCATATCAACTCATACGTCCCCATTGAGGGGCTCGAGCCTAGCCTGAATTAGGATGATCGGGCCTTAGTCGACCACGCAGGCTCAGTGCGGGTTCACATTAACACATTAACCTTCGAGTTTCTTTGCAGGCGTGTGCAGGTTTCCTCACGATGTTTTCCTTAACCGTAAGGGCGTCGGATAAACGTACATATGAAATCGAAATTCGAAAACACATATTGATACGTGGCAGGATTCGAGCCACTGGTACGTGGCAGGATTCGAAGTACGACCTCCTGGACAGGAGCTAGCAGCCCTGGCTGTTACGCCACCAAGTACCGGCGCACCTTTATATAGCACCCTGTATAACTTACCAGCTAACAAGTACATGACGCCAGTGATGAGTACCGCGCTGATCTGATGCTTGCAGACTCCGAAAGCGCCGACCAACGCCGCACTGCCTAGTACTATCAGACATACTAGCGCGCAGGATATTGATAGGTTCTGCATACCTGGATGGGAGTCAGACAAATCTATATACATATTAAAAAAAACATAAAGTCTAATGCAAGTCTGTCCGGCCTTTCCATCCAACATCAAAGCATTGGATGTCACCTAACTTTCACAATTCTCAAGTTATAAGTACTATCTCTGGTTCCAATTGAAGTACACGGTTCATTTTGGTCTAAGAAATTAGCTGGAAGAGTGCTCTTTCATTTGATCTATTGCCCATTTAAATTGGTTCAATTGGGGGGAAGCTACTCGTAGATGTGAGCGCACCATCGGTGGCGAGCCGTACCGCTCACACTCTATGTCCAAGCAGCGGAGCCGCGGGCAAAAGCTAGTATCTTTCAAAATATGTAATCTCCACCGCATATAACGACTATGCTCGGCACCGCTTATAAAGAGTGTAACAAAATTTGTGTAGGTAGGAGTGACGTCAGTTTGTAAACAATTATAATACAATTACCAATCAAATAAGTAACTACAAGAAAATATGTCGTATTTTATCAGCTTTCCTTCCAACAAGGTAGGTATAAAAGGGAATTAACCATAACATTTTAATTTACCGTGTAGTAACCTTCTCCGTGGGGTAACGTTTCAGTCCATTAGCTTCATATCAGGAGGTCGCGGGTTCGATTTCCGGCGGAGTCTAACTTTGTAAGACTTGGTTTAGTTAGTGGAAGGACATTTTCTAAGCCCGCCTGGCTAGCTACCACCATCTTGTCAAAGTCTTGACGCCAAACATCAATGCTCATTGGTGTGTTCCGGCTTGAAGATAGATAGCCATTTCCCCATTGCGATGGGAATTCTTGGTAAGCCCGCTTCCATCTTCGGCATCATCTTCACTTACCATCAGGTTAGATGGTGCCAAGGGCTAAACGATTGTGAATAACAAAAAACTTGTTGTCTGTAAAGTCGGTTTACGGACGATAATTTTACGTGATAATGTCATAAGAAAACATTGATCACAAGCCGAACGCTTAGGCCGATCGTGCCTCTCTATCGCTTGTTCCGCGCTCTCGCTTGCACGCGGAACGTGACACTTTTTCGTGCATGCAGCCGGTGGCGTTCATTGATTCATAAGAAGTTATCACGTCAAAAAATGTAAGTTACAAATCAGACGCTTAGAATGTATCCTAAGAGCGTTACATCCTCGGCCGCATCGGCACTTACCATCAGGTGAAATGCAGCCAAACGCACTCAAATTTTAATAAAAAAAAGTCACGGGATCAAGACGAACCTAGCGACACCGCCTACTCCAAAATCTTTAGGCTACAGGCTCAGCCAAATAAACAGACATACTTACATACTCCTGAGAAACATTACCTTTCTTCGGAAGTCGGGTATAAACTACAAATTATTTGTACCAAAAATTTCTATGAAAAGCGTGCATCAAGTCCCGTAGTTTGTAAAAAAAAACCTGTTTTTTTAATTTTCACGTTTTATCATGCCTTTCGGTTCATTACATTATTCGCTTTACCTATTCCTAACCGCAAGAATTTTGATTATAACTAAGTAGGTAGTTAAAAATATTTATATACTTTTGCAAAAACCATTATTTAATAAAAAAATATAATATTTATTTATCGCGGGAAGCCGATGGATGCGGGCAGCGCAGGACCGGTCGTGGTGGAAATCCTTGGGGGGAGGCCTTTGTCCAGCAGTGGACGTTTTTCGGCTGATATGATGATAATGATAATATAATTATAGTACAATATAAACTGGGGCATTTCACGTGAAGCGGGCAGGTAAAAAATGTTGATGTTTCCAATTTTAGTAATATTTGATTAAATTATACCTATATAATATATATGTCCTTGACCTAGATATACAATATTTTCTCAGTATACCTACAGGTGATTTTTTTAACTAACATAACTATTAAAGAAAACTATAACGTTAATTTCAACAATTTCTAGCAACTTTAGACCTATGGTCGCCATACAATTTTTGGTTTGTATAGTGATAATTATACAATCGAAATAACAATTTTTTTTTTCAATAGCCGTATCTTCTAACCTATAAAGATTTTTTAATTTTTCAAAACGCCATTTTTATTTTCTCTGAAATTGCGATCACGGTTCCGAAGAGCGTTTTTCTGTTTCTTTTATAGTTTAGAATTTCCCCTTATTGACCCTTAAAAAAAACTGAGTCTTTATAGTAAACGAGTAAAAGGGCATTTAAGTACCTATTGACAAAATAACAAGTACGAGTATATGCGGTACTTCAAACCCAAAGATCAAGTGTTAAAAAGTTATAATCAATTAAACAAAGTAGTCCAATGAATATTTGACTTAATGAGTTGTAATTATTGGAAATAAAAAAAACGTTTTTTTGAAAAAAATAATGTACAATTTAATTTTTCAAAGTCGATTTTAGTTAGACCTTTCTAAATTTTTTTCTCATAACATGTATTAGTGTATAGATAATCCAGGTCAAGTTTCATAATGGGCCTGGAAGTCGTTCAGGAGCTAGAACTGTCGCAATGCCAAAATAAGGCCATTTTAAGGTGGTCCTTGAACTTAAACGCACAATGGTTCCTTTCTCAGTGAAAGCATAATAATAATAATTTTCGAAAAACCTAACAACTTCTAGGTACGAGCTTTAATATGAAAAGAATTTTTATTATTTCGTATTCTTCTCACCAAAACCTTTCATATTATGATACCCATATATCATGGGGGTGCATAAAAAATAACTAGTCCGCCATCTTTGGAAGTCCACCATATTAGATTTAGAATGACGTCACTAGCTAAATCATGCATTGTTGCAAGCAAAATTCAGCTCAATCTGAAACCGGGAAATGATTACAATTTAACTTCCAAGATTTGTCCCAAACTAACGGACTACCTGACGCGGCAAGTTAATATAAAGCCTGTAAAAAAAGTACCATCTAAGTCTACGTCATTTATTTCCACAAGCCATAAAGCCTGTGTGAATAATTAAGTACTTACGACAAAAAACAGAAAGCATTCATTAATAATTCATGGGTCGTTACCTATCTACTATGAAAAGCCGCTTTTACGTAAAAACTTCGAACACCTACGAGTACCTACTTAGGTATCTACTTTAGACGTTGTTTTCGTATCTAGATCAACCCATTCGTTAATAAAATGAAAAGGTAGTAAGTACACAATAATTGTAATAATATCTGATGACTACCTACGTTTTGTTTTTCAGGTTTCCGTAGTCCCTATACGAGAAAAAATTATACAGAGTAACAAAATTGATGTAGGACCCGAGAATGGGTCTAATACTCATCATACTGAACAACTTTCCCCAAGGAACCCTAGTCAATTCTCAAAAAAATGGACCCTCCATACAATAATGTACAAAATTGGTCTATCAGCTGATGTATTTGTATGAAGATTTGTATAAATTTAATTTTTTTAACAGAATTGCACGAAAATGCAAAGAAGACGGGTCGGTTAAAAAACCTCAATAACTCCAAAATATTGTAACTAGCGTTATGAAATAAAGATTGTATTATAGACAATTTTATAGTACTTAAATAAAAAAAAAAAGTCGTAACAGTTCAAGATTACAAAGTTTATTTTGAATAAGAGTAGGTTAGGTAAAAATTAAATTTCTTTCACTAGATTTCGAAAAATGTGATACGGTGTCAAATGTGCATTTTCACACATTTTATTATTTTTTATTACCACTACGAGCTATTCAAACAGCTGTTACACAGTTTGGCATGCTTTACACCAGATTTCTGAGCCGATGCTGAGGAATATTCTCACATTCCTCCATCAGTGCTTCTTTCAATTCACGAAGCGCGATTGGAGGAGAATTTTGCTGGAACTTCGTCCAAGTTCATCCCAGGCATGTTCAAGACTGGGCTGTGTCCTGGCCACTCCATGCGTGTGATAGCGACATCATCAAGGTAGTTAAATACTATCCGAGCTGTATGGGGACGACGAAGATGGCGTTCTAGCCCATGTTTACTAAAAATGGGTCAACATACTCATTAACGCATCTCTCTGCAGTTAAAGTTCCATTTTCGATCACCACTAGCTCGGTGCGGCTTTCGGAAGAAATTCCAGCCCACACGTGTATGGAGCTTCCGCCGAATGACATTTTCTCTTCAATGCAAGCTTGGTTATAGCGTTCTCCTGGTCTTCTTTAGACTCTTCGCCTTCCATCGTGCTTGTATAGCAAAAAACCTCGACTCGTCCGAAAAAATAACTGTTGACCAGTCATCGAGAGTCCAGTTCATGTGTTTTCTAGCGTAACTCAGCATTGAATTTCGATGCTGCCTTTCGAGTTTTGGACCATTCTAAATGGCTTTAAGTTTGCTTTAGCAAGACGCCGCCTCACTGTACATGTGCTCGGATTGCTCCCTCCAGTACTAAGAAGGTGATTTTAGATTTCAACAGCCGTCTGAAACCAATTTCTCAATATTGTTGACACCATATATCGATCCTCCCACGCTGTCGTACACCTTGTTCGACCTGTTCCTGGTCTGCGAATATTGGATCCAGTCTCTTCAAATCGCTGGATCACTCTTTGAACGGCTGATAGCGACACACCAACAGTTCTCGCTGTATAACGTTGACTACGCCCGTCTTCAAACATTGTCAGAATTCTGGTACACTCTTCAGGGGTTAGTGACTTGTTTTTAACTGGATTTGATCAGAATAATGAATTTATGCACAAGAAATGCCCTATTTATATGACAGAACAGGAACAAAAGTAACAAATGATTCCAAATTTGATGAGCAAGTTTTGAAAATCGTCTTTATTTTTTATTTATGGTTTTTAATACAATCACCAAAAATATATAGAAAGGTTTTACTCCTTCATTTATTCGTAATGAAATAAACTTTAATTCAGTTTTTATTCTGAAAGGATTGCTGAAATGTTTTAAAAGATATCGCATTTTTTATAATTTATAACCGATCCGTTTTCTTTGCGACCAGTGTAGATCTCCATTTTGAATAAATAAAAACATATATATTTTTTAAGGACAATCAAGGCAACCGACATAGCTCACAGAATCGGTGGCAGTGGCCAGGTCACATAGCTCATAGAACAGATGGCCGTTAGGGCATTAAAGATCTTGTTCGGGACCGTGCCAGATTATGTATTCTTTGCTGCCAGGAAGACGTAGTTAGGGCGGGGCTCCTACTCGGTGAACCTATGACCTGGTGTAGGTCGCGGGAAGCTGCTGAATGCGGGCAGTGCAGGACCGGTCTTCGTGGAAATCCTTAGTGGAGGCCTTTGTCCAGCAGTGGACGTCTTTCGGCTGATATGAGGATAATAATATTTTTAGGGGTATCTACCATACTATTAAAAGTATTAGACATTGACGGATCCAAGGGGGCTAAGGAGCTAGTCACCCCATCCCCAAACCATAAGTGACAGGACTCATAGATTTCTTAGTAAACTAAATAGTTTATTAAAAATCTATCTGGTTTAGTGAACATTATTAAAAATGAATCCTGGATCCGCCATCGCCATTGCTACATATTGGAAGTAGAACGTACGGTGTTGCCAGTCACTCCGAGGCTCGTCATCATCGCTGCTCGCTAAATAATTTGTGCATATCGGCTCCTTCGGGAACCCGGCTCTGTGTAGTATCGACACTTCTTCCTCTGTGAAAGAAGAGTTTCAGTTTAAATTTTCAAAATGTTTGTTCAAAGTAGGTGCATATTACACTCTTCCTTCCTTATAATGTAGTAATTGCATCATATAGTAATCTTTAATTATCGAAGTCAAAATGAAATCATTCTTATAAAACAAATAATGTCATCTTTACACTAACACGTACACACGAACGAGTAAAATTATTGAATTTGTAATGAATGTCGTTGTAATTGTCTAAAATAATGCCTTTGACAAGAGTAAGCTAGTTGTCACGGACAGCACCCGGTCACGAGTATAACGCAAGAGAACGCCCTCCTCTTGACCATATTAGAAGATAACGAACTACTCGGCTCCCGATGTTCATCCATGTAACGGAAGTTAACCCTGATGAATAAGATTCTAAATGTGTTCATTTAGAACACAGTTTACATTTGATTCATGGTTTATTATTTCCATTGGAATCACATTTCTAATCCGGATTCCTGCATATTAGATCAAAATATTTTCCAGATCCAACTTTGAGTAAACGAAGATTCTACATTCATTTCGACTTACACTACCCCCAGCTACTCTTAACTAGCACAGCCATCAGCCAAAAAAGAGTGGCCAAGTTCAAAGTGATGCCCAAAGTCGGGTTCCATAGTCTTAAGATTTATATGTAATTTTTCTATTGGTTTTTCCTTTATTTTTATCGTTCTACATTTTCTTTAACATCTGCCTGTACTGGTTTTGTTCTTTTCGTTCTCATTTCAATTAAGTTATTACTACTAGCGGAGACTTGTAATTGGTTCCTTACTTCTTGCTTATTGTATCTATTCTATAATCTTTAATTTCTGAGTATGTCTTGAAAATAAAATAAAAATCATTAAATTTCAACCACTGCTTTTACGGCGTCTTAACCAATTTTAACAGTTTGAGGCAAAAGGTTTAATTTTATATTAGACTCAAAAAACACCTTACCATCTAAGGAAACACACATGGTCCAAATACCACCGTTCATTGGTACTAGGAACGTTCCTCCTCCTTTCCGACGACCCGGTTCTTCTATCTGAAAAGACATAACAATACTTGGTTATTTATCATATCAGCTGAAATACGTCCCCACCGAGGGGTACGAATCTACCCTGAATTAGCTGTGCTGGTCGGTAGACTTGAGTTTTGAATGGATATTTTATATGTCTATGAGTTCTGCTGTTGGCTTTTATTCACTGCTTTTTCACTTTAAGGCCAAATGACAATATTCAATTCAAATTATTGAAAGACTGTGTAAAGATAATACCATGAAAAAAATATGTAATATAGTTAAAGTAATAAAAAAACGATTAAATTTAATACAATTTTAAAAATATTACCACTTTTAATGTAAAAAATATACTGTTGACTCTGTTTTTGGCATTAATTGCAAAAATTCTCGAAAACAAATAGTTAATATTGAATGAAATCAACATACAAGAATCGGTGACTTTAAGACCTTTCATTTTAATTGAGCACATTTTTTTAAACTTATTTGAAAGTGATGAAAAGTAATAAAAACATATATGTCGGAGCGCAAGGACGTGGCGCCATCTATGCATGCGTCGAAGCACCGTGTGTTTTATCTTGAAACGTCAAGCGGTTAGCTAGGGTAGTAATAATAGTCATCTTTGGCCAAGGCGTGGTCTGTGCGAGACCGACCGGAACCCGGAAGTTGGTAGTGTTGGTACTTGTTTGTTAGCCAATCAGAATCGTTGTGATTATCGAACCATTAAAGACAATGCAGCCTACCTACAGAGGCTACGACAGAGGCGCCAATTATTTTACGAGCACTTTTGATCGAGCAGCTGAACTGTCAACTTGGGAAGCCAGCCCCGTGCCGAACTCATCGCAGTCTATAAAATAATCGGTTTTCATCCGAATCATCGTGAAGCCTCGTGTTGCAAACGTGTGTGAATATTGATTGTACACTCCAAAACTTCTCAAAGACGAGTTTATTTCTTAGATATGACCAAAACCCTTCTGATGATCCGAAATCAGAATTGGGATAGGACATGGACGCCCCACGTGTTCCAGATAGTGATGTGAGCAACACAAAATAGAAAGTGCTTCTGGAACAACGAAATCAGAATTTTCTGACGCTGATACTAGCCACGCGGACGCCATCATCGTCCTATGAATTGAGGTTACCAGATTTTAACCCCTATAGATTGGATGTGATGTGTTGTGCATGGATTGCTACTACGGATCTGTGTATCTACGACCCATATCGGCAAGGGGCAGGGCCACTACATGTCTAGCTGCTTGAAGCAAAGCACCTGCGAAGCTGCCCCAGTGATGGAGAAGAGAGTCAACCTTTGCGTGGTTGATGCACAATACAGGAATTCCATCGGGTGAGCAGTTTTCATTAAAGAGAAATCTGTTGTTATCTGTTGCATCAGTGCAAGTTAAGAGGCACTGAGTAGTTACACGACTACCATTGACAATGCTACAGGCTGACGACAGCTGGTTGTCCGACTCTTTAGTCTGACGACTCAATGTCCGCACGAAGCCGACACGACACCTTGGTTCGGAACCATCATAGACTAACTGACCATAAACTAACTAACCATAAGCTATAACAAAGAAAAAGATGGTGCCGACCGTATGATTTGGTCGTTTCCGTGTAGATTTGTTTACAGCCAATGTTGTTTGGTCAGGTTTCCTGATGATACTTGTAGTGACGACTGCAAACTATTTCACATTTTTACCGTCATTCCTTTTCCCCTATGTACCACGGCGTACAAGACCGCCCAGAGCACAGCATCGACCTTTCCTTTTTTTTAGGGCCCCTGTGTACCACGGCGCATATGGACATATGCGCCTAGAGCACAGCATCGACCTGACCTTTATCATTTTAGAGCCTCTGTGTGTCACACAGCATCGACCTCTACGTATTCCCTTTATTTTTATGAGCTTTGCCCTGTGGAAGGGGAGTTCAAGTACCTACCTTTTTTTTCGTGAGCTTTGCCCTGTGGAAGGGGAGTTCAAGTACCTACACAGCTCATCGTCATCACATCAGCTAGGCAACGTTCACTGCTGTACAAAGGCGCAATCGCTTGGCAGGCAGGTGGGCGATCGCGGTGTGTGGCACGGTACGCAGAAAAGACGCTGCTGCCCATCCTCCGGTCTTTGATCCATTATTCACCTCTTACCACACCCTCGGGAAGAGATGGGTGGTACTATTCTAGGGCCATACCACCGGCCTACTTATCTGTAGTGGATTTATTATAAGTTAGGTAATCTGAATACCTAACTTAAACACACATCCACTCCTCATTACTGATTATGGCAGCTGCTGGGCACGCATCGCCGTCAGGATGGCCGTGTCGGAGCGCAAGGACGTGGCGCCATCTATGCATGCGTCGAAGCACCGTGTGTTTTATCTTGAAACGTCAAGCGGTTAGCTAGGGTAGTAATAATAGTCATCTTTGGCCAAGGCGTGGTCTGTGCGAGACCGACCGGAACCCGGAAGTTGGTAGTGTTGGTACTTGTTTGTTAGCCAATCAGAATCGTTGTGATTATCGAACCATTAAAGACAATGCAGCCTACCTACAGAGGCTACGACAGAGGCGCCAATTATTTTACGAGCACTTTTGATCGAGCAGCTGAACTGTCAACTTGGGAAGCCAGCCCCGTGCCGAACTCATCGCAGTCTATAAAATAATCGGTTTTCATCCGAATCATCGTGAAGCCTCGTGTTGCAAACGTGTGTGAATATTGATTGTACACTCCAAAACTTCTCAAAGACGAATTTATTTCTTAGATACGACCAAAACCCTTCTGATGATCCGAAATATATAAATCGAGAATTGGGCGTTCAGTTTCAACGTAACAGCCGCGTTGAAGCCCGCATTGATTTGAACTTAAAATGAATAGACTTACGTTCGATATTATTGAAACACGTATCAACCTGCTCGGATTGAGTGATATTAGCGCCTTAAGTGAAAGTTCATTTACGTAAGGGTAAAAATGTTGCGACTTGCGAGAGATATCATGTTGCCAAAAATATTCAACTTAAGTGACCTAGTTCCACTTCGTCTGTAGTATATTTGCATACGAACTTAATACGACACTGACTCAAGTAGCTTTAGCATACCTAAGTTAGGTATCAGGTACCCACTATAGATAACATCAGTATAGATGGAGAGTAGTCTTAATAACTTGAAACAAACGAGTAAATCGCGTGCCAATCGTCATAAGAACAAAGGTTCAAAAAACTTTGCGAAATACGGGTAGTTAGTATGTAAGTATACCTGGTACACGTTGAAATTGTATTGAAATGTTTATTGTATTGTATTGGTTTGTGTGGCCGGACGGTCTCACGCTGATCCCTTGGAAAAAAGGTCTATGTCTGATACGAGTATGGTACGTTACTTGCGTATTCGAGTACATTCGCGCCCCCTCACCTTAGGGGCACACAGCGGACGCCCGGGTCGGCGGCCAAGACCGCAGCCACCCATAAACACAATGTATCCCTGTCTGGTGGGTAAATATAAATTTGTTCCGATTGCTCTCGAGACAGCGGGGCTGTGGGGCTCGGAGGCCAAGTCGTTTTACACGATTTAGGGCGTCGTCGTATGAAGGAAAAGGGTCTGGATCCTAGATCTTTTTGATATAAAAACTAAAACAAATCAATTTTCTTTGAAGACAAAGAAAGTAGTTAGGTATAGGTTCTTAGCTAAACCAGTAACTCATCAGGCGAGTCCAAAAAACGAGTTCGTGACGTTGTAGAGAGTTTGTAAAATCTGTTCAATAATATGAACCGCGTCCACGATTCAATCCTTTTTTAAAAGCTTTTATTTTGCTTGCAATGTATGTATGTATGTATAAGTGTGTGTGTGTGTGCGTGGGTGTGTGCGTGTATGTAGGTAGGTATGTAAGTTTGTTCAGTTCAAATCTTGCGATCAAGTTTAGAACGACCTCCAGGTCAGGGGTCTGATTGATTCGTAATTTGGAATGAAGCCGTATTCCCGGTGACAATAGATCCTTTTGGTATTTTCAAGTTGATCTAATGATGAAATTTGGAGCTAGAATCATGGTCCCAGAATCATCTTTTATTTTCTCAAAAATCGTAGGAAATACAGCTTTTTTTGAATTTGGAACCGTGTTTTTATATTCATATGAGCATTTGGCTTTTGAGCATAAAAACTCTTTTTAAATAAAAGCTTGTACCTAAAAGCTTTAACGAAAATTATTCCGTTCCACTAAATGATTTAGTATTTAAATTTCAGTGTTCTCAGACCTCAAATAGGTTTGAAAACTTCTGACAGTGGGGTTTGCTACTAGCCCTTTAATATGTTGGTAAAAAACCAGCCAAGTGCGAGTCGGATTCGCGCAAAGTAGGGTATATTTAAAAAGAAACTACTGGAGTTAAAATTTGGTACACATTTTATGTAAGTCGGTGACCCAAAGACGGACATATTAGGTGACGTAAATAAATTAATTTTAAACATGGGGACCACTTTTGGGGGGTAAAATAGAACTAGGTATATCGTGTGACATATCAAATAAAAGGGCTTGTGAGAATGTAAAATGTATTTCATAAGTCCGAGCGGACTTTGGTAATTTAATTTTTCTCGTAAGAACGGAAGGACTTTAGATTTTATAATAGATTTTTCTGTATTCTGTGCATTTAACCCCATATACTATGATTTTTTCAAAATTTTAGGCCTAGTAGTTTCAGAGATAAGGGGGTATTTTTTAAATAACTTCGAAACTATTCATTTTAAAAATTCTAAAAGGTATTTCATTCCATAATTAGAAGAGATATTCTCCAATTGGTCAAATTTTAAATAGGTAGATTTATCTACCTAATCTGAGATTATGAGTCGAATTATGTAACGATAACAGAATAAAAGAGCCGGAATAGGTCTTTTAGTAATCCCAGCGAGCGGGGCTTCGCGTGCAAGGATCAATCAAGCGTCATCACGTGATACGTGGACGTGTTGGGCTGGCACGTGTGCCTTGTCCGACTCGTGCGGATGGAAAGTCTGCGATTCATTGAGACGGCAAGTAAACATTTAACTGCCTCCGTGGTCCGTTAGTCCTTTCGCTTCACACCAGGAGGTCGCGGGTTCGATTCCCGGTGGGTTCAACTTGTAAGACTCGGTTTGGTTGGTGGTAGGGCATTTTCTAAGCCCGCCTGGCTAGCTACCACCATCTTATCTAAGTCTTGGCCAAACATCAGTGTGTTAAAAACATTGTGTGTTTCCGGCATGAAGATAACATAGCCAGTTCTCCACTGCGTTAGGGAATCTTGGTAAGCCCGCTTCCATTTTACCAATTGCGAATAAAAAATAATAAAAAAAAAAAACAAAGGTTCGAGGCCGTACTATGAATGCGTTCACCACAAATCCCGCCAAAAACTGAGTATTCCTAATTTAATATTGCCAACGACTAAATTTAATCTTGTATACATAAAACACGTTTTAGGTAAAATTAAAAAGTAATAAATAAACAGGTTTGCTACAGAGCGGAATAATACCGCTACGCCCTACGAGCCGACTACGCTGTCTGAATGGGTTAAGGAAATTTTGGTTATAAATCGTTCATGACTGTACATGTTGTATCAAAGACAACACGACTTATATCGCAATTAACAAGTACAAATTTGGTAAATTTTTTGGTTGTTGTTAATTTTTTAAAAAGTCATCATCATTACAGCTCATATACGTCCCCACCGAGGGGCTCGAGCCTACCCTGAATCAGGGCGATTAGGCCTTAGTCGACCACGCGGGCCCAGTGCGGGTTGGTCGACTTCGCACACAACCTTCGAGTTTCTTCGCAGGCGTGTGCAGGTTTCCTCACGATGTTTTCCTTCACCGTTAAAGCAATCGGTAAGTATGTACGTAAGTTTTTTGAAAAACTCATTGGTACATTGGCCATCCAGATTTGAACCCGGTACCTCTGGTTAGATGGACCGAGTCGTTACCGGTTGAGCCACCGACGCTTCTTTAAAAAGTACTTAACCGATTTAAAAAAATCACTCGAATAAAAAATGTATTTAAAATTGGTCCAAAATTAACGGAAAAATCGGTGAATATATCAAAAAAATATATACAGGGTGTAAAAAAATTGGTTTAGGATCCGTAAACTGGAGGTTCTACTCATCATACTGAACAACTTTCCCCAAGAAACCCATAGTCAATTGTCAAAAAAATAAATCATCGGATCCTTCATACAAAAATGCACACAATTGTTCGATCAGCTGTTTGATTACTATGAAGAGTTAATTTTTTTTACGATTACTGCAAAGTCGTAGAACAAAAGTTGTTCAGTATGATGAGTAGAAGGCCCAGTTAACGGGACATACACCAATATTGTTACTCCCTGTATACAGCCGAACATAGAATCTAGAACCTACTCCTTTTAAAAAAAATGTCGCAAAAAAAATATCTTAAACTACCCACTCATTATGTCCTTAAAGAATTTCCACATAAAGGTTGCATGAAAGCAATTCGCATGATGGAACCGGGTGCAATTTCAAGGTGCCTCAGGCGATACGATGATTATACAGCAAATTTCCTGTTACCGTCTGTTTTCTATTTACCATTTATTGTAACGCGAAGCGAAATGTGAATCGAGGCCTTGACCCACCAGTAACTATCAAACGATCTATTGGGCCACAGTTGTACCATAGTAGAAACAGTTATACAGTAGGAATGGCGGTTAGTCATATGTTGTACAACATCTGTTAGTTCTCAGGGGATAACTGATAGGCTGCTAACTGAGAGCACATCCTGGACAATTCATACAACGGGCTAGAAATGACATTTCAAAAAAGGAATGACGGAACAATCCAAATTGCGGCGAACTCCTATACGTTCGACAACCAAACTGTAACCAATCTGTATCAATCTGGGTGACGTGGGGGTGAGGGCGCAATCTAGAGAGCGGCAGGGAGTGTCCATACTGTAATATATATACTTTGCTGAGAGTGTCGGTGGCGTAACGGCTAGGGTCGCTACCTCCTGTCCGGGAGGTCGTGGTTCGAATCCTGCCACGTACCAATGTGTTTTCGAATCGATTTCATATGTACGTTTATCCGACACTCTTATGGTGGAGAAAAACATTGCGAGGAAAACTACAAACACTTGCGAAGAAACTTGAAGGTTGTGTGTCAAGTCGACTAACCTGCACTGGGCCCGCGTGGTAGACTAAGGCCCGATCGCCCTAATTCAGGGTCGGCTCGAGCCCCTCGGTGGGGACGTATATGAGCTGATATGAACTGATAGCTTGTAAAAATCAATTATATATTATGTACTACCTTTTGCCCACGTCTTCGCCCGCGTGGATATCGTTTTTATGACTTTTATTGACGGTGCATCGTTCGAATCATGAGTTATTGTCTTGAGTTCATACAAAAATCCGTAAAAAAGTACTTTCAGGTTGTCCCGAGTTTTTCAATTTTCCGGGGCAATTTTGTCAGTTTTTCTTTCCCCAAAAACCTTATTCAAACATTAAAAAAATAGACAAACCGTTTCAGTCGTTATCAAGTGATGAGATTACCAACGAAAATCATTTGATTTTTTTTTACAAGTACACATATTTTTGTGCTGAAAGTTTGGCTAAACATAGTGTGTTAGGTAGAATATATTTATGAGAGGGGGGTACTCATTAAACTGAAAAACTTTTGTTCTTCAACTATGGCCTACCTAAAACAGTTCATGAAATACAGCCCGCTAGCAGACGGCGAGAAAAAGTGAAACATGTTTCTTGTATCAAGGTCCTTTAATTTTTACCATTTTTAATGTTTATTATTTGTTGTTAAAGCGGAAATAAAAATACACAATCTGTGAAAATTTCAACTGTCCACCTATTACGTTTCATGAAATACAGCCCGCTGAGAGACAGACAGACGGACAGCGGCGGAGGCTTAGTATTAGGGTTCCGTTCCGTTGGTGACCTTTTGGGTGTATGGGACCCTAAAAAAAAATTTCAGTAATGCGTGTAACACGTTTTTGCTCCGATTGTATAGGTTCGCCGGGGAAAGGGTTAAGTTTTACCAGTAATTGACGAATTAATTAACTTGACGAATTTATATAAGTAACTTTTTATATTACCACACTTCGGCTTCTAACAATATTCTCTTGTAGTCCGCATGCAGATATAGTTGGGTATTTAGTGTCACCAACCTTGCAAATTGTCAACAAAGGAAGCCGCTTGGCACAGGCATACCTAGTGGTCATCTGAGCTGATTTAGCCCTGTACCCACGTGGTACCACCCTGCAGGTAGGTGGGGGAGGGGGGGGGGAAATTCCATCTGCCGCGCTGCACTCTTTCGTCCATATCTCCGTAAGTTTAGCAAACAGGTCGTGTTTGGTATCGTTTTCGTATAATTTAAGGACGACAAATTCATTTCTGGAACAATATTTTCACTTGTTCATAGAAGAAAAAAAAATTAGGCGCAAAAATAGAAAAAATAGAAATAAAAATTCTTACAAAATCTATGCCTACAATTAAACCAGGAGACTATGTTTTATAAAGAAAATATGATTTTGTAGCCCTGTTTATCCAGAATATATAAACATAAACTTTCTTAATAGATTGAACTAGTAAATGTGTCAAAAAAAAATTATTGCCTCGTGCGGTGGAGCTGCGACGGGAGAAGTAAGTATTTTTGGATAGGATTTGACAGTAAATTGTAAACTGTTCGTGCTCGATATAGTGGCGTACAGTGCAAAAAGACTTGTAATCTGTGGTGTGCATAAGATTTTACTTTTCTCTTTGCCGTCTCGATATGACCGCTACCAACCGCGTCCAAAGTCGTTTTAAAATAATTTAATAAACCAGTAAAATACAGTTCTTGTTCACAATCATTACGTAGCTAGATTTTCCTACATTATAATTAGGACGCTAGCAGTACAAACAATGGTCCTTCAAGCCACGAAAAACTGACTAGGCTCATCGCGTCGAATCTAAGGTCATTGCGGTCATCTGACGGTCACCTCGACTCCGTCAAGGATACTCCAGATTTTACCTGCTTGACGTCGTCTTACGATCCTGTCGCGCAGCCCTGGAGACACCTGCGGGAAAGAGTTGCCGTGGAAATTACAGACTGGCGCTTCTGGACAGTTCCTGTGGACTTCGGACTTTCACCACCACATGAACAGACCTCGCCGACACACAGCTTATACAAGATTACAGAAATTTCAACTCCTGCACAAGTTTACCTGCACCTTCCAGATCATCCGGAGCACGTTTTTAGAAGAATTCGATGGTACCCAAAGTCGGAGGGATCGGATCATTCAGTGAGATCGTTCCAATATTTCCAAACCTATCCCTAATCTTAACTTTCCATTTAATTGGGCTTAACTGTCATTTCCGGGTAATATTGCTATAAACTGTTTTCCATAAATTGCTATAATACCTAGGTACCTATTACAACCATCCATTCATATTGCTTGTTGCCTTGCATTCAATTTAAATCGCACATACATAAGCATAATCTTACATAATCTAAGTAGCAGCTGTTAGCTATTGAAATCCATCTTCTTAGGTCTAAGTTCAATAGGTCATCTTTGCCTTACAATTTTATATACCTTTTGCTTAGCATCATGCAATATTATTTCCTGTGAATAATTCCGTAGATCCGTAAATCCTTATATCCTTTTTGACATCAGCTGTTGTTGCTTGAAAACTGAAATATACCAATCTGCTTTCTGCATACAAAATAGTATAAAAGGTTATTTCTTATCTTGTAAGTACTTCCGCTTCATTGCTTAGAAACAAAATGAGTGAGGAAAAAATCAAAGAACTTAATAGAAAACGCGGTTCCATAAAAACAAAGCTAACCCAATTCTCTTCATATTTAAGTATTGTTTCAACCTGTGCAAGTTTGAGTGAAGCCCAATTTACCGAGCTTGAATTACGATTAGACAAAATTCATGATGCTTATTTCGAATTCGACACATTACAGACGGAAATTGAAATGCTCGCCCTGGACAGCGAGGTCGACACCAAATACACGGAACGAGAGCAGTTCGAATCGCAGTACTACAAGATTGTGGCCTCTGCTCGCACCTTGCGAGACTCGAAGCGCCCCTCTAAGCCAACGGAAGACTGCCGTCGTTCTGATCAGGTGGGCTCTGTTCCGACTGTATGTGATAACTCTGCTTCCAAATCAAATTTAGTTCGACTGCCTAAAATCGATTTAATTCCCTTTTCGGGTGATTATCAGCACTGGCTTGAGTTCAAGGATACATTTCTTTCCCTCATACATAACTGTAACAGTCTTGACAATATAAGTAAGTTCCATTACTTGAGGCGGTCTTTAAAAGGTAGCGCAGAGCTAGTTATTAGCAACTTAGACTTTACGAGTGACAACTACACAATCGCATGGTCATTGCTGTGCGAGCGATATGATAACAAGAGATTACTTGTTAACAATCATGTGCAGGCCTTATTCAACATAGAACAAGTACACAAAGAGTCATGTAAATCCTTAAGAAACATGATAGACATCACAAATAAAAACCTTCGTGCTTTGAACACTTTAGGGCAGCCTACCACCCACTGGGATACTCTTATAATTTACATGATGTCAACTAAATTGGATTACACAACCAGCCGTGAATGGGAGGAGTTCAGAAACACGCTTAAGGAACCCCCTACTCTAAAAGATTTTCTTCTGTTTCTCAGCGATAGGGCAGATCTTTTGGAAACTCTAGAAGATTCAAAACAAAAGAAAACAGAATCAAACAAATCCAAAAGTTTTGTAATTGCCACACAAAACCCAAACAAAATTTCATGTCCCATGTGCAGTGGTCCCCATTTTCTTTTTAGTTGTGAGTTGTTTCGCAAATTAAATGTAGAATCACGCAATCGTAAAGCCCGTGAGTCTAACGTATGTCTTAATTGTCTTCGCCCAGGGCACACATACCAAAAATGCAAGCTTTCTCATTGCAAGTATTGTAAAACCAAACACAATACTCTTTTGCATATGGATAAACAAATAGACAACTCTGTCTTAAAAGAGAATGTCACTTTATCCTTAAACACAGAACCCTTACATACAGTCGCTGAACACCATGTTGTTCTCTTATCCACAGCTATGGTGAAAGTGTCCGACTATCAAGGCAGACTTCATGCTGCACGGCTGCTCTTGGACAGTGGCAGCACTGCCAGCTTCACAACTCGTCGCCTCTGTGACAAACTCGGTCTGGTGAGACGTAACACGAGCTCCACTGTGACAGGTATTGGTAACCAGTCTTCCATTAGTACACAGTCTTGCAACCTTTCTATCGAATCCTATAACGGTGGCTATAAGGTGAATGTTGACTGTTACGTTCTTCCTGAGATCACCAAAACAATCCCTACTAGTTACGTCAACATACAACACATACCGATCCCTTCAGGATTACAACTGGCAGACCCGTCTTTTAATATTCCAGCTGTAATAGACCTCTTAGTGGGTGCCGAGATCTTCTGGGGCGTCCTCGGTTCAAACTCCATTTCCTTAGGAAAAAATCTACCTCGACTGAGAGAATCAAAGTTAGGTTGGATTATAACAGGCTCCATCTGTCATAACAAACAGGAACCAAATATATGTAACTTCGTTCATACTGAAGTACCTGATTTGTCTCGTTTCTGGGAATACGATACAGTATCGCCTATACATGCGATGTCTCAAGAGGAACGTGCCTGTGAGGAAAGTTTCGCTCTCAACACTCAGCGTGACGAAGATGGCCGTTTCATAGTCACCATCCCTTTGAAGGAGTCTCCTGAAGTCTTAGGTGATTCATACCAAATGGCTAAAACTAGATTCTTCTCTTTAGAACGCCGTTTTGACCGCGATCCTCTCTTCAAAGAAAAGTATTGTCAATTCCTTTATGAATACGAGAAGTTAGGTCATATGACAGAAAATAACACAAATATTAATAACAGTGACATCAATGTTTACTATCCTCATCATGGTGTCATTCGTGAAGCGAGCACCACAACTAAGCTACGCGTCGTCTTTGACGCTTCTGCTGCCACGACATCAGGAAAGTCCTTCAATGACATTCAGATGGTAGGTCCCATTGTGCAAGATGATCTTCAATCTATATTGCTGCGGTTTAGGCAACACAAATATGTTGTAACGAGTGACATAGAAAAAATGTATAGGGCAATTTCTGTTACAAAACCACAACGCTCGTTACAACAAATTTTATTTAGGTATGACTCATCCGAACCTCTCAAGTCGTACACGCTTAACACCGTGACATTTGGCATGTCATCGGCTCCATACTTGGCTACCAAGTGCCTCGTCTCCTTAGCAGACCATGCTACGGATGACCGAGTCAAAAACTCTATCAAGCATGATTTCTATGTAGATGATTATTTAAGTGGTGGAGAGTCTATTCAATCAGTCATAGACACATGCCAGGGAGTAATTTCTACTTTAGAATCAGCTAAATTTAATTTGCGCAAGTGGCAGAGCAACAATATTGACATACTTACATCAATAGCTGAAATAAAAGGCAGCTCAGACAAATCCTTAAACTTAAATGATGATAAAGTATCATGCAAAACTTTAGGTCTTAACTGGTCCTGCAACAAAGATACCCTTTTCTATTCCATTAACCTCAGCCATAACGGAAGAATAACAAAAAGACATATTTTGTCAGTAATTAGCCAAATTTTCGACCCCCTCGGGCTTGTAGGTCCGTGCATTGTGGAAGCAAAAATACTTATGCAAAGGTTATGGGTGGCCAAGTGTGAATGGGATGATGACGTACCAGATGACATATTTAGCCAATGGGTAAACTTTGCTAAAACATTACCTCTTCTCAACTCATTACAGGTGCCTCGGTGGGTACTGTCAGACTCTCCTCTTTTTGTTGAGACACACACGTTTACCGACGCTTCGGAACGCGCTTACGGTGCATGCGTATACATACGCACAGTCTCATTGCACGGGTCAGTCGACGTTCACCTCCTAGCCTCAAAAAATAAAATAGCACCGATAAAGCCTCCTGCCACCATTCCTCGCCTTGAGCTATGTGGCGCTCTCTTGGGCACAAGACTGTGTACAAAGGTACTAGACTCTCTTACCATACATTTCACATGCTGCTACTACTGGTGTGACTCCACCATAGTGCTGGGTTGGCTTGCTTCATCTCCAAGCCAGCTTAAGCCATTCGTACGGAACAGAGTACATGAAATCCAGGAAAATACAAGCAGTCATACGTGGAGCTACGTGCCGTCCAAAGATAACCCCGCTGACTTAGCTTCTCGGGGGGTGAGAGCCGATCAGATCGGCGAGTCTACTCTCTGGTGGTTAGGCCCTTCTTTTCTAAAAAAGGACCCAAGTTTTTGGCCTACAATGCCAAATGAAGCAAGCAGTCAAATCCTACCTGAAACTTCACTCTTGACCAACATCACGTCAGATGAAAATCCGCTAATTAGACTGCTTCATAGAAAATCAAATTTTTCCCGTCTCGTCAATGTCTTTGCCTACATACGGCGCTTTATTAATAACTGCAAAAAGCAAAACACAAAACTTACCGGACCTCTTTCCGTTGCTGAGCTGCAGTCGTCAAAGGATGAAGCGATACATTTCGCCCAAAAAGAAATGTTTCCTCTTGAATATTCCTTGTTGAAGACCGGTAAGCCTTTGCCTACAAAAAATAGGCTGCTACCGCTCTCCCCGTTTTTAGATCCTAAAAATGTAATTCGAGTGGGAGGGAGGTTAAAAAACTCATTTTATCCATATGACGTGAAACACCCCATTCTCTTGTGCAGCAAGCACCATGTCACCAAAATCATTTTTTCTCAACAACATAAAAAATTATGTCACGCAGGTCCCCAGCTGCTCTTATCAAACATAAGACAAACTTATTGGCCGCTAGGTGGTCGAGACCTTGCTAAAAGAACAATGCACACATGTATGAGATGTTTTCGCATGAAAGCAAAGCCCGTTCAGCCTATAATGGGAGATTTACCTCATTCTAGAGTCCATCTGGAGTTTCCGTTCCTCGATACAGGTATTGACTACGCTGGGCCAGTGCAGATACTCAACCGCAAGGGACGCGGAAGTAAACTAGTAAAAGCTTACATATGTGTGTTTGTTTGCCTCGCAGTAAAAGCAGTTCACATAGAGCTCGTAACAGACCTTACTAAAGAAGCCTTTCTAGCTGCTCTCAACCGCTTTGTATCTCGCCGTGGTAAACCTAAAAATATATTTTCAGATAATGGAACTACATTTATCGGAGCTTCGAACGAGCTTACACGGTTCATGGCAGATTCCATGACAGACATCACGTCTTCCTTAAGCCAGGAGGGTATCAATTTTAGTCAAATTCCCCCATACACCCCTCACTTCGGCGGCTTATGGGAAGCTGCAGTTAAATCAGTAAAACATCACTTAAAACTTATTCTTTCCTTAGCTCATCTTGATTACCAGGAAATGATTACGTGCCTGATTGGAATAGAAGCAATATTAAACAGTCGCCCTCTTACGCCTCTTTCGACAGATTCCACAGATTATACAGCCCTTACCCCTTCACATTTCCTTATTGGACGCTCGCTTATGACTGTTCCTCATCCGCAGGTTACCAATATCAATATTAATCGACTTCAGCGATACCAAAGAGTGGAGCACCTTAAACAACATTTTTGGGAACGCTTTCATAATGAATATATCTCTCTGCTCCAACAGAAGGTAAAATGGTGCAAGTCGGTTGGTTTAACTCAACTCCAGCAGGGATCCCTAGTCGTCGTAAAAGACAAAGGACTGCCGCCTCTTCTGTGGCTGCTGGGGCGTGTGGAGCGAGTGCATCCAGGTTCGGACGGCGTCGTTCGCGTAGCCGACATCGCCACCAAGAAGGGCGTCATTCAGCGTGCAGCCATCAACATCTGCCCGCTGCCGATGACTTCCTGAGCCTTTTGAGCTTTCAGCTCAACCCGGGGAGCTTGTTCGTGCTCGATATAGTGGCGTACAGTGCAAAAAGACTTGTAATCTGTGGTGTGCATAAGATTTTACTTTTCTCTTTGCCGTCTCGATATGACCGCTACCAACCGCGTCCAAAGTCGTTTTAAAATAATTTAATAAACCAGTAAAATACAGTTCTTGTTCACAATCATTACGTAGCTAGATTTTCCTACATTATAATTAGGACGCTAGCAGTACAAACAAAACAATTATTAAAATAATGAGCAATGAAACTAATTAGTATAGGTGTATCTATATCTAGAGATAATATTCTTGAAGAAATATCTAGAGTAAATATTGTTAAAAATAATATTAGAGTTCATAACATTAAAATAAATGTTTTATAATCACTGAGATAACCCTAAATTTCAGCTTATTTTAATCATGTTAGTTGTAATAGGTATTCCTATTTTAATTGTAATAATGGAATAAAGAATAAAAGGTCTATTTTAGTAAATAAGAAAATTTATTGACCGTTTCCGGGTGTAAGTAAGGCTCTGGCGAAACTAGTTACCTTCGGGGTTTTGGGAGTCAGACGGCAGTCGCTCCTTATAATACCTGAAACCTGTCATTTATTGTGAAAATGTCGGACAAAGACCATGGCACAAGTCGGGACAAAGCTAGGTAGAAGAAGAAAATTCACATTTTCCGCTGCAGCCACACAGTTCGGTGCACCTTATCTCTCTTTATAAACAATTGCACCTTCCTGCGCATTTTTTCTTGCATTTACATCGTATTAACTCCATGCAAGCAGCGGCTGCTGGCGGTAGAGTGGTCCAAACAGGCTCCCATTTGCCATTATTTTTTGCCCAACCCCAGTCAGCAGGACATGGCAGGTTGACCCCATATATATCCTCCCTGATAAATTGCTCTCAAAATATGGTTGCGCAGGGCATCTTTAGTTGAAGTTTCTGTATAAAATATTATTATTTATGTATGTCATAATCATAGATAATATAATGTAATCGATAGATTTTGACGAGAGCTGACGATTGAAACTTGAATGAACGTCGTAGCTTCACCGAGTCGAAAGTTACTAAATGGAAATCTCGATACGCAGCAAAATGACCTTCAAAATGGCGGGGCTGCCCCCTCCCCCGCGCGCGATGTGTTACAGTCCGTACTTAGCGTAATAAATTCTTTGATTCTTTAGCTATCAAGTGGTGTAAACGAAATTTGGATGGAGATGATAGTTAAGTAGCTACAACACTAAACTGTATCCCCCGATTTTGTTATCATTCGTTTTTTTGCATTGCATCCCTATGGAGGTAATTTTAAAGACGTATTCACGTCAAAAATATACTAGTTTGATAGTTTATCCTCCTGAAAACACTTCAAAAGTTATGTAGTGATCACTGAGTAAGATGCGAACCGACTGAACTGAGAACACGCGTGTATGGTCACTGAGCGCTCCGCGCAGCGGTCGAGTTGAACGACCTGCTAAAACACAGCTCCGCCGTGCGACGCTAATGATTTTTTTTACACATTTATAAGTTAAATTTATTAAGGAATTTTATGTATGTATTATCAAAATAAACAAGGCTACATAATTATATTTTTTTTATAAAACATAATCTCCTGGTTTAATTGTAGGCAAAGATTTTGTAAGAATTTTTATTTCTATTTTTGCGCCTAATCTTTTTCCTTCTATGAACAAGTGAAAATATTGTTCCAGAAATGAATTTGTCGTCCTTAAATTATACGAAAACGATACCAAACACGACCTGTTTGCTAAACTTACGGAGATATAGACGAAAGAGTGCAGCGCGGCAGATGGAATTTCCCCCCCCCCCCCCTCCCCCACCTACCTGCAGGGTGGTACCACGTGGGTACAGGGCTAAATCAGCTCAGATGACCACTAGGTATGCCTGTGCCAAGCGGCTTCCTTTGTTGAAGATTTGCAAGGTTCCCATACAAATCAACACACTAAATACCCGACTAATAGGGTTTTCCGCTCTCTGATGCAAACTTACAACAGGTTGAATCAAAATTGCTCATGTCTTCAGGCTTCTACTCATCATATTTAACAACTTTCCCTAAGGAACTCGGAGTCTTTTCTCAATAGAAATTGGACCCTCCATAAAAAAATGCACAAAAAAAATACAGTTTTTTTTTAGATTTCAGCAGTCGTACAACAAAAGTTGTTCGGTATTAGGAGTAGAAGCCTCAGTTAACAGGACTTACACCAATTTTGCTACACCCTGTATAGATAATACATGGGTAATGATAATAGTATAGATGGGTGTGATAAGTCACGTACTGACGAGTATGTAGCGGAAAAATGCGTCATAATTTCGATTTCAGACGCGCCACTAATTAGCCTTATCGACTGATCGCTTACGTTGCCTACATGCTGCTGACCGCGAAGGCCGTTATACTGTTTTACATGGCCGTGAACCTAGAAGCACTAGACTGGAGGTCAAACGAAATTCTTGAACATTACTTAGGCTACCTAGATTTTTTGCTGGAAATGGTCCTTAGTCATGGTATATACAGGATGTAACATAAAGGTGTGGTGATACTTTAAGGTGGGCTTCTACTCATCAAACTGAGCAACTTTTGTTCTGAAACTTTACTGAAATCGCGAAGTTTTTATTGGATTTTTCATACAAAACCGTTTAATCAGCTGACCAATTTGTACGAAAAATCTAAAAAAAATTACGATTTCATCAAAGTTGCAGAACAAAAGTGGTTCAGTTTGATGAGTTCAAGCCCACCTTAAAGTATCACCACACCTTTATGTTACACCCTGTATATCTATCTATTGACATAATATATTCAATTGAATAATACAGGATGTTAAAACAATCTAGTTGATATTTGTATATATCATGGTATCTTTTTTTACTCTCTTATGTTGGCAATAAAGTGTTTTCAATCAATAAATCAATCATTTTAAGGAGGAACTCTGTATCTTGTATAGAATACAGGAAAAAGGAGCGAAATGTAATTTTATTTTATTACTTAAAGCGAGCAATTTTGTATATATACAGGTGTAAAAAAAATGGTGTATAACCCGTTAACTGGAGCTTCTACTCATCATACTGAACAACTTTTGTTCTACGACTTTGCTGAAAAAGCAAAACTTTTTTTTACTCTTCATACAAATCGATCAGCTGATCGACCGACTTTGTGCATTTAGTATGGAGGGTCCAATTCTTTTTTGAGAATTGACTATGGGTTCCTTGGGAAAAGTTGTTCAGTATGACGAGTAGAACCCTCAGTTAACGGGACCTACACCAATTTTGTTACACCCTGTAAACAGGTGTAAAAAATAGTGTGGGACCCGTTAACTGGGGGTTCTACTTATCATACTCATAATAATCTATAGTAAAAAAGGCCCCTTAAAATAATCTATAGCAAATTGGTCGGTCAGCTGATCGATTTGTATAAACAGTTAAATCCTTTTTTGCGATTTCAGAAAAGTCATAAAACAAAAGTTGTTCAGTATGATGAGTACAAGCCTCAGTTAACGAAACCTATACCAAGTTTGTTACATCTGTATAATGGCATTACGATATTGATAATGGTCTCGGAAAAGGCTCCTAACAATTTGAATAAAATTTTTATCCTAGGTAATGTTTTACATTTCAACTAAATCTAGATAGGTGTTATCTCGAGTAAATCCGTTTTCACTCTAAAAATAATATTTTTAATTTACTTATCTAGGAGATGCAACGCTCGTTCGCCCAGATTCTAATAATAAAGTAAGTGGTACACCATACGAACAATTTTGCTTTTTTGAAGATTTAAAACGAAGGTGTTAGAGCGCTGTCTAAAACTTCTGACTAGGCACTTAAATTGACAGGTCTATACCTACCATTAAGGGGATTGTGAAGCTGCGACTTCTCATACAAACGGCGTTAACGATTTCACCTCTTAAATGTTAACCTATTTAGACCAATATTTGATAGGTTGTCAGTCAGAACATAAGCTAGGCTTGTACGTTTCGTTTTTTAAATTACTGAATATAAATAAACAAAAAAATGCCCGAAATTATTTTTGTTTGAAAACACGTGAACAACGGTAAAATTAAACTTATTAACTTTATCGAAAAAACAAAAACGTATAATTCTAACTTTTGTTCTGACTGACAACCTATAAAAATTGGTCCAAATCGGTTAACATTTAAGACGTGAAAATCGTTTACGCTGTTTGTGTAAAAAGTCGCAGCTTCACAATCCTCTTAATTCTTATTCAATTCCTATTTTGAATGATGAGGTTTCAGCAGTAAATCCTGAGTGCTAATAATAGAAAGTCTTATCAAATCATACACAGACAGGCGTATGATTCAACATGGGCCCAACAAAGACCTAGATAACTAGTAATCCATCCAACTGTCAGATTGATTTATTCAAGAAGGCCGTTGAATAAAACATTCTAGTATTAATGAAAACGGGTAAGTGCGAATCCACCTCGCGCATCGAACATGAATTCATTGTAACGAAATTATCATCATCATACCAGCTTGAGCCTATACCCTGATTGATTGGCGATCGGGCCTTAGTCGACCACACGGGCCCAGTGCGGTTTGGTCGACCACACACAACTTTTAGGCGTGTGCAGGTTTTCTCACGATGTTTTTCCTTTACCTCACGAGCGTCGGATAAACGTACATATGAAATCGAAATTCGAAAACACATTGGATTCTATTCTAAGCACGGCCTCCCGGACATGAGGTATCAGCCCTAGCCGTTACACCACCGAAGCTCTTATACAAAGTTTGTTAGCTGAGGGTTCTAACCGTGATGATCATGAACAACTTGCCCAAGTAATTACTGTCAATTCTCTTTTTTTGGACTTCTAAAACAAATAGATTAGCTGTCAGGCTAACTTCATGTGGTACTTATACTCGTTCATGCGTTTATGTGTAACAAAATTAGTGTAGGTCCCGTTAACTGGGGCTTATTTCTACTCATAATACTGAACAACTTTTGTTCTATAACTTTGCTGATATCGCAAAAAAAATCTTCATACAATTCAATTTAGTGAATTTTTGTATGGAGGATCCAATTGTTTTTTGAGAATTGATTGTGGGTTTCTTGAAGAAAGTTGTTCACTATGATATCAGTTAACGGGTCCTACACCAATTTTGTTACATCCTGTATTTTTGCGAATTGACTATATGGTATAACTAGGTAATACGCCCCACTTTTTTTTTAAAGTATTATTTATAACAACAAATATAGAAGATATAATCATTTTTTTATTTTGGCTTATTATCTGGTTAATTGCCTTCAATTATATCTAACATAATACTGTAATAAGAACTATAGACATTGTAAAATAATTTTTGAAAAAAACTCGAGGTGGGGCGTTTTGCAAAGAGGCCATTAGGTAATACGCCTCACACCTTTTACCTTTTGTTCTCAAGTAGTTTCCGTTTCTCAATATTTTCAGATGAAGTAAGGACGACGGCTTTTTGTTTTGTATTTGAAAATATAAATGGAAGCTAAGCCACTGGATGAATCTCAGTTAAAACCTTGGATGGTGTTTCCATGGACTGAGATGAATCATTAATTTTTTCAGGGGTTTGTGTCGAATGGGACGCTGAAGGCTGTGAAGTGTCTGAAGGTTCCAAGTGAGGCGCGACATGTTGTAGTGATGTGCAGTCCACTTCGTAAACCACTGAGCTACAGAGACCGTCAAATACATATTGGGGCGTTTTACACAAACAACGGTAAGGCGTTTTTATCAATTTCGATTTTTAAATTGCCCCACCGAGGTCAAAGCCACGGATTCAAGGTTATAACTTTCGAAACACTAACAATTGATAGGTGTTTTTATCTATTTTACAACAATGCAAGAGCGTTTAATATAAAATTTATATACATCACTTTATAAAAAAAAACAGATACTTACCACCAATTGCTTGTATGCCAAAAAACTACTTTTTTCAATATTTTTAAGCGAACTCGTAATTACGTGCACACTTGTCGGCCATGATGTTTCGCAACTTTGATCTACTAGCGCGCTTCATATGTGCTGCGTATCTTTATTAGTGTGAGTGCTAGACAAGTGGGCCGTTTTGTCAACTGGGGCGTATTACCAGATTTTACCCTAGGTACCTAACTCACTTAACAACCCATAAACGCCCCCTTTTGCACGGCACGGGTCTATTTATGTTTGTATGGATGTTTGTTACTCTTTAAATGAAAACAGGCACCAGTGCATGGCAACCGCCTCCGTGGCGTAATTGCTAGTCCATTCGCTTCACACCAGGAGGTCGCAGGTTCGATTCCCGGCGGGGTCAACTTTGTAAGACTCGGTTTGGTTGGTGGTAAGGCATTTTCATAGCCCACCTAGCTAGCTACCACCATCTTATCTAAGTCTTCCCGCCAAACATTAGCGTTAACAGCATTGATGTGTTCCGGCTTGAAGATGAGATAGCCACTAATAGCCAGATCCCCATTGCGTTGGGAAATCTTGGTAAGCCCGTTTGCATCTTCGGCATCATCGTCACTTGCCATCAGGCTTACTAAATGTGAATTAAAAAAAAAACAGTCGAGGAAAATAATACTAATAGTAAACCCATCCGGGTTATGACCGTGCTTCAGATTAGTTAACTTGTGTGATCGAGGTTCAACCAATCCTAATTGGTAACTCTACCTATAGAGTACAGGAGAAATTTTATTCGTTTCGTATCTCGCTATAACAGTAGTATAAATACTATGTATAAATAGAGTCCGTTTAGTTTTTTTTTATGTCTTTAATTATATGTCAGAGTCGGTTTAAAAGTCATCACAAAAAGCTTTACGATTACGACTTAACATACCTACCGAGTAAACACGAAAAAGAGATATAAAAATACTCGTTCTGTCAATATTACTACTAAATAAGTACATAATACGGGCACATAGCTCGTAGATGTGGCTCGTAGATGATGTAGTTGGGGCAGTAAAGTTCTCGAGTGGCGACCGCGCATCAGAAAACGTGATGGACCGACGACCTGGTGAAGATTGCGGGAAGCCGATGGATGCGGGCAGCGCGGGACCGGTCGTCGTGGAACCTTGGGGACGTTTTTCGGCTGATATGATGATGATGAACAGGGTAATTTAATTAACATATTTTTAAAGCCATTTTAAGTTAGCCAGACAGGCGTTGCAGAATTTATTGCTATGTAAATTAACATTTTTAAAATAGCTTCGTAAAAATAGGGTTAATTCTGTTTTAGTATACCAAGGTACCTGTTTTTTACAGGGTTGCAATAGCGTATGCAACCATTTGGGTGGTAGGAGTACCTAAGCAGTAGGAGGGTTAAAATTTAGGAATAAAGGTTTTTTTTCACAGTTGCCCTTGGCAATGATTTCGATGATGGAAGCCGGCTTACCAACACTTCCGAAGCGTCGGTGGCTCAACGGTAACGTACTCATATTTTACTACTTATTTTTGTGTTATTTGTACCTTTTTTGTTATTTTTATATTGTCTGCGTATAAATGTTATCTTATCTTTTTTGTATCTTACTCTTAAACAGGTATAATTTCCAACCCAAAATATAGAGAACTTACACAGTTTTAATAGATGTGTCGTAAATAATAAATCTGTTGATGCGCATCATTTGTTTTGCACAATATTTCTATGAAAATTTCAAAAGCTGTAACGTAGTTAGACGCATTATTAATTTCCTTGTCCTTATCAAGGACAAAACTCATTATAATATTCATGTCAAGGATCGATCGGTCTACTGCGCATGGCAAAGCTACCGGTGGTACCAACCCACTTTCATGTCTCGAATTGCAGATATTTTGTTTGAGTCACAATAAATTCCGAGAACACGCGCCACAATTGTAATTTCAAAGTTATAGAACCTTTTTAATTAGCTAATAGCGCCACGTCATCGAAATTAATGAAATCACGAACATAAATTTTACTTTTAACAGCTCCTGATAACAATATGCTCTACTTTATCGTCCGAAACTTTCGACGCCATTTACAATCCCTGGACTCGAGATATCACCATCGTTATGATCAACAAGTCCATTGTGTTGTTATTACAGTCGTAAAATATTATGATCCAATAAATTTGGATTTGTGTTTATAAAGCAAAGAAATTTAGCAGCGAGCTTTTGACAACATGCCAAGAAGAATTAGATATCTGATTCATCTAATAGCTCTATCTCGTTTTATCAGGAATGTTTCAATAGATTCTGTAATAGCCACGTTGGAACTTGGCCTTTGTGTCACTGACATAAACACGAACACGTGTTCAATAGCTGTTGCTACGTGTCTCACAAATAATAAACCGCGATGTAGCATGACTTTGTTGGTTCGCAATGCTTTATAATTGTTCAGATGAATCTTCCGTATTATTTCTGAATCAGTTTGGGCTTATACGTTAAATAGTCGAAAAAAAGATCAAAGAATCTCTGGCTCTTACTCTGAAAAATTTTTTTCAGATGCTTAACCTGCTACAGACGTTCAAAAATAATTGTGACGCAAAAATAGCTATCATTAATATTAGAAGTGATGGTCACTTGTGTAATGATGTAGAAAACTTAATAATTTGATTCAAACTTTATCTGAAAAACCCAGAACGATAACATATCAAGAGGGTTAAAGGTTGCAACCAGTTTCAAATCCCAATTTTTATGTAAATTACATTCTCGGATGTCTTATCAGTGAATGAGGATGTTCATAGCATAAAGCTTCTACGTAATTGGGCGGAAAAACCAGATATTAGTTGTTATCAGTGTAGGGTCCCAGAGGGCAAAGCTATTATCATGGACAAACATGTTTACGTAAATCAAGTAGGTTCTACATGATTGCACAATTATTTAATGAGCATAATCATCATACAATGACTGCAAAATTAAAGACAACGTATGAATTTCGACAGTAACTATTGTTTAATGAATTCGTACGAACCAATGTCAGAATAATCAAGAACTTGGTGGTATACGTGTAACTTTTGGTGAGAGAAAATAACAATTCAACTCAAGCCAAAGTATGGGTTTGAAGTGATGAAATTTCGTGAGCAGATAATGAAATTTAGAGGTTGGAATTTTATCTTATTATCGACTGTAAGTTAGCAAGTGTCCTAGAAAACCTAAAAGGTTATCGTGCAAGAAGGTTAGGAGTTCACAATTATTGAGAGATAAGAGGACGTAAGTAGGTCAAATAATTGGTGAAATATCAAATATCAAAAACTAATCGAAGCTGTTAGATAAGATTTCTTTAAAGTTATTAAAGATGATGTAACGTATGAGTTTTTGAATTAAAGTAATTTTCAAATAATGAATTTTATTGGATTTAAGAAGATATTGATCTGTAATGAATCATCGAATCTATAAGCTTTTGTACTTCTGAACAAAAATACTGATTAAAAGTCAGTTATACACCCCCTTGAAAAGGCTCTAGACTTCCGGAAAATTTCACTATTTTCCCTGTCAACCTTCCAGGAGCTTAGGCGACCTTCGATTAGAATTTTCACACCTGAAAAAGCCTCGCCAACGATTCAGATCGAAGCCTGCGTGACGTCAGAGTAAAAGGTAAACACAGTGACCATAACCTACCTCAACTCAATGTTGTAAGTGCAATGACCCGTTACTTCACTATCTGTATCATCTTAAGTGGAAGGTCAGGACAGTTCATATGGCGAAAGGTTATCCTTGTGTTTAGACTAATTTTAATGTCAAGGTGTCTGACTTCTTCCATTGTGATTCATTATGATCCATAATGGACTCATGTCACTTTATCGCTCGTTCGATATTGCATGCAGTTCAGGTGAAGTATCTCCATGTCGAAATCTTCGATTTCAATGAAACTCAAAATCATGGTCAATAATGTCGAAAGTAATGGATCGGCATAATTTTTTTGAGCGAAAACTTGTTAGTTGCAGAGATATTCTGTCTTTTAGATGTAGGTTGTCATCAGTTTTTGCGCTTCTTAACTGACTGGATCATCGTACTCATAAGCATTTGTGCGTTATGAGGCGTGTAAAATTGTGTTACCGTTGGTTTGTTGTAACGCCAGTGACTCAGCTATTAGTAAGGTGCTTCCATGAAAACAATTAAAAGACCGGGTAAACAAACATGTTTTCCTCATTAAATCTCAACCTACTTCTGACCGCATGACTGAGATAACTTCAATAATTAGTAGTTGTGGCAATTGTTTACGCATGCTATAAATGTCAGTTATTACCACGCTAATACCCATTTGTTCCTTGAGAATTTCAATACGGATGCTATGAAATACTTTAGTCCCCAATACCCGGAAAGAAAAGCCCCGTTAAACCATTTTTACTATTTTTTCAAGATGTTTCCAGAGTAACCTCTGAACCCTTATTATTTTCTACACACTTCAGGTTTGAATTTGTGCGCGCTTTATTTATGAAATTAAATATATTTTCATGCTTATGATACATTCGACCAATTACAGTATTACGATAGTTGTATGATAAACTTTTCCAGAATTTTTTACATTGTATATCATCGTAAGTATTCTGTTTTTAAACAAACAGAATAAATTAACCAGTAATTATATTCAAAACATGCTTGTTATCAACGCACTGTACTAAATGTACTTAATTGCGCTACTTCAATCCTGTTGATAACAACGTAGTTTTATAAACACATTTGTGCTTCCAATCCGGCCAAGCCCCGTGCCCCGTGGCGTGATAACGAGTACGTGGAACTAGATGACGCAATATACTGTTTGTTTGCCCTCGGTATAAAAGCGGCACATGCTCGTGACTTCATCGCCAGTCAAAGTTATTTTCCGCAGCTTACGCATCGGCTCGGAGCGTTGACAGTAATGATTATACATTTTTGTGGAAAGAAAGAAAAAGTTATTTTATCAAAATGCGAGTACAGCTTTTAGTTTTCAGTGGAAAGTTATTTACAATTTAAAATGTGTTACGGTGATAAGGAAGATTTCCAGTGGAAAAAAGTGAAAATATTGTGTAGCTTCCGAAAATCATTTAAACATTGAAAGAAAAATTTTAATTAGGACAACAATTGTAATGATAATTGGCAAATTTCATCAGTTACATTTTTTGACAATGCGTCTGCTAATTATTAACTCAATATTCAAATAAGTATTTCTTCTGTATTTCAGATGGAACATAATAAGGAATTCAATGTGGTTCATTTTTTACAAGAACCTTTTGAAGGGATTGATTACTATGTGTGTGTGCCATACACTTGGGTGATATTTCATAGATCTAAGGAGAAGATAGTAGTTGTTACATATCCAAAGAATGAAGAGTCCTTCGCAATAAGAGAACGCGCGAAGAAGAAAAAGAAGCACAACATTGATTGGGCATTTTGTAAAGCGGAGTTGAAATATCAATGTGGTAAGTTTTATTCAATTTTGTTGTATCAATGCATTTTCCTTTCTATAACATCTTAGAAATTAATTAATGGGAAATTTTGTGTTTTCCAGATACTTACGAAGATGCAGAGCTTTGGATATCTATGAATAATAATCACCGGCTTTCGATACGAAAAAATTCAAGTACAAATGGTGAGAATCAATTGATTTGTTATTTGATGCTAGATTTTCATTTTTTTGAAGTGAAACTTTTTTATCGACGGATGAGAGAAGTTTTATAGCAATGTAAAAAAAAATCGTCACTTTTTTCAGTTACGCGCCATTTTCTTTACCAAAATTCAGTAGTGACGATAAAAATAATATTTTAAACAATAATAGGTTAAGATCCAAAAAATTTGTTTATAAACTGATGTAATATAAGAGGATGTTGGATCTAAGTATTCATCTGAATGTATTTTTATGTATATGTACATGGTTTTTGTTGTATAGAGCCTGAAGAAGCTATAAAATATAACGAAACGTGGCAATTGAGTACAGTTGAATTATTATTCATTTAGATCCAACATCCTCTTATATCACATCAGTTTATAAAATAATATTTTATCAATAAAATGATTAAATAAAAAGACTTATTTACTCAAAACTTGTACAGTTGAAAAAGTTATTGGAATTTACTTGAAGATTTATCATAAAGAAGTTTTACTTCTTACATGTGTACACTCGTACACGTACATATTTTTTTTTTTGAATAGTTTTTGACATTTCTGTTTAATATTTCCAGGTTCAACGGTTCCGTGGGATCAAGAATTACGCCGTAGCAACCAGAAATATTCGTCAAAGTCCAAAGATAAATTTGAGAGGAGAAAGTCAAAGCCGTATCAAATTCCCAAGAAGGGATCGCCGAAAAGTACGGACAAGGAATCATATGACGAAGCAAAGAAACAGCTTTATTTAAAACGATTGAATTGTAAAAATGAAACTGCCAAGTCAACTGCTCAGAAAGCTGATTTGCGGCCGGTATCTTCAACAGAATCGACTACCATCAGGGATGAACCATCAATGGAAAGTCCTCAGGCTAAAGAAATTGCTGCAACCGACGGTGCTAAAAGTACTGAAGGAAGCAGTCACTCTACCGAACAAGTTAATGATGAGCAAGAGCAAAGCATGCCGGTAATAGACGTAGATGGAATTAGTGACGTCGTCAATAGTGAAGATCAGTCGCAACAAGAGCAGCCCGGGGAAACCAATGGAAACCAAAATCAACTTTCGAATAATTTCGTAGTTGCACCAAAGTCTCCATCTCCAATTAAGCAGACTCCTCAGCCAAATCAACACCATGACCAAGGAATTCGAATAAAAGATGTCCGGACTCTTACAGCACCTTCGAACAATCAAGAACCACGCGTTGACATTTCAAACACAAGGCAAATTACTTCTCAGCTTGCACTAAATACTGATCTATGCAACCAGATTTTAAATGCCAGGAGGAATATGATCATTGCCGCGCAAACTTCTTTAAATCGAACAGATCTGACCCAGCCATTACCAAAGCCTTTAACTCAACCATCACCAGCCAATATTCAGAATCTGGTACACCAAAAACCATCAATTTTCATTGCAAATAGCATGAATTGTGCTCCGGTTGCAGGCATTTTGACCAGCTCTCAAGGAATCCAGCATGTAACAGGAATGAATACAGTATCTGCTACTGACCCAAGAGTTGTTTACTCTGTCGCTAGTGTCGCAGCTCCTCAAAACCTTCCACAACTTAATCAGAGTCCTATCTTTGTCTATCAAGGTGTCCAGCAAAATTTACCAGCTTCACCAGAACACATGCTAATGCCTGGACAAGGGTTACTTCAAATACCAAAAACACAAAGTCTTGATCCTAGACTTCGTGGGCAATATCATCCGATCAGTCAAGTCCTACAGTATCAACCTGTCAGACCATCTTTCAATAACAATCCAACGAACGTACCAAGTCAGTTTCATCAACCTCAGGAGATCCAACATCAAGGACAAAGGACAGTCAATCATCAAGATGCTCAACGACCACAAGCTCCTGTCTACATTCCTATTTTTCCCAAAAACGATAGACAAAACCCAACCCTTCAAGGAGTCAAAAAGACAACGCCACCACCCACTTCGTCAAAAATTCGAATCTCAGTACATCAAGCAATATTAAGTGCTCTCAAAAAGTATCCATTGAATGAGCAAGAGTTGCAAGCGATTCTAAGTAATATTCCCAAGAAACAGATAAATCTAGGTTTGATGATTGTCCTTCGAAACATCGCAGTCTTACAAGCACATTGTTTGCACAGATCCGAGATGTCTGCGGGTTCATCCGACCAGTCATCAATGAAACCTTCACCAGTCCATCAACATGTGGGTCAAAATCCACGACCACAAGTTGATCAATCTAATGAAGCGGATCCGACGATGAAACGGGTCAAATTTCAAGATGACCCTGTCACGTCTGCTACTAAAAAAACGATGGTAGCAGATAGTGGGCATCAAACAAACGTGTGCATGTCAGAACCTCTGTCGTCACCTAACAGTGCAGCATCAGATTCAAGAATTGAGACGGATCATGAAGCAGATTTCGACTATGAGAAGTCAGTAGATGAAGCGCATGAGGCAGCCAATGAGACTGATCAGACTAGACGAAGTTCAAGAGACAGGTCGACTGCGCAAAACTCGCTGTCAGAGTTGGCCTTGCAGCAACAAATGGAGGAACAATTTGCAACCTTCTATAGTCAAGTTAGCTCCATTTTGCACAATACGGCAAAAGTGTTCGAGTTATTACGGAATTCGCTCCTCGAAACTGCTAAGTCATATCAAACGTTTTTTGATAACAAAAGAATCAATGCGTCAGAAAATTTAGCAAACCACGTGTCATCTTCTAGCAGCGTCGCAGAAGAAGTCCCGCCGGTTGTTGAAGAAAGACAGAATTCAGCGCCTAAGAGACGAAATTCTAACAACGGGAATCAGAGCAATGGCGTCAGTCAAGCACCAAAAAGAATCTACCAGAAAACTTCCAAGCATCTGCTTTCCACACGGCAGTTTGTTCTACCACCGGAATATGATCCCGACGATACAAAATGAACTCTGAAGTATCGGAATCATCTGCCCGGGCACTTAGAACTTATACCTCACAGCAACATTTATGTCAGGTACAGTGAGCTCACACGTTGCGAAGAAGTATCGAATTCTTGCGAATCATTAGCGCGAATGATGTTACATGAAGTCTTCAACGAAAAAGCTCTGGGTGTATGTGCATCGATGACTGAAGCAGTAAAGATTAATTGCAACACGGACCCAGATGCAAGGCCTCCATTAGATAACTATGGATCTTTATTCCTTCTCAATTACGTTATACAGTATGGAGTCAAACTTGGTTGGAGTATTGATGTTGCAAAAATCCTTAATACTTTAGATCAGGAGGTCAAAAAAATACGATTTAAGTACGCTGTTGAATCTAGGTTTTGTTGATTACATCTTAACGAATATTTATGTGAATAGTATGAATTTTTAGTCTAATTTGCCACTAGTTCTAGCCTAACTTTTTTTTTTTTTTTTTTTTTTTTCCTCAAAAGCCATCAAATAAAAAGGATGCGTTAATTATGCTTGTTATAAGTTCATATCGGGTATTTTGATTTGGCAGTTGTAAACCCACCATTTTGTGTTCTTACATTAAGTTTTAGGTTAAGTAACATTAACTGTAATTTATTCTGATTTTTATTCGTGTTTTGGTAGTTTCGGGAGTGTTTTATATTGCAGGGATCGATAATTATCAAACAGGATTATATTTTGTAAATATTAAAAAGGAAATTAATATGCAAATAAGCGGCATGTGTACTAATTAATTTTTTCGGGTTATTTGTAAATAGGACTTCTAGTATAAGAACTAAAATGATGATCAATGCAAGTATTCTAAGAAAATTATTTTTTAAATTTTTCACGTTCATCAAAGACTTTGTGTTATTTCAAATATAGGTTAATCATAATGTAATTTTTGTCTACAATTAGATAGACCAAATGTTAATTGATAGGATTACTTATTTGATTTCTGTAAGACTACACCAAAGACTGTTGAAGATCTGAAATATTAATTTGTAAATGTGTAGCATAAGTAAATTATTACTATTGTACAGTAGCATAAGAACTGAAGATCATGTAAATTATTTGAAATAAAAAATTTGATATATTGAAATTACTGTTTTAAAAATCGTTTTATTGAACCCTCCGGCACAATCGTGTCACTACAAGATATGTACTTATGCAACTAAAGAGCCATAGATTTTTACATCTGCAATAATGTCATTCAAGCGTTGAAAATCGAAAAGTGCATGACTCAAAATGTTTAATCGACGCTATTGTACTTATAGCTGAAACATAAAATTCTGACTCTTTAAAGTTCAAAAAGTCTTAAACAATGATTGCATCTAAATTCTTGATTAATGCGAATTTGAAAAAAATTAAAAAGAATTATTAACTTTTGTCTTTGGAATTTATTCTATTAACCAGAGGTCCCGGGTTCGAATCCAATGAGTTTTTAAACGCTCACCTACATTTACTTAATGTTTGCTTTAACGGTTCTATCCTTCAGGAAATACTTTTTGTGAGAAAAACTTGCACATCTGACTTCAGATGTGTAGAGTCGCGTTACACACGTTCGTATCGTAGCTCAGAATACAGAAAAAACTAGAACCCGCGTGCAGTGAGAAAAGTGTTACGCACGCGCGAGCCAAAAAACACTCCTTCCCTTGGCAGTAATATTGCTATTTAATTTTTAAACTTTTTGATAAAGATAAGTAAGAAAGAACCACTGTCTGTTGACCTACAAAACACCTCCATGCAGGATTTAGAATGGGCCAAAACGTCAAAACTATTCTAAATTATAGTAGTTTCATACAAATACAAGTTACTTCACTTTTATCGCCGTACAACCATAAATATTCTTTATTTTGCCATTAAACAAGGTACAAATAGTGATGTTAGTTTGAAGACTATAGACTCTCTTGTTTAGCCATATTAAGTTATAGAAAGTACGCGCTTTCTGGTTTGTTCTAAATACAGAACAATAGAATACAGAGGTACGTAGGTGTAAATCTGACCTACATGTGACCGCGGGTGATGCTAAGTGCACCAGGCAACCGCCAAGAAAGAGAGAAAGCGAAAGGGAAAGACAAAGAGACACCAAGATTCTTCAACGCAATGGGGAGCTAGCAGTCTTATCTTCATTCCGGAATACATCAATGCTGTTAACACCGATATTTGGCTGCAAGACTTAGATAAGATGGTTGTAACTAGCCAGGCGGGTTTAAGAAATGCCCTACCAATAACCAAGTAGAAAAGGTAAAGCACGCCGGTAATTGAAACCGCGACTTCTTGGTTTGATGCAAGTTCACTAAACACTACGTCAAGGAGACATTTATAATTTACAAAAATAATAGGTCTTTACGTATGAATTTGCCGATTGTATAAAAAAGTTTAAAGACGAAAATTAATATTAAGAACAATAGTTATTAAAACAAAATTTATTGTCAAAATAGCATTAGACTATTAGAAATTAAAGGGTGGTAAACATATGTTATTGTTAAGATATTTTGAGAGCACGGTGGCTTTAACCCCATGAAGTCGGTTTTTTTCACCTGAAAAAATCGCCTTTATTGAGGCAAAAAATACACATTATAAATTTTAAAGCTCTACAGTAGCGCAGCAGTTTCTTCGTTACTATTAATATCATATTTGGGAATACCCCACATAAGACTTCGTCACTTTCAGGAAAATTCTAGAAAATTAACTAGTCTAAAAAATTGTCCCATCTGACCACTAAGAAAACGCCTTTGTTTCATTCAATAGTACATGGCTCAGGTGATTGGAACATGAAAGCATACCACTAGTTTCTAAAAGACCATAAGACCTATTATAATTGGAACGAGAACTCTGAAGCAATTCTGGCTGTCTTGGGACAAATAATAATGATAATAACTATGTCAAGGGCTTACCAATTGAGGATAAAAAAAATAAAGACTGCTAAAAAGAAAGTGGAAAAATTGAGTTCCGTCCAAACTTTTATAGCTAAAAGTTCGCTCTGGAAAATTTTACATCGACCCCAATCCTATTTTTCATTCCCTTAGTTTGGACGTCTTCTGCTAAAAGGTTTTTGCTGGAAACTTCTCTTCATTATTTTTATACTAGAACTAGCTTTTACCCGCAACTTCGCCCGCGTGGCCAAGTGCGTGTCAGACCACGTGCAAAGTAGGGTTCCGTTGTTTTTCAAAAAATAAATGTAAATTTTAAACAACATAGTTATTATTGCAGTTGGTTTGGTACATTATAGTAGGGAAATTCTATGAACTTTTTACATGTCCAACTGCCTAAGTTACATCGGTTGACAGTAGTCAGTAATAACTCCTAAACAACTTTGTAATAACTATAATGTGGAATGCAAATAAATACAAAATGAATATTAAGTATTGAGTATTAAAATAACAAAGCGTACTTGGCTTTGATAATTTTCCTTTTAAGTTAAAAAGCCCTTTTTTTAAAAATACTTTTTAGATTTCCTGAAAGAGTGGTTTAGCTGGATTTGGTAAAATAATCATATATCAGAAAAATGATATGAGAAAAACATTCACGAGCATTAACAATATGTTTGCCAGGGACGCTGTGTCAATATTAATCTAAATTGACCTCGAATAAGGTTTTTCTCTTGTTCACCGTAGATACGTTGATCATGAAAGGGTTAAGGCTTTAAGATGCCTCAATCTGAGCAGGTTTATACGTGTTAAAATAATATCGAACGTAAGTCTATCAATTGTAAGTTCCAATCAGTGCAATGCGGGATTCAGCGCGGCTGTTATGTTGAAACCAAATGCCTAATTCTCGATTTTTACATGTTTTTTTTACTTTTATATACTTTTAATTACACTTAAGTTTAAAAAAATGTGTTCAGTAAAAATAAAAGGTCTTAAAGTTACCGATTTTTGTGTGTTGGTTTCATTCAACAATAACTATTTGTTTTAGAGAAATTTTGCAATTAATGCCAAAAACAGGGTCTACAGTAGGGGAATTGTGCTTAAGATGACATACTTTTTTTTTCAAGATGAATATTTAAAATAAATGAAGTCATGTAAGTTCAGAATCTTGCGTTTACTTATTAACGTTTCACAAACAATGAAATTGTTACAGTTTTAGTACAATAAAAATAACATATAATTAAAAAACAAACATAAATCGCACTTAGGTCGACGTGTTTAAGATGACACTGTATGTCATCTTAGACTTTGTTGGTATGTCGTCTTATACAATACTAATTTTCCAAGCATATTTCGAAGGTAAATTGTTTCTTACTTGCAGGTATGCCTGCGCATAGTGTATGACACCAATTGCAACACAGTTGACACTTCACCAATGTTCTTTTGGCCTAGATTGGCTAATAACTCATTGCAGTAAATGCAAGCTGGATCATTTTCTTCCTCGTCGTTATTGACATAAGGATACTCGAGTTCCTGGAGGTCATTGTCTTCATCCAAAGTAAAACGCTTCGTCTGCTTTCGACCTCGCGTGGTTCTCCATTTTTTAAGTGCGGGCTCAGGCTGCACCTCATCATTTTTGTCTAGGTCTTTGTCATTATTGACAATAACGCGCTATTATAATAATAACCCATTCTATTGTCCTTTACAGGTTCAATAGCCTTAACCATGTCTTCTTGGGACCAACTCTTCCGTGTCTATATACGTTTGTAATTGCCAGGCATCCTGTATGGAAAACAAAAAAACTAATTTTGTACATTTTATAAGGGTAAGATGACATGGTATGCCATCTTAAACCTATGCCGGGTATGTCATCTTACCCAATGGTGAATTGAAATGTAATTTTAAAGTCATGCCAAAAATTTTAAGGTTAGAATATGCTTTTACCAATATTTATGCCATTTAATAACCCTAGATTCGTTTAGAAATTTGTAACACCGGAAAATTCTTACCTTTAGTGTATTTTCACCAACAAATAAAAACGTATTCAAACTTTTTTACATATTAAAATCACTAAAACATTCACTACATCTAAATACACGTTCACTGTCCGCCATACTGAACTTGTGCGCTAGCGACACCTACAGGCCGTCTCTAATACCTCACATGTACACCGCTAGCGTGAATATTAAAATGGATATTGCTGGTGTGTCATCTTACCTGACTATGTCGTCTTAAGCACAAGTCCCCTATATTTTTTTACATCAAAAGCGGTAATACTTTTAAAATTGTATTCAATTAATGACAAGGGATGGGTTATTTTAGGTGTTTTTTTTGTAAGTTATTATAGGTGTGATTTAAGGTGTTTTATTTTAAGTATTTTAGGCATTTTATTTTAGGTGTATTCTGTAAGTTTTATAATGCAGAGAAATAAAACAGGCTACAGTTGTCAATAATAATAATTAAATCGATTTTTTTATTATTTCAAGTATATTATATATTCTTTTCATAGTGATAACTTTACATAGTCTTTTAAAGATTTGAATTGAATATTGTCATTTGACCTATCTTAATGCCTTATTAGTTTTGAATAAGCCTATTCAACGATACCTCACACAATAGGGTATGTAATTAAAAAAGTATTCATCCCCACTTTCTTTAGGCACCGTAATTTTTTTTTAAAACATTTTTTTTTTAAACTTATAGGGGTCACAGATTTGTGTAACCATACCAAGCAGCTTTATAGCTGTATGTAATAGTCTTAGAGCAAAACGGTTGTGACATACCAACGGACATAAAGACATAAAGATAAACTTATATGGTGAAACAAGTACATAAAAATATTCTTACAAAATCGTAATCCTCTTATAGAAAATACTGTTTGACTGTTGTTATGAAATGTAGGAGTAAAGCTCTGTTTTATTTTATAGTATATTTACATTTTTAGATGGGATGCGGTTGGTGAAATTCCATTTGATAAATAAGCTAAGCAAACAGATATGCCACGATATATAGAGACGGTGGACCGACGACCTTTAATAGTTGCGGGAAGCCGATGGATGTGGGCAGTGCAAGACCGGTCGTTGTGGAAATCCTTGGGAGAAGCCTTTGTCTAGCAGTGGACGTCTTTCGACTGATATAAAGATTATGATAATAGCGAGACGGATAGAAAATGTTACCTAGGATAATTTATTGTGTACTAGCTGTTTCCCGCGGCTTCACCCGCGTGGACAACGTTTCTAGGAATTTTCTTTTCGAGCCACAAGCGGCTTGCTAGCGTGAAAAGAAGTAGCCTATGTGTTAATCGAGCTCCTAATCTGTCTACCTACCAAATTTCAGCCAGATCTGTTTAGTAGTTTTTGCGTGAAAGAGTAACAAACATACATTTGTTTGTCAATGACGTGATTTTTTAAATCTCATTTCTGTAGTTTATATACCTGCCGACACAGTATTAGCGGGAGCGGTTAGTGGCAAATACTGGAATTATTCGGCATTTCATATTAGAATTGTGACACTTCGCACACTTGTTTCCTAGACCTATTAGAGCGATTTGAGTCGCAGAGCCGGAAATTTGTCCCTTAGGATTTGAAATAGCGCCAATTTTCAAAATGGCGTCCAAATTTAGTGTTTTTTCCGAAATCAATTATGACGTGTAGGGAACCTATTTCGGGGTACCCGAGAGTTACATTACCAAAAATAATTTCAAAGAGGACTTTCAGCATGCCAAATATTATATATTTGGGCCAATTTTACACTATTTTTGAAGTCTTACAAGATTTAAAAATTTTGTGATAGATTTTCGTAGTTGGGGTGTCATTTCCGAGGATATTTCGGGCTAGGATGACGGAAACAACCTCGATAAAGACTAACTGGATTGCTATACCATACTTTGTCAATGAAATACAGTTTAATTTGTCTCAAACGGACAAATCAGCTCGAATCAAAGTCATTATATCAACCTAAAAAAAAGAACAATATTTATACTAGTTATGCCCGAGACTTCGTCTGCGTGGAGGTTTTAAATTTTCCCACGGGAAATCTTAAATTTTCCGGGATAAAAGTATCCTTTAAGTTAAATCGGGTTATAGGGAACCACCATACAAAATTTCATCAAAATCGGCCTGGTAGTTTTTGCGTGATGTGCGGACAGACAGGCAAATAAAAATTCCTAAAATTATTGTTTTGGCCTCTATATCGTTAATAATGTCCATCACAGTTATTATCAACCGACTTCAAAAAGGAGGTTCTCAATTCGACTGTATGTTGTTTTTTTTTGTAAGTTTGTTACGCGATATCTCCGCCGTTTGTGAACCGATTTTCAAAATTCTTTTTTTATTCGAAAGAGTATACTCCCGAGGGGGTCCCAGTGTCACCAAGTCAGGATCTAATGATGGGATCCCAGGGAAATCGAGGGCAACCCTCAAATTTTATAGGCACGTTTTATGTTGTGTTGTAATGTTGTGATGTGTTTTCTAAAATAATGAGAGTATTTTCGTCTGGTAGTCATCATCTCATGTTGATGATCTGATGAAGGAAGGTACAACTCCTTATCGATTCGGAGTTGGAGGATAATTCTTCAAATATATTACGTTGATACATATAGACCGACAGTTGTATTCTTTCAGGTTATTCAGATGACCTGATGATGGAAGTTTTAACTCCTTAACTTTCATGCTGTTGAGATGATGATGGAAGCCACAGGAATCTGTATCTGATGAAACACATGTATTATGATTTGAGTGTTCCTATTGGCGAGTGGGTGATTGGGTTTAACGTTTTTAGATGAATAGAATTACCACTAAAAATAAATAAAATAAAAATAAAAGTTTTAAAAACTAAAAACCGACTTCAAAATGAAATTCACTCAAAAGTATGAAATAATATTAATATACTTAAATACACGACATTAACCAACAATAACGAAATCAAAGGTGGGTACGAATTAAATTAGGGGCCTCAAATTTTTTTTGAGTTCCGTGTCAGCAATGCCGTCGAATCTAAAACATTTGATACGTAAGTAGCTGTGTGCTGGCTGGTACAGACCTCAAAAATAAATTTAGGCCCCTAATTTAGTTCTTATCCACCCTTGATTTCGTTATTGTTGTAATGTCGTGTATTTAAGTATATTAATATTATTTCATACTTTTGAGTGAATTTCATTTTGAAGTCGTTTTAGTTTTTTAAACTTTTTTTTTCTTAAAATATTTTATGTACAGACACGGCCCCGTTACAGTTTATTATTATGTTTAATAGATGTTAAAATTAGTATCAGCACTCAATAAAAAATTTAAAAAGACGAAATCCAGTTATTTTAATGGCTATTATTGTGGGTAAAAGAGGGGACTAGACCTTTACCAGTTTTTCCTTTATGAAAATCAGGAATCATTCAAAGACCAGGAAGGGAAAACGGTCTTCCCTATTATTAAACAGGTCCGTCTGTCTGTTACCGGGCACTATTTCACGAACCGTAATAGGTAGGGAGTTAAAATTCACAGAGTGTGTATTTCTATTGCCGCTATTACAAAAAAAGTATAAGTGTGTGGTTTTATGAAACCACGGTTAAAGTGAAACTTTACAGAGGACGAAACGATCATGGCTGCTCTCGCTACGGTACAGAGGACGAAACGATCATACCGTCAGACGAAAGCGACCGTCACGCGACATGCAACACACAGACGAAAAAATGTGAAACTATGTAATAAAAGTTTCACTTTAAAGATCAAAAGTTCTTTAATCTGCACAGATCTACTACAAATAGATTTCTGTATCGCGTGGCCACTACAATGCCTCTCGCTTAAACCGTTTTAAGCGTTGGTGTTGCCACCTTAATATTATTTCCATTAAGTTAGGGTAAATTTCAATGTTATCAGCGTGATCTAGCGCCTTTGTAGTAGATCTGATGAAATCTAAGTAATGCTTTCGAAAAGCATTTGTACAGCTTTTTTTAATATACCTCTTCAAAATCAGGGATCACATAGAAACCAACAAACATATATTATTTTCAGTATGTAAAATTTATATTTATTTGTCAACATTGAAAGTATAACATTATTTGCCTAAGAAACTGTCAGATTTTGTCAATTAGCCAGCAAAAAATGGTCTTGCCGATAAGGACAAAAAATAATATCAATTTCTTTACTTATCTATTTGTAGTAGATCTGTGTTAATCTGTGACATTCATATACCACTGGATCTGGTGTGACTAAGGAATTTCTACGTAAGCAATTTGACATTGTAACGCCAGTATTGCTGTACCCACAATAGTAAAAAAATACGCGTCTTTGGTTGTGCCCATTGTGGAATATTGTTATGATAATATTACCTGAAAGCGTCGGTGGCGTAACGGTTACGGCCGCTACCTCCTGTCAGGGAGGCCGTGGTTCGAATCTTGCCACGTACCAATGTGTTTTCGAATTTCGATTTTCGAGTACATATACGTTTATCCGACTTACGGTGAAGGAAAACATCGTGAGGAAACCTGCACACGCCTGCGAAGAAACTCGAAGGTTGTGTGAAGTCGACCAACTCACACTGGGCCCGCGTGGTTGACTAAGGCCCGATCGCCCTGATTCAGGGTAGGCTCGAGCCCCTCGGTGGGAACGTATATGACCTGATAAGAAGAATGTTACCTTGGCGACCTTCTCATCGAGTAGCCACTGCAGCTTGCTGGTGGAGGCGTTGGCGAGAGCGGCTAAAGCAGCCCGCTCCCAGCCCACGTGCTCCCAGTGATCTGTCATGATGGCTGCGCACAGCATCGCCGTCGAACAGCTGCGGGCAATACAACGGTTTTTGAGATAATAAAATAGAATATAATGCTTTATTTGCCTTTAAAGTATAAAAGGTCTTACAATAGTTTTAGAAACACTTATTTAGCTACTTTAGTATTAATAGCATGCAAATATTGTTTAGGAGTACAAAATAATAAAATATACCATATTATGAAGTAGCCACTCATGCAATGTTGCCATAAAGGACAATTCCCGAATCGAATGCGGTATTTTATATGGCCAATCCAGTAGCAATTTTTCTGAAATCTCGTTGTTTATGGAATTTCATTCTTTACTAACCTGTCAGGATTCCTCCTATTTCGGACTCATACGTCTCTAACTTTTCTGTAGAATACTTGTTGATTTTGTTTTACTAATTTTGCCATTTCTTGTATATAAACACAAGGTAGTGGCAGTATGTATGTAAGTAAATAAAAGAAAAAGAACAGTTACAAAGATAAATCTTTAGGGCGAACAGAAGGCTACAATGGATGGCCAAAGATAGACGGGATGGAAGGCACTTCACAATAAAATAACCTTCAGAAATTAATAATGCAACTCAATTGATTGATAACAGTGATCGAATTAGGTAGAGTATAAATGCCTAAAGTTCGCAGAGGATATAACATGGAGTTGTTAAAACCACCAAATATATTAATTTATTTTTCTTAAACTGCGATGAAGTATTGTGTTTCGGACCAAGCAGAGCAACCTATAAATTCATGATCTTTAACGAGTGCACGGGGCGATTAAATATTAATTCTGGATCGTTGAATTTTAGAGAAATCTAGAAATTTTTAAACAAAAAATGTTTGAGTCATCACATAGCTGGTTTTAGTTACTTTGTCACTGCCCAAAAACAAAATGAAAAAGAATAACAAAAGTAAATCAATGTATTTGGTGGTTTTAACAACTCCATGTTACACCTTCCCTCTCGCGAAGTTTAGGGATTTATGCTCTACCTTTTCTGATCACTGTGATAACTGACAAAAAATTAGAAATACAGTGGTCTTTTTCTATTGGACACTTCAAGGGACCGGGACGTTTCCTTCTTTAAAGCAAGTATACCTGACAGAGAATGAAGAGGAATAACAAAATAATTTTTCTTCATTAGTACCGCAACCCAACCGTAGTTACACCAAGTTACCACACCTGGTGTGACTTCGGTTCATTTTATTTATCCTTAGTAGGTTTGTTTGTAAACTCTGCATAACATTAAAAAAAAAACGAGACCTACAGTACTCGCATATGATGTGTAACATGTGACAAAATACTTATGAAATTAATTAATTATCGGGTCGTACATTCACGGGCTGACCCTTCGAATAGTAGTATGTCATCTTTGCCTTTGCCATCTCACTAGGCGGCATGGCTATGACAACCTTAGTTTTCGAGAATTAAAAAACGTTCGCATTTCCTGTTACACATTTCCGCCCCATTTCACGAAATCACTCCCACAAATTGCAGGAAAGCGAGAGCAAAGATGTTACACATCAATAACAAAGGCGGACTTTTCCCTTTGCTACATAATGAACCGAATGCAAACTGAATGAAAATGAATGCACAACTATACGAAAAGTAACGATTTTACTCAAACACTATGCTATATTCGCTTTACATTCAAAAGAAGACAGGAAAATACGTTTTAGGATCGTACATTTTTTTTTTAAGTTACTGTAGAGTATTTTTTTAATTACAACTATCTTATAGCACACTGAGAGGCACAGAACACAAATGTCATACAGCCCAGTCACAATACCATAATCCGATTAATAAAAGCTCCTTGGTCTGAGATTCACTAGCTGCTTTTTTCAACGGCAGCGCGGTGGAATCACAGCGGCGGCGGCGCGCTTGTTAAAAAAAATTAAATTGACGGGAAAGAAAAGTCAGGCTAACGCGGGGCTAACGCAACTTCGAAGAGACTTTTTGGTGGGAATTGGTAGCGTTCAGTTTGTCATTTTTATTTTATTATCCGAAGAATTACATTTCGTGGTTTTTGATTTATAATATTGATAGTGTAATCAGCAAAGTACCATTTGTGTGTTAAAATAAGGCTAATGAAATAAAATATGCTGTGTTTCGAGTTCCCACAAGAAGTCCGCCAAAGTTTCAGTACATTTTGCTGGAGTGTGTAGGTTAAGTTTGTTATATATTATAGTGCCAGTGAAAAAATTACAATGATGCTAAAAATTCTAAAAACTGTGAAAGAAAAATTACTGAAGACCTAAAGTAATACTATGTAGGTACCTATTGAATAATATATATCTACTGAAGACAAGGCAATATGGCCAATGAGCCTTAGCCTGCCCTGAAAAGGACAAAGAAACAAAAAAAAAGACGTGTGGCACTCGGGGACTGCCGCGGTAAAGCTATTGCATAGCATTTTTTATCAACATATGCAATTATAATTATTTATTTATTTTTAACATATACTTACCGATTGCTTTAACGGTGAAGGAAAACATCGTGAGGAAACCTGCACACGCCTGCGAAGAAACTCGAAGGTTGTGTGTGAAGTCGACCAACCCGCACTGGGCCCGCGTGGTCGACTAAGGCCTAATCGCCCTGATTCAGGCGAGCTGATATAATAATAATAATTTATTTTTTATTTATGCAGTATTTACCAGTACCATATAGTCCTTGGGGCGCGGGATGTTTATGTAATAAATTAATACTAAGAAAGTTCATCAGCATCATCATCATCATTATCAATCGCCATCAACAATCGCCATCGCCATCATCAATCGCCATCGCCATCATCAATCGCCATCGCCATCGCCATCGCCATCATATATAGCCATCATCAATCGCCATCATCAATCGCCATCGCCATCGCCATCGCCAACGCCATAGCCATCATCAATCGCCATCACAGATGGCACTGTAAGTTTTTTAGAACTGGGGTGTCAGGTTTTATTTTCGTTACGAAATTTCTTGATTCTGTCCCCTCAAAGCCCGCGATAAAAGCTATACAATAGCTTAAAAAAGCAACTTCGAAGAAAAATGTGCTGATATGAAATTTTAGTGGTGTTTCCATGGCAACATGGCAAACTATATTTCTCTCACTTGCTTTATTGGCTCTTCTCTCGCTTGGCTTACGTCTCGCTTTGGGGCCCAAACATTGACGTTTTGTTAATAAAACTTTTGCTATGGAAGTCTAGGTATACATATTAGCGATGACATTCTTTTTGGCAAAAGTGTGCTACACGGTTTTAAATATCGGGTGTATTTTACTTAAAATTTATATAAATTACTAGCTGTTTCCCGCGGCTTCGCCCGCTCAGATCCCGGTGAAAATTGTCTATACCTGTTCTTAGATCTACCAAATATACACAGAAAATTACTTGGAAATCCGTCCAGCCGTTTCGGAGTAGTATGGCAACTAACACTGTGACAAGAGAAATATTTCAACAACTTTCTCCAAGGAACCCATAGTCAATTCTTAAAAAAAAATAGACCCTCTATATTATTATTATTATTTATTATAACAGCTCATATACGTCCCCACCGAGGGGCTCGAGCCTACCCTGAATCAGGGCGATTAGGCCTTAGTCGACCACGCTGGCCCAGTGCGGGTTGGTCGACATCACACACAACCTTCGAGTTTCTTCGCAGGCGTGTGCAGGTTTCCTCACGATATAACCCTCTATATTAAAATGCACAAAATCGGTCGATCGATTTGTATGAAGAGTATTTTTTCTCTTCCATCGCAACAAGTTAGTACAATTTTGCATTATTATTTTTGATTTTATTAATTTTCTAATAAAGTACTGCACCGATTTTGATAAAATTTATACAGGAGCAACTCGGGAACATACCCTATCAATTAAAAAAAGAATCATGAAAATCGGTTCATGATCTGCGAAGATAACACGTAACAAACATACAAAAAAAACCCTACAGTCGAATTGAGAATCTCCTCCTCTTTGGAAGTCGGTTGAAAATAATTGGTCAGTCAGCTGATTTATTTGTATGAAATCCAATTTTTTTTTACGATCGACTACGGTTCTCTTTTTTGAAATTTCACAATTGGTAAAACTTTAGCGCCATCCCACCTGATGGTAAGTGATAATGATGCCGAAGATGAAAGCAGGCTTACCAAAGTCCCAAACGCAATGGGGAACTGGTTATCTTATCTTTAAAACGGAAAACATCAATTCTGCTAAGATTGATGTTTGGCAGCAAGACTTAGATAGTATAGTGTATAGTGGTAGCTAGCCAGACGGGCTTAAAAATGCCCTTCCAACAAACAAATTGAGTCTTACAGAGTTAGACTCCTCCAGGAATCGCGACCTCCTGATGTGTAGCTATTGGACTTAACTGTTACGCCACGGAGGTGGTCTTTTGGAAAGTTGTTCATACTGATGTGTAGAAGCCAGAAGCCTCAGTTAAAGTGTCCTACACCAATATACTTATAGGTATCGTTAAAGAGTTACATAACTTTAATCATCATATCAGCTCATATACGTCCCTACCGAGGGGCTCGACCCTACCCTGATGAATCAGGGCGATCGGGCCTTTAGTCGACCACGCGGGCCCAGTGCGGGTTAGTCGACTTCACACACAACCTGCGAGTTTTCCTTCACCGTAAGAGCGTCGGATAAATGTACATATGAAATCTAAATTCGAAAACGTGGAAGGATTCGAACCACGATCTCCCATCTCCCGGACAGGAGGTAGCGGCCCTTGCCATTACGCCACCAACGCTCACATATAAAATGAAACATACTTATAATATAATGTATAGCTTTATTTATCGACTAACGGTTGTTCGTTAATGAGAACAGATAGATTAACCTTCAGAACAATAGCCACTAACGACTAGTTTGCCGGAGCAATAATAGAGATAAGTATTTCTACGATAGGTAAGTAATGTAACACCCAGCCAGCTAAGCTGTCTATAATGCACATTTGGTATAGTAAGATGTTTGTTCAGCAAGTATTTATTGTCTGGAGAAGTTTGTGTACGTAATATTAATAAATAAGAAAGTCTGTTTCTTTGTGTTAGATAATTTTCGCGAAATTGTGTCTTTCACGCCAAGGCAAATGATCGGAGAATTTACTACGTTGCCAAGGAAAAACTAGTGATTTATGTATGTATGAAACACAAGGGGAAATGTTACTGACGATGTACATGGACATCGCTTTGTGGTGATATAGTTATAGAGATATAGAGACAGCTATAGAGAGATAGTGTAAGCTTCAATGAAAGAGAGCTTTTTAGGGTTCCATACCGTGAAAGAGTGACTGACGGGACCCTTTTACTAAGCCTCCGCTATTTGTCTGTCTGTCTGTCTGTCAGCGGGCTGTATTTCATGAACCGTAATAGGTACAAAGTTTAAATTTTCGGCTAACGAGGAAAACGGCCCCTAGTCCCCGGCGGCCCTGTTATTCCTGATTCCGGTAGCAGTCATGGTAAAGGCGGGAAGTGGGGTGCAGCGCAGGACCGGTCGTTGTGGAAATCCTTGGGGAGGCCTCTGTCCAGCAGTTGACGTTTTTCGGCTGATATGATGACGATGAAATTTTCACAGAGTGAGTTATTATATTGCCGCTATAATAACAAATAATAAAAAACCGGCCAAGTCGAATCAGAACCGCACACATAAGGTTCCGTACCATCATACTAGATGGCGCTAGTACAAAAGGATCCGTACCATCATACAAGATGGCGCTCGTTTCTTCGCGTTAAAGGAGAAGAAGAAGTCTTAGTAATAGGGTCCCGTTTTTACCCTTTGGGTATGGAACCCTAAAAATTTGAAAAAGTGAAAAACCAAGGAGGTACTTAAACAATGAAACATGTTTTCTGTAGGTATTTATAGATATTTTTGATTTATCTCTGTAGGTAGTAAAAACGGCGATACATAACAGGGGTTTAAGTATGAAATTGCTGATTCAGTTTTTGGAGTTCAATGCCAATTATGAAAAGAAAGATAATATTGTTTTTTATTTTTCACCTTAAGATGGTGAGACTACTTAATTATGGTCTTTATCCCCTGAACTATGTACCAATGAATGGAAAAAAGGCGTTTTCTTAGTGGTCAGATGGTGCAATTTTTTAGATAAGTTAATTTTCTTGAATTTTCCTAAAAGGGACGAAATCTTATGCGGGGTATTCCCAAATATGATACCAGTAACGAAGAAACTGCTACGAAAATGAGTATTTTTGTCTTTAAAAATGGTGATTTATTGAGTTGAAAATAACCGACTTCATGTGTTTAAAGCCACCGTGCTCTCAATACAATAGAAACACATTTACCATCTATTAATTCCTAAGTCTAATGCTATTTTTGAGAATAAAATTTGTTTTCATAACTATTTTTCTGAATATTAATTTTCTACTTTAAACTTTTTTATCCAATCGGCAACTTGGTGTGATTATAGTGCTGATACTGAAGTAAAAAAATAATAATTTAAAAACCAGTCAAGTGTGAAACGTACTTGCGCTAATTAGTCGGAACAAATTTTTTTTTTTGTCGCTTGCGTTGATATCTTTTGTTTGTAATGTGAATAGGTATCATTGTAATCATTGTGTTGAGAGGTGTGGTGGTGCAGAACTCTCAGAGCGCGAGCCCGACTCGCACTTGGCCGGTTTTTAGGGTTCAGTACCCAAATGGTAAAAACGGGACCCTATAACTAAGACTCCGCCGTCCGTCCGTCTGTCTGTCTGTCTTTCCGTCTGTCACCATGCTGCATTTCATGAACCGTGATAGCTAGACGGTTGAAGTTTTCACAGATGATTTATTTCTGTTGCCGCTATAAAAATTAGAAAAAAACGGTTGTCTGTAAAGTCGGTTTACTGACGATAGTTGAACGTGACAACGTCATAAGAAAAAAGCCTTAAACGGAACGCCTCACGGAACGCCTCAGAGCGAGGTAACGACGCATTTTTCGGAACGCCTCCGAGCGAGGTAACGACGCATTTTTTCGTGCGTGCAGCCGGCTCCATCGAATTATAAGACGTTATCACGTCAAAAGTGCAAGTCTTCATAAAAAACGTGTTTTTTTTAAACGTGAAGAACTAGTGCCATCTAGTATGATGGTACGGATGCGCAGTTCTGACTTGCACTTTACTGGTTTTATTGTACATTCGAAAACAGAAATCTCAATTTCTACTAGTAGGTAATAGTCTATTAATTAGTCGCCGCTGTATGGGAAATGTCCATAAGCCTACTGCATTTAAAATCAATGTTGAAAGGTTATAAAATTTAAAGATATATCGTGATTATGTCCGAGATTCGAGATATTTTGCTATTATGGAATAGTTTTTTTTTGTATGCCTCTTTAGGTAGATTATGTGAACTTCATGTACAAGATCATTGTACTTTAAGATCTTTGATTGATTGATTTAAAACACTTTACTGATTGAATGAATGAATGAATGTTTATTTGCAGTAAATAAGGTACAAATAAAGTGATTGCACTATATAAGTTTACAATGCACAACATAAGAGGAAAAAACAGATACAAGATGTTTGTACCTTAATCAACAATAAAAACTCTGATTCTGATAAGGGTGTACAGGATGTAAAAAACACTGTGAAACACTAGTACCTATACAAGTCACAAAAAGTGACTCCTTGTGCTAAGGAAATCAGTCTATAACGTGAATTACCGAATTCGACCCGTATAGTGTTATAAGCACAAAAACACCATATAAACCGGGTCACTCAATCATCGCACTCCCATCATATTTTATTCACGAAGTAATGGCTGGTTACTGCCTTCGCCGCGATAGATTTGTTTCACTTCATTATGTTGAAAACAGCCAAGTGCGAGTCGGGCTTACGCACAGGGAGTTCCGTACTACCGCAAATCTCTACATAAGTAGAACATTGATACTTATTCATTTCAAACAAAAGACATCAACACGAGTGGTAGAAAAATGATTTTTTTTTCTTTAGTCCGGATTTATAGCGTGATTACTATTCAAACTTAGCTGGTTTTAATTATTAGTTGTTTTACTTTATGATTAGCACTACAATCACACTAAGTTTCGCACTTTCATGTATTACCTACCAATTTTACGATAGAGAAAAAAACACGTTTCGAGCAAGAAAATCTTAAAAACTCCTTTTTTGTATGGCAAACCCTCTTAATTTTTTACTTTTTGAAATTTTTATGTTATTAAATCCCCTAAAAGAACTTATCATATTCTGTGAATATTTAAATTAACTACTTGTAACGGTACAAAAGATGCAGCCCTCTAAAGGTCAGACAGACCGACAGACTAACGGACGGACAGACAGACAGCGTTGGCTTAGTAATAGGGTGTCGTTACCTGACACGAAATCCTAAAAAATAATAAAAAAACAATGAAAAATGAATGTTTGTTGATTTATATTAGGTAATTGAACATATTTCAATTAGCTACCTGTTACGGTACAAAAAGTGCAGCCCTCTAAAGGTCAGACAGACCGACAGACTAACGGACGGACAGACAGACAGCGTTGGTTTAGTAATAGGGTGTCGTTACCTGACACGAAATCCTAAAAAATAATAAAAAAAAACAATGAAAAATGAATGTTTGTTGATTTATATTAGGTAATTGAACATATTTCAATTAGCTACCTGTTACGGTACAAAAAGTGCAGCCCTCTAAAGGTCAGACAGACCGACAGACTAACGGACGGACAGACAGACAGCGTTGGTTTAGTAATAGGGTGTCGTTACCTGACACGAAATCCTAAAAAATAATAAAAAAAAACAATGAAAAATGAATGTTTGTTGATTTATATTAGGTAATTTAACATATTTCAATTAGCTACCTGTTACGGTACAAAAAGTGCAGCCCTCTAAAGGTCAGACAGACCGACAGACTAACGGACGGACAGACAGACAGTGTAGGCTTAGTAATAGGGTATCGTTACCTGACACGGAATCCTAAACATAATAAAAAACCATTGAAAAATGTTTGTTGTTGATTTATATCAGGTAATTGAACATATTTCAATTAGCTACCTGTTACGGTACAAAAGATACAGCCCTCTAAAGGTCAGACAGACCGACAGACTAACGGACGAACAGACAGACAGGTATCGTTACCTGACACGGAATCCTAAACAGTAATAAAAAAAAACATTGAAAAGTGTTTGTTGTTGATTTATGTTCAGGTAATTGAACATATTTCATTAAGCTACCTGTTACGGTACAAAAGATGATGACAGCGTAGGCTTAGTAATAGGGTATTCATAACTGACACGGAATCCTAAAAAAAATATAAAAAAAAACATTGAAAAATGTTTGTTGTTGATTGATGTCAGGTAATTGGAAGTGTATAAAACTTAATAAGTGTATAACCCTTGCTTGCTTGCTTAGATATGTGTTGAAACAATAGATTAGACGTTAATTGTGCTTCGATTGCAGGACAGGCAGCCTTCGACAAAAGAATACTACCTATAATGCTTCAAATTTGACAAATTACAGTGTTTTTTAACACACAATAAGCGTCAGAATATTTGTTTTTTTTTACGTCACCTATACGTGACCGGCTTGAAAGGGGAAAGGTTTCCGATATACTTACACATAAGGGGGAGGGGGAGGGGGGATGGGGTGTAAAGGTCTTTGTTACGTAGTTTAGGTTTAGGAGCTGTAAATTTTGATAAAAAAACAGCGCGTCATTTGGATAATTGATTGCAACAGTTGTATTGGAAGTAAATTTTAGAACTTTTACATAATTTTGCTTGTTTTCATTTTTAGGGTTCCGTACCCAAAGGTGAAGGAAAACATCGTGAGGAAACCTGCACACGCCTGCGAAGAAATTCGAAGGTTGTGTGTGAAGTCGACCAACCCGCACTGGGCCCGCGTGGTCGACTAAGGCCTGATCGCCCTAATTCAGGGGCCTACCCTTCGGTGGGGCGTACGTATATGAGCTGATATGATGACCCAAAGGGTAAAAACGGGACCCTATTACTAGGACTCAGCTATCCGTCCGTCTGTCTGTCTGTCTGTCTGTCCGTCTGTCTGTCCGTCTGTCACCAGGCTGTATTTCATGAACCTTGACAGCTAGACAGCTGAAATTTTCACAGATGATGTATTTCAGTTGCCGCTATAACAACAAATACAAAAAAAAAATAAAAGTAAAAATAAGAAGGGTTCTCCATACAAAAAAAGAAGTTATTTTTTTAAACATGAAGAAACTAGCGCCATCTAGTATGATGGTACGGAACCCTACGTGTGCGGCTCTGACTCGCACTTAGCCGGTTTTTTACTATCTATAGGTAGGTACCTACATACTTTATAATACTACTTGAAAATAAGGGGGTGGTGGGGGAATCGACACTACAAGTAGTCACAGAAGGAGGCGAGGAGAGTCAAAATTGGCCAAAAATTGGTAGTATGGGTAGTAACATTTAGTATTCTATGGTATGGGTACGTTTCCTAACTGTCAAGCCAACTCCGTTTTAATGTTATTAAGTAGGTCGTGTAATGTTAATTAAAATAATTGAGTGGGTGCCTTACCTACCAAATGTAATAATGACTCTATTCAACTAATACCTGCCGCTACCGAATTACTCATACCTGAGTAAATAAGTGTAGTATATAATTTTCCTTTGAGCATAATGTCTATAGCGCTAAACGAAAATCAAAGGTTAAAGGGAAAGGCTTTGAAAAACGGAATAGGTACTAATCAATAAATACTAACTGCCGTTCAGTTTGTTAAATTAGGAAGGTGTATAGTTAAATCAAATGTACAATGTAAATTGGCCAATGTACCAATGAGTTTTTCAAAAACTTACGTACATACTTACCGATTGCTTTAACGGTGAAGGAAAACATCGTGAGGAAACCTGCACACGCCTGCGAAGAAACTCGAAGGTTTGTGTGTGAAGTCGACCAACCCGCACTGGGCCCGCGTGGTTGACTAAGGCCTAATCGCCCTGATTCAGGGTAGGCTTGAGGCCCTCGGTGGGGACGTATATGAGCTGATATAATAAAAATAGTTAAATCACACCCGGACACTGCATACAAACGGTCGTGAAATGACATTTCTAAAAACAAATGACGGAGCAAACAAAATTACGGCGAAATCCCATACGTTCGAGAATCAAACTGTAACCAATCTGAATCAACCTGGGCAACGAGGGGGTGAGGTCGCAACGCAATCTAGAGAGCGGCAGGGAGTGTCCATACTGTATGTTAGTACTAATATATATACTTTGGTTTAATCTACCTCAATTTTCAAACTTAATATTTTAGATAGTAGCTTATTAATTGTGCCACACGATAAGAGAGGCTTTTGCACAGATGTTTCCCACTTTTAAACTTTTGCGGCTAAAATATATAAGTAACGTAAGTAGATATGTGCCCAAAACATAGGCAATATACGTGTATTATGTGTTTTGTGTGTATTTCATAATTAGGTTCTGACTCATATAATGAGTAAGTAATAAATAACTTACTCACATGTTTTAATTACAATGAATAAATGTTTAGGCTATAGTTATAGTTTAACTTCATTTTTACAACTTAATTTAAGTGAAAGTTATTCTTACTAATAATATGAATCTGAAAATGTGTTTGTTCGTTTGTTACCTCTTCACGCTTCAAAACCTCAACCAATTTATATCACGTACCCTGAAGGACATAGGTTACTTTTAATCCCGTTATAGCATAGTCCGATACAGTTTTTTTGGTTCCTTTTTTTAATATCGCAACGAAACAACAGAGAGTATTCGGGGTCACACTAATAGGGTTTCGCACCAAAACTTTAACTACCAACAGTACATACTTTTCTCTAGGTACTCGTAAATAGGGGTCTACTTATTCTGGACTTCAGAAATTTCATTTTTCCTTTGTCGTTCCCAAAATAGGGTTTCGCACCAAAACTTTAACTACTTACCAACAGTACATACTTTTCTCTAGGTACTCGTAAATAGGGGTCTACTTATTCTGGACTTCAGAAATTTTATTTTTCCTTTGTCGTTCCCAAAATAGGGTTTCGCACCAAAACTTTAACTACTTACCAACAGTACATACTTTTCTCTAGGTACTCGTAAATAGGGGTCTACTTTTTCTGGACTTCAGAAATTTCATTTTTCCTTTGTCGTTCCCAAAATAGGGTTTCGCACCAAAACTTTAACTACTTACCAACAACATACTTTTCTCTAGGTACTCGTAAATAGGGGTCTACTTATTCTGGACTTCAGAAATTTCATTTTTCCTTTGTCGTTCCCAAAATAGGGTTTCGCACCAAAACTTTAACTACTTACCAACAGTACATACTTTTCTCTAGGTACTCGTAAATAGGGGTCTACTTATTCTGGACTTCAGAAATTTCATTTTTCCTTTGGGAACGGTAGGACTAGATTTTTTCAAAGATTTTACTGTATTCTTAGTAGTTTCGGAGATAGGGGGGAGGGGTTATAGGCCACTTTTCATTAATTTCCTGGATTTTCTCACAACAAGCCCTTTCCTAGATATTTCACACAATATATACATATTTTTAATTTTTCTATTTAACCGCCCAAAAGTGGCCCCTCTATTTCGAATTTATTTTCTTACGTTACATATCCGTCTTTGGGTCACCAACTTGCATATGTGTACCAAATTTAAACTCAATCGGCTCACTAGTTTCCGAGAAAATTGACTGTGACAGACGGACGGACAGACAGAGTCACGAGTGATCCTATAATCGTTCCGTTTTTACCCTTTATTTAAAATTTAATCGTCTATTTTATTATGATTTTTATGATATATTATGACATAAACATAACATTCAAGAACAATGTTTCTGGGACGATGTAGAAAATACACATTGGCACATCCGGGGCCAAATGCGGGTACTCCCACAATATCCAGTTTGCCACGCCTTCGTGTTCGGAACATCAACGGTCTTTGACGCTTTATAATGGTCTGACGTTGCTTGCATGTTGGTTTTCTCTTATATTTGAAATCGTTGGGTTTTTGAGGCACGCGATGTCTGTCATGTAAAATTAACAAAATGTTTACATATTTTCTGTACAAGCTAGGGTTGCCATTTATTAAGCGTAACCATTTTCTAAGAGAGTAGATTCGCTTCAAATCCGAGTTATAGATCTACGTAAAATTTACAAGCATACTGTTTATATTAGATATAAGGTACTTTTAGCGGAACAGGTATTTAGGCAAATCTTTTAACGCAAAAAGGTTTGGGATAAACCGCCCTTTAGAAAACCCAGACATAAATATAAAAACAACACTAAATAAATCACTAGGTCACTAACATTTACATTTCACGCACCTAAAATCCCTTCTGAGAGATAGACCGTCTTTAGGAGGCGGTCACCTTTAGGAATATATTTTTTTACCTTCGAGGGATGAAGGAGCAAATAAAAGTTCATGTGATTGTCGGAAAAATCGACTTCAAGATTTTAATGAAAATATGCTAGTATAACTAATAGACACCAAAAAGTGGTCCAGACAAAAATATACTTTACATGCGTTATACAGTTGTAACAAAATTCGTATAGGTCCCGTTAACTGGCGCTTCTACTTATCATACTGAACAACTTTTGTTTTACGACAATTTATTTTTACTCTTTATACAAATCGATCAGCTGATCGACCAATTTTGTGCATTTTAGTATTGTCCAGTATGTTAAGTAGAACCCCTTGTTAACGGACCTACACCAATTTTTTTTACATCATGTATACGTATGTATTTATGTCCGTCCACCTCTTTTACAGAGAGACTGTTGAACCAATTTTGATGACATTTTGCACAAGTAGTTTTAGGGTTATTTGTTACCTTAGTTAATTAGTTACCTTTGTTAGATTTACTTTTTCCCAAAAAAAATCTCGAAAATGGCGCGTACGAATGTTTTTAAAATATTCGTCATCACATCAACGACACTCTTCTAAACAATTAACTCTTATCTGGCAAAACTCTACAAATTGTACCTGCCATACAAAAAAGTTTCAATATTTTTTTTTAAAAAGCGCTAAGGATATTTGACAAATTTACGCAGCCGTAAAAACTTACTAACATCATTCCTCGCTACGCTCGGGATTCTACTCTAGCGTCCCTCACTTCGCTCTGGATTCAGAAAAGTGCCCTCGCCGTAAAAATATTATTTTGCTCCCTTATGACAATCTACTAATAAATGGCATGTCTGTAAAAGACTAAAAAAGATACCTCCCACACACATTGAAAAATGTTAGACGTTCTTGGGAGAAGGTATTCAGTTTATTCTTTACACCAATGCATTGGTTCGCGAAATAAAAATTTAATGAAGGAATAAAAAGTCACAAAAATTTTCAAGTCATGAATGAGCGAACTAACGATATCCTTACTAATATAATATTATGAATGTGAAAATTTGTTTGTCTGTTTGTTTGTTACCTTTTCACGATTCAGAACCTTGACCAATCTTCAGGTAGCCTAGCCTGTGTCACGGGGAAGGACATAGACTATTTTTTATGCCGTGAAAATAGCATAGTTCGATGCAGTTCCTAAAGGAACTGAAAAATGCTCTTTTTTGGTTCATTTCTTTAACATTGCAACGGAACAATGGATTGTGATTTTTCGCACAGAGATGTTTGAGGGGGTAGAAAATGACATAATTTACTAATTAGCGTATCCTGACATAGTTCCCGAGGTATCTGTAGAAAACTCATTTCCACGCTCGCGCACGTCGGCGTCGCAACGGAGCATCGAATTGAAGTGATTATTTGTATCGAATTGGTTGATGGGGTGGGAAATGATATAGACTGTTAACAAGAATAGCCCGATATAGTTCCTGAGGGATCTGGAAAAAACTCATATCCACGCTCGCGAGCTGCTTGTGGCTCGCGCACCACTTACCCTCAAAGACAGTCATGAAAACGATGTTCACGCGGGCAAAGCCGCAGGCAAAAGCTAGTAAAATAATATATACAGGGTGCAACAAAGTTGGTGTAGGACCCGTAAATTCGGGCTTTTATTATTATAATGAATATCTTTCCCCAAGAGACCCCATAGTATTGACTGCGTATTGACGCAAAAAAAATATCTCGCATATAAAATATCAGCTGATTTACTAATTTTGTTCCAAAACACCATTTTTTTCAAAAAAAGAATTGACTATGGACTTATGACTAGTAGAAGCTGCAGTTAACGGATACTACACCAATTACGTTACAATCTGTATAGTATTGAAGTAAAACTTTTTTAGGCGCAACTTGAGAGTAACTCAGATATTTTTTTTTGATGAAAGTAACGCTCAGTAGTCTGCAGAGTGGAGAGTAGAGTGGTGTAGAGTAGAGTGGACAGTAGAGTGGACAGTAGAGTGGGCAGTAGAGTGGAGAGTAGAAAAGCGAGTAGAGTGGAGAGTAGAGTGTAAAGTAAAGTGGAGAGTAGGGTGGAGAGTAGAGTGGAGAGTAGTTTAAAGTAGAGAGGAGAGTAGAGAAGCGAGTAGAGTGTAAAGTATAGTGGAGAGTAGGGTGGAGAGTAGAGTGGAGAGTAGAGAAGCGAGTAGAGTGGAGAATAAAGTGTAATGTGGAGTGGACAGTAGAGAAGCTAGTAGAGTGGACAGTAGAGTGGACAGTAGAGTGTAAAGTAGAGTGGAGAATAGGGGGAGAGTAGAGTGGAGAGGAAAGTGTAAAGTAGAGTGGAGAGTAAAGAAGCGAGTAGAGTGAAGAGTAGAGTAGAGAGTAGAGTGGAGAGTAGGGTGGAGAGTAGAGTGGAGAATAGAGTGGTAGAGAGTAGACTTGAAAGGTGGAAAGGAGAGTGAAGAGTACTTTTTTAATTTTACCTCAATCGCGTGTAAAGATTACACGCACACATTTTTTTTTAGTCTAGAGCTCATTTTTGTTTAACATTCAAGTCATAAAACGAATTTCCACGAATTCAAAATAACAAAATTGTACCAAAGTTAAAGCTTCCATTTGTTTTACCACAATGGCTTCAACACAAACGTCTGCAAAATACAAAGCTAGCAGTTTTAAAGTTTTATGATGTCATCAATGAAAAAAATACTGTACGTTTTCACTCTTACATCGACAATATAACTGCTAAAGTTCGAAAACTTATGGCATTTTCCGAGATTCACTGCGAAATACCGGGAGTGAGGTGCCGTGAAAACAACTCACAGAGTTATAAAACAAGTGAAGGTAGGTTAGACCAGAACCGTTTCAAATGTCGTGGCGATATCATTTAAATTTGCCATTTTGTGAATAGGTCGGGCGAATATTGGCAAGATCTTGATAATCTGATTTTAGCAAGCGAAGTGAGATATAATAGAGTCAGTCGGTTTGATGATGATACTGTCGAAGAGTCTCGCGAAGCAAGGTTCCCCCCCCCCCCCCCCCCTTCCGGAATACACTTTAGGTTAGGTTCATTCGCATGATATGGCCAGCAACTTCATGATCTGGTTAATCCATTTCGTGAAATGTTCATAGTAGAATTGAACATTTAATGAAATGCTCGGCTCCATCTCAGGGTGATTTACCTTTACCACGGATGAAAAATGAGTACTTAATTTACATAGGTTTCAGGAGCGTGTAACGTGATAGTAGATGGAAGCGTCCGCAATAAGATCAAATATGGTCCTAATTTTTATGGTAAGTAGACATTAAGTAGTGGCTCTGTGAGCTGTAACGTGACGTCATTGACGTGTTTTTCGAAATAGCTGAAATACGATATTTTTTTAAAATAAATATATTTTTAAAAAAAAAATCCATGTAATTATAGAACCTACTCACAAAATTTCATGAGAATCGGTGGAGAAATGCGATCTGTAGAGCCGGACAGACGCCGCGTCGAAAGCATTTTTGCTCAAGCTGAAACAGAGATGCTTCACTCGCGCTTCGCGCTCGCTCGGGTGATAAAAAATGTTGAAACGTTGAATTCTTGTTTCTTGACGTCTTTCTGAGCAGCTTAAAATACAAAGGATAAAGTGTGTGAAACTTGGACTAAGAGGACTGTGAAGCCACAGCGAAAATTGGACTTTTCATACAAACGGCGTTAATGATTTTCACCTCTTAATTGTTAACCGATTTTCGGACCAATTTATGATAGGTTGTCAGTCAGAACAAAAGCTAGGCTTAAACGTTTCATCATCATATCAGCCGAAGGACGTCCACTGCTGGACATAGGCCTCCCCCAAGGATTTCCACGAAGACCGGTTCTGCGCTGCCCGCATCCAGCGACTTCCTGCGACCTTCACCAGGTCATTGATCCACCGAGTGGGAGGCCTGCCTACACTACGTCCACTTTCCGCCCACTGCCACTTATGTTTAGCAGTTCTGAGTGCTATGTCGGTTACTTTGGTTCTCCTACGGATCTCCTCGTTTCTGATTCGATCACGCAGAGAAGTTCCGAGCATAGCACGCTCCATTGCCCTTTTTTTTAAACGTTTAGTTTTTAAAATTACTGTTTATAAATAAACAAAGAATGTCCGAAATTAGTTTTGTATGAAAACACGTAAACGACAATAAAATTAAACTTATTAACTTTATCGAAAAAACAAAAACGTATAAGCCTGGCTTTTGTTATGACAGACAACCTATAAAAAATTGCGCCAAATCGGTTAACATTTAGGAGGTGAAATTCGTTAACGCCCGCCGTATGAAAAGTCGCAGCTTCACATCCTCCTTTCTGTCTGAGTGCTAACTAATCATCGTAGCTCGTAGCCCGTAGCACGTAGCCGCGCTACAGCGTAGTACACACATCCGATTTTTTTTTCCAGACTCGTAATTTTGGTAATGGCACTCGTACCCAGATCACGTACAGCCATAGGGCATTAGTAAATATTCGGTGTTGCCATACTGTTACGTAACCTCTGGCCGAATAGTTCATCGATTTGTTGCTGGGCTCGGCGCCAAAAAGTCAGCAGGGAGAAGTAGGGAATCGGGCACTTGCAGTAAATTTTGTATATTATACTAAGTTTTATGAAAAAAAATATAATTTAAATTTCCGGACTTCAAAAGAAATAAATTGTACAGTCACGCTGTGCATACTATCTCGCGAAGCTTTCTTCGTCTGCCGAAGTCGGGCATACACAAATCAACAATAAATATTAGATATATCAGACTAGGTGAAAAATTTACAAATAATTCATCAATCAGATTTTTTTTTTTAATTCACAATTGGTAAACCCTTGACAACATCTCACCTGGTGGTAAGTGACGATGTTGCCGAAGACGGAAGCGGGCTTACCAAGATTCCCCAACGCAATGGGGAACTGGCTATCTTATCTTCATGCCGAAACACACAAATGATCAGATCAAAAGAAAATCAGATTTTTCCTGGAATAATGAAGTACCCAGTGCACTAGGCCTTATTAAGTCCTAGTTATTCACAAAGTGTCGTTAAAAACGTTAGAGCCATTATATATATTGTTTAGTTTTAATCTTTATTTTAGTTGGTTAAATATATTTATTTTTCTATTTTGCCGAATAAACTACAAACTTCATTTTTGAGAAAAAGTAACAAACAACCTGGATTATTATTATTTCTTACATATTTCGATTTCTCTTGGAACAATGAATTACCGCGTACTGTAAGTGTGACAATGGATCTTTTTGTTATTTTCAAGTTGATCTGATGATGAACTTTGGAGGTGGAATGAAGGTCCCAGAATCCTCTTTTAATTTTCACTAGAAACGTAGGAAATACAATACTGTGCTCACCTTTTTTGAAATTGGAACCGTGTATTTTTTGTATTCATTTGAGAGTTTGGCTTTTTGAGCAAAAAGCTTTTTACAAACAAAAGCTTGTACCAAAAAGCTTTTAGGTTTATAGAATATAATTATTTATACAGATGATATTATCTATATATAACACAAGCAGACAGTTCAATATGTACGAGTAAGTACCTACCACACCTACCAAGAATAACTGAGAGCAGTAATGTCATAAACTTTTGGCTAACCCTTTGAAGATACGGTAGTAAAGACATACTAATTAAGATATACTTAGATTTAAGGCTGCACAATCCGCCATCCAGAACATTCATACATACAACAATACATAGCTACATACATAGCCTGTAAGATTCTGAACCCTCCTATTGGCGGGTACATATAACATACATAATAATTATACTAGTAGTACCCGTTACAATTTATCTACGTATAATTTGATAAAACACGGAGACGATAAGTAATAGTGCCAACAAAATAACAAACATAGGCTACAACTACATTTCTGTTTATAAATTTGCTGCCTTTCCGCACCAAAACTTTAGCTACCATCGGAACAAGACCTCTCAGTTCATACTTTGCTCTAGGTAAATAGGGTCTACTTATTATAATAATGGACTTAGGATGCTGTTGGGGCTGCCGCGATTCTGCAGTGCATCGTCGATGTTTGCTGAGGCACATATTGATGACTTTTTTGCAATTATGAGGAAAAGGGTTGCCTCCTTGATGCACCGTGTTCGCGGCAGCGCCAACAGTCTCCTAACTACTGTTGGGGACAGGATTGATAGCCCTATGGTAAGGCACTGGGTAACTATCCATCTTGCCCCAAACCGCAAGCTTTAAAAACTGTTATTTGTTTAGTGTTACTAACCTTTAATTTTTGTGTCTTTTACTAACCCATTTAAATATGAATTTCTCATGATTCGAAATAAAAAGTATTCTATTCTATTCTATTCTATTCTATTATACTGGTCGATCGATTGGTCGGTCAACTGGTTGGTCGACTGATTAGTCGACTGGTCGCTCGAGTTGTCACCTGATTGGTCGCTTGACTGGTCGGTCAACTGGTTGGCCAAGGGTTAACTGGTTGGTTAACTAGTCAGTGGACGATCGGTCGGTTGACTGGTCGGTGGACTGGTCGGTCGAATGTTTGGTTGACTAGTCAGTTGACTGGTTGGTCGATCGGTCGTTTGTTGGTCGGTGGAGTGGTCTGTCGGCTGGTTAATCGACTAGTCGATCGATTTGTCGGGCGACTTGTCATTCGATTGTCGCTCGACTGGTCCGTCGACTGGTTGGTCGATTTGTCAGTTGACTGGTTGGTCGAATTGTCGGTCGATTAAAATTTTTTAACGTCGCTGTGATGAGAACGCGCGTTGTTTCCAAAAGACGTTTGTGCGAGCCATGTGCGAGGACCTGCACTGCAATTCAATTTTCTTATCTTGGCTGCCTGTGCATCGCAGTGAGAACAGGAAGTATAAAAAAGTAAGCTGCTACTATTTTTTAATTATCTTACAATTCCAACAGTAAACAGATCAGCTGACTACTTAACCAGACTAATCAAATCAACCAAGGTTACCTTGCAATACTGCACGCTTTTTTTACAATTCCAGAGAGGAGTTTTAACTACACTTCTGCTCGTATATTTTGTTCTACGATGATAATAAACTTAACTACACTCATGTACGAGAACATAAGGGGACGTTGGGTACATCAGCAAGATGAGGACGACTTGGCACACTGCCAGCATGCTGCCATTGTATGGGAAATACAGGCGGTAAATGCTCAGCTAACGGGGTTATATTCTTGACTTTCTAGTAATCGAAAATATCGCTATTGACCATAGTTGCTAAAAAGAGTTTAGCTTCGTCTTTCATCATGCGAACGGCCAGGGAGTGGAATTCCCTGCTGGCATCTGTATAACCCGATTCATATAATTTAGGAATATTCAAGACGGCAGTGAATGAGCACTATTTGAGCTTGCGTGTAACATCCTCGGCTGCATCGGCACTTACCATCAGGAGACGTGCAGTCAAACACACTCAGTCCTTACTAATATTATAAATTCTAAAATGTATTTGTGTTTTTGCTAGTTTGCTAACTTTCCAATCTTTATGAAATTTGGCATGCAGGTAGCCTGTGTCACTGGAGAGGACTTGGGCTACTTTTTATCCCGTGAAAATAGCATAGTCCAATGTAGCTGAGGGAACTAAAAAAATACTCTTTTGATTAATTTATTTAACATCTTAACGGAACAATGGATTGATGTGATTTTTGCACAGAAAAGGACGAGGGGGTGGGATATGACATAACTTACTAATTAGCATATCCTGACATAGTTCCCGAGGGATCCGGGGAAAACTCATTTCCACGCTCGTGCAAAGGAAGGATAAATAAAAGTGATTTTTTGTATAAAATTGGTTGAAGGGGGTGGGAAGTGACATAGACTGCTAATCAGAAAAGCTCGATCTGCTACAAATACTTCCTCATTTGTTTCATCATCATTATCATATAGGCCACTGCTGGATAAAGGCCTCAGCTAGAAATTTCACAACGATCGGCTCGGCGCTGCTCACATCTAGCGGCTACCCACGACATTCACCAGGTTGTAGGTTCACCGAGTAGGATGCCAGGCTTCGCTACGTCTTCCAGTGCGTGGATGCCACTCGAGAACTTTACTACCCCAACAAGTTTAAGTTACTTATATTATACCCACAAAAGCAAGTTATCTACTCGTACAGACGCTGGTGCGACCCTAATGTCCTTCATACGTGACTAAAATAGTAGTGAAACAGGACATCTGCTTTAATATGGCATATATAAAGATAATTTGGTATTTCTTCAGACACTTAAAAATCATAACAAATAGAATAAAAATCAAACAAACATACAAATTGTAGCTTAAAATTACGAGCGCGCCTAAAATATTTAAGACTAGCTGTCGCCCGCAGCTTTGCCCTCGTAGATATCGAGAGTGAGCGGGGTTTTTTTAGCCTATGTCCATTATGGATGTTTTTTTTCAATCAGATGAGTAGTTTTGAAGATTCTCTCCTACATAAAAACTTTACCTCTTTATAATCTATATAATGATTCTCGTGTCACAGTGTTATTGGCCATACTCCTCCGAAACAACTGGGCGGATTTCCATGAAATTTTCTGTGTATATTAGGTAGGTCTGAGAATAGGTATAGCAATTTTTTCACCGGGATCTGACCGGGCGAAGCCACGGTAAACAACTAGTATTAGTATAGACATGATAAACTATGAAGGATGTTTCGTGATGATGACTTTTTGAACATCAATGATATTGAAAAATCATTGATGTTCGATTATTAATAAAGGAAGTGCATTAACAGAAAATTCTTGTAAATTCATCAATGAGCCAGACGGGTAATTAAGTAAATTACTTTCTTTGAAATATGATCGGTACGATCGATTTAAAGACATAAAATATTAAACCAGTAGTGCAGTGAACTCCATTCCGGGGAACTTCACGATATTTAGAAAGAAAGAAATGAAGTTTATTCTACAAAAAATAAATGGAAAAATAATTACAGTATTAGGTACTTAATATAAATAAACTATAGCTAAAGATTAAAACTAAAATTAAATTTTATGCCGAATAGTTCCAAGACTCAGATTGGTGCTGTGGTTTTATTATTACTTAAACCATAGCGCTGATTTTCTGTCCGGACCCAAAAGAGGGGAGAAAAAGGAAAATGGGTGGGCCTACGAACAAAGTAGACTCACTTATCACATTGTAGGATTTAATTGGTGAGAAGGTGATCAATCAGTTAATACATTATGGTAATAATGATAGTAAAAGGTTATAATCTTTATAGGTTGTAATAAAAATAATAATAATAAGTTAGGTTAGTTTACGATAAATAAATAAAAAATGAATAAATATATACTAGAAGGACGACGGACAACAGCTGGAGTAGTTTCATACGTCATACGAGATGGGCGGTACGCCCGGCTTTTCAAGCGACTTCCAAAAAGGAGGAGGTTCTCAATACGACTGTATGAATATTTTTATTTTTTTTATGTGTGTTACCTCAGAACTTTTGACCGAGTGAAGTGATTTTTATGATTCTTTCTTTATTTAAAAGCTAGTGTGTTCCGTGTAGTCTCTTATAAATTTAATCAAAATCAGTGCAGTACTTTATTAGTATATTAACAAAAACCAAAAATGATAATGCAAAAATGTACTAAGTTGTTGCGATGGAAGTCGGTTTTTTAACGTGTTTAGCGTTTTTTGTTATATAATACAGATACCACAAATAGTTATCTGTAGGTATGTTTTAAGTCTATTTTTTATGAGAAAACGATACGCCCGCGCCGTCTCAATCGATATCAAAACGGTAAAAGTTGCAGCAAGCGTGCGTACAAATCCTAAATACTTAGCCGTGATAGTATTCCTTTTCAGTTGATTATATGTCTCACTATTTAAAATTTACTTCAGATGTCCTGAAATAACGGTTTAGCTGGTAGGTGAGGGGTTTGACTCTAACAAAAAATTGCACTTTAAAGCTTAATTTGGCAAATCGATCCCTGAATCGATTAATTATTTCAGCAAACCTTCAGTAGTTTGAAAGAATCATTCAACGATACCCTACATGATAGGGTACGTCAACGAAAAAAAATCGCCCCCTCTTTAAATGTAGAAAAGTTCCCCTTAAAAATTTTATTTCATGATTTTATTGATCGTTGCCAAACTACATCTTTCTAGTACTAAGTAGTCTCTGAGCTAAGCCGTGGACAGACATGGCGAAACTATAAGGTTTCCTTGTTGACTACAGAACCCTAAAAAATTATCTATGTCGGGACTGTAAGTACGCAATTTTTTTTCTTATCTGTGGTAAGTACTTACTAAAAATATAGTACAGAGGCCAGCACATCAAGCTAGACATTCGTAGTGCGATTCTGATCCATACGCATACGGCATAAGAACGGTACCAAAGTGTCTAGCTTGATGTGCTGGCCTCTGTACAAAGCACATCAAGCTAGACACTTTGGTACCGTAGTATCAAATGAAAGGGCTTGTTGTGAGAATCTCAAATATATTTTATATCTCAAATATACTTCTCCTAGGTCCATTTACGTGACATAGAATCTTCATCAGGAGATACAGAAACTCTTTGGCTTATTTATTACGATATTACGTCATGATTGGAAAGGCTTCTATAAAGTGGGCGTGACAGGCCCATTATGGATACTGAAATACATAATAAAAATTTTATGTTCGCTAGTGTGCTACTATCACTATAAGTAGCGTGTTATTTTATTACTTTTCAAACGTATAGGAAGATATATCTACTAACGTAAACATTGACTGGCCAAATATTTTATCTCAACTAATGTTTCTAGCCATATAATAGTACATTGTGATACAAGGGTGGAAAGTAGGTTATTGTAAAAGAGCTAAGGCGAGGGTTTTAATTGTCACGAGTTTGCAATATCGTACACGCCCGTGTATCACACGACGTTTTTCAATACAGTTGTGAAAAATAGTTAAAAAACAAATCAAAGAATTAAATAAGTTTATTTCAACATAACATACGTACAGGTAAATAAGGTGATTCGAAAATAGCGTGTTTTTGCACCTGGACATTTTTTTTTAAAACGAATCCAGGCAACGGGCTCGTACGCGTATAAAGCTTATTCGAATTTTGACAAATGTTGGTGTGAAAATAATTAAATTAAAACTAGTATTATTATTATTATTATTACAGCTCATATACGTCCCCACCGAGGGGCTCGAGCCTACCCTGAATCAGGGCGATTAGGCCTTAGTCGACCACGCGGGCCCAGTGCGGGTTGGTCGACTTCACACACAACCTTCGAGTTTCTTCGCAGGCGTGTGCAGGTTTCCTCACGATGTTTTCCTCAACTAGTAATTAAATATAATAAACAACCATTTAAAAGAATTTTGAGAATTCAATGCTAAGACGTATGGAGTCATTCATTTTTCCTCGTAAAAAATCTATCCGATTTTATTATATGTATGAAAACTCCTTGCTACTAAACTTTTTAAATTGACTTATAAATTTAAAACTAAACTGCAAAAGTAATAATCGAGCTCGTAAAAGAAAGTCACGACCCTTTAAAAGTAAGATGCCTGAGCAAAAAAGATTTAATTTTGGAATCATAACTATGGCCTCTGAAAGTGCGCTATGACAACTGTAATGTAAACACTTCTTTCAATTGATTCTTTTATTTTTATTTTTATGCACAATTGGTAAACCCTTGACAACATCTCACCTGGTGGTAAGTGACGATCTTTACATTCTTTTTACTTTTGAGCGACCGAGCACAGCGAGGGAGAGTAAATAAATTACATTTTATTTTATTTGATTTGAGTTATACTAGTAGGATACGAACAAAATACAAAGTTCATGCATTTAAGTATGTAAATATAGTTATTTATGATACAAGGGTGGTAAAAAGGTAAAAAACAAACGAATGATATTTGTAAGCCCGAGTCGCAGGGAGAGGGTTTACCGTATCGTCACGAGTTTGTCATTTCCTTTTACACCCATGTACCATACGACATTTTTCAATACAGTTGTGAGAAAACAGATGAAATAAAGCGACCGTGACAGAAAAACAAAATACATGGGCACATACCCTATCAAGGTTTCGGCAACCAAAGTTCATTTTACGCGACTTGTGGCTCATTTTAAAAAGCCCCTTTTTTGTGTCGCGGGTTAACAAAGTTATTTGAAAGTTTAACGTGTGTATCTGTCTGTCTGTCTGTCTGTGGCATCGTAGTTCTTAAACGAATAGACCGATTTTGATGCGGTTTTTTTTGGTTGGAAAAACTTAATTCAGGTTAACTAAAATTGCGCGATATTTAATTTAGCTAGGCACACGTACGCATGTGTAAGTTTTTTTTAATATAACCATAAATAGATAACAATAAGGCTTGGGATAATATTAGTGTAAGCATTAAATTCTCGTTTGAAAACATGAACTTTTCCTTGGTGTAACCTATGCGCTTCATTCATATTTATTCTCCTTTCTTCACAAAAGTATTACCCAAATCTTATCAGATAGCGCTATGTAATAAACTAACCTCACGGATGAACCTATCTCTTTTAAAATTCTCCTTTCAAAAGTCGTAAAGAACATTCTGTATCTTTGGTTATTATATTTTTTAGTAGCTTGAAATGTCTTATTTTTCAGAGCTACAAATAGACAAAAGTGACGAAGTAAAAAGCACGTGTGCGGTAAAATCAATTTTGCGCACAGTAATCTAGCATATGGAGTACCACTTTTCGAGCAACTGTATTGAAAAATATTTTACCAGACTCGCCTAACATATGGTAACACTACAAGAAAGAGATAAAGTATTAGTCTTCTCTGTACCACTCTGACTGAGGCTGCATTAGGTACCGAGTTCTTCTTCTAGTTATATTAGGTTCTAATAAGTAGTTTTTTTAAATTTTTATCCAAAACATCACTATATCACTAGTAGAATGAATAATCAATCAAAAAATGGCTCTAACGATTTTGATAAAACTTTGCAAGTAGTAGTAACTATTATTGATGTTTTCTCAAGTTGCAGTACTAGTTCATCATCATCATATCAGCCGAAAGATACGTCCACTGCTGGACAAAGGCCTCCCCCAAGGATTTTTACGACGACCGGTCCTGCGTTGCCCGCATCCAGCGGCTTCCCGCGACCTTCACCATGTACTAGTTATTACTGCAAAACTCGTTAAAAGCAGCCTCCCATACAACTCACTTTTTTATGATTTTTTTTATGAATCAATCCGCTTCTTATTACTGTTTATAAAAACATAATATTTTATTGTATCTATTCTCTGGGTTGCCTGGAAGAAATTACGCAATAAGCCCGCCTACATTGTACAATTTAAAATTTTACTGTGTATTATGTATATATGTATTTTTGTTACTGTACAATAAAGCATATTTGATTGATTGATTAATATTTGTTGTTGGTTTGTGTAAGTCAGACGTTGAAGCCTATGCGACAAAGTATGCAAAACGTGGCTGAACAATTTATTATATTAAAAAATTGGGAGCGTTTAGCAGCACTTCACTTGATGGTAATTGACACCTTTTTTGAGAAAATAAACACACACACTATATTTAAAACATCATTAGGTAGTGCTATGTACGGCTATACTGCTAAGTTACCTACCGTCGGACTTTTAGTAAGATGCAGTATACCTAAACTGACCTATGATCTATGATATCCTACTATCTTATCCTACTAATCCTACATTAACGCGAAAGTTTGTAAGAATGTATGGATATATGGATGTATGTTTGTTACTCGTTCACGCAAAAACTACGGATCGGATCTGGCAGTAATTTGGTAGGTAGACAGATTAGGACCTGATTAACATATAGGCTACTGTTTTCCATGCTCGCGAGCCACACTCAAAAAGTCATAGAAACATTGTCCACGCGGTTGAAGCCGCGGGAAAAAGCTAGCATGATCATATCTGATCTTAGATCTAGTACATTGCCGCTTTTGTGGGATCATATTTTATTACAGTATGCTGTCAAAAATGATCATTGGGCTACATCTAGTATCATATGTCTATTATAGTCTATTATGCCCCTAATACACATAATAGTATTAATAGTCATACATAATAGTCAAAATAAACGTCATTTTACTGCATGTAATTAAAGTTCGAATTTAAGTCGGCTTCGGGGAAGTGCACTGTGTATTTAATACTGTGTGAGTGTGTGTGAAATTACAAGTTATTATTTTTATCTTCTCTTATATCGTAAAATTCGCATTATAAACTTCATAACGAATTTATATAAACGTAATACTCATATTATTCTAATAACTCATACTTTTTCTCTAAAAAATAATGTTTTAACAATTATTTTTTATTTATATTATACAGGGCAATTCCAAGAAGTTAATATTATCAAGGAGATTCCATCAATTATTTTCTTCTAATGCAACGCACCATTTATAGAATTACAAAAAGTTTTGATTCCAATTTTTACCTGTCTCTAACAGTGGCTGCTTTAGCGCATAGGCGGTGATGTGCTGAGTTTTATACGTTTTGTTGTAATAAAACTTTTTTTTTTGTGGGTTTTTTTTATTACTCCTACAACACTTAACTTTTATTTAATTAGTTCAATCCCAATATATGAGATTAGACAAAGTTCGATTTCTTAAGTACGTTTATCCGACGCTCTTACAGTAAAGGAACAACAACGTGAGGAAACCTGCACACGCCTGCGAAGAAACTCAAAGGTTGAGTGTGAAGTCAACCAACCCGAACTGGGCCCGCGTGTTCGACTAAGGCCCGATCGCCCTAATATTTATAGAAGGCTCCAGCCCCTCGGTGGAGACGTGTATGAGCTGATATGATGATGATGTAACTGCACATAACTCGGTATTAAAACACTCGTGTGATACTATTAAAAACCTCGCCAATGCTTAGTCTAGTGTAGGGACCACCGTTCTATAAATTTACCTGTATTGTATTTTTTCCTGGCAAATAAATAAATAAATCCACACCCCTTCAGTATGCAACAGTTTCATAAACTACTATTTCTGGTCAAATAAACGTACTATTGATATAACATAGTTCTCGTTTTGAAGTAAATCACATTGATTACACCGCCGTTAGGTGTTGCCATAGACAAGACAAAAATTTTGCCGCTCGGTGTTGTCGTTATCTTATCATATACGTCCTCACCGAGAATTACCCTGAATTAGGGCGAACGGGCCTTAGCCAACCACGCGGGCCCAGAGCGGGTTGATCGACTTCGCACACAACCTTCGAGTTTCTTCGCAGGCGTGTGCAGGTTTCCTCACGATGTTTTCCTTCACCGTAATGCGTAGAATAAACGTACATATGAAATCGAAATTCGAAAACACATTGGTACGTGGCAGGATTCGAACCACGTCCTCCCGGACAGGAGGTAGCGGCCCTAGCCGTTACGCCACCGACGCTCTTTAGTTGCCGTTAGTACCTGTCTAAGTATTTGTAACCCAAATGTTTTGTTAGCGGTTTGTCTGAAAGTTTTGAATAGAGTTGCTATTGAGTCTGAATAGAGTTTGCGATGAGTTTCAACAATACCGATCCACAATGTTCTAAACTCGAAACTTTGTGGTCCCGCAGTTGAACTTTGCTCCAACAAACTTATTCTATACCGTCGTCTAGAACTCTGGAAGCGAAAGGTGAACTTAAATTGAAGCAGACTAAACTTCTACGACATGGGATTGAAGATAATGGTATGCTTCATGCTCTAACACTCCTGTGAGGATTCCTGACTAAACTTCTACGACATGGGATTGAAGTAATGGTATTCTTCATGCTCTAACACTTCAATGAGGATTCCTGACTAAACTTCTACGACATGGGATTGAAGTAATGGTATTCTTCATGCTCTAACACTTCAATGAGGATTCCTGACTAAACTTCTACGACATTGGATTGAAGTAATGGTACTCTTCATGCTCTAACACTTCAATGAGGATTCCTGTCTAAACTTCTACGACATGGGATTGAAGATAATGGTATGCTTCATGCTCTAACACTCCTGTGAGGATTCCTGACTAAACTTCTACGACATGGGATTGAAGTAATGGTATTCTTCATGCTCTAACACTTCAATGAGGATTCCTGACTAAACTTCTACGACATGGGATTGAAGATAATGGTATGCTTCATGCTCTGACACTCCTATGAGGACATGGGATTGAAGATAACGGTATGCTTCAAGCTCTAACACTCCTATGAGGATTCCTTGCCAAAAGATAACAGTACCCTATTACAAAGACCACGCTCTCCGTCCGTTCGTCTGTCCGTTTGTTCGACCTATAAAGGGTTTTATCTAATAATGATAAGTCCGTAATAGGTACGAAGCTGATTAAATGTTTACCTAATATGTGCAAAATAAAGAATTTATTAACAAATAAAAACAAGAAAAAAAAATAGGGAGCTTGCATAAAAAACGTATCATTTGTTTTATCGTAAAAAACGGTAGTTCAACATAAAAGGGATACAATTGGGTATTTGACAGTGTTTAAAATAAATTAAAAAATATTATTCACTAAATGGCATTTCTCCTACAAAATCATAAAAACTTATTCATTTAACATTTTATTCGAATTTCAATTTTATATTTATCAAAATTACTAAATTAGTTCGTCAAAGACAATGACGTAACAAGTTTGTAATATGAACAATTTCAGAACAAAATCTCATTTTTGACAGTTGATAAAAAGTAACTCTAATGACTAGCAGTCAAATACCGGATTGGTCTGATAGATAATAGTGCAAACCTTAAAGTAAAACAACAAAATAATAAAAACCGGTTAAGTGTGAGTCATATCCCCAACTGAATAAAAAACGGGAAAGTGCGAGTCAAAACCGCGCACAAAAGGTTTCGTACCATCATACTAGATGGCGTTACTTTCTTCACGTTTAAAAATAACACGTTTTTTGTATGGAGACTTTCACTTTTTCTAATTTTGTTATAGCGGCAACAGAAATACATCATCTGTGGAAATTTTAACTATCTAGCTATTACGGTTCATGAAATACAGCCTGGTGACAGACGGACAGACAGACAGACTGACGGACAGCGGAGTCTTAGTAATAGGGTCCCGTTTTTACACTTTGGGTACGGAACCCTAAAAATATCATCAAAAGTTATCATCGAGTTACTCGTAGATGTTTTTAGGTTCCTTATCTGTACCCCTAGAGGTTTCGTAGTACGGAATCCTCGGTGCACGAGTCTGTCTCGCCCTTGACGGACGGTTTTTTTACCTATCTTCCTGTATCTGATAAGTACAAACCTATCGCATTTCGTTGTGTGAATGATCATTGGATTGGAATACTCGTATCAAGTTGTATGTAAGCTCGCCGCATATTATGTTTATTTTATGCTGAATGTTTAGTACTGGTAGTAACATATTGTCTGAATCTGCGGTAAAGTCAAATTAACTTAGAATTACATTTCATTCTAAAGCCTTTGCTATAAATTCAATGCTGAACCTAAGGTAAAATTAACACAGATTAAATTTCATTTCGAAGCCTTTGCTTAAATTCAATGCTGAATCTAAGGTAAAATCAAATTAACACAGAATAAACTTCATTTCAAACCCTTTGCTTAAATTCATTGCTGAATCTAAGGTAAAATCAAATTAACACAGAATAAATTTAATTTCGAGGCCTTTGCTTAAATTCAATGCGGAATATAAGGTAAAATCAAATTAACACAGAATCAATTTCATTCCGAAGCCGCCACTTAAATTCAATGCTGAATCTAAGGTAAAATCAAATTAACACAGAATAAATTTAATTTCGAGGCCTTTACTTAAATTCAATGCTGAATATAAGGTAAAATCAAACTAACACAGAATAAATTTAATTTCGAGGCCTTTGCTTAAATTCAATGCGGAATATAAGATAAAATCAAATTAACACAGAATAAATTTAATTTCGAGGCCTTTACTTAAATTCAATGCTGAATATAAGGTAAAATCAAACTAACACAGAATAAATTTAATTTCGAGGCCTTTGCTTAAATTCAATGCTGAATCTAAGATAAAATCAAATTAACACAGAATAAATTTAATTTCGAGGCCTTTGCTTAAATTCTATGCTGAATCTAAGGTAAAATCAAATTAACACAGAATAAATTTAATTTTGAGGCCTTTGCTTAAATTCAATGCTGAATCTAAGGTAAAATCAAATTAACACAGAATAAATGACATTCCACGAAGCCTTTGCTATAAATTCGATACTGAATCTAAGGAAAAATTTAAATAATAAATAATAAATTTTGTTCCGAAGCCTTTGCTTTAAATCCAATGGCTAAATAAATCGATATTACCTACATAGGGATTAAGGAGTTTAGATACATAACTTATGAATTATTTTATAAATTCTAAAGTTACCTACTTACAATACTATAATGTGCATAAAAGTGTAAATAACGTAAAATTTCGGATTTATTATATGTTGGTATAACAAAACAAACTCTACATTTTATTATGAAGGTATAACAATTTATTGATTAGAAACAATCCCTACTAATATTATAAATGTGAAAGTAACTCTGTCTGTCTGTTACGCTTTCCCGCAAAAACTACTGAACGGATTTGGCTGAAATTTGGTAGGTAGACAGATTAGGACCTGGATTCAGACATAGGCTACTTTTTACCACGCTCGCGAGCCGCTTGCGGCTCGCGCACTGCGCACCCTCGAAAAGTCATAGAAACGTTGTCCACGCGGGTGAAACCGCGGGAAACAGCTAGTATTTTATATAGGTAAGTAGAAATGAAGGCCAAATTTCACAAGGTTCATACTAAAATGTATATACAGAGTGACTGGTAAGTAGTGCAAACTTTTTAAACTAATGCACCTTCTTATCAGAAATCATTTTTTTGGAGTTTACTCTTAAAGTTTACTCCTTAGGAATTGATTTTCATATATAAGCTCGGGGTATGAAAATTTATGGGGAGTAAAATCAGACGTTATGCGTTATGCTTTGGTTGTATAGTAAAGTTATTAATTTTGTGCGCAACTTATTTGGGTGTAATGTGTGTATGTTTGTAATGTGTGTCTAATGTGTGTGTTATGTTTGTAATGTGTGTGTAAAATGTGTAATGAGTGTGTAATGGGTGTCATGTGTGTAATATGTGTGTGTGTAATGTGCGTAAAATGTGTGTGTAATGTGTGAGTAATGTGCGTATAATGTGAGTGTATTGTGTGTGCAATGTGTGTGTAATGTGTGTTTATGTATGTGTAATGTGTGTTTAATGTGTGTAATCTGTGAGTAATGTGTGTCCTGTGTGTAATGTATGTATAATGTGTGTTTGCGTGTGTGTGTGCATGTGTTTATGTGTTTACGTACGTACGTACGTATGTATATATGCATTCATGTATGTATTTATGTATGTAATAATGTATTTTTATTTCTTTGGCTCGTCTTGTAGCCTAAACGGCTAGATAGATTTTGGAGTGTGAGGTGTCGTTAGATCGCCGACATCACTAGTCACTGATCACAGTGCCAAGGGTTGTCACAATACTTGACAATAAAATGAAAGAAACTGCCATCACGTATAAAAATGACTTCAATAGTGTAAAATCGATATTTGAAGGTACCTTAGGTCTCTGGTCAAGAATCCGTTGCCTTAATCAAAAAAAGGCGGCCATTTTGAACTTTTTAGTTACTGGACCGCTTGCTTCTAAAATCGGAGGTTCCCAGAGGTCCCTTATGACAAATCCGTTGTCAGAATTGAAGAAAAGTGGCCATTTTGAAATTTTTAGTTACTGGACGAAATGTTTCCAAAATCGATATCTGAGGGTCCCTGATCGAATCTGTTGTCAGAATTAACAAAAGTGGCCGCCATTTTGATTTTTTTACTTACTGGACCGATTGCTTCCAAAACCGATATCTGAGGGTCCCGTCCCTGAGGTCCCTATCACAAATCAGTCAGAATTGAAAAAATTGGCCGCCATCCCCCAACGCATTTATTATAACCGTTTGTAAGGAGTAAACTCCAGTCGTGCGTCGGAGCTGACACACACTTTTATTTAAATTTATATTAAAATTGATGTTTTGAAAATGTAACACCTTAATGGAAAGCTTATAAAATAAGGAAAATTTTCTCGTATTTTGCATGCTTATTGAAGCATAATATTTTTTTTTACAAAATCACAAAACATAAATCAATGCGTTTTTATGCAAAATTTGAAAATTAAATGTGCTTGAACTCGGAAACCGTTGATTTTCTTTTCGACACCCAGTTAATGAATTTATCAGTTGCAAATTAAGATGTATTTAACCCGTTAAAAGGTTTTGCACTACTTATCAGTCACCCTTTATAAGGTAAGACTTTGGCAGTGAGTTCATTGTACTATTGTTGTTGTGGCTCAGTGGTGGTTAGTGCCCTTGACTACTGATCCGAGGGTTGTGGGTTCGATCCCCACCCAGGGCAAGCATTTGTGTGATGAGCAGATTTGTTTGCTCTGTGTCTGGGTGTTAAATATATCTATATATGTATGTATTTAAACGTTTATAAGTATGTATATCAGTCTCTGGTAACCCATAACACAGCGAATCCTACTTTGGGGCCAGATGACCATGTGTGTTTTGTCTGAGAATATATATTTATTTTATTTATATTTGTTTCCCGGAAGTGAAAACTATTAGTGGGGTTGAATTTAATCCACACAGTGATACAGTTTCATCTGTTGGATACTTATAACGGTACGGTTACGGTATGTATAATTTGACCGCTTTTTGAGATGAAATTACGCAAAGTCACGTTTGTTTCTTGTTTAACTTCACTGAATGAAGTAATCATTATCCTTTGTCGGAGCGTTCGTTGATGCATAGATATCATCCTAATTATATAAGTACGAAAGTGTATTTGCTTGTCCTACTTTTATGTCACAACTGGAGCAACGAATCTGTGTTTTTTTTGCACAGATATAGATATATAGATACTTTCCCGCGACAGCGCTCGCGCCTAATTAGGTTAACCTGTCTTTTAAGTAACGAGTTATCTTCGTGGTTCGGTAGCGCCCACTATTAGTAAAATTGTTTATATTCTCTCTCTGATCAGCTCATATGCGTCCCCAACGAGGGGCTCGAGCCTACCCTGAATTAGGGCGATCGGGCCTTAGTTGCCCACGCGAGCCCAGTGCGGGTTGGTCGACTTCACACACAACATTCGAGTTTCTTCGCAGGCCTGAGCAGGTTTTCTTACGATGTTTTCCTTCACCGTAAGAGCGTCGGATATGAACACATATGAAATCGAAATTCGAAAACACATTGGTACGTGGCAGGATTCGAACCACGGCCTCCCGGACAGGAGGTAGCGGCCGTAACCGTTACGCCACCGACGCTCTTAATTACTTCGTTGTAAATAAACTGCTGTGAAAATGTAATATATGTTGAGATTTATTTCTCACAATAGTAAACTCCGACACAACTCCCGAAAAATCTGCAAAACGCTAATTTCCAAGCTCCTGAAACGCTGGCTGCTTGCGTACTGACTACTCTCAAAGATAGTCATAAAAAAGATACCCCCTCGGGTGAGGTCATATATACATGTATTATGTCAGCCACACCTTCCTATGTGAAATGATTAGACTGTTAAGGGTCTTCAGGAAGCTCAAGTTTCCATACAAACCTGGTTCCATTTAACCAAACCATACATCGGCATCAGATCGAATTCAAACACATATTGATTTCTGAAATTTGTTTTCGATGTACCTAATAAGATAAAAAAGAAAAAAATAAAAACCGGCCAAGTGCGAGCACGAACCGCATACAAAGGGTTCCGTACCATCATACTAGATAGCGATAGTACAAAGGGTTCCGTACCATCATACTAGATGGCGCTAGTTTTTATTTCATTTTAAGCGCTATCTAGCGCTAGTTTCTACATGTTTAAAAGAACACGTTTTTTTTGTATGGACACATCCCCCTTATTTTTTCACTTTTTCTATTTTTTAGTAATAGCGGCAACAGAAATACATCATCTGTGAAAATTTCAACTGTCTAGGTACCACGGTTCATAAAATACAGCCTGGTGACAGACGGACAGACAGACGGACGGACAGCGATGTCTTAGTAATAGGGTCCTTTGGGTCCGAAACCTTAAAAATACCAGTTGAAGTTTTTTAATTTAGGTCTTTATAATAAAAACAAATTACAGACACCGAAATGTGTCTATTATACTCAATATACTTGAAAAAATTTGGATTCAATCTGGTATGTATTGTATTAAAGCGGAAACTACGTTTGTATGGAAAGTATGGAAACTCGAGCCTCTTGGCGACCCTTAATATGACATTACTTAATTGAACTTGTCTTTATACATATAAGGAACTTTTCGATTATCATACAAAAAACAATTGCAATAATCTGGTTCAGGATACAGAATAAAGCGTAAATTATGTGTGCTACAAACTTTTTTCAAGTATTTGTTTGCGCAAGATTAATAAAAAAACATACTTTCATTTAAAATTATGGAATAAACCAACGCTCAATTTTCATTAAATTTACGAAAGTGTGCGAGACAAAATGTCGTGTAAATACATAAGATGCGCGACGTTGCCGCTCCATGCAACCGACCGACGCGCGTGCATGTTGCCGCTCTTACGTTCTGTCACTGCATCAAGTCACTCGATTGCAAAGAGAATATAACAAACTGTCTTTTGTTTGTTTTTCATTTTCATGCATTGAAGAATTATAACCCAATTTTCCCATCTCAAAAAAGTTTTCACTTCAAGGTGTCGGTAACGATGTCGGTGACGGTGTCGGTAACGGTGACGCTAGTTTAATGGTTTTTTTCCCATGTCAAAAGTTTTCACCTAGGTGTCGGTGACGGTGTCGCGGTTTCAATGTTTTTTTCCTATCTTAAAAATTTATCACTTAAGGTGTCGGTGACGGTGTCGGTAACGGTGTCGGTGACGGTGTCGCGCGTGCAATGTTTTTTCCCATCTCAAAAAGTTTTCACTTAAAGGTGTCGATGACGGTGTCGTTGACGGTGTCGGTAACGGTGTCGGTGACGGTGTCGCGCGTTCAATGGTTTTTTTCTATCTCAATAAGTTTGCACTTCAAAGTGTCGGTGATGGTGTCGGTGACGGTGTCGCGCTTTCAATGGTTTTTTCCCATCTCAAAAAGTTTTCACTTCAAGGTGTCGGTGACGGTAACGGTGTCGCGCGTTCTATGGTTTTCTCATCTCCAAAAATCTTCACTTCAAGGTGTCGGTGACGGTTTCGGTGACGGTTTTGCGCGTTTAATGGTGTTTCCCATCTTAAAAGTTTTCACTTCAAGGTGTCGGTGACGATGACGGTGACGGTGCCGAAAGTTCAATAGTTTTTCAATCTCAAAAAAGTTTTCACTCCAAGGTATCGGTGACGGTGGTTTTTTTCCCCATCTCAAAATTTTCCAACGCGCTTAGAGCAATTTTCAGTTCAAAAAAGTAAATATGTTAATCGATATATATATAGAGTTGTTAAAACCCCAAATTTAAAATTATACGAATTTAAAGTTTTCAGAAAAAAAGGAAAAATTTTACAATGCCAGTCACGCGAAATTATCTTCAATGTTTATAAATAATATGTAACCGAAGCCAACAGATTTAAAAAAAATTAGATGATAATGAAAGTAATTATTTTAAGAGGGTTTAAGAGAGTTGCAATACCACTGGAATTTCAAGAAGAACTATGAACAATATACTAAATGAAGTTAGGACTGAAACACATTCCAGTGTAATTACTAATTAAGGTCAGCACTCCGAAAAAAAAAATGGAGATCAAAAAAACAATACCCTATTGTCGAACATTTAACCTTCTCTTTATTGGAAGTCGGTTGAAGAATTATTTTATTTTGTTTATATTTTTATTAATTTCGTTAGTATATTATACATAATGATAATTTTAGAGCTCTATATAGTTCGTGCAGGAATCTAAACAAAACAATAAAGTACTTAGTTCTGAATTCAAATCTGTTATACGATAAATCTTGTAATTGATGGACATGGAATTAGCATTCGTTTGTATTCGGAAATGCGATGATTGCCGATTGCAATATTCAATGGATGTGTGAGTGTCGAGTTCAAAACTGCGTGAAGGAACACATAATCGAGATTTTTGGATACTACAATGCAATTAATTGTGCAATTTGTTTTTCGACAGTTAAATATTTATGTAAAGAGTGCGCTCAACGTATTTTAAGGTAAAAATGTGGAACCACGACTTCAAAAAAAATTAAAACTAAAAATTTGTGGAGCAGGCGCCATCTAGCGAGAATTGAGCATTGAGGAGCTTCATCGAACCCCCTTAAGCCTTTATAATAAAAACAAATTGCAGACGTCGATATGTATCTACTCAATATGTTTGAAAAATTTTGGATTCAATCTGGTATGTATTATATTAAAGCGGAACTACGTTTGTATGGAAACTCGGCCCTTATTATGAAATGACATATTAGAACTTGTCTTTATAAGGAACTGTCAAAACATCCGACATAGGTTTGATACCCTTGAGACAAATTTTCTTTCCAGTCGCGAACGGAACCCGTTATTACGAAGAAAATGAAGCTCCGTAATATTGCGGCGCGGCAGACCGACGTCAAAAACCAATTTGTACGTGTCTGACATTCACCATTTAATAAGGGTCCGATTTATTCAGAAAAATGGGAGTTTGTTCAAGAGGATTTCTTTGTAACTTTCTCTTTTTACATGATTATGATTAAGTTGTTCAAGTTTTCTATTCAACCTTTTAGAATATACTGTACAGTAGGTTATGTCTTAATAATATAAAAATATAGGTAATTTTAAAATTCTACAGTCTTATATAAAAACATCGGTCGGCGTAACGGGCCGCAAACTCCAGTTCTTCGGTCGTGCTTCGAATCCTGCCACGTGCCAATGTGTTTTCGAATTTCCGACGCTCTTACACACGCCTGCGAAGAATCTCGAAGGTTGTGTGTGAAGTCGACCAACCCAGGCCCGCGTCACAGTAAAACGATAATATTGTAATACTGTGCCCGCGATATCGATTAAGGCCCGATTATCCTTAATTCAGCTTAAGCTCCTCGGTGGGACGTAATATAAGCTAATATGATGATGATCTTTAAACAATCCTTATACTTACATAAGAATTTCCGGTATGCGTGTATTAGCAATTTTTCTCCTCCTAAACGGTTTCACGGATTTTAAGAATTTTTATGGGTTAAAGCTATTATATAGCTTTTATCGCGGGCTTTTAGGGGACCGAATCAAGAAATTTCGTAACGAAACAAGAAATTTCGTAGAGTTCTAAAAAACTTACAGTGCCATCTATCTATCCATCATGATGATGGTGATGGTGGTGGTGATGCTGGTCGTGATGGTGGTCGTGATGGTGGTCGTCATGGTGGTCGTGACGGTGGTCGCGACGGTGGTCGCGATGGTGGTTGCAATGGTGGTCGCGATGGTGGTCGCGATGTTGGTCGCGATGGTGGTCGCGATGGTGGACGCGATGGTGGTCGCGATGGTGGTCGTGGTGATTGTGGTCGCGATGGAGGTCGCGGTGGCGGTCGTGATGGCGGTCGCGTTGGCGGTCGCGATGGCGGTCGCGATGGTGGTCGCGATGGTGGACGATGACGATGTTGATTTAACTTTCTTAGTGTTAATTTATTACATAAACATCCCGCGCCCCAAGGACTATATGGTACTGGTAAATACTGCATGAATAAAAAATAGATAAATCATTATAATTGCATAAGTTGATAAAAAATGCTATGCAATAGCTTTACCGCGACAGTCCCCGAGTGCCACACGTCATTTTTTTACTAAAGCCTCGTAGAGCTATAGTTGGCGCTGTTGTTGACATTCAGATTTTTTTAACAAAGATATGTAAATGACTCCAATATACTCGATAGCATTTGCTAAGAAGTCGTGGGACACACACACACACACAGGTAATTCTTCCATACGTATATTTCTCACGGAACTCCTCCTAAACAGCTGGACCGATTTTCACGATTTTTTTTTTGTTAACTTTTCTGAATGGCTTAGATTCACAATTGGGCCCGGTATGTGACACTGCGATCGGGTTCTAGTATTAAAAAAACACTTCTAGTTAATTTGATTAATTCTGAAAATCCCTTCCACTAACGAAACCTACTACATTCATCTGGTAATACCTGTTGCAGATATTGATGTCTTAGCTAGACCTACCTACCTGGTGAGCAGCAGTGTTGCCAGCAAGTAGAAGACGGAGGGGTGGACGCCGCATTCGCAATCCTGATGCGGCGTGTCAGTCTGGGTCTCCATGCCGGCGCCCAGCTTGTGGTACGCGATGTAGGCGCGTGCCGGGCTGCCGTGGCCGTGGGGAGCAATTTTCGTGGCCGTCCTTCGATGCTGGTCACACTGAAACTGCTCATCTGGCCGCTGAGGAGACCTGACTCCTCGCCTAGAGGAAAAGAGAAGTTTGTACACTGTGTGATCGTTGATGTAAATAAAGCAACTAGAAACGCAATCATTTGCTTCCCCGAACGCATATATGCGTTGCTAAAAAAGGAGGAATTGCGAGCAGGACGGGTCTTCCCTACAACCACATCCACACGTGTGTGTATCACACATGTTTATGTGTGTTCCACAGGAAAACCCAGTGTGTTGTGTGTGCAACGACTACAAAAACGATATTGATTTTAATTAGGGATGCCTCGATACGCCTTTTTCCGATACGATACCGATACCGATACTCTTATAAAAATATCGGCGATACTGATACCGATACCGATACGCTTATTGAATTCAAAAAGTAAGGTAGAATAAATAAAACACAATTAATTAATAGTTTTAGTAATCAAAATTAACATTTATAAGATTTTTATTTAAAAAACAAAACATTCCTAAGTTTTGCGGGCAAAGGCGATTTCGCAAGTCTGTTTGAATAAAACCTGCGGTGGAAAATAGTCTCTCAAATGCGACAGATGCCTTGTTTTCAACGAAATAGATGGGACAACACGCGCGTTTACATTACATTTTTAAAGCGCGAAATTTGAAAAGTATCGTTGAATCTGCCATAAAAATATCGCCGATATCGATATATCGGCAAACCCAAAGTATCGCCGATATATCGGTATCGGCATGGGTATCGGATGCATCCCTAATTTTAATAGAAAAAACATTGACGAGATCGACTGCGAAAAAAAGTTTCTGTACCCAAACGGTAACAACGGGACCATTATATAGCCTTTACTGTCCGTCCGTCTCCCCGACCTTTTTAAAGGGCTGTATCTTTTTAACGTAAGTGAACTGAACTTCTAAACTGAGCCTCGGCGGCGTAATGACAAGAGCCGCTACCTCCTGTCCGGGAGGTCGTGGTTCGAATCCTGCCACGTACCAATGTGGTTTCGAATTTCGATTTCATAATTGTACGTTTATCCGATGCTCTTATGGTAAAGGAAAACATAGTTAGGAAACCTGCACAGTGCACACGCCTGCAAAGAAACTCGAAGGTTATGTGTGAAGTCGGCCCGCGTGGTCGACTAATGGTTCGTCCTGATTCAGGGTAGGCTCGAGCCTCTCGGTGGGGACGTATGTGAGCTGATATGATGATGATGAGGATCTTTTGAACAGTAATAGGTGGCTAGTTGAAATTTTCAGAGAATATGTGTCATTTAGTATGGACGATTTACTAAAAATAAAAAAAAGGAAATAAAATGGGGTCCCAATAAACGTATGTTTTAAAATGTTTTTGTTTTTACTCTATCATAAAAACGGTAATTCACACAAACGTGAAACTTGGTGTGAATATGGTGCAAATCGTAAATTAAAACAACGAATAGTAAAGTATTCATGTGCACAAAAATTTATAATGCAACACCAGACTCATTTAAGAACCTACAAATAACACTATTTAAACAAAAACTGTATAACTGGCTAATTGAAAAAAAATTCTACAATGTCAATGAATTATTCGACCAACAAATAATGTGACCATGACAATCATAAATTTATGTTTTTTTTAATTTAATTTTTGCATGCTTGTTTTAATATTAGCTATACAGAAGAGACGTATTTAAATATCATCACCTGTTTAATGTGTACCTGTATAATTGCAAAATAAAAATCTTATCTTATCTTATCTTAACTAATAAAAGTTTAAAAAACTTAAAAACCGACTTCAAAATGAACTTCACTCAAAAGTATGAAATAATATTATTATACTTATATACACGACATTAACCAACAATAACAAAATCAAAGGTGGGTACAAATTAAATTAGGGGCCTAAATTTATTTTTGAGGTCGGTTCCAGCTCCAGCACGACTACGTATCAAATGTTTTAGATTGGATGGTATTGCTGACACCAACCTCAAAAAAAAATTTTAGGCCCCTAATTTAATTCGTACACACCTTTGATTTCGTTATTGTTGGTTAATGTCGTGTATATAAGTATAATAATATTATTTTATTCTTTTGAGTGAAGTTGATTTTGAAGTCGGTTTTTAAGTTTTTTAAACTTTTATTTTTATTTTATTTATTTTTAGTGACAATGCTATCTATCTAACAACGTTATACCCAATCACCCACTCGCCAATAGTAACCATCAAATCATAAAGTATGTGTTTCATCAACAGATACAGATTCCTGTAGCTTCTATGATCATCTCAACAGCATGAAAGTTAAGGAGTTAAATCTTCCATCATCAGCTCATCTGAATAACCTGAAAGAATACAAGTATCGGTCTATACTTACCTACGTATCTACGCAAAATATTTGAAGAATTTTCCTCCAACTCCTGACCGTTAAGGAGTTGTACCTTCCTTCATCAGCTCATCAACATGAGATGATGACTAACAGACGCCAAAACTTGAATAGTTTTAGGAAATACATGCAACACGTAATATGTGCCTATAAAATTTGAGGGTTGTTCTTGATTTCCCTGGGATCCTATCATCAGATCCTGACTTGGTGACAATGGGACCTCCTCGGGAGTATACTCTTTCGAATAAAAAAAGAATTTTGAAAATCGGTTCACAATCGGTGGAGATATCGCGTAACAAACATACAAAAAAAAACATACAGTCGAATTGAGAACCTCCTCCTTTTTGAAGTCGGTTGAAAATAAAAACTGGCCGAGTGTGAGTCGTACTCGCGCTAAGAATCCCGAAATTAATAAAAAAGTAGTGTGTGGTTTTATGAAACGACGGTAAAAGTGAAACTTTTTTTCACATTATAGACATTTACAGAGGACGAAACGATCATGGCTAAGCTCTCGTTTTAGAGCTACGGTACAGAGGACGAAACGATCATACCGACCGTCACGCGACACACAGGCGAAAAAAATTGAGAAGATGTAATAAAAGTTTCACTTTAAAAAAAACATTAAATTGTCGCTCTTGTTGACGTCTTTTGATTGAAAGGATTAAGTATTATTGTTGAACTCATGTGGAGAGGTGTGGTGGCGCGAAACCCTTGGTGCATGAGTTTGACTCGCATTTGACCAGTTTTTTTTAAATCCTTGTGCGGCTACTTAGCATAAAATGGCATGACTGCGCCTGTGGATTACAAATTTACAAAATACAAAAACGTCACTTCAGCCATAAAGAAAACATAAAAAGACCGCTGCCAAAAACTTCAAGCAGGGTGGTGTACTTATGAAACTTAAGAGGATTGTGAACCCGTGACTTTCCATACAAACGGCGATAGCGATTTTTTTCTTTTTTTTATCCAATCTTTAAATTACTACTTCTTGAAAATGGACGGATCGATTCTAATAAAACTTTATACACATACGCAAGTCACAAAATTCTAGTTTGCAGATAGATTAAACTTTCTAAATACTTACATTATTTTAATAAATTGTACGGCAGCCCGCACTAAACTTTCTTGACAATTTTTTTTCATACAAAAATAGTTTTTTTTAATAATTTTGATGAATTCATATTGCATGAACAAACATATACTTATTCGTAATACATGTCAATTTAATAGCTCCAACCATTTATGAGTAAATCGTAATTTTCAATTTCATTTGTAGGACAACCATACAAACATCATCAAAATTGTTAGACCCGATATAGAAGAAAAAAGTTTTAGTTATATGACAGCTACTCTTTAGTTTGACGGTACGAAGAAAATTTTGATAATCCCTCTATGAAATAATTTAAAAGTCTTAAGTACCAAATTTGGTCCCCATCGGCCTACCTAAATATATGACGGTAAACGCACGGACGGAATTGAGTTATTTGGTTTTTCATAAATACATTACCACGAAAATTTTGCGGATTTTAAGATTACAATGACTAGAATTTCGTGACTATTGCTTATGCGTTATGCGTATAAAGTTTCATTAGAATCGGCCCATCCATTTTCAAGAAATATTAATTTAAAATTTTTATGGGAAACGATTTGTGCTAGATAGGTACTTATTTTCCAACGTATATCTAACTTTTATTGTATGGAAAATTTGACACTTATTTGGAGACAAATCATATACGGTCATCTGGTCTCAAACTAGGATTTCATTGAAGGAACCAGAGATTTAAATTAAATACAGATAATACAAATACACATAGATATTATATCTAGACACAGATCAGATAAATCTGTTCGTTACACGGATGTTTGCCATGGGCGGGGATCGAACCTACGACTTACGGCCCAGCAAGCAGGAGCTCTAATCACTGGACCACCGGGTCGGTCATGGGTCCAATTATACTATATCTAACTTTGGATTACACTAAGCTTTCATTGACTTAAATTAATCTAAATACATAAGTAGTTTAATCATTAAATCCTAGGTACTAAGATATACCTACAATCTATATGATTTCCACTTTAACACTTTATTGTCACGCCCTTTATTTTGTCACATTCTGTCCACAATAAAGTTGTTTCAAAGTATTTTGTTCATCAATAATTCACTGGCAAAATCTTTGTTTTCACGACTTTATGAACAAACCAAACACAACCTCCTCACTCCAGCGATGCAGGCAAACTGGCTGGCTGACGAGGTAAAATGTGAAAATGAAGCTATCTCTAGGGGTGGGAAAAGGAAATTGGGGCGGTTATCGACGTGACTTTGTAGTTTCAATAATGAACGGGCAAAACAAAGTGCTAAATTTAATTCTATTGCTATTTGGGGTTGCCTTCCTTATTTGGTTCTTTCTCTCTGCTCCAAACCAACTTGTGGCACAACTTTATGCTTTGTATAATATACATTATTCTTAGGAAGTTCGCTTTTGTTTCACTCTGAGACTTGGTAATGGTAATGGTAAGGACGGGCTGGTTTCCGCAACCATGCGCCCGATGCACCCATTTTGCGTGGTTAGCTGGCATCACTGCCAGCTTAGCTCCTCTAGGAAGTCCAGTAGCCCCCGCAGGTTGCCGACGACTTCCGGAAGTGTCCTCAGGTCACCGAGATACTCGGCCCTGTATGCTGCCACCTCTTTGCAATCCAGAAGGATATGGGCAGCTGTCTCTTCGGCCTCCATGCACGCGCGGCATAGTAATTCCTAGGGTGAAAAGATGTTTGTTAAAGTAACCGTGGCCAGTGATGACTGCTGTTACCTGTCGGAGCTGGAGTCTGCCCAGCTTCAGGACCTTCCTGGCCAGGCCAGGGTTATTCCCTGGTAGTGCCAGTCTCGCCTGACGGCAGGCATCAAGTCCTGTCCAATACCGGTTATACTCTGAGACTTTTAGATAACAAGTTATAGTACGTATAAAGAGCTACATTCTATACAGCTCGAGATATTTAGACGAGCGAGCGAGCGAAGCGAGGGAGGGAGAATATAGTTCGAGGGTGTAATAGCTCTTACAACCGAGTTATGTAATCATTCTACTTCACATCATTCATGCGAGGTAAGTTAGAGTAGAAACTTCACAATGATGATGGTTTGTAAGTTTTAGAGAGCTGACTGATATACACAATCAATATACATTATGCAATAACGGGCACCAAATTGGATCTTGTTCTGTAATAGCTCTGTTACATCCCTTGTATAACAACCTACTATTGTTGTATACCATGAAACTTAATGAAAACTTATTATCAAATATAAACAAAATAAACAGATAACTTAATTTGAGTTATAAGTACTGAAAAAGTTCGTCATCATAGTTCTATTTTAGCTTGCATAGTGTTTTTCATTAGGTGTTAAATTAAATATGAAGTCTTTAAACACTGTATAATAGATCAAGATGACAAACTACGAGTATCAGCTCAAGATAAGTTAATTAATATTTATGTAAAATAATGATCTTTTTTGGATAAGTTATCGATTTTTTAATTATAGACATTTGATATAAGCATACTTTGAAACGTAGTAGATATGTGTTAACTAGTTATATAATTTTTTGAAAAGTGATGAACTTATTTTTATCCCGACTGTACAACAGTTTTTATAAGATTTTTTTAAACTTGATCTAGCCCATCACTAAAGTCGAATTAGGCGGGTGGCCTATGGGTAGGCGGGGCGGGAAAAGTCGATACCTACCTAACTACACTACACCCAACTATACCACTACGATGCCATTGCGTGGTGCACCATGCACCATAATTAATTATTAGCCAACTGAATATTTTACTAAAGACTGCCTCAGGCCTTATAGACTATCCAGAATTACTGACTTCTATTTCTACAATCCTTTATTATTTATTCCCCCCGCATCTACCAATTTTAGGCTAAATTCATAACTGTAGCAAGCAAGCAATATAATTTCAACAATTTATGTAAAGATCATCCACTTAATCTATTTTGTACAAGTCTGGCGGCGGCGGCGGCGGCGGCGGCGGCGGCGGTGACGGAACAGTATTACGATATGGCTTACAGAAGCGCAACGCCTTTGATGTCGCACGATGCGCCACCGGCGTAGGTACTAACTTAACTAGCCCACACTAGCCTGTACGTGCCTGTACTCCGCGAGTTTGCCAGGCTGTGCCCCGTCGCCCGCTGCCCCGCAAGTACCATTCCGTTGCTCTGCGTAAGTATACATTCGTTTCGTTACTGTAAGCCGCTATATTGTAATACTGTGGCGGCGGCGAGAAATATGCTTAATCAGCCGTTCTTTAAGGACTAGCCCATCAGACAACAAAGAGATGTTTCTTTTTACCTTAATTATTTTTTAATATTTAACTATGTCTCTTTTAAGTACCGCTACTACTATTACTTGCGTGTTGCTGTGATGTTTCCAATTTTCTGATTTTAGGGTTCCTTACAAATTGCGAATAAATAATACAAAAAAAAAAAACGGAACACTTATACTATAAGGCTTATAGGCTCACTTTGTTGTTCGTCCGTCTGTCTGTCAAGACCGTTTATCTCGGGAACGCGTGGAGGTATCGAATTGAAATTAAAACCATATACTTCAGTCTACAGTCCCTTGAAGCTGTGGAAAAATCAAACTTCTAAGTTCGGTATAAGTAAAAAAAAGATACAGCCGTTTATTCCACAAAAAACGTATATTTTAACACTCTCAAGGGAATCCAAATTCAAGGGGTATTATTTTCCGTTGACCTAGAACTATGAAACTTTGCAGGTAATACCGTCTTATCCTACAAGTATAGAGAAAAATCTGAAAACTGTACATTTGTAATTAAGTCATTAAAAAATAGTCTTTATTAAAGTACGTAATCAATTATGCAAGGAACGGCGGCGGTCTAAATTTTGAATTGAGTTAACCGTGTCATTTGGGGTATCGTATGAAAGGGCTTCATTGGCAAAAGCTTAAAAAGATTTTTAACTATTTTCATGATGTATAGTTTTTAATTTATGACGAAGAATGAAAAAAAGTATTTTCCCTTTTTTGTATGTAAGGTAGGTACCATATAATTTTGGTGTATGTAGTGAGTGCCTAACAGTTTGCTATGTTATGTATGATATGTACCTACACATTTGCACGGAACCCTCGGTGGGCGAGTCCGACTCGCACTTGTCCGGTTTTTTTAAACTTCTTATTCGTGTTTCTGTGACGGCTTTTAAGTAGCTTTCTGTTTTTTTATGTAATTTTTATATTGAGAGATTAGTAACTATTAGTCTTCCAACGACATTAATATAAAATAAAATAAAAAATCTGCAGTAGGTACGTGAGACTCCTAAAGTCTCAGGGGCTAAAATGACTAGAAAAAAAACTTTCTTTCCATGCACACTGTTCGTTAACAACTCATACATAAATGTCCCCAGTCCCCACTGTGGGGGTCTTACTAAACTCAGGAAGGTCATACCCACACACAGGGACCAAGTCCGGGTTGGTGGAGGTTGTAGGACTAGTGTTGAACACCAATGTCTGATGTATGATGAGGTATCTGGCATGGATAAACGCCTGCCATCTAGTGATAGCAATCGGCACTAACGGCGTTACGTGATACGTGCCCTGAGAAGCACGGAAACGGTCGAGAAAGCCACTAACAGTCAAACCCACTCAGATAATGACCGTGCTTCAGGTGAGTTAACCTGCGTAATCGACCCAACCACGCACGTTGCATTGAGCTAAGGCCACTTGCACACAATGCGCACTGACTTTATTTTTATTTTTATTATTTATTTAATTGTTAAATTTTTTGAGTAACATATTATTGTAAAATAGATTTTGTTTATTTTGTATTTGAATTTTAAAGTCAATAAGCATGTGGCGCATGAAAATCATTGGCAAGGAGCGTAAGGATCTTCCACGAAAATCACGACTTACTTAATTCGAATTAAATAAAATAACATGCGGCCAGCTTGCACGTGAGGAAAAAGGAGCGATGAGCTATGAGATATTAACATTAGGTAAATGAATACTTACTTTTGACTTTTGATGACTATCTAGATAGGTAGATATATTATTTATTTTTCTACAAAACATCACCACAGAGCAAGTAAGCAATGAAGGTGAAACGGCTTGCTTTTATATTGGTATTTACAAAAAAAATAGTTCTCTAGCCCTGGGGCAAGTAACTACTGTAAGGGGAGATATAACCGTGATATAGTTAATGTCGTAATAAATTTTGATGGTACTACCTCTTTGTTATCTGTCACGGAATTGACGCGGTATATAAGCTTGCAGGAAGTTGTAAGCTACATAGTAGTATAATATCACTCTCAGCTAGTCAGCTCTTTAGCGTAGCAATTATTTTTCTGAAGTGAAACATAAAATCTCCATCAGCTGTAACAACTGAAGGCGATGAATAATAAAAACTGAAATTTAATTAGTAATTAGGGTAGAAACTGTGTATTTTTAAAAAATAGATAGCAATGTGATTTACAAACGGACTGGCGTGTTATTAATGGTGAATATGAAGAATTTTTCATTAAAAAGTACTTAAATTTGCGGTGAAATTTTTAAGGTTATTTTACAATCATTTGAGATAATTTAATAGTCAATTCAATGTTAATATTATTTAAATATATACAATTTAAGCTACTTTGCTCACTTAGCACGAGGCGAAGTGACAGGAGCGCCTCCAGCTGAAGCACAATCAGCTGGAATTCAATGCGACGGGGAGAGAAAGCGTCGGACTATCCGGGCATCATCGAGGAGGACTGATTTCTGCATTGCTGCAATTATTGGTGTGCCTCGGAGATCCAGCCGCCTTAGGTGACGTTCAAGGTTGACTGAAATTAGCCCGTTCACGGATAGGACTACGGGGATGATTTCGGTGGATTCCACTCGCTACATATCAGTAAACTCGTGCGCTAGGTCCAGGTACTTGGTCCTTTTTACGGCATAAGCCTGCACGAGGTTCATCATACGGGAACTGTGTTGATATCACTGGATATCAACCAAAAACACCCTTGACTGCGCCCGATCCATCAACACGATATCAGGCTTATTCGAAGGAATAGTCCTCTCCGCGATGCTGGTGTACTTGTAATACGGCAACCGCCGATATATGAAGCCATACTTTAGAGCGATCTCTTGGTGTGGGATCCTGGCTGCATGATTGTACCTGTGCAAATACTCAGTGTTGGCAAGCACGGAAGAACCGGAGGCTATATGACGCAGGGTCTCCCCTGGTTGACGGTACAACCAACAAACGTCCAAGGTGCCGTCTTTTATTATGAACCTCCTTTAGTTGTTCGTCTTGACCACCGGATCCTGTATTGCACAGACAAAACCAGTGCACGAAGGCCTTCTGATCTACGAGGGATCCACAAAGGGCCTTGTAGAACCTACCGTGCAGCTCTTTGTCTTTCCAGATGGCCTCTCGCTCAGTAGTTCTAAGTACATCTGGCACCTGCCAGTTCTCTTGGGCCATGGAAAGAGGGGTTACTCCTTTATCACAAGCTATGACAACTCTATGCAAGTCACTATCGACCACCACTCTTCCGTGGGATATACAGCCTATATTATTATTATTAAATGTTTATTATTTCACAGTTTATTGTACACAGAAAAAGGGACAAACATACACTAAACAAGATAAAAACATACAAAAGGTGCAGGTTATTTCTATAAAATCCAATTTGCGTAGAATTTTCCCGAAATACATGAGTGAATTTATTTTAAAAAAATGTAAATAAATTGAGGTTGTAATTTTGTATTAATTGTAATCTGATCGAGTCATGAAGTATTTTTCTGTACTTCTAGGTTTCTAAAAGCAAGAAAAAAATATAGCAACTAGTGAATAAAGGACGGATTTAAAGCGAGGGCCATTGATAATCACGAGCAAGTGAGGGGTCTTAATGACTGAATCACGACCGTAGGGAGTGATTCATGATGATTGGATCACGAGCGTAGCGAGTGATTCAAGTATTAGAACCCTGAGCGACGCGAGTGATTCATGGCCCTCGATATAAATCCGTTTTATTCAAGAGTTGCATACTATACTTTATACCATGCATTCCGAGAAAAAGAAACATTTAAGCGAAAATAGACAGGCAGTGGGCTGGGCACATAGCTCGTAGAACAGATGGCCGTTGGAAAAGTAAAGTTCTCGAGTGGCGACCGCGCACCGGAAAACGTAGCGTAGCCAGGCCTTCCACGCGGTGGACCGATGACCTGGTGAAAACCTGGTGAAGATCGCGGGAAGGCGCTGGATGCGGGCAGCGCAGGACCGGTCGTCGTGGAAATCCGTGTGGGAGGCCTTTTTCTAGTAGGGGACGTTTTTCGGCTGATATGATTATGGTGTAGGTAGAAGAAAAAAAGGTTAAATATAATTAAAATGCTCATTATAGTTGGAACAATTACTAAAATTAAGAGTTCTTACCTAATTTTCTTTGTGTTCGTACAACTAGTATTGAAAATAGCGCCAATTTACTAATGAAATGACAGCAGGGAACACAAAACAGTTTTTATTCTAATGGTAAACTCTTTTTCGAAAATAAAGAACAATCAAATCTCGAGAAGTTATTTACACAAGGAGTTTGTATATCAAATATTCTTTGGTTAAGGAGTTTGTTTCAAGTATTTTATGCGCAAGGAGGTTGTATAGCATTGAGATGGAGATCGAATATATTGGCGTGTTCTAAATTAAAACACCAAAACAGTGATTAAAAGAGCTTTTTATTTACTGTTTTCAGTGAATATAATATGCTTTTTAGAGGGGCAGTGGTATAAAATTATTTTATCCCCCCATCTCGGAAATTGTATTTTTGCTCTTTAATATCTGAGTGCAAAAGCTGTTTTTATTCACTACAGGATAAAGTAAATATCTGAGTGCAAAAGCCGTTTTTATTCGCTAGATGAGAATAGTAAATTGAATTTAGAAAATCGTGAATTCAAAACATTATTATACCTATTTACTTCTACCTCTATAGTGCCGAATTTATCATACAACCTTTTTAAAATTGTTAAAAACTTAGACTCGAAACCTTCTTGGTGTATTTTTTTTAATTTGCTTTGTGCGCGCCATTTTCTTTTCACGTCATATTGATAATACCTTAGGTTAAAAACAAGAAACTTGAAAACAAGTGAAAAACCTAAAATGAGTGATTATAGTGACGAGGAAGTTTATTTGACGCCAACAGGATTGACTGAAACTGTTTGTAATGGCATATGGTTTTTTTTTCCATTTAGTTATTTCCTCGCTGAGGTGGAATGAAAAGATACGTGTTGTACTCGAGTGCAAAGATTTTTCACCTCGTGCTCTTTTGATTCCCTAGCTAACACTCAGGATTCTAATTTTTGAATCACTTGCTGCGCTCGTGATTCAAATTTAGACTCCTTCGTTTGCTCGGTCATCAAAATTGAGCACGCGGTTAAAAAGCAACTCTTGTATAACAAATAACTATTATACAATGGTTACCACTCAGACCTCAAATTTTCTATAAAATTACCTAGTTTTTTTTTATAATATTCGTAAGCCAATGATAGGTGTTTAACCCTCCGCATGCCTGGTGGATGAAAATCACACGGCGTGCCTGGTGGGGCCCAATGGATTTTAAGTAGAAAAATATACAAATATTATATTTTTTTAATTAGCTACGATTAATTTTATATCTATTTATATGAATGAGTTAAAACTTTAATCAAATATTACCAAATTAGCACATTTATTAACCTTATGAAAAAACCTTCAAAACTGCAAAATTATTCTTCATCATGTTCTTGACCGACGTTTTGGAGACAATTACCACACTTTGATCACTTTGATGGCGTCTACCTCGGAAGAAAGCCGGCTTAAGACTGCGGAGAGGGGATTCAGTGTGACCATCTCGAAAATGATGAATCTGCCCGACACTTGCAAAAAATCCGCCAAAATCTGCCAAACTCGACTCAGAAAATGCCAAAAATATGCAATCATTTTATTGCCTCCATGGGGATGGAAATTAATAAGTAATATACATAAAATAACTTATTCAAAGGCATTCGAGATAATTTTGCTCAAATTATCCAGTAATAAAAACGGTAAATTGTGTTCCACTAGCATAGTAGCACTAAAATTTTGTTCTGCTGTTTTCACTCTCTTTGAACTGAAATATCAAAAAACTGTTGCACCTGAAATAGTTGAATGAAATTAGTTTTTCAAAACTTACAATCTCCAGTAAAAATGAATTAGAATAAAAAAACAAATAAGAACTAGGGAGGTAGGGAGCGCGCGGGTTACGCGGAGGGCTGGTAGCGTAGCGTAGATAGTAATTTTTATTTTCTTTGATACTGCACGCACGCATACACACAATTTGAGTTAAAATGACACGACAAATGTAGCCAGCTCCTGTAAAATATTTTCCTAAAATTTCTTACCTAATATAATAACTAATAAGTCATGAAAATAAAGTAAAGATTAAGACATAGAAAATTATAGGTTTTTAATATCTATAAGGATTTCCTTGAAATCTGCCAAATTCTGCCCCTTTCTTTCTTGATATCTGCCAAATTGTGCCACTTTTTCTAAATCGTCCGCTTGTTCTGCCAGAGGTCAAATTTACAAGCCAAATCTGCCCAAATGGCAGAAATCTGCCATAAATGGTCACCCTGAGGGGATTATTAGCACGTACGGTTCATTTACGGAAGCTACCGAGAGTCACAGGTCACTCAACTTTGTATTTGTTAAGTTGTGACAGATTTTGTATCGAGTGGGGTCCGTTAGACCCCACCAGGCATGCGGAGGGTAAAAGTATATCTAATTAGTGTTTTCTTTTACAGTTTCCAATATTAAAATAATAAAAAAAACCATTATGATGATGTTTTAATTTTGTGGAATCTATTAAATAAAGGACCACTGAAAATATACAACGGTCACCAAGACCGCCGTTAGGTGATTGTGTGACTTAAACATACGTTAGATGGTTAATGGTTAATTTATGCTTCCCTAGGAACTTGTTTGTAATAAAAATTACGTCTGAGTAAATTTAGTATAGTTGGTTTCGTGAACGTACCGACTTCGCGTTTTTGAACTTTGGTTGTACATTTTTAATAAAATGGCGTCACGTCGTTTGTAATAAATGAGAAAATTTATTTAGGGTAATTTTTGACAATAAATTACTGAATCTAGCTAGATCACAGATTTAGGATTTTTCGGAATCTAAGGGTAAATTGAAACTAAGCCTGGGGTGGGTGAAAACTGGACCTGGCAACATTGAAAAAAAAACTAGGCAGGTGAACTAGCGATGCCCGATATGCTGCTGTGTATCGATATATCGTATCGTAATGTATCGCGATTGATTGCATCGATCGATATACGTTAGATATCGAATGCCTTGTATCGATATTGTGAATATCGTATCGAAAATATCGTATTGGATTCCAAAAGTAAAACTCATGATTTTTCAGATGTATGTAAGTTTAATTAGGATTTTCAAAACCAAATTTTAGTAAGTAGGTACAAAGAAAAATGAAAATCGATTAGTTAGCACATTCGAATGTGTGAACACATTATGACTGTTAAGCCGCGTCTCCTGTGCCATGTTTTATGCTCAAATTGAATGATAATTTGTCTATGGCCTATGCCTTTTATATGGCCATATTATCATTCAATTTGAACATAAAACATGGCGCAGGAGCCGCGGCTTTATGATGTTTTTTTTTACAACTGCCAATGTTTAAAATCCAAGCTTTTAAGAAACAGCAATTTCGACAACCGTTGTGGGTCTAGTCTGTTTCGATTTTCTGTTAGCGTGTTATTAGCTGAAGAGAATAAACGCTCCGACGGTAATGACGACGCAAATAAAAATTACTATTAAAAACAGAAAAACCCGACTGAACAAAACTCAAAAATTTCTATAAAATATAACATAAACACATATTTATTTAAATAAATGAGGCAGTAATTAAATGTAAGTAAGTGTACTTACTATTGGAAGAGCTGGCGATTGTTCATGTTCATGTTCACCACACAAAACCTCTTTATGGTGTCTTTTTAAATGTGTTTGCAAATTTGTAGTATTGCCTTTAATTTTTACGTCTGACAAACATAAATTGCATTTAGCTTTCGCACCCAAATTACTCTTAGTGAAAAATGATCTCACACTTAATTTCTTTGGCGGAGCCATGGCAACTGAATGAATCAAGATTAACTAAACACCCACAACACAGTGCTAACATTATTCGAGGGTACCTAAACATTTTATAAATAAAAACCATCAAAGTAATATTTCGATCTACCAGCATCATATTACACAAAAGTGGCGGCATTACAAAAGAAAAATAAGTTTGTTTACTATTACATTTTGAATCTTTGTTATTGTTAGCCTTAATATTTCATAGATTCAATCTCGGTACGATACGATATTTTTAATGCAATATTCAGGCGAAGCGATACGATACAGCCAAATATCGCATTGATGTGTATCGATTCAAAATATCGTTATATCGCATTCCGTTGTATCGATACACTAAAATATCGATAGTCGATACGTATCGGGCATCGCTAAGGTAGGTAAGGTGAACCGACCGACCGCGACCGGACGTACTACACGGCACTTTTTTTGTAATTTTTGTAAAATTAGGCAATTTAGAACAAATAAACGTGTTTTTAAGTATCACAGAACGCCCAAATAAAATAAATTTTAAATAGGTAAGTAAGTTTAACCTTAATGTTTATGGTACTTTTTTGTTATTCGCTAACGTGGTCCTAGATGTTTTGAAGGGTAGGTAAGGTAGTGTTTCCACAGTTTCATTGCATTTCAATATTCTTAGAGTATTGTTGTAAATCTAAGTAATCAATGTATATTATGACTTAGATTTATCGTTCCACGTGCTGGGTTCGTGGTTCTAAAATGGCCTGCTTACCCTAAAACCGTATGCTTAGTGGCCTACCCATTGTTCCTATTGTATTTGAGATTCCGTTATACCTCGTATTCGTGGTTTCTGCCGCCAGTGTTGAGAATTTGTTAACAAAAGTTGCTGAGATTTATTGATTATGTAGGTAAATAATTAGGTCTTTTGGTGATATTAGGTACTACCCTCATCTATATTTCTAAACTTGGACAAACCAAATAATTGAAATACAAATCAAGTTTATGAATAAACCTAATATGAAATCGTGAGACACTTCCGTACAGCAAGAACCTCACTCCCGCGATTCCCGCCTTAAGGTCCCAAACATATAAACTAAGTTGTTCACTGCATGCAGTCCGTCCGCCCAACACAACAGTATGCCAGCTGGATGCGGGCAGCGCAGAACCGGTCGTCGTGGATATCCTTGGGGGAGGCCTATTTCCAGCAGTGGATGTCCTTCGGCTGATATGATGATGATGAACAATTTTCTAGTGCACTTGGTTCGAGCATTGATATTTTCAATATACATGTACTGTGCCGTGACTTGGAGCGTGAGAAATCGTAATAGCAGTAAGATTGATGTGTTTGAGATGTGGTATTGCCGCATACCGTGAATTGCCATGTTTTCAAACGAGTCCATATTAAAAGAACTAAACATCACCATGCGGCTCTTCACTGTATGCCGAAAGTGTGCCCTCAGTCTCTCGGACACATTATGCAGTCTTGAAGGCATTGTCTGGAGAAGCAAATTATCTTAGGCCAAATGGAGGGCAGATGTGCTTGGAGTAGGGCCTACGAGATAGTCAGACACAGTAAAGGAGGCAGTTGGCGGCAACATGCATCGTGAGGTCTACACTCTACACATCATATAATCGCAGTCTGTGTAGAGAAACTGAATGTGGTAGCGAACTTCATCAGTGAGGGACTGAGGAAGAAGAAGAACAATTTACTATGGGTTCCTTGGGGAAAGTTATTCAGTATGATGAGTAGAACCCCCAGTTTATTATTATTATTGGGTGGGACGCACCCCGCAGGCGGGTGTTCAAGTCTCTAGGTGGATTCATTATACCCTATTCCCATGTTGGTACAATGGTTACTGTGTCCCCGGTGGCATCCCCCCCCTCAAACCTTAAGCTCCTTCTGCAGTACTCCGTTATGTGACATCTCCAGGTCGCATAGTTCATCTTCTCTAATCCTATCGGCGCTGAACGTTTCCCACCTTAGCTGTGTACTCTACAGCAGGCTAAGGTGGGAAACCCCAGTTAATGGGACCTACACCAATTTTGTTACACCCTGTATAGAGGCTTAAAACCTGCCCCCCCCCCTTTTATTTAGTTTTGGGTATGATTTTATCGATTGTCAATTAAATAGATTCGATCACTAAATAAAAAAAATGAAATTCCCTAAATAGTATAGTTTGTACTCAAAATAGTAGATCTGTCGCCAAAGTAAAGTCATCAAACAACACCAAAACAATACTCAAAAGGAAAAGATTTATCACCAGAAAAGTCTTTTATCGATTGTCAATTAATAGTTTGTACTCAAAATAGTAGATCTGTCGCCAAATAAATGCCTAAAATTACTAACAAAGGTGACCTACAGATACTCCCACATCCACTTCGGATCCCGAAAGTTTGTTGATGTTCGAAACGGGCGGCGGGGGCTACGCCCCCGTTAGGGGTCATCTTCCGATGATTTCTTCTGCTGCGAAGTAATTTTGTACCCAGGGTGGGGAGCCTTTGACTGTTAAATCAATCAAACCTGACCGAACCTAACATCGCTCGCTTCGCTCGCTCATTTATTTATTGTTTTTGACCGATTACCCCCCAGTTTTCGATTTGTTACCTATTATTATGGATCTTTGGGATCGAATTGGCCCTGACCTTGACCTTGAAAAGACGTTGACCGATTACCCCCTAGTTTTCGATTTGTTACCATGCAATAGCTTTACCGCGGCAGTCCCCGAGTACCACACGTATTTTTAATGACAGATCTATCAATTTGATGACAGATCTATCAATTTGAGAACGAAAATATTGAATAGAGATGAATCTATTTAACTGGGGACGAAAAATATAATTCCCTTTAGTTTTTGCTTTTGGCTCTTTCTTTCTTCCGTTTCCTTGCCATACTTAAGTCCTCTCAATTTTCCTACAGTCCTTTATTACTTCAAAGGTTGACTGGAAGAGATCCCCCTAAAGAATAAATCTGCCTTTGTACATGTGTAAATTCTGTAAAATTTAAATTATATTTTGTACAATAAATAGTATACATACAAACACATTTTCTTAGTTCAGTTCTAGGTTCATGTGTTCAGTCAGTATTGTGTATTTTATATTTTTTGTTTTTAATTAAAAATATCTTTAAATCTACAGTACCAAGATGACTGAAGTAGAGAGTACATCGTCTCCAGCCGAGCTGCTGAGCATGGGCAGAAGGCACCTCGCTGTGAAAGACTACCATGCAGCTGTGGAGGCTCTAGCCACAGCATGCGAACAGTTGGCTCAGGAGCATGGGGACATGGCAGATCAGTGCGCTGAGGCTTACTTGTGGTAGGTACTATTACTTTTATTATACACTAGCAGCTCTACGAGTTGATCCATGTATATTATCTAAGTCTTGCTGCCAAGCATCAGTGTTAACAGCATTCATGTATCCTAGCTTGAAGAGCAGATAACCAGATGCCAGATGGAATCTTAGTAAGCCCACCTATCAGGGCTCTCCAATTATGAATATAAATATGTTTATCAAGTATTTTTTTTTAAACTGTTCACTGCACAAGCACTTATTACTGTTTCCGGAAGAGTTTTCCACTAGATCACTTGAAATGGTATGAAGTAAGTTCTGCTGTTGCTAGCATATGGAGGTATGGTTAACTTCAAAGAGTGCCCTCTTAGATGCTTATTCTGGTATGTCATGTGCAGATCACTTATTTTTCTCATGTTGTAGTGGCCATAGGCTATGTCCTCTTGGATCATCAAGACTCATAATCCTTTGAGAGTCTTGATGATCCAAGAGGACATACACACTACTAAGATATTAAAACCTAAGCTTTCATGCTCATTCATTAAGTTTCATGCGTCCCACGTTTTTCAAGTTCACCTCTAAGCATGTGTGTGGTGATGGTATGTGTTTCATGTGCGTATGTCCTTTAGGGTCAGCAAGACACCCGGAGGCTATATGTTTCTATAAGATCTATTCTTTTCTGTCTCTGTCTCAGTGCCTCGTTTCCTAGAAGTAGAAAGGGCACAACGTAAAGTAATATATTTTAAGAAAATGACATTCCCCACGGAAGATCTATATCACCTTTCTGGTTTGCTGACAGTAAGACAATTATATATTACACTTGCAGTCCTAGACAAACATACCATTTTACCATACGATTTTAGCATTATGAGTAGAAGAAGGAAAGATATTGTCGCGAAAGTTCCTAAAAAAAATACTGTATTTGCTAGTAAACAATTGAATAAACGTGTGTTTCATTTGTACAATGTAGTAATAAAGACCTTGATATTCATAGCAAATTATATTATGAATGCAAAAAAACTATAACAAAATGGCTACAAACTAAGAATTATGACGAAACTGAAAAATTATTAGACCACTTATAGTAGGTACACACACCCAAACACACACACACACAAACAAACGCACACGCATATACACGCACCTAATTTTATTCTAAATGGTAATAAAATTTTTATTACTTTTTTTTGTATGTTTTGTTTTTGAGACTGACTCTCCCGACACAGGGAATCCTAGTGGGAGAGTCAGAGTATAATTACAAAGCTACCACTAAGATATAACTTAAATAAGTACCTCACCATTTTTATTTTGTATTCTGTATCTATTATCTAAACGTTAATATTCAAATAAACTTACTTACTTACTATTGATTTTGTATGATCAGCTTAGGTATAGTTTCTATGGCATGTAAAGATAAGGAAGACACAGGCTTTTTTAACTTAAAAGGAGGCTCCAGCCATAGCCATGTTAATGCATAACCTATTTGGAGAAAATAAACATTTTTATTTTTTTTATTTATCAGATTGAGTTCTAGGAAGCGTTCTTAGTAAGACTTTTTTTTCAAGATGCAACTATTTTATTTTCTCTCCTCTAAACTTTCCCCAACATTTATATGTCTTTTTTATATAGGGATACCAAATTAAACCTATATTAGGGTAATTCTCTGTAAGGATGCTTTAAACCAGTACAAAAGTGTACGATCAAATTATTTTACATTTTATTTAAAAAAACCTACTCTGGACTAGGAAAGTAACAATGAAATAAGAAGTGATAAAAAGCCAACTGAATTTATAATTATTTTTTGGAATATTAACGTTTTTAAGAAAAATGACAGGGGACTGTTGGAGGATTTTTTTTCAAATAGTCTAAAATTATGTTTATTACAATTAATTTGGATATGTCACATAGGATTGACAACCCTATAATTAAAATATTTAACTTTCAACCTAAAATGAACAACTAATTATATAAATAATAGAATTATCTTCAGGTAATCAATGCCTGTACCTCTTAAAATTTAAATATTTTTTCATTAAATAGTTAATAAATTTGTAGGCTCTAAGTAATTATTAGAGTAGAAATAGTTAAACAAACTTTAAAAGAGAAGACTTATAAAATTTAAATTACGAAAAACGGTCTAATGACATATTATAAGCCAAGGGACTGTTGCCAGGGGACTGTTTATTTTGACTTAATTATGAAATATTAACTAAACCATCATAATGTTTTTAAATTTGAGAGTTACCAATCAATATATTCATAAATCATTATTTAATTATACAGACTATTTCGTGCTCGTACCACGCAGAACTTGCAAACTCAATATTTGGTAAGAGTTAATGAAGTGAGAAGAAAAGCACAAGCACATAAATAACTTGCTTCAACACGTTGAATAATTGGAAAAGCTAAACATGTTAAAAACCACCTGCAATCTCAACAACCAAGTACAATTTTGTGGACAAGAAGAAGAACAAGTAGACCCTGGAGATGACTTAATAAAAAAATCATCAAAATTGGTTCACAACTGGCAAAGAAAAGAAATTGCCTAACAACACACAAAAAAAAGCACGCAGTCGGATTGAGAACCTTAATTATTGAAGTCTGTTGAAAAGTATACTATCTATCTGTTACAATATCATGTCATTACCTCGGCAGAATTTTTGGCATAGTAAATTTGTTATAATTATTTTTTGGATTTGTCTTGACTTTTGTTGTTTGTGCAAAATGCATCAGAAAATAGGTGCTCGAAGGGGAATGCCTCCATCTGGTGGTGGCCAAAAACAAAGCTCATCTCACCTGATGGTAAGTGGTGATGGCAAAAAACCTAGGCGATAAGCAACATTATTGTAAAAACTGCATCAGATTTAGTTTGAAAGACAAAACTAATATACATTCTGTGTAAAAACTACCGGGAATTGTTCAATAAAACCAAAAAAGTAATTTAATAGTCAAAATTTATTTTGTCGCTTTCAAAGTAGGCCCCTTCGCTTGCAATACAACTACGCCACCGCTTGACCCAGTCCTCCATACATTTTTGTAAGCTGATTGAGGTATGGTCTTCAACTCCTTCAGCGAATTTTCTTTTATAGATTCAATCGACTCGAAACGCCTACCTCGAAGTGGTGATTTTAGCCTAGGGAACAGGAAAAATTCAGACGGAGCCATATGTGAGTACGGCGCTTGGTCGATGACATTCGTCGAGTTTTTGGCTAAAAACTCTTGCACAATGATGGCTTTGTGCGATGGTGCATTATCATGGTGTAAAATCCATGAACTGGCGGATATTCTCTCGCAAACGCCTCATGATGCCTAAATAATACTCTTTATTCACCGTTGGTCCCTCTGGAAGGAATTCGTAGGGCACTACACCGCGGCAATCGAAGAAAACTATCAGCATAACTTTGATTTTCGAGCGGTTTTGACGTGGTTTTTTGGGTTTCGACTCGTTTTCGAGGCGCCATTCTAAATACTGTTGACTTGTTTGCATATCGTACTCATAATCCCATGTCTCGTCGCCAGTTATTATGCGGTTCATGAAGGTGGGAGTCCGTAGAAGCTCGGGAAATCATGTCTTCAGCAACCTGCTTTCGATGTTCTTTTTGGACATAGTTGAGCTCTTTTGGAACTCATCGTGCGGCGACGCGTTTCATGCCCAAAATGTCGGTCAGAATATTGTGAACGGATTTAAAAGATACGTTTACCTCTAGAGCTAACTTTCTAAGATTCATACGACGATTTTCAAGTACCAAACTCTTGATTAGATTGATGTTTTCGTCATTCGTAGCGGTAAGGGGTCGACCAGAACGAGGCAAATCAACTACCACTTGTCGGCCTTCTTTACACACTTTATACCATTCATATGCCCGTGTTTTTGAGCTACACGAATCACCGTAAGTCTTCTGCAACATTTTTAGTGATTCGGCACAAGAAATTTCGTTTGATACGCAAAACTTAAGGCAAACTCTTTGTTCAAAAAATGCTTCCATACTAAAATCAAAGAACACTTAAAACAATGCAATACAAAAACGGAGGCTTCAATTACGCTGAGTGACATATAGCGCTCAAAGTTCGCGCGGTTACTCGGTACAGTGCTACCAACTGATAGAAAAAAAATGTCCATATGTTTACCGCGGGTTCTATAATTTATGAATTCCCGGTACTTTTTACACAGAGTAGTATACTTACAGTCAACATGTAACTGTTATTGTTTTTATTTTATCAGCTGAAAGGCCTCCCCCACTTTCACAACAACCGGCTCTGCATTGCCCACATACAGCAGCTTCCCGTGATCTTCAGCAAGTCATCGGTCCATCGAGTGGAAGGCCTTCTTATGCCAAGTCCTTTGGGTTTGCTAGCCTTAATACATACTCAGTGTCCCTGCTGTTAAGATTTTTAAATTTTTTTTATATTGAGTGTGTTTTGCTCAGCAGTGGACGTCTTTCGGCCGATATGATAAATGTTTTATAATTCCTTAAAAAAAAAAAAAACTTGTCAAAAATTGTAAAATATCATGAGAAAAAAACCTGTTTATTTTAATTTAAATTCAGGTATGGAAAAGCCCTGCTAGGTCTCTCGAGAGAAGAGACTGGTGTCCTCGGAGAGGCGGTGCCGGGTACCGGCAATGTTGAAGATGATGACGACGATGATGAAGGTATTTATACAGATATGTTACTAGCTGGCACCGCGATTTCGTCTGCTTGGGTTTTTTTAACACAAAATCCTAGACCTAATGTATATGAACATATACCTGGAAACCACATCAAAATTGTATCCGCCACTTTTGAGATTAGCGTGCACAAACAAAAATACTGCTACGATTCTATGACATTTACTTATCATGATCTGAATTAGTAAATAAACTCTCATTTGTAAGTAAAATAAGATGTAGGAGGAACTCTGGCTCTACTTAACTTTTATACTTTAATAGGACCTAGATTACTTATTTATTTCACAATTTATTGTATACAGAAAAGGGGACAAACAAATATTAAACAAAATAATAAACATATAAAAGGTACAGCTTATTCCTATAAGAATGAAATTTCTTACAGCAGACAGAATGACAGAAAACGTGTACATACATAACAAAGACTACAATTTTAGACATCAGAAAGGGGTTTGAAAATTTTTGTATGGAGACTGGCATACTGGAGTCCGTCATTTTATTTTATTTTTTCAAAATGACGTCGCACATACGTTGACATACAGACAAACAAAAAATGTCATGTAACATAGTGTCCTAAAACTTCACGTTACGGAGATAATTGTATATATATATATATATATATATATATATATATTCCATAATAATTTTGAATATTTTTAACTTCTATATTATCTCAGAAATGTGATACTTTAGGCCAAAATGTTATATGACATGTTTTGTTCTTCTATAGGTCCTCTATTCAAAAACACAGGTTAGATTGTGCGACGCCATTTTGAAAAAAAAAACAAAATGGCGAATCCTCAGTATGCCAATAACTTTAAAACCCCTTTGATTACTTTTTATTCCTTAATACTTAACAATAACATAAATACTACGTACAAAGAATACATAATATAATGTGGTTATGAAGGAAAAGGCTAGAAATAATCTTTTAATAGACTCTGACTATCGAGAATCTCATCTGAAATTAGTTCCATAGCTTAATGGCATGCACGGAGAAGGTATAGGAATAAAATTCACTGGAATGGGTGGCAAAAGAAAAGAGGGACTTAAGATGAGCATGGGATTACTTTTTTTAGTTTATCCTACAAATCAAGATTAAAATGGGAATTTTGACTAGGTAGTTGCCGTAAGGTATTTGTAAACCAAGAAGCACTTATGAGATTGTTATACTCTTGTAGAGGAGAATGGCGAAAACGGTGAAGATGAATCTAATGAAGCTAGCGCTGAGAAGAATGGACAAGCCACATCAGCCGAGACAGAAGTATCACCGGAGAAATCCAATGAAGAACTGAACAAGGTGGAGAAGAATGAAGCAGAGTCCACAACAAAAGATGATGAAGGAGAAAACAAGGCAGCAGGGGACAGCGAACAGCCTGTGAGTTTATTTCATCAAATCATTTCAACAAATACTTTCTCCAAGAATTTCCACTACCAGTCCTGCGCTGCTTGCATCCAGCGCCTTCCCGCGACCTTCAGAAAGTTTATTTCATAAAATCAGCGAAATGACATCCACTGCTGAGCATAGACGTCCTACGCTGCTTGCATCCAGCGGCTTCTTGTGACCTTTAGTGAAAGGCCTGCCTCCGTACCGGTGCGCGGTCGCCTATTGAGATACTATGCTGCCTCAATGAGCTATGTGCCCCGCCCACTGCCATTGAGTTTAGCGGTTCTATTGCTGTCAATATAGTTCTATGGATCTCCTCATATGAAACTCCAAACATGGCTATCTTGAGGCCTACAAGTAAATTTATCAATGGTTTTTTTTTTGGTAATTTAGCGATTTTCACCTCTTAAATATTAACCGATTTTGATCAATTTTTGATAGGCTGTCAGTCAGAACAATAGCTAGCTTTATAGATTTCGTTTTCATACAAACGCCATTATGATGATTGAAAAAACAGACTTCAGTACTTCGATAGTCAATTTGGCACCGCTGGAGAGACTGTAACACAGCCCAAGTTTCGACCGAATCAAAAGCTTTCTTATAGTCCACGAGCGCTAAGCATACTGGCTTATTGTACTCTTCGGTCTTCTGTATAATCTGCCGCAGCGTATGTATGTGGTCAATGGTAATAAAGCCCTTACGGAAACCGGCTTGTTCGGGAGGCTGGAAGTCGTCAAACCTGCGTGCGAGACGAATCGTAATGACTCTCGTAAACAGCTTGTAGACAAGGCTCAGAAGTGGGATGGTCTGTAGTTATTCAGGAGGGTATTGTCAGTCAACATTTTTGAAAAAAAGCACGTCCGCACTTCTGCGCCATGCCTTAGGCGTTTGTCCCTCGATATAACGGAATTAAATAACTTCTGAAGAGCTTTAAGTACCAGTGTTCCACCTGCTTTCAAAAGTTCAGCCGTAATTCGGTCATCACCCGGTGCCTTATTTTTCTTGAGCTGTTTGAGAGCCATTCTAATCTCGTACAGTATAGTGTCGGATTAGTCTGGCTCTTGGGTCTTTGGCCAGATCGCTGACAGGCAGACGCGTGGTCGTGTACAATTATCCGTAGAACTTCTAAAATTCTTCCAGCAACTCAATCTTAGACGATATGATCCTGCCATCCTCAGTCTTAAGCTTGGTTAGTTGGCTTTGCCCAACAGACAGATCTCTCGCGAACTCTTTCGAGCCTTTGTTGAGCTCAATGGCCTCTTTAAGACAATTTGTATTGTACTGGCGCAAATCGCGAGTCTGGGACTTAGAGATCTGTCTGTTTAGTTGCCGACACTGAGAAGCGTTTTCAGAGGACGCAAAACCAATTTGCGTCTTTCTTCCATGAGGTTAGCCTCTTACCATCCGGTGATCGCTTCCTGTTTTGACTGAATTGATCACAGATACATCATTAAATATTTGCCTCCTTATCGACAAGATGAAGTCAATCTTATTCTTCATTGCGCCTTTGGGATTCAACCATGTCCACTTTCCGCTGTTTAGGCTTTCTGAAGAAGGAGTTCATCATAAAGTGGCCCTCCCTCTCCAATAAAGTTGGCCAACAGCTGGCCATATGCTTCCTCTCTCCATATCCAAATTGCTCAATTTTCAGCTCACCATCATTGTGTTTGCTCAGTTTCGCGTTAAAGTCCCCCATAACCAAGGTGTATTGGGTCTGGGATCTATTACGTAAAGCTCTAGAGATATCCTCATACAGGATCTCCACTTCGCCCTCGGAGCGTTCCCGGTCGGTGCATAGACCTGTATGACCTTCAACAAATACGGTTTGGTGATTTTAAGTATAAGCTACTCTATCCTCGTCGAAACACTCTCGATCTGGACCACATTGTTAATGAGGGATTTGTGGACTAGAAACCAGACACCACCCTGGGACAGTTGGTCGCCTTCCCGGAAATAGAGCAGGTTTCTGGATATAAGGAATATATTGTTCTCCCCCTCTCTTCGGACTTCACATAATCCTACGATATCCCATCGTAACTTGCTCAATGCCTTCTCGAGTTCTGTCACCTTCGCGTCGGTCGCAGTGTGCACGTGTTGTAGGTTGCCAGGGCCAGAGGTCTTTTGGTTTGGTAGTCTGGCATCTGACGGGGATTCTTCGCACCCCATGCCCCGCTGTTACCTTGACCGCTACCAGAGCCATCTATAGCGGGGCCGCTGGGGACTATGGGCCGTTTTTTTGTTGTGTAGATCATTTGGTGTTGCCGTAATAGCCACGCTTGGCAGGCGGGTTGGCGATCGCAGTGTTGTTGCAGATCGACTGCAAGTCGCGGAAAAAACGCTGCTCCGGTTTAAGTCCCTTAGTCGACTCTTACGACACCTATTGGAAGAGATAGGATTGCCCTATTCTAAGCCGGGAGTCAAACGGCCAATTTCAATAAAGTTAATAAGTTTAATTTTATTGTCGTTCACGCGTTTTCCAACTACTTTCTGCCATTATATGTTTATTTTTAATCATTTATTTGAAAAACGAAACCTTTAAACCTAGCTATTTTTCTGACTGACGTCCTACCAAAAATTGTTCAAAATAGAATTACATTTAAGAGGTGAAAATCGCCAACGCCGTTTCTATGGAAAGTCCAATTTCTGCCGTGGGTTTACAGTCCTCATAAATGTCAAAAACTTTAAGTTTTGATGTGTTTTTAGGTTTCTGTACCTGGAAACTGGATTACTACTAAGCTTACGTCTCTTGAACAGTGATAGATATCCGGCTGATTTTCTTTTGCAAAACGTGTTGTTATGGGGAAATTTAAAAAAATAACAAAAATTTTATTGAAGAAACATGATTTGTTTAAAAGATTTTTTTGTTTTTGTTCTATCGTGAAAATGGTTATACATACAAGCGTGAAACTTGGTGTGATTATAGTATGAATCCTAAAGTAAAACAACAAATAATAAAAACGAGACCTAATTAAATAAATAAAAAAGTGTCTTATGCATCTTTTGTTTCAAATGAATAGGTACTGTTATATATTTACTTTGTATGTACATATTCACCTAGATTCATCTTCCAATTTGCCTAATAAGCATTTTCCATAGCCATGTATGACGGAACTTTCTTTCCTAGCCAGTCCTGCCCTGACCGCCGCGCAATTCAGTCCTTCCTTACACATTTTGGGAAAATCAATTTATTTGTGAATTTTTCCAATTAAAAAAATCTAGTTTGAACATTAAAGTTTTTTTTAAAAAAAACAAACTGCATGCAACTCATTCTAACAGTACGATTGTTGTACAGTACTCGTGCGGAGAGGTGTGGTGGTAAGGAAACCTCGGTGTGCGACTCAGCAACTGGCTGATTTTTAGGGTTCCGTAGTCAAACTGGGAATCCTTATAGTTTCGCCATATCCGTCGGTATGTCACAGCCGGTCGGTTTTCTCAGAGACTTTAAAGCTGAAATTGGGTATGGTTATACAAATCTATAACCCCTATTTTATGGAATTAAATCTGTAAAAAATAAATTGAGGGTACCTCTACAACTACATGCAAAATGGGAGTGATTTTTTTCGTTCACTACCCTACCTTGTGGGTATCAGTGAAAATTACTGAGAGTTTGCTAAGATCATTTATGCGATAAAATAAGTATTGGAAATAGTAGGACATTTAATAAATTTACAATGTGATGTTGGATTGTATAAAGTTCATAGATTTTCTATACAAAATGGTATGTACCAACTGCAAAAATAACTGGTTTTTAAAATATAAATTTATTTATTGAAAAGACTACGGAACCATACTATTCGCTTGATCCGAAACGCACTTGACCATTTTTTCTGTTTAAAACACTCTTAAAGTTAAGTAAATTTCATGTAGTCTGAACTGTTTTAGATCTGTGATCTACTGTCCAAAAATATTTAATACTAGCTTTAGCCAGCGGCTTCGCTCGTGTGAACATAGTTTCTATAACTTTCTTCGAGTATGCGCAAAAAAGTAGCCTATATGTTAATCCAGGTCCTAATCTGTCTACCTACCAAATTTCAGCCAGATACGTTTAGTAGTTTTTTTGCGTGAAAGAGTAACAAATATCCATACATACACATATACATACAAATTTTCACATTTATAATATTGGTAGAATTTATGTATTTTCTCCAGTAGGTAGCTTCAAAATAATAACAAGCTGTAAATATGTATCTCGTAGCGTTGTAAGAATATAAAAATAGAGTTTAAAAAAACTAAAAAACACGCTTTTAAAGTACATCAGACTAAAAAGTAAAAAATTATTCTTAATATAAGTTGAAAATAATAATTAACAAATTACTAGTATCATTGTGAAAAAGCGTGGGGCGCTCTGTGCCATATTTTTCGTCTATCGAGCAACCCACACTTTTTCACAATAATACTAGTAATTTGTTAATTATTATTTTCAACTTATAGTAGGCTCGAGCCCCTCGGTGGGGACGTATATGAGCTGATGTGATGATGATTAAGAATTATTTTTTACTTTTTAGTCTGATGTACTTTCATCATCATCATCATCATATCAGCCACAAATCGTCCACTGCTGGACAAAGGCCTCCCCCAAGGATTTCCACGACGACCGGTCCTGCGCTGCCCGCATCCATCGGCTTCCCGCGATCTTCACCAGGTCATCGGTTCACCGCGTGGGAGGCCTGCCTACGCTACGTTTTCCGGTGCGCGGTCGCCACTCGAGAACTTTACTGCCCCATCGGCCATCTGTTCTACGAGCTATGTGCCCTGCCCACTGCAGTTTACGAATCTGTGAGCTATGTCGGTTACTTTAGTTCTCCTGCGGATCTCCTCGTTTCTGATTCGATCACGCAGAGAAACTCCGAGCATATCACGCTCCATTGCCCTTTGGGTGACCTTGAGCCTTCTTATGAGGCCCATAGTATGCGACCATGTCTCAGTTCCGTAAGTCATCACTGGCAACACACACTGGTCAAAGACCTTAGTCTTGAGACACTGCGGTATTTGGGACGTGAAGATATTGCGAAGCTTCCCGAACGCTGCCCAGCCGAGTTGGATGTACTTTAAAAGCGTGTATTTTTTAGTTTTTTTAAACTTTATTTATTTTTTAGTTCAAACTTACGAAATTATTATATTGTCGCTGATTCTTGATAAGTCTACAAAGTTTGAATTAAATCCGTCCGTTTAAAGTGGGTCAAAATCGAGTCCAAAGGAGTTGGTTACATACAAACATACAGGTGAAGCTAATAAAAGCGTGATAAAAAAAACTGATTGTTAAACAGTCTCCTTGGCAAGTGATAAGTCATATCAGCCAAAAGATGTCCACTGCTGGACATAGGCCTCCTCCGACTTGGGTTGCCGTAATCACCATGCTTGGCAGGCAGATTGGCGATCGCAGCGTGCAGTGACACTACGCGGAAGAACGCTGATGCCCATCATCTGGTTAACCCTTATTTGCCTCTTACGGACATCCTCGGGAAAAGATATCGGAGTGGTACTATTCTAGGGCCGCTCCACACGCCAAATTACTGAATAAATACAATGTTTTTTGCGAACAGGGCCCTTCAAATGGCGAGGCTATGGATGAGTCTACCGTTAACCTTGAAAACGACGATGACGTTGACAACCTGCAGCTAGCTTGGGAGATGCTCGGTAAGTATAACCACAGATGAGGTACTAGTTACTTCGGTAAAGCCCGTTGGCTTAGATAGTGTCGCTTTCCCTTTGTAAACATTGACACAGCGCGTGCTGCTGCGTGTCAAAGAATGCCGCCGTGATGTTAAAAAATGTTGACACATATGTATTACTTGATTTGTACCTGTCATCTGTAAATTGTCTATTAAAGTAGATTTAATTCTTGCATTTTGTTTAGAATGACACTATCTAAGCGAATCGACTTTACATGTCACAAGAACTTGCACACCGTGTGACTTTTTTCTGGCTACTATGAGAACAATAATATTTCTTTTTTAATCCACTTTTACTAAGTGACAATGATGCTAATGATGGAAGCGGGCTTACCAATTTTCTCCAGTGCAGTGGCTATCTTCACATGTGAATGCTCTTAACATTGATATTTTGGTGGCAAGACTTAATTAGTTGTAGCTAGCCAGGCAGTCTTAGAAAATGCTCTACCACCAAGCATGTATATGTATTCGCATATAAAATGACAATTAACCATGTACAGTGTAAACTCTGTAAAACGTCACTCGATATAAAGATTCACTCTTTGAAGCGTCTAAATTTTCTGGCTCCAGTTAGTTTACTTTGACGCTACTTTCTCTCTGTATAACGAAAACTCTCAATAACGTCACAAAATACCCGGTCACTTGAGTGTCGCTATATAGAGTTTACACTGTATATGTAGTCGCATCATCATATCAGCACATATACGTCGCCACCGAGGGGCTCGAGCCTACCCTGAATTAGGGCGATCGGGTCTTAGTTGACCACGCAGGCCCAGTGCGGGTTTGTCGAGTTCACACACAACCTTCGAGTTTCTTCGCGGGCGTGTGTAGGTTTCCTCACGATGTTTTCCTTTACCGTAAGAGCGTCGAATAAACGAACATATGCAATCCAAATTTGAAAACACATTGGTACGTGCCAGGATTCGAATCACGACCCTAGCTGTTACGCCACCGACGCTTACTGCCACGTATTCGCATATAAAATACATATATGAAAAATACTACAAAACACTATACACTTACATTGCATTCGCATCCTAACTTCCTTTTTTGGCTACTGAGATTGGCCAAGGCATCATAATAATCTTTAAATCAATTCTCATTTATTTTTCTACCAGATCTCGCTCGCAACATCCTTCAAAAACGTGCTGAAGACAACGGCGCCGCGGCGGCTCGTGCCCTGCTGGCCGATGCGCACTTGGCGCTGGGCGAGGTGGCGCTCGAGAGCGAGACATACGACAAGGCCGTGCGTGACATGCGTGAGTATATGTTTTTCAATCACAAAACGACACAAATTTTACAAGAAAGGAAAGGCATGGTTGCGCATCGGGGGGCGGTGTCGTTTCTTTCCCTCAATAGAGGGTCGAGCGGAGCGATGGCCGACTCGCGTTATCTTCGTGAACAGGTGCTGTCCGTATGAACTAGCCTAATTAACGACACGCATTACTTCTCGTGTCATATTGTTTTCGTTTCTTAATGACATTATTTGTTTTATATTATATCAATGATTTTTTTGACATTATTAACTAAATAGCTGTCCCAGCAAACTTCTTACCACCTTACACTACACTATTTCACTACCCTACCCTACACTACACTACCCTACCCTACACTACCCTACCCTACACTACTCTACACTACCCTACCCTACCCTACCCTACCCTAGAACCTTCTCCTGACAATAACGAACTCAACAAAAAACGAATTAACGAAATTGGTCCAGCGTTCACGCGTGATGCGATGACCAGAAGAAATAGGGGTTAATTTTTATTAGATGATTGTTTTTTTTTACAATATGACATTATGTAATGTAATTACTATTTTATGACCATCCGAAAGAGTGTGATATACATAGTTTAAAGAAATTCTCTTCCCTTAAATCCAATGTCTTTCTATTTTGAATTAACATTTTGAACTTGTGACGGTTCGCGTTAACAATTGCTCCATAACGCAAACGAATATTTGGTCAGTTTTTGCATAATTGTCATAAGTACAACTAGTACTTTCATTTTATATCTTACTCACTCACCCATTTCCCTTATCGTTTTTTTTTGGTCACGATAACTAGTTTTATAGGCGCTATTAGTATATAACGCAACCACTTTGCGCAGACAGATCGATATATTTAACATCAGAGGGTTGCCATTTATCCTCTCAACCCAAGTTTATCCATATCCGTTATCGTTACCAGATTTGTTATGACCTAGTCTATACTACTACAAAAACAGATGACGTTTGTAAATTGTATTTTTTATTAGTTAGGTACAACTAGGTATTTACCCACTATACATTTTGCTACAATTAATCACTGAATGTACTTATAAAACAGTAAATACGAGTACCTACATAAACTGTGCCCTACAACAGCTTTTAAAACCGACTTCCAAAAAGGAGCAGGTTCTCAATTCGACTGTATGTTTTTTTTATGTGTTACCTCAGAACTTTTGACTGGGTGAACCGAATTTATGATTCTTATTTTATTTGAAAGCTAGTGCTTCCCGCGTGGTCCCATATAAATTTTATCAAAATCGGTGTACTACTTTATTAGAAAATTAACAAAAACCAAAAATAATAATGCAAAAATGTACTAAGTTGTTGCTATGGAAGTCGGTTTTTTATTGTGTTTAGCGTTTTCGATTAATCCTAGATCGATTTTATTTTATAAGATCACAATATCATAATAGGTAGGTAGGTAGCTATTAGTTCGTCACCACAGATTTGAACAGAAGGATCCGCCCGTCTGCATATTTTAGTCAGATTTTCTTCATACATGCAAAAAGTAGCGCCATCTGACATAACTCGTACGAACTAGCGTGGGCGAGAGTTGACTGACGTGCCGAGTTAAAAGAACCTTGATAGAATTGTCGCTTTAAAAATTCGTTGTTTTAATTTGTTTACAAGAAAAAATACAATGTAAGGTTACTTATCGATAATACGACATCCCATGTTTCTTTTTAGCCTTTCTTTTATGATATTTACGGCCTCTTACAACACAATAAGGCATTTTTATATGGAATATTTTTCCACCGCACTGAACAATGTCCCGCAGACGACTGAGTCGCGAGTGTGCGAAACTTTCGATTTTCGCACCAATTCGCTGGGCCCATTAGTCGCGCGCGTTGGCCGGGTCCTTACGCCAGTAATATATAAGTCATTGTTCGTCACACATTTTAAATACACACTTGGTTGGTACACGTAACACTATATTTCACTAAATTGAGTACTCGTTCACAATAGTGAACGAATGAACTGGGGGACCTGTGACCAAAGAGAATAGAATCACTACGGGGGAAATAGTGCCATAGTACTATTACATTTGCTACTTAGGCACGACGTTTTTTTTTATTCACAATTGGTAAACCCTTGACAGCATTTGTTTTTGTTTTCTTTAAACCAACACAATTAAACAAAAACATGCGAGCGAGCCGTCGGGTGGACATTTGTAATTTGTATTTCCGTCGTGTCAAACAAAATGAACTGCGCGGTAATGAACTGAGGGACCTGTGACCAAAGAGAATAGAATCAATACGTTTGAGCTGTGACAATCGAATGTCGAGTACAAGACGTGTGCGTACCCGTGCGTTGCGAGGGAAATACATTGGTGGGAGGCAGGGAGTGTCCCTTCTTTAATTCTTTACGTATTAATATTTAGTATTCTTTGGTTAGGGGCAGATGAGATGACCGATTTATTATTGGTAAGCCCGCGTCCATCTTGGGCATCATCGTCACTTACCATCACGTGAGATGATGCCAAGGGAAAAAAAAACTTATTTTATTTTATAATATTTTATTTTCGTTCTTTTATCACAGAAAGCTGTTTGGACATTCAAAAGGAGTTGTACCAAAGCGACGACAGGCGTATTGCTGAAACACATTACCAAATTGGTACGTAACCTAAATTTTGTCCACAATTGTTAAATTAAATTTTCGGTTTAATTTGTCAAGTGAATAAGTCAAGTGCTAGATAGAAGTAAGTCAGGGTTGGCTTGATTTTCCCCGACGAGAAAAATTCACTGGGTAAAATACAGTGAAACCCACCCGAAAAAACGGGTTTTTGACGACACAGTGGGGTTTTAAAGGCTTTTTTTAATTCACAAAGTTTAAATTCGATTTCACAGTTTTTCATTCACACTTATAAATAGATATTTAGGAGTGTGGTTAAATGAGTGTGTGTTAATAGCACTGGGTTGTCTGGTAGAAATCACTCAGATAAGACCGCCTAAATTGTACGTCTCTTAGTGGTTAATTAAATTTTGTGTATGTATTTTGATGTACAATAAAGAGTTATTTGACTTTGAGTGCTGGCATCCAGAAATGGAAATCCGAGTTAGAATTAAGATGGCGCGTAATGCCTTCATGAAAATGAGCTCACCCCAGCTTGAAACTGAGATGGCGTCTTGTCAGATACTCTGTGCTGTCTATATTGATGTATGGCGTGGAGGTATGGACTCTGAATAAATCAACAGTAAACAAATTAAACGCATTCGAAATGTGGCTATACAGACGTATGTCAAAAATTTCTTGGACATAAAAAATCCTACTAATATTATAAACGCGAAAGTTTGTATGTATGGATGTTTGTTACTCTTTATCGCAAAAACTACTGAACGTATCTTACCAAATGAAAAGGTGATGGAATTTATGTACAATAAAAAAAACGGTTGTCTGTAAAGTCGGTTTACTGACGATAGTTGAACGTGACAACGTCATAAGAAAAAAGCCTTAAACGGAACGCCTCACGGAACGCCTCAGAGCGAGGTAACGACGCATTTTTCGGAACGCCTCAGAGCGAGGTAACGACGCATGGCAACGACGCATTTTTTCGTGCGTGCAGCCGGCTCCATCGAATTATAAGACGTTATCACGTCAAAAAAAATTAAGAATAACTGTAAAGAAGAGGAAAACAGCTTATTTAGGACATTTATACAAAAATAACAAATAAGACTTAATTAAAAACAATATTGTCGGCAAAGTTGAGGGCAGAAGAGCGAGATGAAGACCGCGCACATCCTGGTATAAAAACATAAAGATATAGACCGGAATCAATGACCCAGTCACACTTTGCGGAATGGCTAAGGAGAGACAGGAGTTTCGCAAGTTGATTGATTAGGATATGGCACCCGAAGATGAATAGTAATATAAATTCAGATGAAGATATAAAATCTTAATTTATTGACAATCACAGCTCATATACGTACTCACCGAGGGGCTCGAGCCTACCCTAAATTAGGGCGATGGCCTTAGTTGACCACGCGGGCCCAGTGCGGGTTGGTCGACTTCACACACAACCTTCGAGTTTCTTCGCAGGCGTATGTAGGTTTCCTCACGATGTTTTCCTTCACCGTATAAAAGCGTCGGATAAACGTACATATAAAATCGAAATTCGAAAACACATTGGTATGGTACGTGGCAGGATCGAACCACGAGCTCCCAGACAGGAGGTAGCGGCCCTTGCCATTACGTCACCGAGGCTCATATTATTGACAATAGCACTAAATATTACTACCACTGTGAAAACATGAAAAGGATTTCAAAAAGGAAAAAAAAACGGTTTGACTGACTCGGTGGCTCAGCGGTTTGTGCTCTTGACTGCTGATCCGAGAGTTGTGGGTTCGATCCCCACCCAGGGCAAACATTTGTGTGATGAACAGATTTGTTTTCTCTGTGTCTGGGTGTTAAATATCTATATACGTATGTATTTAAACGTATATAAGTATTTATATCAGTCTCTGGTTCCCATAACACAGGGAATCCTACTTTGGGGCCAGATGACCATGTGTGATTTGTCCCAGAATATATTTCGCCGACCGACAACTGACAATAACGATTTTCGGGGAATTCCGAAAAAGCCTAATGAGTAAATATTTTTTTAAAACACCTAGTTTTTGCCAACCCTGAAGTATGTACATTGCTGCTTGCTATCACTGGAGTGCTGAACCACAACACAAAGTAACCAATCAATGTATTTCTACTTATCACTTGACTTATCAAAATGTTAATCAAAAGTTTTATTATATCTTCGATACTAGCCTCTCATTCCTCTGCTTCAATGAGCGGTATTTTTACTTCTTAACCGACTGCCAAAAACAGAGTCATATTTTCGGGTTTATGTAAGTATGGCTCGATGGATTTGGGATTGCGAGGTGTCGTTTTTCTAAGCTTACCTGGCTAGCTACTATCATCTTATCTAAGTCTTGCCCCCAAACATAAATGTTAATAGCAATGTGTTTGGGCATGAAGATAGCTAGTTCCCCGTTGCATTGGGTAATCTTGGTAAGTATGGTTCCATCTTCGACATCATCGTAACTTACCATCAGGTGAGATGATGTCAAGTGCTTATCTGGCTGGCCAAATCTAAAAAGTGTGTACTTGTCCTCGGTCCGCACCATCAAACCAGGCTTTAAGGCAAATTCCACAGAGGGCACCGATTTTGAAGGCACCTTTTCTAATTGCACCAAAGTATTCCACTGACGGCACTAAAGTCGTGGTTGGTTGCTTGAAAAGCAGTTTTATGCTTGAAAAGCAATTTTTATGCTTTGAATATTTTTTTCCTTTGTAAATATTGACTTTTTTGTTATATGGACTTAATTAATTTTAATTTCCTAATTTGTCCCCCGAAAATGCCCTTAATTTAAAAAAAAAATACTTTGTACATCTGTGTTTGGGTCATAGGATTACACCATCTTACCAAATTTCACCTGATTCACGTGATCCTATAAGGGTTCTGTTGTTTTTGTACGGAACCCTAAAAACTAATGAACCGATGTAGCAGAAATTTGACATAGAGCTAAAATAAAGGACAATATACTTTTTATCTCGAAAAATTCATAGTTTCCGATCTGTGAAAAAAAAATCCATACTCGCACCATCGAATACAGTCATAAGAAGGATATTCACGCGGATGAAGCCGCTGGCAAAAACTAGTAGTTCACAATAGCCCTACATTTTTTAACAATTAACACGCATTTTGTAAAATCTTTGACAGGCCTAGCAAACTCTCTCGCTTCAAACTTCGAAGACGCCATCATCCACTTCAAGAACGCGGCGAACATTCTAGAAACCCGCATCAAGATATTAGAGAGCCCCACCGCAAGCGACGACGCCTCCGTTAAGAAGCTCACTGGATCAGACCCCGGGTACTCCGTAGAGGGAGAAATCAAGGAGTTGAAGGAGCTCCTGCCCGAGATACAGGAGAAAATCCAGGATATGATGGACTACAAAGCTGAGGTAAGGCCCTGCGACTGCATTGAGGAAACCCGGCAGATGCTTCGCGACTTAATTGTCACGGAAAAGAATCGATGCTATGTCGAGGTCTCCCCTTAAAGGCTGATTTTTCTATTAGTCAACTGAATCATTCCAAATTTAATGTTCCTTTAGTTTTTAAGTCGTAATCAGTATTTTAAACTTTGTTCCGTAGTCAAAGTGTGCCAAAATTGTCTGCCAATAAGACTGTCTTTTGTTTGCTAGTATTATTTTGTTTTTTGATGCCATGTTTAGTACCTTGTGCCTTTTAATTAAGTAATGAATAACTAATAAGTGCCTTAAGAATCTCAATATTAAATACTCTTAGTTGTAAGGTTATATTGTAATCCTGTAGAAATTAAGACAAACACCACCAGGCCATTTTTGTATTGAGGTTGTTTTTATTTTTTTAATAAACTTGTTCAAAATTGTATACTTTGTGTCATTTCAGCTCCCAATACATGAATGGCCATGTGGTGGATTGTAACTTACTAGCCATGTCATGGCCATTGATGTGACCTTCTTATTTTCGAGTGTAGTTTTCGAGATATTTTTTTTTCATTTTGCTCATCATCATATCAGCTCATATACTGGGGACGAGGACAGGTAGACTCAATCCTACCTACCCTGAATTAGGGCGATCGGGCCTTAGTGGACCACGCGGGCCCAGTGCAGGTTGATCGACTTCACACAAAACCTTCGACTTTTTTCGTAGGCGTGAAGCTTCGATGCGATGTTTCCATTCCCGGTAAGAGCGTCGAATAAACGTACACTTGAAATCGAAATCACATATGGTACGTGGCAGGGTTCGAACCACGACCTCCGGGACACGAGGTAGCGACTCGGAAGTGTGTATCAATAGCATAAACAAAACCATATTTGGCAAAAACTTACGTCCGTCCGTCCGACACGCTTTATTTGGTAGCTAAACTAATGGCCCGATGATAAAATTTGTATGAATTTGTCGAAGGATTCTGAGCAGCTTGCCATTTTGAAGGGTAAACTAGGTGCCATATGAAAAATGAAAGATTCAAAAATGCTGTAGCGATTATAATGAAACTTTGAAAATAAGTGTTATAAGAAGAACAATTTTGTGTTAAAAGAATGTTCTCCCATACATCGATATACGTCACGGTCAATTCTCCAACTGGAAATGTAAATTTTTTTTGTGTGATATAACTATAAATCATCAATTTAAATTTTTTTTGCTTCAATTGTGCTGTGAGACCTTGCTTGTCAAATTTTATGAATGTAGGTCAGCGGGAAGTATCCCATAGGTTTTGGTTTGTTTGTGTCAATTGCATTGACAAAGAAACTTGATTTTTTTACAGCTCCAAGTGACCGTAGACCTATGACAAATGCATGCTTTTAACAGACAGACAGACTGACAGACAGATCTTATAAGGGATCTTTTTCCTTTTGTGGAACGGAAGATCTTATAAGGGTTCTTTTTTCTTTTGTGGAACGGAAAATACCCACACTTTACATGTAAGGGAGGTAAACAATTTTTTTACAGATTTTGTTCCATACGTTTAAAGGTGTCATGTGTCAACCATACCAAATTTCAGCTTTATGTCCGTTTAATTTTTATTGCTTTTGAGAAAACGGCAGAGACATACCGAAGCGATGGCAGACAGACAGACTGACATGTTTGAATATCCTAGTTTGAATAAGGAACCCTAAAAGAGAACAAATAATGCGAAAAAACACAATAAACAAAAAAGACATTGTATTAAACGATAATATTACTACTAGATAGTACCTATACAATATCGTATACATGTATACTGATGCTTATTATAATATTTCTTGATTACTTTAATCACAATTTTAGTTTGCTACGAGCTAATGAACACACTCAGTACAAAAAGACAACAATTATACCAAATAAAAAAAAGGAAAAATAATAACGATAAACAAAAAAAATCTGCCATGATAATATTTGCTATCCAACAAGTCTTGACTTAAATATTACTGATACCCATTTCTTAATAGCAGTAAACTTTTCTGGCAAAGTTAATGAGTATCCGAAGTACCATGGGTTACTATTTTACAAAAAAATAAAATACTTTAGCCCAGTCCTAAGGAAAACATCGTCTTCGTCGGTTTGCACATGCATAGAACGTACCTGAAAATAATTTCAATTTTTAACTCTTCCAAGTAAACTTACATGTTCGTACTACTGCACATTATGATAGTATGCCCTCAGAAACAGTCATCATCATATCAGCTAAAAGACGTCCACTGATGGACAAAGCCTCCCCCAAGGATTTCCACAACGACCGGTCCTGCGCTGTCCGCTTCCAGATGCTTCCCGCGACCTTCACCAGGTCAGTCCGCCGAGTGGGAGGCCTGCTACTCTACGTCTTCCGGTGCGCGGTCGTCACTAGATAACTTTACTGACCCAACGGCTATCTGTTCTATGAGCTATTTGCCCCGCCCGCTGCCACTTGAGTTGAGCGATTCTTTGAGCTATGTCGGTTTCTTTGGTTCTTCAACTTCTATTTCAAATGGTATAGTAGAACTCCCGAAGGTCTGATGTACTTTACCCTTATTTTATTGTTGCTAGCCAGGCGGGCTTAGAAAATACCCTACCACCAACCAAACCGAGCCTTGCAAAGTTATACCCCACCGGGAATAGAACCCGCGACTTCCTGGTGTGGAGCGAATGGATTAACCATTATGCCACGGAGGCGGTCAGAAGGTATTATGCGGTGTTATCATATATGTTTGTCAAACTTACTTCTTTCTCTCTCTCCTGCATCTGCACTTCAATATCAATTACATGTTGTTCCATCCTTACAGTTTGTACTGACACCTCCTTAGCTTCGAGTGTTTCAGGGGCATGGATCTCTTCACTAGTCGATGACACGTTCTGTACTAATTCACTGGCTTGTTCTCCCACTATAGTCTTTGATGGCATATCAGGTCTTCGCTCGGAATTTAAATGTGGGACAGGGATGCAGTTAAAATCTTTCTCTCTCGCCTGCACCTGCACTCCAATATCAATTACATGTTGTTCCATCCTTCCAGTTTGTACTGACACCTCCTTAGCTTCGAGTGTTTCAGGGGCATGGATCTCTTCACTAGTCGATAGCAGGTTCTGTACTTCGTCACTGGCTTGTTCTCCGACTAAAGACTTTGGTGGCGTATTAGGTCTGCGCTCGGAATTTAAATGTTGGACAGGGCTGCAGTTAAAATCTAAATTATCGGCGCTATGTTTATGGTCAATTGGAGTGGAACATCTCAAAAATGGAGGAAAGTCTTCAAGAAAGCCTGTATCCATTGGTGTTGTTACGATATCAAGACCCACGGAGTCTCGGTCAGATACCCAAGAATGTATTGAAATCATTTCGTTTCTTCTTTCTAAGTGAACGTTTTGCGGGGAGCTGGAAGAATTGGAAGCAGCTTCTAAAGATTGTGTGGAGAGAGGAAAGTCGTGACTTCTCATGATTTCCACTTCATCAATGTTTTTGTCAATTTCTGTAGCTTTGTAACTTTTGTCGATCTTTTTGTCAACTTGTGTAACATTGTAACTTTTATTACATCTCCAAGTATTAATTGTTTCTTTGTTTGACGACGATAGTGTTCCGTTTGATTTCTTGCTATCACCTGGAAAATTTTAAAAAAGTGTCCTAAGTGCGTCTCGAACTACGCGCCAAGTAGAGTTCCGTAGTCTCATCAGAAAATTAAATTATGTTTAAAAAAAACATAATTATTTTTGCAGTTGGTACAGAACATTTTGTATGGAAAATTTATGAACTTTTTACAAATCCAATTGCACATCGTGGTGTTAATCGACCATTAATAAAATCAGAAACTAAGAAAGCCTACTCGACCGTGACAATTTTTCTTCTAAATTAATTATATGCATCACTATTTCATTGGAAAAGTGATAGACCGTGACAATTTTTCTTCTAAATTAATTATATGCATCACTATTTCATTGGAAATAGTGATGCATATAATTATAATTAATTTAGAAGAAAAATTGTCACGGTCGAGTAGGCTTTCTTAGTTTCTGATTTTATTAATGGTCGATTAACACCACGATGTGCAGTTGGATTTGTAAAAAGTTCAAAGATTTTCCATACAAAATGTTCTGTACCAACTGCAAAAACAATTTTGTTTTTTTCAACTATTGAGTTGAAACTTGAATCAAACATTAGCACTTTAAAGCTATTAATATTTCACAAACCGATCACTGAATCGAAAAATGCTTTTAGCAAACCCTCAGCAGTTTTGAAAGACCTATTCAACGATACCTCAGACGATAGGGTACGTTAACGAAAAAAAATATTTTCAAGATTTTATTGTACCACTTTGTCGTATATTAATCACTAAGCCCGCCTAGCTAGCTACCACCATCTTATCTGAGTCTTGCCGCCAAACCTCAGCGTTAACAATTGATGTGTTCCGGCTTGAAGATAAGAAAGCCAGTTCTCCATTGTGTTAGGGAATCTTAGTAAGCCCGCTTCCATCTTCGGCATCATCGTCACTTACCATCAGGTGAGATGATGCGAAGGGCTTACCAATTGTGAATAAAAGAAAAATAGCTTTCTAGTACCAATAGTCTCTGAGCTAAGCTACGGACGGACGGACAGACAGACAAAAGTAGAACAGTATGAGTAATGTTAACATAATTAGAAATTACATACATATACTTTATCCTGCTTATACCAAATAATAAAATAATCGTATGTTATTGCAATTCGCCTGTATATTTATAAAACTACTAATAGGTAAGTAAGTATATGAACAAAAAACGGTTAAAAAATAAAATGTTCATGTACTTTACCATTTGTTTTAAGCAATTTATCTTGTTTTTTCTCGAGAGGATGCACAGGTAAAACGACTGGACTACTGTTTTCATCTCTTTCTATATTAAAAGGCTTCCTAATTAATGGCCTCATTCTTTTTTTAAGGCTGCAGATGAACTCCTCAGATTCGTCATTGCTGCATCGTCGTTTTAGAACTCTTTCTACTACCAACTCAGGGAGTGGTTCTGAAAAATACATATTAAAAAATCGTAATAGGGATCAATTGTGTGTCGTTTTTACAAGAAGGTATTGTGATAACAAAAAAAATTCGTAGTGCGTATTTTGATGCGGATCGATTGCCTTAAAGTATTTCTGGAAATGTGAACTTTAAGAACTACTTTATTTAATTTTTTTGTAAAAAAATAAAATTAAATAGGTATTTTTTATTAAGAATTTGTCATTCATTTAAAGAGGCCTGTCACTAAATCCAGACCAAGGAAGTTAGGTATTGAGCGCACACACGCACAAACGCGAGGGCGCTCGGTCGCTTGTTTGCGTGAGTCCGGGGTGATCGAGGGACGTTTCGACGATTAAATAGTTTTGATTCTTAGATATTTTTTACGTGTCTTTTACTCTCATGGTTTATGTCAATTGAAATAAAAAGTCAGGTAATACGAAATCAGTATGCATGTGTTCATTGGTTCTTCATAAGCGTTGAAGGGATGAATTTTGTGCATTCTAGCAGAAAGAGTTGGTCACTTCTTCGAATAATGGGTGGAGCTGGTGCCCCGGAAAGTAGCGAAACCTTTGTGGATCCAAATGATATTGCAAAACGCCTTCAGGACTTCACTAAGACTGCACAACAAAATGAGATCTTTGCGAAATCAATACGAGCCTACTAGTTCTTATTCTAGTACAAGTCTAACTTAGAGCACAGACAGGACAGTGACCGTTTTGGCTGCCCTTTTACAATCCAGGAACTAAAAGAAGCGGTACAGTTCATACACCACATGGTATTTGAGTGTCCTATCACCAAATATAAGGGACCAGCTGACGATTTCAAAACCCTGACTAAGGCCGCGAGTTCATACCTGCGGAAATGCGAATTTTAAGTTCTTTAATTTTGCTATCTTAAATGTTTTTAATTTTTTTTTATTATAACCAGTGTATAATTATAACGATAAATAATTAAATAAGTTCATAAAATGTGGCAAAGCTGCGGGAATTGATTTGGTGTACCCGGAATTTTTGACCAACCTTAAGAAACGGGGACAAAGATGGCTAGTGGACTTCTTCAGTGAAGTATAGAGACAAGGCAACTTCCAAATATATTTAAGAAGTCTAAGGTCCTACCAATTCTAAAGCCGGGTAAGCCAGCTTTAGAATTTTTGAGAAGGGCGGCTTCTAATAATAAAACTGAATAAGTTTTGTTATGCAAGGTTACTTTAATACAAAAATGTGGACTTCCCATACTAAGTTTGTTAAACGATTTGTATGAAAAGTCCTAAATACATATATTTTTTAAATCAATCTAAAAATATAGATATTTAAAAAATATAGGATTTTAGGTAAAATAGAACACATTTTTGAGAAGGGGTTAATAATGAAACCGAACTATTTTTTTTATACAACGTTATCTTAATCATAAAAAAAAAATTGAACTTCCCATTCAAAGTTTGCTAATAATAGATTTTTATAAAAAGTTCAACCTCTTTTTGCGTTTTCAACACAACTTGTTCAGTTTCGTGATTAGAAGTCGCTCTCAAAAATATGGTCTGTTTTATCTAACCCCATGTGTGGTACCATACACCATACTATTATTTTAGTGAATGTGACTATTTAAAATCAACTTATAATGTAACTTAGTTTTGTTGATACCTGTTATTTCCTGGAGCATGCTCAAAATCCATTGCGGTATGTAATTCCGGCGTGACATTTATACAGGGTGACTTTTAATTAGTTGTTGTTAACAAAAGGTATGCATGTACTCGTGATTACAAACAACTTTCCCAAAGAAACTATATGTAAAATCAGAAAAAAAAATTTTTGGTCCTCTATACATAATAAGTTATCAAGTCGGCCCTGTCACCTGTTCGCAGCAGGACTTAATGGACGCCACAAATAGTGCAGTCGAAGTGGCTAAGTTCTGGGCCGGAATGATTTGATTTGTCATCGACACGCAAAGAAGAAGAAGAAGAAGTCGGCAAAAATGTATAAAGGACCAAAAAATTTTTTTCATATTTGAAATATTATAGTTTCTTTGGGAAAGTTGTTTGTAATCATGAATACATTCATATCCTTTGCTATCAAGAAATAATTAAGTCACCCTATATATAGATAGATATATATTTTAATTCCTACAAGTTTTTAACTTAGTGAATATTGTCAGTAGTCCGAACTAATCCAGGTGCGGTGTGCGGTGTTATCTGTAAACAATTTTTCCCTATATATAAGTCTTTATGGTCAGAATAAATAATACAGAATAAACTAGAACACGCGCATACGCCGATAAAAGTGAGAACTTGTGCTTGTATGAAATTACTCTATAGGGATGACGAATGCTAGTCATCTGATTTACTTTTTAACATCCGTCCAAAACGACAATTTGTTCTAAAAATGTTCGAAATACCTAGGCGTGACGTCATAGTTTTGCAGCGTCATTCATGTACTCATTTTGTAATTTTGATGAATTGAAAATCGAAGACTTGATGGAAAACAAAACGAGTAAGGTTTTCCAAGCTTAAGTAGGCGGGAAATTTAGTGATCAATAGTTCATAATTTATTTCTGATGCTGTCGTCATCCCTATTTAGTTTTGGCCCTCTAAATTCTGCATGCATTTTAATTGTTTTAAGATGTTCTTTTTAACTTATCTAGCTTAAAAAGTTTTAAAATCCGACCGAATTTTACAGCCAAGGGAAAGAGAGTAGGCGCAGAGTTTTTGGCTTCAGCGCGCGTCATACTATTCTCAATGTACGCGTATTCTGATTTGTTCTATATCTATGTAATTTATAAACACATTTCATTTTCAGGGTTCCGAAGTCAACAAGGAACCCTTCTAGTCTCGCCATATCTGTCTGTCCGTCGGTCCTCGGCTTAGCTTAGAGATTATTAATACTGAAAGCTGTAATTTGGCATGGTTATACATATTAATCACGCCGACAAAGTTGTAGAATAAAATCTTGAATTTTTTTTATGGTATAGTAAAAAGGGGGTGATTTTTTTTCGCTATCATACCCTATCGTGTGGGGTATTGTTGAATAGGTCTTTTAAAACAACTGAGGGTTTGCTAAAACCATTTTTTGATTCAGTTACCGGTTTGCGTAATATTAAGCTTTAAAGTGCACATTTTTGTTCGAGTCAAGTGTCCCCCCCCCCCCCTCCCCTCTACAAGCTAAATCGCTATTTCACGACATTTGAAAAAAATTGAAAATATTGGGACATATAATCAATTTAAGAGGAAAACTATTCTGGCTAATTAGGCTTTCTTAGTTTAGGAGTAATAGTCGACCAATTTAAGATGTGCAGTTGGATTTGTCAAAAGTTCGTAGATTTTCCATACAAAATGTTCTATGACCAACTTTAAAAACAATTTTGTTCTTTATAATATACATTTATTTTTTTGAAAAGGCTACGGTAACCTCCGCACTTGGACGGTCTTTCCTTTTTAATGTCGCAGAAACATCGCTGATGTATTATTTCTCCATAAAATTAGTATCCCATCATCATCTTCTAAGAGACAGGCAGCTATTTTTCACTTTGTAACTACGCTAGAACCAACTAACGCCGAAATTTCTTTTGCTACATAGCCCCCACCTAATTTAATAATCCCAATAATATTGGCACACCCCGGACATTGCATACAACGTTCGTGAAATGACATTTCAAAAAAACAAATGACGGAGCAAACAAAATCACGGCAAAATCCTATACGTTCGAGAACCAAACTGTAACTAATCTGCATCAATCTGGGTGACGAGGGGGTGAGGTCGCAATCTAGAGAGCGGCAGGGAGTGTCCATACTGTATGTTATGTTAGTACTAATATATACAGGATGTTTGGGAAGTAGTGCAGAAAACTGAAAAGGGAGTCAGAGACGGTTATTTAAAATAGATTTGACTTAATACACTTGTAGCCTAAGTCTCACAGTTTTCGAGATATCCGCTTTTTAATTTTCAGATTTTGATTGAAAAACGCATTTGTTTAAATATATCGTGATTTTCCAAAAAAAAGTTATACTACAGTTGAAGTTCAAATTACGGTAAGAACTTCCTAAGTTTATCAACTTTCCAACAAAGTTGATAAACTGTGTTGTTTTTTTACCCTTTCGTACCTAACTCTAAAACATAAAGTGTAATTGAGAACCACCTCCCTTTTTGAAAGTCGGTTGAAATGAAGTACCTACAGACTCTGAAAAGAACACTTTCACCTTCATTCCGGCAACTAATTATATTACTACCTACATACTTACTACTAAGTCTTGATTTTTTTCTTTGTGTTTGTACCTACTGATCATTGTATTGTATGATTCTTTCGCTGCGTCTCGTCCGTTTCATAAATATTATTTTCTCAAACATGCTTTGAAATTTGAGCATTATTTTGACAACCTTCTTCGAGATAAATCGTAATTGCTGTACTGGCCAAATACATGCGAGCAGCGGCCGGTAAAAGTTGTATGAAAATCCCTATCTGTCGTGTTTAACGGCCAAATAAATTACTATGTAAACTTGTATCTGTCGTGTAATTTAAAAAATGGAACTATATTTTACTCCAATACATGCCAATCAGGGGGTAACTTATCAAAGGTTGCAAATAGAACGCTGTTTATTAAAAAAAAAACAAATGAACAATTTGGCGCGTGAAAAATTATTGTTGTTCGTTGTACGTCATTGATTTTGAAAAGTATTATTGAAGTTTTAATTTCCGCGCATTATTTGAGAAAAGTACTATACAAGTATACAAGCCTTGGCCACAACTAGGCATTGATGGACTTACGTATGTGTGCCACGGCACATATTAACACGTTCGTCCACCAATGCTTTTTTTGCTGGCCGCTGCAGTAATGTACTATTGTGAAATGAAAACATGCACCCAAAATGGGTTCGCTGAAACACAACACCTTAGTTAGTACCTACTCACATCACAACTTGTAATTTTTATTGCTGTATAATATTTAGGTAAATTAATGAACAAAATAAATATAAATTAACTTCTACTCACAGGGAGATAAACTGTACCGGGTACCACAGAACGCTAGCTACTACTCAGGAGCACAGAGCACATCAATTCAACCTCGTGTGATTGGTCGATTAACTTGCGTGCGGTATGGTAGCTAGTTGTTCGAGCGAGTGCGCCATCTTGTTGAATCGTGTGTGAACTAGGATTGAAGCGCGTGATTGGTTTCGTAACTATTTTATTTTATTTTTTTGTAGCCACGGATACCGTGATCAGCGGATAAAATATTCATACGTTTTTTAACCGACTTCAAAAAAGGATGTATGTATTTTTGATGAAAACGGATCACATATCAGTGGATATGTGGCAGGCATATTGTATGATTAGTCATTTTAGAAACGGTCAGGCAAATTGTATAATTCGTCCGTTTATAAACGGTCGGGCTGCTGTACGCAGATTGTAAAATGAGCAAGCAAAGCGAGCGATCGATGCGATGTAAGGTTATGTAGTTTATGCAGGTCTTATAACCGCGCGCTCAAAGAATGCCGTTCAAATTGGTATGTACAACGACCAATAAAATACAGAAGCGTTATAATTTTATCAGGAGTAAAGGTAAATAAATTGTAGATACAGATCCGCTGTGTATAGAAAAAAAAAGAAAAATAAAATCGTGTAGCCTTCACCGTCTTGCGTACACAAATCAACAGTAAACAATATGCTTTTATAGCGTAGGCAAACAATGATACGAACTGTGTTTTTTTTTTTTATGATTACAAAAAAAATACAGTTCTAGGGTTACTGTCACATAAGAAAACATCAATTATTTTATTTTTACAAAGTACTTGCAAAGTTTATTCATAATCGTTAGTCATTTTTGCGTTTTCCCTTTTTGTTTTATAGTAGCTACCCAGCTGCAGCAGGGAACCCAGCCAGAAGCTGCTGAGAATCTATCGACAAACTACCTAGAAGTATGATTAAAATCTACAAACTTGAGGCCAATCTGACAATTGGTTTCATCATATCAGCTCATATACGTCCCCACCGAGAGGCTCGAGCCGACCCTGAATTAGGGCGATCGGGCCTTAGTCAACCACGCGGGCCCAGTGCGAGTTGGTCGACGACAATTAGTTTGGTTTAGCCTAAAAACCAAATTAGCCAAAAACGTCCGTCTTTTCTAGCGGCTAGACAATAGGGATGACGAATGCTAGTCATCTGATTTACTTTTTATCATCTGTCATTAACGACATTTTGTTCTGAAAATGATTGAAATACCTAGACGTGACGTCATAGTTTAGCAGCGTCATTTATGTACTCATTTTTTGATTTTGGTGAATTAAACATCGAAGACTTGATGGAAAACAAAACGAGTAAGGTTTTTTGAAGTTTAAGGAGGAGGGCAATTTAGTGATCAAGAGTTCATAATTTATTTCTGATGCTGTCGTCATCCCTATTGGTTTAGCCGCTAGAAAAGCGTAATAAATAGACGGACGGACGTTTTTGGCTAAAATGTTTTTTTTTTATACTGTGATACATGGAGCACATAATCCAGCACTGCCCCCAAATGGCTATAAACCCCGGATGATATTTTTTGACAACAAACAATTCTTCTTCCAGACCATGAAGCGAATCCGCGAGTCGCTTTTACCATCGAACGGGTCCAACGAATCTCCTTTCTCGAACGGCGCCAGCTCCTCAAGCTCCACTTCAACGAACACTTTGCAGCCCAAACCAGCCCCGTCTGACATCTCCCATCTGATCAAGAGGAAACGCAAGTCTTCCACGGAAGCTGAGGAAGAGAACGCGCCAAAGAAAGCGAACACGTGAATCCGGCTGAAGGTGGATGTTAGATCTGTTTCGGTTAGGTAATAGGAATTTTGCAGAGAACACTTTGGATTAAGGCTCTTACCTCCCTAAAACTGGGCTGGCTTTTCGTGTAAAAACGATCAAACTTTTGTAGTTGTATGTAAAATTTATATCTACGGCTAGACAAAGAGACGAAGTATTACATATCATTTTTGAAAAACCTAAAAGCTTTTTGGTTTTATTTGAAAAGAGTTTTTATGTTAAAAAAGCCAAATGCTCAAATGAATATAATAATACACGGTTCTAAATCGAAAAAAGACTGTGTTTCATACGATTCTATTGAAAATAAAAGACAATTCTGAGTTCCACCTCCAAAGTTCATCATCAGATCAACGTCAAAATACCAAAAGGATCTATTTTCACTGGGAATACGGCTTTGTTCCAAATTTCAACTCAATCCCCGGAAGTCGCTCTAAAATCGAACGCAAGATTTGAACTAAACAAACATACAATACATACATTATTTATACATACATATATACAAACATTGCAAGTTAAATAACAACTTTAATAAAGAAAGGTTGCGGAAAGTAAAATGCTCGAGAATGACTGTGAATGCTCGATGCTTTAATAAAAATGTCCGAATAACAATGTCTCGTCACAGAAATTTTACATAATTTACAAACTGGAGGTTTTTTTTTCATGTTATTCCATTCATCTCTTTGTAATCAAAGCGAAAGGTACCAATTTTATTTAGAAAACTATTTGTTCTATATTTGTTGAACGTCAATATAATTAATTTTAATATTAATATTGTGTTTATTTTTTAATTTTTAGGTACAATAAAAAGAATTTATCTTTATCTTGTCTATACGTTTGCTATCGTTTTATAACGGTATGCAGAAACCAGTGTCGATAAGAATAGCATGTTCTCGCTATATAAAAAGCGTTTTTCCACATCTCAATATTATCCGATTTTAAAATATGTTATTGATACAATAACAAGCTAGGTTTATAATTTCGTTTTTTAAATTTATAATAATAATAAAAAAAATGGCCAGAACTTATTTTGTATGAAAACTCTGAACGACAACCAAAATTGAACTTACTAATTGTAATGAAAAAAGAAGAACTTATTAACCTAGTTGTTTATCGTGCCAATAAAATATTTGAAAATCATTATGATAGATTAATATTCAGACGTGGAAATACGTTTTATCTTTTTGTATTGAGAGTGCGTGCTGTTCTTGGTCCGATTAGCACACTAGCGTCGCCAATAGAATTAAATAATTTACTCATTCATATGGACTTTAATCGAAAGCATTGAGTATTTTGCGCATATAGGACAAGTATTGTTTAAATGTTGCTAATATTTACAGTTATCCCACTAATATTACAAATGTGAAAGTTTGTATGTATGGATGTTTGTTGCTCTTTCACGCTTCAACCACTGGACGGTTCGCGATGAAACTTGGCACACATATAGGTTAGGTCCTGGAATAGGACATAGGCGTGGGAAAACTTTGTATTCCCACGGGAAAATCGAAAACAACGCGGGCGGCTAGTAAAATAATAATTTCATAATACTCCCTATAGTTGCAAAATACTTAATGATTTCGATTAAAGTCCATAAGAATTAGTAACCTATTATGAGTTAACTATTTATTTCTATTGGCGGCGCTAGTGTGCTTATTGAACCGTTTATTATATAGGGACGATACCCTGTCTTGCTTCACGGTGGCACGACCCTGGCGTATTCTCGTTGTAAATGTAATTGGATGGTCTTTCAAGACAGTCGAGTAAGGGGGCTTTCCGCTAGGAGAAAATGATGTAGGTTGTGACTTCAGCCGGGTTCACTTGTGCGTCGTTAGACGATTTTTTCTTCGGTTTTTTCGTCATATTTATTTGTATGGCGATGGTATACATAATACGACTACAAAATGTTGACGCGCTGTGCATGTAGCAGATGTGTATAAGAATGTTCGGTGCAGTTATAAAATTCTTACTAATATTATAAATGTGTATTATAAATTTCACGCTTCAACACCTTGACCAATCTTGATGAATTTTGGCGTGCAGATAGCCTGTGTCACGGAGAAGGACTTATGCTACTTTTTATCCCGTGAAAATAGCATAGTCCGATGTAATTCTCAAGGGAACTGAAAAAAAATTCATTTCTTTAACGTCGCAACGGGACAATGGATTGTTGTGATTTTTTGTACAGACATGGTTGAGGGAGTGGGAAACCACATAGACTGGTAATCAGAATAGCCCGATCTGGGATAGGGATATGGAGAAAACTAATGTCAACGCTTGCGAGCCGCTTGGGGCTCGCGCACCACTTACCCTTAAAGACAGTCATAAAAACGATGTCCACGCGGGCGAAGCCGCGGGCAAAAGCTAGTACTTAATATTTACAATCCTACTTTTATTTTAAACTAGCTATTGCCCGCAGCTTCGACCGCGTGGATATTGTTTTATGGCTGTAATCGACGGTGCATCGTTCGCATCATGAGTTATGGTCTTGACTTTATACCAAAATCCCATACAAAAAGCACTTTAATTTAATTTTAGAATTTTTCTTTTACTATAAACCTTATCGTTAAGAACGTTTTGAAATAAAAAATAGCCAAATCGGTCCAGCCGTTCTCAAATGATGATACGCTTACCAACAAACATTTAATTTATACCTGACTAGTTGTTTCCCACGGCTTCACCCGCGTGGACAACTTTTCTATGACTTTTCGAAGGTTCGCAGCGCGCGAGCCGCACTCGCGAGCCTAGAAAAAAGTATCCTATATGTTAATCCAGGTCCTAATCTGTCTACCTATCAAATTTCAGCCAGATTCTTGCAATAGTTTTTGCGTTAAAGAGTAACAAACATACATCCATACATTCTTACAAACTTTCGCGTTTATAATATTAGTAGGATTTAAACTTCTTTGGTAGTCAAGTCGAGTCGTGCAAAAAAAAAAAAACAATATGTAGATGCACCCCGCCACTATACAGTGGTGGTTTTGGTAAGGGGTGTTCATGGACGTGATTGAGACGAACATTTGACATCAGTGCAGTTTCGTGTATTAATTGAGCGTTGCTAACCACAACCACCACACCTGTATGTTCAACAATCCGTACTACAGCAATAATTACGATTGTAAAACTAATTAAGTCCAAAGTGTTCTCTGTCAAGTCTTTGATTTCGTAAAATAATTATTGTAAGTAAAAATAACAGACAAGTTTATTTTTAGCGTGTCTTATTAAGGCCTTAAGATGGGTCAAATGACAATATTTAATTCAAATTATTTAAAGGCTGTGTAAAGCTATCACTATGTCTGTACAGTCGGTTTACGGACGATAGTTTAACGTGAAAAAGTCATAACGTAACGGGACAATGAGCGTAAAGGGACAGTTAGTCAACCTTTTTCGTGCATGCAGCCGGCGTCCATCGATTTATTAGACGTTGTAACGTCAAAATATAAAATATACTTAAAGTAATAAAAAATCGATTTAATCGAATATAATTTTAAAAATATTACCACTTTTGATGTAAAAAAATATACTGCAGACCCTGTTTTTGGCATTAATTGCAAAATTTCTCGAAAAATGTAATCAACACACAAAAATCTGTGACTGTAAGACCTTTCATTTAAATTGAACACATTTTTGACGTGATAACGTCTAATAAATCAATGGACGCCGCCTGCACGCACGAAAAAGGATGACTCATTGTTACGTTACGTTATGACGTTTTTACGTTAAATTATCGTCCGTAAACCGACTTAACAGACAACCAATTTTTTTTAACTTATTTGAAAGTGTAGAAAAGTTATAAAAATATGTGAAAATCCAGAATTGGGGCGTTCGGTTTCAAAGTAACAGCGGCGTTGAAGCCCGCATTGATTTGAACTTAAAATGAATAGAGTTACGTTCGATATTGCTCGGATTGAGTCATCTTAAAGCCTTAAAAATCTGTCGAGAAGCATATCTGAGCAAAAAAAAATACATTCGCTTTAATTATAAATACCTACGCATTTATAGGATAATTTTATGGGACATGTTAAAAATACTTGTATAAGTTTTGTAGTAAAGTGTCTTATTATAAGTGTTATTAGTGGTACCTTTGTGTTTTTCTTATGGCGATCGATAATAAATCTATGTATCTATCTATCTATATGTATTGTCGGTTTGAGAGTTTCTGCAGCAAAATAAAGTGTCTGTTTGAACCTTTTTGATGTGATAAGTCTGTTTGAACCTTTTTGACGTGATAAATCGATGAACGTCGGCTGCATCCACGAAAAATTGTCACGTCCCGCCTGAGCCGAGCGTGCAAGCGAGAACGCGTAACAAGCGATAGAGAGGCACGATCGGCCTAAGCGTTCGGCTTGTGTGTGACACGTTATCACGTAATATTATCGTCCGTAAACCGACTTTACAGGCAACCAATTTTTTTGTTATTGTTTACGACTACCTTGGTCATTTGTATTGATTTAATTGGAATCATACCTGACACCTAGGTCCAATCGATTTGTTAAAAGACCACAGGCCAAAAATATATATATAATTTTTAACAATTATAAATAATACCTATGTGTTATTTGTTGAACTGAGCTAATTTATAGATATTGTAAGGTAAATAAACGAAATGCTGGAAAAATCGTACAAGCTAACTTTACTATAATATCTCCAGTTTAATCGATTCATTTTTTTTGAGCTTAGAGTAAGTGACTATTAATACCTACTTAATTACCTAGTTATAAGAAAAATGTTATTTAAGTTAGTCTTATTGTATCTTAAGATTTTAGGAAAGTAGGTTAAGAATTTATTGTTAAGTAATAAATAATTGTAATTTTATCATATTTTTTGATTATTTTTTAACCGCCTTCAAAAAAGGAGGTTATTAATACGACCCGTACGTTGAAATTGCGCAGTGTTCTTATATTTTAGTCTATGTGGGCTTCTAAAGGAGTGTGCCAAATTTTATAAGTGTATTTATGTGTGTATGTATGTACGTTTGTTAACGTATTTCTCAGAAACTAGAAATATAATTACAAACATTACTTATTATGGGATCTTTCCACTTTGGGAACAGTTTAAGTCTCATTAAAATCGGTTCAATAGTTTTAAAGATATTGCTTTTTAAGCGTGTCTAATCAGTGATTGAATTCGGTTAGCGTTGCTTTATTATTATTATCATTAATTGGTAAGCCCTTGGCATCATCTCACCTGATGGTAAGTGACGATGATGCCGAAGATGGACGCGGGCTTACCTAGATTCCCCAACGCAATGGGGATCTGGCTATCTTATCTTCAAGCCGGAACACATCAATGTTGTTAACACTGATTTTTTACGGCAAGACTTAGAAAGATGGTGGTAGCTAGCCAGGCGGGCTTAGAAAATGCCTTACCACCAACCAAACCGAGTCTTACAAGTCGACCCTACCGGGAATCGAACCCGGAACCTCCTGGTGTGAAGCGAATGGACTAACCATTGCGCCACGGAGGCGGTTGTTGTCACTTGTGAGCATTATCGACTGATTGTATTATATGTATATATTGTAATTATGTAGCTGTGTTTTTCGTATAATACGAATAAGAGAAGTACTACCACTACTAAGAAGGTACTAGCACCATAGATGAGATACTAGTTACTTGCTACCACGTTGTACGGTACAACCTATGCACTAATGACGTGAAAAATTTTGACGTGAATTTGATGAACGTCGTCGACTCGTCGTACGTTTAGTTTGGTGGGCATTCCACAAAAATTTCGACATAAAAAACTTATTACTTTCGAGAGTTTTGTAAGCATAGCATCTAATTCAGATTTCTGTGTTTGTAGGGCTTAACAATAGCAGATAGAAAATAATTACCATTACCTCCTATAAAATCCATCTGACGATAATAACGATAATAAAACTTTTTTTTGGAATCAAGTCACCTCTGAAAATCGTCGGCTTCAAGAAAAAAAAACCGGTCAAGTGCGAGTCAGAACCGCACACATAGGGTTCCGTACCATCATACTAGATGCCGCTAGTTTCTTCATGTTAAATAAAAACACTTTTTTGTATAAGAAGAATAAGATTTTTTTGTAAAACATTAAACAAACGGAAGTTTAACTCTGTTTTTTTTGGAAAAAGTTTGTTGTCAGTTTATGAAGATTAGAGAAGAATTACATAGTAGTAAGGAGGGTAAATAAAACCCCCACCATACTACTGTAAGTATTGGTTGTAAGGTGGGTAATAAAATTTGCCCCTTTTACTACTGGTAGTAAGGTGGAAAACGGACGATTTTTTCTGGCTTCACATCCTTTTTTTTTCACGTCATTATCACTGTTTGTACATACCTACATAGTATAAAACTTTTTTTAAACTCTCCACTGAAGCCACTGAAATCGAGAAAAAATGTAGCCAAAATCTGTCAAGAAGTGTCAGTGTCTGCATTAATTTTTTGAAAAATATCCACAATAAATTTCACCGCTTAATACCGAACATCATGGCCTCAGGCGCTGGAGACACCACGGCTCCCCGCTACCTTACTTTCTCCAAGTCGAATGTACCAGTGGTTGGTGCTCTTATAGACTATTTGGATACTAGCGTCGAATACCTGAAGCGTAGAACTTTTGCTCAAGCCGAGAGGCTGCACGCTAAGGCGTCCAAGGCATCTCTTTCGGCCACTTTCTTAGCGACGGTCACCTTATTGCTAGGTCTGGTTTCTAATGTGAAGTTTGAAGTCGTGACCTTTGATGACGAGCCGCTGCCGAATGATTTGCCAGTCATGATCATGAGCAAAGTGGAGAATCTTTACATCGATGATATAGACGGATCACGTAAGTAACTTTTTATCCATAATTGGTAAGCCCTTGGCATCATCACACCTGATGGTAAGTGACGATGATGCCGAAGATGGAAGCGGGCTTAACAATATTCCCCAACGCAATGGGGGACTGGCTATTTTATCTTGAAACCGGAACACATTAATGTTTTTAAAATACTGATGTTTGGCGGCAAGACTTGATAAGATGGTGGTAGCCAGCCAGACGGGCTTAGAAAATGCCCTACCACCAACCAAACCGAGTCTTACAAGTTGAACCCACCGGGAATCAAACCCGCGACCTCCTGGTGTGAAGCGAATGGACTAACCATTACGCCACGGAGGCGGTTTAAAATATATTCTTTCTAACAAACAAAGAATCATCAAAATCGGATCATAAACGAAGAAGTTATCCGCGAACACTCATAAAAAAGATATATATACGGTCGAATTGAGAAATCTCCTCCTTTTTTGAAGTCGGTTAAAAATAGGAAGGATATGGACAGCGCCATCTATGAGAATTTTTTCAAGGAACATGGTCTGGAAAGTTCCTAATTAGACTGGGACAGATGAATGGCCGCGCTTCTATTTGCGTCTTGCTCAAACAATATAATTCTTTCGCTCACACGATTGATGTTTGGCGGCAAGATTTAGATAAGATAGTGGTAGTTAGCGCGGTGGGCGTAGAAAATGAATGTGAAGTTAATAGACTTAACCATTACGCCATATTTGTGATAATGCATAATTCCGCATCATCATTGCAGCTCATATACGTCCCCACCGAGGGGCTCGAGCCTACCCTGAATCAGGGCTACTAGGCCTTAGTCAACCACGCGGGCGGGTTGGTCGACTTCACACATAACCTTCGAGTTTCTTCGCAGGCGTGTGCAGGTTTCCTCACGATGTTTTCCTTCACCGTTAAAGCAATCGGTAAGTATGTACGTAAGTTTTTGAAAAACTCATTGGTACATTGGCCGTCCAGATTTGAACCCGGTACCTCTGGTTAGATGAACCGAGTCGTTACCGGTTGAGCCACCGACGCTTTTTTATTAATATTATTATTATATTAATTCCGCATAATGTAGTTTAATAATTTTTTTTTCACTGCTCAGCTTATCTTTAGAAACATCATCATCTTAGCCGAAGGACGTCCACTGCTGGACATAGGCCTCCCCCAAGGATTTCACCGACGACCGGTTCTGCGCTACCCGCATCCAGCCGCTTTCCGCGACCTTCACCAGGTCCACCGCGTGAAACATTCACATTCAAATATGAAAAAAAAATCTGCTAAGTGCGCTTAGACAAGTTCGTCTAAGTAAGTGCGAGTGGGTTCCGTACCAGCACACCTCTACACGCGTACAACAATGTAATGATACCTATTCATTTCTAACACAGGACATCAAAAATGTTATCTTTTTTATCATTCTTTTATTAGCTTCACCTGTATGTATGTTTGTAACCGACTCTTTTGCACTCAATTTTGACCCACTTTAAACGGACAGATTTAATATAAACTTTGTACCTACATTTATCAAGAATCAGTGACAATAAAGTTTATCTCATTATCCTGAACTAAAAATTGAAAAATAAATACAGTTTAAAAAACTAAAAAACGCGTTTTTAAAGCACATCAAACTAAAACGTGAAAAATAATTGCAAAAAGCGTGGGTTACTCGATATACGAAAAATATGGCACAAAGCGCCCCACGCTTTTTTCACAATAATACAAGTATTTTTCGTTCATTATTGTTTTCAGCTTATTTTAAGAATTATTTTTCACTTTTTAGTTTGATGTGCTTAAAAAGCGTGTTTTTTAGTTTTTTAAAATTTAAATTCAATTCAGACACCTTAGCGCGAGTATCGCTTTTTGTTTTTACTTTAGTATTCTGTAATTATAACAAGTTTCACGGCTTTTATGTTAGCGTATATTATGATACAGAAAAAACATAAAACTTTAAAAAACACGTTTCTTGTATGGGAAACCCCCCTTGATGTTCACTTTTTTATTTATTAGTGAATCCCCATAATAACACATTCTGTGAAAATTTCAGCCAACTGCTTATTACGGTTTAAGCGATCAGATTTTCAAAAGTCAGACAGACAGATGGACGGACGGATGGACAGCTAAAGACTTAGTAATAATGTCCTAGTACCTGGTACGGAACCCTATATTATAGCATGGATAAGTTATCTATGTACTAATTATACAGGTGTAACCTTAAGGTGGGCTTCCACTCGTCAAATTGAACAAATTTCTCCAAGAAACCAATTCGCAATTTTTTTTTTGACAGCTGACCGATTTGTATCAAAAAATACCTGACTTCAGCAAAGTTGTAGAACAAAAGTTGTTCAGTTTCATGAGCACAAGCCCACCTTAAAGTATCACTACACTATTAAGTGACACCTACTATATACCTACTATATAGGGTGAAACTACGGATAGGTAGTTATTTGATTGTAAGTTCTTTGAGGACATACTCCACTGACGTAACTGAACAACCTTCCCTAAGAAACCCATACATTCGGAGCAAAAAAGTTGGACTCCATACAAAGTTGGTAATCAATCATAATCAGTGAGATCAAATTATATGAACAGTTTTTTTTTGCTCCGATTGTATGGGTTTCGGGAAAGTTGTTCAGTTAAGTCAGTGGAGTATTTCTTTAAGGTTTGGTTCACGATTTCAATTTCACCTGTATAATTGACTAAGTAAGGTTTGTCCGTCATCATATCAGCTCATATACGTCCTCAACCTGTAAGCCGCTATATTGTAATACTGTGCCTGTATGGAGGCCCCCTTTATTTTCGCTTTTTTGGAGTATATTGAATCGAAATTATAGAACGTAAGGAAAAAAGTTTCTTAACCTCCACACTGCTATAAATACAGTTTGAAGGTTAAAAAAAATCCTAGCCTTCACACCAGTGTGACAGAGCAGTGTGACGTTGAGTCGGCCGTGATAAAATAGGTAGATATCATATTTTATGCTCATTCTTTTACCCTTCAAGCTATTAGTCTATGGAACTCCCTTCCCGTTTTCATTAGACAAGCCCCATCTCTTAATTCCTTCAAATCTAAAATTAAAGAATATCTCCTTTCGCTCTGACTCATACTGTATTAAACACTATAATTCTGCGTCTTACTTTGGTTTGGTATTATATTTATTATTGTATTTATGTAGTATTTATTTTATAATTTATTAATATAGGTATGTATAATATATATGTGTATATATAATTATTTATTTTATAGTCCGAGTAGGTTTTATTTATTAAGTAGGTATGGTACTTTATTTGTTAGTATATAAAAAGTGATAATAGCTTTATATGTTTTGGTTTAAGTTTAAAATGATTATTCATTATTCTTTTTTTTTTCTTCTGTTGTTGTTGCTCGCGTACTACCTGGCTCCTTACTTTTTCTCCGAGCACTAGGTTGTCTGGTAGAAATCGCTTTCAGCGATAAGACCGCCTAAATTGTACGTCTCTTAGTTTTAATTAAATTTTGCATATGTATTTTGATGTACAATAAAGAGTTATTTGAATTTGAATTTGTATGAAAAATTTTTGTTGCTCCTATCCTAGTTATAGGTTCCTTGAGGAACCGCAAGGGGTAGGCCTAGGACAAATGGGACAAAAATAAACTGATAAGTCTAAAGAATACATTTGCAAAATCATAACTAAATCATAGGACGCGGTCGAAGTAAGTAGTATCTCATCTGTGACGCGGTCACTATTCCTCAGACTCTTATTATGCTTTTCAGGAATACTTTGGTGCCTTGAAGTGTCTGATTTTGTCGTGATTGCCATCAGTTGCTTGCTGATATGGAATTCTTCAAATGTGGTAAGTACCTTAGCGATCATACTAGCGAGTACCGAAGTCTATACATGTCATCGCAGCCCCTAAACGGGTAGGGTGATTTAAATGTGTTTTTTTTTTCATTTGAAAGCTAGATTAACCGGAATGGCCCTTAGCATTGTTTAATGGATGATCAACTGCCCGCCGAAACGTCAAGAGGTAGCTTAAACGGGGTGGTGCTTTATCTAAAATAATCGCAGAAAATAAAATGGCCACCAAAGAAGTCATTGCCACCAAAAATCAAAAACCGACTTTACCTATTAAGTGTTTTTCGATAACAATTTGTTCATGAAAAAAAATAATTAAACTATTTAAAATGAAATTAATATGTTTATTGGCATTTTTCTTGTTAAAGGTCCGCATATAGTACTTATATTTTAATATTTTATCCTTACGTAGCATAGGAAGACCTCCCACGCATTGGACACGAAATTTTAGTTTGTGCATTATCGAAATAGTTTATTTTAAAAAAGATTAGCAAATTTTAACATTACTTTGAAAATCTTAAATCACTATTAATTAGTGACAACACTATTTTTTGGTAAATGTAATTAGTTCACAAATTATAAATTTCAGACTTGCTGTTTATAAAGTTTCATTAGAATCGGCCCCTTCCATTTTCAAGAAATTAATTTTCAGTTTGTACGGGAAACGATTTTGTAAATAGTTTAGTTATGATAAAGCTTGGCCGCATGATGGCAACTATTCTTTAGGCAGTCTTAAAGCAAATTCTAAAACCCAAATTAGTTCTAGAAACCGGCTAAGTGCGAGTCAGAATCGTTCTCCGAGGGTTCTGCACCACCTTCCTTCTTGAAACAGTGACCTGTAAACTCATTAAATAAATAATTTGTTAACATATTATGTTTTGAGTTTTTTACAGTGCTTTCTTGCCTATTTTTTGTTATTTTGAGACCCGGACTCCTAAGACTTTTCAATACCAGTAGTCCGGTTGATTTTTACAATCAGACTAACAGGAAAACAAGTCACAGTAGCAAAGAGTAGGGATCATCACAAGTAGTTAGGTCAACACCTGGTCAACCGGAATGCGAACCGTACTACTGAGTCCGGTTGATTTTTACAATCAGACTAACAGGAAAACAAGTCACAGAAACAAAGAGTAGGGATCATCACAAGTAGTTAGGTCAACACCTGGTCAACCGGAATGCGAACCGTACTACTCAGTCCGGTTGATTTTTACAATCAGACTAACAGAAAAACAAGTCACAGAAACAAAGAGTAGGGATCATCACAAGTAGTTAGGTCAACACTTGGTCAACCGGAATGCGAACCGTACTACTGAGTCCGGTTGATTTTTACAATCAGACTAACAGGAAAACAAGTCACAGAAACAAAGAGTAGGGATCATCACAAGTAGTTAGGTCAATACCTGGTCAACCGGAATGCGAACCGTACTACTGGGTCCGGTTGTTTTTTTTTTAATCACAATTGGTAAGCCCTTGGCATCATCTCACTTACCATCGACGATGATGGCGAAAATGGAAGCGGGCTTACCAAGATTCTCCAACGCAATGGAGAACTGGCTATCTTATCTTCAAGCCGGAACACACCAATATTGTTAACACTGATGTTTGGCTTCAAGACTTAGATAAGATGGTGGTAGCTAGCCAGGTGGGCTTAGAAAATGCCCTACCACCAACAAAACAATTTAACAATCAGACTAACAGGAAAAAAAGTCACAGTAGCAAAGAGTAGGGATCATCACAAGTAGTTAGGTCAACACCTGGTCAACCAGACTCCGAACCGTACTACTAGGTCCGGTTGATTTTTACAATCAGACTAACAGTCAAGAGACAGACGACAAGTCACAGTAGCAAAGAATAGGGATTATCACAAGTAGTTAGGTCAACACCTGGTCAACCGGACTGCGAACCGCACTACTGGGTCCAGTTGATTTTTACAATCAGACGAACAGGAAAACAAGACATAGTAGGAAAGACTAGGAGTGATCATCACAAGTAGTTAGGTAGGTCAACACCTGGTCAACCAGACTGCGAACCGTACTACTGGGTCCATTTGATTTTTACAATCAAACTAACAGGAAAACAAGTCACAGTAGCAAAGAGTAGGGATCATTACAAGTAGTTAGGTCAACACCTGGTCAAACGGAATGCGAACCGTACTACTGAGTCCGGTTGATTTTTACAATCAGACTAACAGGAAAACAAGTCACAGAAACAAAGAGTAGGGATCATCACAAGTAGTTAGGTCAACACCTGGTCAACCGGAATGCGAACCGTACTACTGGGTCCGGTTGATTTTTTATATTTTTTTTTATTCACAATTGGTAAGCCCTTGGCATCATCTCACCTGATGGTAAGTGACGATGATGCCGAAAATGGAAGCGGGCTTACCAAGATTCTCTAACGCAATGGAGAATTGGCTATCTTATCTTCAAGCCGGAACCCACCAATGTTGTTAAGACTTATGTTTGGCTCCAAGACTTAGATAAGATGGTGGTAGCTAGCCAGGTGGGCTTAGAAAATGCCCTACCACTCACAAAACAATTTTACAATCAGACTAACAGGAAAACAAGTCACAGTAGCAAAGAGTAGGGGTCATCACAAGTAGTTAGGTCAACACCTGGTCAACCAGACTCCGAACCGTACTACTGGGTCCGGTTGATTTTTACAATCAGACTAACAGTCAAGAGACAGACGACAAGTCACAGTAGCAAAGAGTAGGGATTATCACAAGTAGTTAGGTCAACACCTGGTCAACTGGACTGCGAACCGCACTACTGGGTCCAGTTGATTTTTACAATCAGACTAACAGGAAAACAAGTCACAGTAGCAAAGAGTAGGGATCATCACAAGTAGTTAGGTCAACACCTGGTCAACCGGAATGCGAACCGTACTACTGGGAACAAACGCAATGCAAAATGCGTACTTCTTGTTTGTTTGTTTGTGAAATTTTTATTGTACAACAAAATATTAGGTCGGGGAAAAAGTTCTTATTTTGTATGCAAATTCAAACAGTATAAACTATATTATTAAAAGGAACAAATAATGATAAAATTATAAATTGAATTAATTTAAATTTTACAAACTTATCATAACAATACAATGTCTGTTCGATATGCCAGTTTCGTAGGAAAGGCTTAACTGATTGCTTGCGCTAATGATATCGTACCTACTACTATAATTGTGTTATTTAATATTTTTTTATTCACGATGACACTTATAATTTCGCTAGTGAGATTATACTATCATTGAATTGTTTTGATAATAACCGTGCTTTATAAACGCTGCTGAGTCACGCCGTATGAAGCCGTGAAGTGTGAACGGGTACATAGGTGTACGTAACGTATCAGTTATATGTAATAATAAATAGCACGCGATACAGATAAATTTTAGGGTTCCGTACCCAAAGAGAAAAATGGGACCCTATTACTGAGACTTCACTGTCTGTAGCTGTACGTCTGTCACCAGGCTGTATTTCATGAACTGTGATAGCTAGACAGTTGAAATTTTCACAGATGATGTAATTTCTGTTGCCGATGTAACAAAAATACTAAAAATTAGAAAAAAACTCCTTACCAATTGTGAATAAAAAAAAAACTGAAAAAATTAAGGAGGTCTCCATACAAAAAATCGAGATTTTTTTTGCTCGTTTTTGATAACGGCAACAGGTAGACTTTTTAAGAATATTTAGTTATATATTCACTTTAAAAATAAATAATTAAAATAAAAGTAATATTTAAGGGGGGCTCCCATACAACGAACGTAATTTTTATAGATAATGGTATGGAACCCTTCGTGCGCGAGTCCGACTCGCACTTGGCCGATTTTTGTTATTTAGCCACAAGTCGGTCGACTTTCCAATCAGAAGTCCAAGGTCCGTCTTCTGCCTATTTTATTCAGTCAATTTAGCAAATATTAACATATTATATATTTTTTTATTTAATCTGTTTGAATAAAAGACTATTTATGTTTGATCTGGGAGTACAGTGAAAATATAATGAACTTATTAATTTTTTTTTGGGTAAGAATTTAAATGCAAATAAAAAAACTAGGTACTTTTATGTTCAATATTATAAATCCCAATTCCGTCTTCTGCCCTCTCTTCACTCTTTACTCTGTCCACTTAGCAATTAATATTAACATATAATATTTTTTTAAATTAATATTTTTTTTAAAAAAGGCTATTTAAATTTGATCTGGGAGTACAGTGAGAACATGATGAACTTATTAAAATATTTTGGGTAGTATTTAAATGCAAATAAAAAATCTACTTTTTGTTTCACTCACTCAATCAGCTCATATACGTCCCCACCGAGGGGCTCGAACCTACCCTGAATTAGGGCGATTGGGCCTTAGTCGACCACGCGGGCCCAGTGCGGGTTGGTCGACTTCACACACAACCTTGTAGTTTCTCCGCAGGCGTGTGCAGGTTTCCTCACGATGTTTTCCTTCACCGTGAGAGCGTCGGATAAACGTACATATGAAATCGAAAAATCGAAAACACATTGGTAAGTGGCAGGATTCGAACCACGGCCTTCCGGACAGGAGGTGCGGCCTTAACCGTTAGGCCACCGACACTCTACTTTTTGTTTAATAAAAAAAATCTTAATTCCAAGTTACTGATTGCACAGCAAAATGCTTACCTCAAAATATAATTAACTCGCTTTTCGTGACTGTCTTTGTGAGGGTGAGTGGTGCGCGAGCGAGTTGAATAAAAGTCAGTGTAAGCTGTTGAGGAGTTGGGTATCCTGCATATTCCAGGAGATGCTGCAGCGTCAGGTCTACTTTATCATGATCTATCTAACACCTATTTATGAAGACTATTCTAATGAGCCCAAACACGATGCTTCTGCTGTGAGTTGGTGAGGAGATGGGTATCCTGCAGATTCCAGGACCTGATGCTCAACTTTAAGTTGTTGAGGAGTTGAGCATCCTGCAGATTCCAGGGGACGCTGCAGCATCAGTTTAAGGTTACCATGGTTTTGCAATATTGTTACACTAACAGTACACCAAATATACAATTTATCAGACCGGTAGAAGTTGCCGACATCCCTTCATCACCTAGAAAAGAGCTGATAATCTTCAAACTGCTAAACAAATTTTCATAAATTATAGCTAAGAACCACCTCTATCACGTCAGCTTTCAACAAAAAAACCGCATCAAAATCGGTCTATTCGTTTAGGAACTACGATGCCAAGATACACAAATACACAGATACACAACTCAAACATTTATCACCCCTCTTTTTGCGTCGGGGGTTAAAAAGTGTTCTGAGTAAAAAGGCCTAGGTACAATATAATGAATCTATGGCGTCAACTCATAAGTTCCAATGATTTGTCACTAGATGCGCTACTGTTCAAGGTTATTCGTTGTTGTTTTCACTCTTTTCCTTTCCAGTGTTGCAGTGGTGACAACTTAGTGATTTCCCCCTAAATTTGGGGGGTACAATTTTTTACAGGGGGATTTTTAGGGGCAGAATTTTTTGTGGGTTTTTTTAGGGGCATCTAACCAAACCTGTAATTAAATTGAACAAAAAAGTCTGTGCCTTCTACGTAGAACGGAACGCACGGTAAGAAACGAATAAACTGCGTTCTCTCTCTTTTCGACTTTTGTTTCTTTCACTTACTCACTCACGTCGTCTTTCGTTCGTTCGTCAGTCTTCGTCGTTCGTCAGATGTTTTATTTTGCTTTGCTGAATCGCTATGCTGATTTTGTGTATTGATATTTGATTTGAGAATAAGCAATGTCAAAAAACGTTTACAATAAATACAAACAGTATTATAATAAGGTAGTATTAATAACCGTCGATAGAATGCTGATTTGACAATGCTAGTTTGACGTAACTAGTGATGTGCGCATAGAAATCCATAGTAAATGGAAATGAAAATATATTTGCATAAAACATGGTTTTAAAGCTGTTACATTATTTAGGTAGTCCTCATCTTTCACCAGATTTGGCATGCAAATATCAATCTTATTATAAGTCATCGCTTATACTTATACTACCAACAATACTTCAAAATAAAGGCACAGATACAATTGCATTTGTCATAGTCAATATAAATTGTCAAAATGTCTATCTAGGAATTCATTTACGGAATAAAATATGTTTTCTTTAAGAAATGTTATAAGTTTGCGTTGAAATGATATATTATTAGGTATTGATTTCATGTCAGTTAGTAGGTAGAGCATTATAAATTTTAACACACTACTATACACTGTCTATTATAATGAGTCAGTTTCAGTATACTGTTTAAAACCAATTTATTTGGGTCTCTTACAGTTTGTTGTGTACATCTCTAGTCTTCTTAAATAAATTTAAGTTATTTTTTACGAAAGTAGCGACCTCTAAAATATACATGCAGGGCAGGGGTAACAGTCCTTACGATTTAAGTAATGGCCTGCATGACTTTTGCCACATATAGCTCGTATGCATTTCTTCTGTGCAATACAACATTATTACAGTGAACAGAATTTCCCTATATTAACAAGACGTACTTCAGAATAGAGGCTACGTCCATGGTAAGCCGAAAGCGTAGTCTCAACCGTTAAAATATTCCTTAACCTGCATAAGACATACACATAGCGATTAAGTTTTTCTCTCAGAGTCTCTGTATGTTTTTTTCCAGCTACAGCTATCATCCAACGAAACACCTAGAAATTTTGTATAGTGATCTCTTGTATATGTGATTCATTGCTATGTATGTTAAGTTTTAATTTGTTATGTCTGTTTGTGCCGAATTGTATATAATTTGTATTATTCAAAATTACAATCAAGTTATTTTGGTCCATCCAATCAATTACATCCTTAATTGTATTATTTACCTATGTCAGTTTCATATTTATTAGATTTAATATTATACGGTATTATGATAGAAATATCGTCTGCATTTAAAATACTTTTTTGTGGTGTTACCTCAGGAAGGTCATTAAAGTATAGCAAAAACAACAATGGACCAAGTCGTACACTACCTTGAGGCACACTACATTTATTTAGCATAAATTCAGATTTGGTTAAAGTAACACAATTTTTTTCATCCAAATGTATTATTTCCACAGCCTGAATCCTATTGCTCAAATAGGACTCAAACCAATCAAGCGCCTTAGCTTACCTCTTACCTCTTATACCTAAATTGCTTAGCTTTTCGATCAGTAGGTCATATGATACAAAATCGAAGGCACGAGTCATGTCAAAGAATACAGCTAAAGTAGCGATTTTGGCATTGATATTCTCCACAATTTCACGTACTAAATGGAACATTGCCAAAGTAGTGGACTTTTTTGCTTGAAATCCAAACTGTTGTTGACATAAGATGTTATGTTTGTTACAAAAATCTACTAACCTTATCTTCATGGCTTTTTCAAAAATCTTGGAAAGCACTGGAACTAGTGTTCTGTAGTTTTCCATTGATGTTCTAATCCTTTTTTAAATATTATGCATATAACGAAATAAAATAGCTATTGCTAAAATAGTATTGCCAAACCCGAGGCTAAAGTATACTTGGTGAACCGTCGATTTTAGGGGTGGTAATGGGTGAAGGGGGGAGGATAAATCACAAAAATTGTATGGCTGGAAACTAATTATTCGTCAAAATTTGCCAAATTTGTTGTATTGCGGTTGAATATTTATTATTTCCTTGCATTCGAAGTGAAAAGCAGAGTGTAAAACTCGAGCATGAAACCCATTTTACCCTCGACGTAACTATCCACCTTCGCCGTGGGAAATAATCGATCAATCAACGTGAGAAAGATATCAGTCGGTGTGGTGCGGTGCATAGCAAAAAATTCTTTTACTACTCCGGTATCTGTAGTATATTCAGATAAGCTATTTTCTACGTCTCGCTTTTATCACTTACGATTTGGTTCGGGGACGGGTCTTTGACGGGCAGCTCGAGAGGCAGATCTTGGCACGGACCCACTCGTTGAAGGTTGGCCATTACGAGAATTAGCGGGGCTAGGGACTGGAGATACTTGAGATCAATCGGAGATACCTGATCGATTTAAGAATCTGGTCGTTATGAATGTTCAATTTCTTCTAAAGCCTTTTCGTCTCCTCTTTGTCTCGGGGCTCCCGGTGCGGATAGATGAACATTTTGCTCATTTGCTTCATCGGAATCATCCACCTCTGAAACGTCGCCGGAGTCTGGAATTTCTTCCAGCAATATTGTTTCGATGAGTGTCGTACTTTTTGTGATATTCATCTAGGCATCTACAATAAAAAAATACAATTTTAAGAATTTATCAAACGAAGTAATAACAAAAATAAAATTCCTTTATTATCTACGTACACTATACAAAACACACCCCAAAGTTACTGACGGTACTTTTTAGTACGCGCCAGTCTTAGAAGCATTTACACATGAAATAGTGCAAAATCTGTAAAGATTTTGCACTATTTCATGTGTAGTTAAGTTTATAACATAATCTAAGTGAATAATAACTTAATAACACAAAAGGCAACTTACCTACTATAAACTATTTTTAAAACAGTTTTCAATTAAGCCTCCGTCAAATACGCCGACTGCCCGACAAGTTGTAACTTACAAACCACATTGATTGGCCTTTGATACGCATTGATACGGATAAGGCGCTCTGATTGGCTTAGGCAGTGATCCTAGAAGAGATCGCCGGTGTTTTGGCGTTTCCAATGTATTCAATGAAATGTAAGTCGTTCCGTAAAAGAACCGTCAGATAGGAAAGGGTTAGGTACATATCCTTATTTCCTTCCCTTACTAATATTATAGATGTGAAAATATGTTTGTTTGTATGTTACCTTTTCACTCTTCAACATCTTAACCAATATTGACGAAATTTGGCATGGAGATAGTCTGGGGTACTGAAAAAATAGACTCTTTTTTGATTAATTTCTTAATTACAGTAACGGAACAATATATTGTTATGATTTTTTGCACAGAGATGGCTGAGGGGGTGGGAAATGGCAGAATTTAGTAATCAGTATATTTCCCGAGGGATCTGAGGAAAACTAATTTTCACGCTCGCGCACATCGGCGTCGCAAGGGAGGAACGGATTGAAATGTTTTTTTTTTTTATTAAAAATTTGAGTACGTTTGACTGCAACTCACCTGATGGTAAGTGATGATGCAGTCGAGGATGGTACACGCAAACTCAAATAATGCCTATTCACTCTTGCCTTGAAGATCCCCAAATTATAGGAATCGGGAAACACTGACGCAGGCAAGGAGTTCCACTCCTGCGCTGTACGCATAATAAATGAAGAAGCATAAAATTTGTTAAAGAGTTGGGAAGTGACATAGACTGCTAATCAGAATAGCCCGATATAATTCCTAAGGGTCTGGAGAAAACTCATATACACGGCTTGCGGCTCGCGCACCACTAAATCAAAATCAAAAACAATTTATTTCAAATAGGTGTTTACACACACTTTTAAATAGTCAAAACAAAAAAAATTACAGTATATTACAAATAATGTCATATTACAGTCTCAGGTAATGGTATTTGATATAGAATCAACATATATATCTTTGTCATTTACATAATCTATTATTTTATAATATCCTCTAGAGCACAAAACTTTTTTGACATGAGTCTTGAACTTATTCTCTGACAAACTAGTTACATTTTCTGGAATTTTATTGTAGAATCTTATACATTGCCCCACAAATGACTTTTTAACCTTACTCAGTCTCGAAAAGGCTATAGCTATTTTATTTACATTTCTTAAATTCAAATTATGCCTGTCACTGTTTTTAGGAAATAAATGCAAATTCTTACGAACGTACATGATGTTTTCATATATAAATTGACTAGCAACAGTTAAAATATTGATTTCTTTAAACTTATTCTGTAACGACTCACGTGACGTGAAAAAGCTAGTTTATTTTAAAAACCTATACTAAGGGGTTTTTAGAGAATTTGAAAAAAATCTTTGGAGTAAATTTTTATAAGCGATTGGCAACACTGCAGTGTAAAGATAGATTGCTGCTGCGTCTATACAGGATGTCCACCTAATATATATTGAGACTGGAGGTAGATCAGATTGTGAACTTTCATAATTTAAAATATGATGTCATGTGAAACGAAAAGGTTTCCGAGATATGGCGGTTTTTTTTAATTACATAAAGTTGTATCCTTCAGCTAGAATAAGGGTATTTTGAGATTTTGTTTTTCTGTTTTATGTTACAGAAGGATCAGGCTATCAAATGCATACCTAATATTTTTTTCGTAAAAGTCACAGTTTTTTCACATCACACATTTTAGTTTTAATCTATTCATATTTTAATGGCGCAACTTTGGCAGGTTATGCTGTAGAAAAAATGTACTACTCTAATATGACCCATTGCTTTGAAAAGTTGTGCACGTTGTGTTGATTCCGAAATGGTATAACACTTATCGTTTTTACTATTATGTACGAAAAAAGATATTGCTATTTGATTGCAAAAGGAGCCCGTTTTGTAATAATTTCTTAGGCTTTATATCCATGTAAATGTGATCTATTTTTACTTTTAAATTGAGTAAAGGCTATTTTTTATGGGAGCCGCCACTAATTAGTAATGAAGTATTCGCTCGTCGCTTACAACGATCTTTAATTAAAAGATGCAGAACATACATCTTAGTAGGTGGTGGCCATTTTCAATATTTAATATAAGATAATTTTTTTTCAATAATAACTGAAAACTTTAAACACGTTAAAAATCGACTTACATCGCAAAAACGTAGTACAATAAAATTATGCATTATTATTTTTGGTTATTGTTAATTTTTTAATAAAGTACTACACCGATTTGATAAAATTTATATGGGACGAACTGGGGAGCATACTCTATAGAATAAAAAAAATGAAAATAGGTTCACAATCGGCGAAGATATCGAATAACAAACATAAAAAAAACATACAGTCGAATCGGGAACCTCCTCCTTTTTGGAAGTCGGTTGAAAAGGTACTCTAAATTGCATCTTGATTTAATTAATCTTTTAAATAGCCTTTACTCAAGTTCGGCTTCCATCTTCGGCAACATCCTCACTTACCACCAGGTGAGATGTTGTCAAGGGTTTACCAATTGTGAATAAAAAAAATAAAAAAAAAAGTAAAAATAGATCACATTTACTTGGAAATTTAAACTTAAGAAATTATTAAAAAATGGACTCCTTTTGAAATCAAATAACAATATCTTTTTTCGTAATAGTAAAAATGATAAGTGTTATACCATTTCGGAATCTACACAAAATGCACAACTTTTCGAAGCAATTATTAGAGTAGTACATTTTTTTGCAGCATAACCTGCCAAAACTGCGCCATTAAATTTTTTATACATTAAAACTTAAAAGGATTCTTGTTTAAAAAAAATACCTAATCGAAAAAAATATTTGGTATGAATTTAATAACCTGATAATAGGGATGACGACAGCATCAGAAATAAATTATGAACACTTGATCACTAAATTGCCCTCTTACTTAAACTTCGAAAAACCTTACTCGTTTTGTTTTTTATCAAGTCTTCGATTTTTAAATCACTAAAATCACAAAATAAGTACATAAATGACGCTGCAAAACTATGACGTCACGCCTAGGTATTTCTAACATTTTTAGAACAAAATGTCGTTTTAGACACATGATAAAAAGTAATTCAGATGACTAGCATTCGTCATCCCTATTCTGTAACATAAAAAAGAAAAATAAAATCTCAAAATACCTTCTAGCTTTAGTATTCCAAAAAAGGACTGAAGGTAACAATTTTATGAAATTAAAAAAAACCGCCATATCTCGGGAACTGTTAGGGTTTCACATGACATTAAATTTAAAATTATGAAAGTTTACGATCTGATCTCCCTCCAGTTTCAATATTTGCCTATACTTACTGGACACACTGTATATACTTTGGCTGTGCTGCTCGGCTCGCTCACTTGCTCGCGACCGCGTACACCGCTTAGTAGTTAGTTGCCACAGGTGAACGGCGAATGAGAGACGTGTATTTGTTATTTGATAAGTTTATCGGCTTTTACGTACCAGGTAAGAAATATTTTGCTTCTCATATTTAGAACTTATGACTAGCTACTATTGTCACGCCCGTATAATCAGGGGAATTATTAACAATAGCTTTTATTTGCAAATTCCTATAAATTGTTTCAGTTTGTTGTTAACTTTCCTACCGGCGGATGCGCCGCCGCGCCGCCGCGCTGGTTAATCCAAGGGGAAATAGGGATGACGACAGCATCAGAAATAAATTATTAACTTTTGATCACAAATTGCCCTCCTACTTAAGCTTCGGAAAACCTTACTCGTTTTGTTTTCCATCAAGTCTTCGATTTTTATATCAACAAAACCACAAAATGAGTACATAAATGACGCTGCAAAACTATGACGTCACGCCTAGGTATTTCAAACATTTTTAGAACAAAATGTCGTTTTTAACAGTTGATAAAAAGTAACTCAGATGACTAGCATTCGTCGTCCCTTTGTCACTTGTCACCGGTCTCATTAATATAGTGCAACCTTAAACGTAGTGATTACATGTTCAGTGGTGCAACCTTAGATAAACTACAATAACCAAAGAAGCTCTCTTAGGGGGGGTGGCCCAGTACTATGGGCCATGGAGAGAATGTAATCTATTTATTTGAAAACATTGAAAATTGGAACTTTTACTTCAAGATTTTATTTTACTTTTAAAAATAAGTTGAACTGCATTTAAAGATTGTTGTCTCAGCCGAAAATAAACAGGAAAAATGAGAAAATAATAAAATTGAAGAAAGGGAATTTTACTCCAAGGAGATTTTATTTTATTTTCTAAAATAATAAAAACTTGCTTTGGCCGGTAATCAAACCGGTAAAAAAATAAACTGTATTTTTCGAACTGAAAATAAACAGGAAAAATAATAAAATTGAAGAAAGGGAATTTTACTCCAAGGAGATATTATTTTATTTTCTAAAATAATAAAAACTTGCTTTGGCCGGTAATTAAACCGGTAAAAAAATAACTGTATTTTTTCAGTTTTGACATTCAATTTTATAGTAGTAGTAGTTCGTACAACTAGGTTAGTAAAAAAATAAAGCTTTTAATTATTTAATTAAGCCAATGGATCGTTCAGAATTTCTGGTGAAATGCGAATAAAAAAACATTCTGTACGTTTAGTGGCTAATCGAGAGGGTGAATCAATTCATATGTATCAATTTCATTTAACTTTTGTTTTTACAAATACAAGTATAGAAGCCTATGCATGATAGTGAACATTAAGTATTTTTCCCATCTTGCCGGTTTGATTCCCGGTTGAGGCAAGCGATTTATTGAAAATCTAAAACTTTTAGTTACGTTTAAAAATGAAATTTGAGTAAAACTGATTATTTTTCAGGAATCCGTACCAGGTAACGGGATCCTATTACTAAGCTTAAGCTATCCGTCTGTCTATCTGTCCAACTTTTAGAAGGCGATAGGCATATAGGGCATTGACTAGCTAACATAAAAAAAGTAAAAAATTGAGGGGTTCCCCATTCAAGAAACGTGTATTTTAAAGGTTTTTTTATTTTCGTTCCATCGGAAAACGGTAATACATGCAAGCGTGAAACTTGGTGTGAATTTAGTGATAATCCTAAAGTAGAACAATAAATAATAAAAACCTACCAAGTGTGAGACGTACTCGCTCGCGCTAAGGAGTCCGAACTGAAAAACAAAACCCGCATTATTCTGTCGCTCACGTTGATGTAATCATTATTATATTTGTGTGGAGAGATGGGGTGGTACGGAATACTCTGTGCGTGAGTCTGCCACTGTCTCACACTCGGCCAGTTTTTTCACATTAACCACTTCGATTTCCGGCCAAGACTACTAATTTTTCAAAAATATTTAAATGCAGTTCCTTTTATAAAAAAAAAAATGCCCGTCGGAATGAAATTTCTTATTCCAGTATGCAAAGTTGATAGTTACTTTCCTCCATGGTCCACGGTACTTGGGAATCCCTGTACCACTTCTTTAGCATAACCATAATACCTACATGGTTTTCATTAATTAACTTTATTTATCATTACCTTACAGAATAAAAACGCAATCAAGATGGTTAAAGCAAAGAAGTACGTCGTAAAAAAGACATTCGAAGGTTTGCCAAAGCAAAAAGATTTCGAGGTAGTGGAACATGAGCTGCCTCCACTTAAGGATGGCGAAATCCTGGTCAAGGCTGAGAGTATAAGCGTTGACCCTTACCTGCGCGCGTACAACAATCGTTACCCGACTCCGTACGACCAGTTCAGCTACCAAGTCGGCGTGGTGCTAGAAAGCAAGAGCGCATCATACCCAGTCGGCGCCAGAGTAGTCTCCCACAAAGGCTGGTGCACCCACGCCATTTTAGATACCAAACCAACTGAAGATCCCAGTAAATCTTTTTACTTACTACCAGACCTGAAGGGTTTACCCAATTCTATTGGAGTAGGCGCTGCTGGTATGCCGGGTCTGACGGCATACTTCGGCTTTCTTGAAATCTGCAAGCCCCAGATTGGAGAGATGGTGGTTGTGACAGGAGCTGCAGGTGCCGTGGGCTCGATGGTTGGTCAGATAGCGAAGTTAAAAGGCTGCCGGGTCATAGGCTTTGCTGGCAGCGACGATAAGGTGTCATGGTTGGAGAAGGACCTAGGATTTGACCGGGCTTTCAACTACAAGACTGTAGACGTTGCAAAAGCATTAAGGGAGGCTGCCCCGAAAGGCATCGATTGCTACTTCGACAACGTTGGTGGTGAGATCAGCAGCATCATCATAAGCCAAATGAACACGTATGGGCGAGTTTCAGTGTGCGGGGCTATCAGTTCTTATAACGAGAACCCTGCGCAGATGCCGAAAGCGACGATTCTGCAGCCTTCCATAGTCTTCAAGCAATTGAAAATTGAAGGTTTCATAGTACACAGATGGTTTGAGCGCTTTCCAGAAGGTGTGTCGACCCTCGCCGAGTGGATCACGAGTGGGAAGATTACGGCGAAAGAACATGTAACGGAAGGCTTCGACAAACTATTCGATGCTTTTATTGGAATGTTGAAAGGCGAAAATACTGGAAAAGCCGTTGTTAGAGTCTAGAATTTTTTGGGAAGGATGTACCACCTATCTACTCAAACTTAATTTTTACTACAAATCTATTAATAAATAAACCGAGCCTGAAATATAACTTATGATTTTAACTTTTTGCACCGACTTCAAAAAAGGAGGAGGTTCTGAACAAGGGAGCTAAGTTGACGGAGGGTTTCTTTATTTTTATTATATATATATATATATATATATATATGTTTGTTTCCTTAGAACTCCGTCATTTAAAAACAGATTTGAAAAAAATATAATCGATAAATGTGCCAGATTGGTTCTGTATTAATTTTATTAAAATCGCTTCAGTCCTTTTTGGAAAATTAATAAAAACCAAAAATTTAGCAGAATTGCACTTACCTGTTGCGATTGGAATCGTTTTTTTAACGTGTTTCAATTATTACTTATATTATATCTACCTCCTTACAATATAACTTTACTATTTACTTACATTATCGGTTCCAATATTATAGTAACCTACCTCATTCATTGACGCGAAAATAATATTTACTTTGCCTATATTGCTATATATAATCTGATTTTAACTATTTTATTTACTACTAGCCACAAACCATATCTACTAGCTTTCGCCCGCGGCTTAGTCCGCGTGGATATCTACGCATTTTACAACTGTAGTACTTATAGCTAGTGCTAGCGACTTGGGTGATGGTTCTTTTTTTAAAACTTTGTTTCTAATTCCAGGAAGTACATTGGATATGCTAGAACTATTTAAAAAAGCCGTACACCGGCTTAGCATGCCCAATGTACATTGACTTCCAAAGGCCTTAAAAAAATGGTTATTTCGACTCCTTCAGGAGACCCCTCCCAAATTTTACGGGATCAGAAGTATATTTCTGTAACTGCAATCAGGTGTTAACAAGTTGAATACACCTAATCCAACAGCAAAAATTTCATCTTAATACATTAAGCTATTCCACAGATACAATGTCTTCCTTTCCTGAGGGAACCTTTTGATTATCCGGGATTGAAAGTATGACGTCACGTTAGTACCGTATTTATCCCGTAGGTATGCGATATTCGGCACATCGCAGCAATGGGTTATTTCGACCCCTTCGGATGTTTTGGGATCAAAAGTATAGTTTCTAAACAATAATCAGGTGTTAACATATTGAATACAATTTAACAGTGAAAGTTTCATCTTATTACATTAGCCATCGCAAAGATCTTCTTTTTCTGCGGGAACCTTTTCCGGGATTGAATATATGATGTAACCTAAAGTACCGTATGTGACCCATACTGTTATTATTAAAAAAATTATGTACAGAGATCTTTCAGAAACTACGTAAGGCTATGATACTTCACTTCCCACTCCCAATTATGCAGTGAAAAATATGGCAAAGCGTGAAAATTATTTTTTTCCAGTTCCCTCGGAAAGTATGTAGGGCTATCTTGATTAGTGGTCTATATCACTTCTCACTCAATCAACTATTTCAATGCCAAAAAATCACGTCAATTCGTTGCTCCGTTGCGACACCGACGTGCGCGAGCCTGTATTTCATGCACAGAGATCCTTGAAGTAATTTACTTGGGAAATAAATTCCTCAATTATCTCTTGTGCAAATTATCACAAAGCATGAAAATTTATTTTCCCCAGATCCCTCGGGAACTGTATCGGGCTATCGTAATTAGCCGCTTCTACCAATATTTATATTAGTCGAAGATTTGCGGTTTATGTCACTTCCCACCCCCTCAACTATTTTTATGCAAAAAGTCACGTTAATCCGTTGCTACTGAGCAACTGTGTGACGGCGATGTGCGCGAGCATATAAATGAATTTTCCCCAGATCCCTCGGGAACTATGTAATTATGCTAATTAATAGTCTATGCCACTTTCCACCCCCTCGACCATGTCTGTGTAAAAACCCACGACAGTGCCTTGCTTAGTTGCGATGCGCGCGAGCATGAAAATGAGTTTTTCCCAGATCCTTCGGAAACTAACTTACTAACTTCAACCATCTTTGTGCGAAAAATCATAATCTGAAAACTACCAAAAAAGCCTTTTTCCAGTTCCCTCAGGAACTTATCGGTTTCAGGGATAAAATTAACTTTTGTTCTTCTCCATGACACAGGCTACGTGTTTGCTAAATTTCGTCACGACTGGTAGACTTGTTGAAGCGTGAAGATGTAACAAACATGAATATTTAATATGATATCTTTATATAAATTTCGAACCACCGTTACACCCTTTTACGAGTTAAATTTACAAAAATCCTTTCTTAGCGGATGTCTACGTCATAATTGCTATCTGTGTGCCAAATTTCAGCCCTATCCGTTTAGTGGTTTGAGCTGTGCGTTGTCAGTCAGTCAGTCAGTCACGGTTTTCTTTTATATAGATTGCATCACCGTCATCGTTATCACATCAGGCGAAAGACGTCTATTGCTTTCTACGACGACCGATTCTCACTGCCCGCACCCCGCGACCTTCACTAGGTCGTCATTCCCTCGGGTGGGAGGCCTGCCTACGCTACGTTTTTCGGTGCGTTGTCACCACTTGAGTACTTTACTGACCCAACGGCCGATCTACGAGCTATATGCCCGCCCACTGCTTCTTGAGTTTAGCGATTCTGAGAGCTATGTCCGTTACCTTGATTCTCCTACGAGGTACGTAGCGAAAATCCGAGTACAGTAGTACGTATCTATTATAAATTATAATAGGACTTTATGAAATTGCCGATTGTATGAAAAGTTTAAAGATGAAAATTAATATTAAGAACAAAATATTCTCAAAATAGCATCAAACTATTAAAAATCTATTATTAATCTGTGGCATAGCTCACTCCATCGTTCTTTGGGTGACCTTGAGCCCCCTTATGAGGCCCTAGTAAGTGACCACATACTGCTCAAAGAACTTAGACTTGTGACACGGTATTTTAATTTACTGCAGGTTAACAAAGATTTTGGATACATGATAAATTTTGATTTGAAGGTGTACGAGCATCAACACTAAATATTTACCAAGTTACCTATATGAACAGCTGCCCGAGCCAACTTATGCAAATGATTTAATTTAATACCCATTTAAGTACGCACCTTAGTAATACCAAATGGATAAATACACTATGATATTATAAAGGCAAAAGTTTGTGAGTGTGTATGTTTGTTACTTCTTCACGCAAAAACTACTGAACGGATCTCTCTGAAATTTGGTAGGTAGACAGATTAGGACCTGGATTAACACATAGGCTACTTTTTTCACGCCCGAGAGCCGCTTACGGCTCGCGCACTGCGCACCCTCGGAAAGTCATAGAAACGTTGTCCACGCGGGTGAAGCCGCGTAAAACAGCTATCACAAGATGAAGTGGTAGGCAGCGCATTGCGTTTCTGAGGGGGTGAGGTATGAAGCGTGGCGGGAGCATGCGCGGGGCAACCACCTTCCGCCCGCGCTTTGTACGCGCACGCCTCAAGTACCCATACGAAATGATAATAAGGGTCACCGCACACTTGAACGTGTATAGGTATCGGTATTAACTTGTTTTACTCTATATTTTTCCTCAGTAGGTATGAATGAGTGGAAATAAGGGTCACCGTACACTTGACTGGATATCGGTATTATATTTTTTTTTGACACAACATTTTTCCTCAGTAGAAATGAGAATAAGGATCACCGTACACTTGACCGGGTATCGGTATCGGTATTATCTTGTATAAGACACAATTTTTTTTCCTCAGTAGGTATGAATGAGTAGAAATGAGAATAAGGGTCACCGTACACTTGACCGGGTACCGGTATCGGTATTATCTTGTATTAGACACTATTTTTGGAGTTTACTACTTAATCATTGATTTTCATATTTAAGCCATAAAATGAAACGGAGTATGAAAATTTATGGGGAGTAAAATTATACGTTATGCGTTATGCGATATTTGTATAGTATATTTATTAATTTTGTGCGAAACTTATAAGGGTATGTTGTATATGTTTGCTCGGGGCTTGGGCCCTGTTAAGGTCAAGGTCAAGGTAAGTTAAGGTCATTGTCAAGGTCAAGTTAAGTTAGGTTAAAATGATTAAAGTACTAGGCTTCCAGGATCCTACAAGAGGTGTTCCAATTCGGTCCATTCTTTGTGAGGAAATGCCAAAGAGTTTACTCACCCGACTATGGGCGGTATCTTATATCTCCTTAAACATGGAACTAAAGAAGTACTACTTCAGTCATGTGGTCTAAAGCACACAAGCGTTCAGCTTGTGACACGTTATCACGTAAAATTATCGTCCGTAAACCGACTTTACAGACAACATCGTATTTTTTATACTGATATACTGGACCGATCGCTTCTAAAGTCTGAGGATCTCTTGAGTCCCTAACCACAAATCTGTTGTCAGAATTGAAAAAAGTAGGAGAAAGTTTGTGAGTGTGTATGTTTTTACTTCTTCACGCAAAAACTACTGAACGGATCTGGCTGAAATTTGGTAGGTAGACAGATTAGGACCTGGATTAACACATAGGCTACTTTTTTCACGCTCGTGCACTGCGCACCCTCGAGAAGTCATAGAAACGTCCACGCGGGTGAAGCCGCGGGAAACAGCTAGTTGATCATAAGTATAATATTATGTAAGATTAGATATGAGGTGTGATGATGCCAAGGGCTTATCAATTGTGGATAAAATAAGTCGATAATGATTTTGTTCACTAGGTATCGCCATAATTCGTAAATTAATTAAAATTTTAATATATACGTATTTGGAACATTAGTGAAATGTGAATAACTAACGTATGCCAACAATAATTGAAAACGATAAACACGTTAAAAAACCTACTTCCATCGCAACAACTTAGTACATTTTTGCATTATTTTTTTTGGTTTTTGTTAATTTTCTAATAAAGTACTACACCGATTTTGAATTAATTTATATGGGACCACACGGCAAGCACTAGCTTGAAAATAAAAATCGGTTCACCCAGTCAAAAGTTCTGAGGAAACATACATAAAAAAAAACTGATACAGTCGAATTGAGAACCTCCTCCTTTTTGGAAGTCGGTTGATAAAAAATAAAATAAATGAAATCTGCATATTATAGAAAGCTAAAATAAGTTAATTTTATCAGCTGACTGAAATACGTCCAAAGAAAGACAGAGGCCTCCCCCAAGGATTTCCACGATGACCGGTCCTGTGCTGCCCACATCCAGAGGCTTCCCGCAACCTTCACTAGCTCGTCGGTCTACTGAGTGGGAGGCCTGACTACGCTACGTTTTCCGGTGCGCGTTCGCTGTTCACGAACTTTACTGCCCCACCATCTGTTCTACGAACTATGAGCCCCGCCCACTGCCACTTTAGTTTAGCGATTGTATGAGCTAGGTATGTCGGTTACCTTGGTTCTCCTACGAATCAAATCCTCATTTCTGATTCGATCGCGTGGGGAAACTTCGAACATAACTCGCTACATCGCCTTTTGGGTGACCTTGAGCCTTCTTATGAAGCCCATATAGTAAGCGACCATGTCTCAGTTCCTTAAGTCATCACTGGATAACACACACTGGTCAAAGACCTTAGTGTTGAGACACTGCGGTATTTGGGACGGAAGATATTGCCAATCTATCCAGCCGAGTTGAATTCGTCGATTGCTTTCTTTCTCGAAGTTGAACCTACCTAACTATACTGTTTGTTCAGCTACGTTAGTACTAATATATATACTGTGGTTCAGCGATGGAGCTCCTTGCCTTCGTCTGTGTTTCCCGACTTACAATTTGAGAATCTTTAAGACGAGAGTGAAAAGGCATTTTTGGAGTTTGCGTGTACCATCCTCGACTACATCGTCACTTACCATCAGGTGTGATGTAATCAAACGCACTCAAATTTTTAATAATAAAAAAAAGGTTAAACATATTCGCAAATAACTACGAGCGTAGAGTCATCAACCTTCAGAGGGGTGGGTGCGACACGGACATTTAACGTTATTTTCGTCTTGTCCATGTTCATTTTAAGACCCACTTGTTGAGAGACTCTACTGAGGCCATCGAACATTGTGTCCTATACACAGAGTTTTTATGCATCAAAGTACTCGTCAATACGAATCAAACGAGCCCAAACTCGATGGGGTAGTTTTGTTTTATTACGGAGTTCCTATGGCCACATAAGAGATACTAGTTACTTCGCAACTATGGCCACCAGTAGCAAGTCGTTGTAGGTACAGTAAGGGCGTGGGTTAATGACAAAAATAAGACCTAAAAAGAAATATACAAGAATTAGAAAAGGATTTCACTCGTTAAATTAACATCACAAATCACAAAACGTCATTCAAACTTACTCAAAATGGGTCTTTTAAGAGAGAATAAGTTTTAAGATAGGTATTTTAATTTATTTTATACTATCTTTCCCGGCGAACTACGTACCCTACCCTACCCTACACTACACTACCCTACCCTACACTACACTACCCTACCCTACACTACTCTACCCTACACTACACTACCCTACCCTACACTACTCTACACTACCCTACACTACACTACCCTACCCTACACTACCCTACACTACTCTACACTACCCTACACTACACTACCCTACCCTACATACACTACCCTACACTACACTACCCTACACTACACTATCCTACCCTACCCTACACTACCCTACCCTACCCTTCACTACCCTACCCTACACTACCCTAACCTACACTACACTACACTACCCTACCCTACCCTACATAAGAACCTTCTCCTGACAATAACGAACTCGACAAAAAAGAATTAGCCAAATCGGTCCAGCCGTTCTCGAGTTATGCGCTTACCAACACATTTTGCGATTTATTTTTATATTATAGATTGAAATATATTATGATGGTGAATGATAGATAGAATTTTGAATCACATGTGTCACACTTTGTTTTCCAAAATGTAATACATGGATTGCTTTGTGCCAGTGCATGCGAAATAGATGAAATAGATCGAATGAAAGAAGAACGAATAACAGCATCATAATCATAATCATCATAATATTGCATTGTCACGCGATATACAAATGTATGCTCATTTCAGCTTAATCGGAAACCGTGAAGTGGGTCCAATTTAACTTGAAAGATTAAAGACACCGGGACAGATGAAGACTTCCTATGGCCACATTCCAGCTGCAGCATCAGATCATCTCTATGACAGAATAATGTTGCATTGTCACGCGATATAAGTACATATGCATGCAAAATTTCAGCTCAATCGGACACCGGGAATTTAACTTGCAAGATTTTATTATAGACACCGGTACACCTCGTAAATAATAAACTCATGTTCTTAGATATTAAGCGGTAGCTTTTTTTGTCGTTAAATAATTATAAACATAAGTCAAATCTGTTTTTCAAATTAGTACAGCTGTTTGGTACCTACCTATCATTGGTACGGACGGACGTACTCTTGCTGGCTCTTCATCCACAGAGATCCGTTACGTTAAAAAATACAGTCAGGTGCAAAAGTGAAATGAATATTTTAGTTTGTTTCCTTCGCAATAATATAGGGTGACTGGTTGAACGACGGACGTGTTTAAGGAGGTAAACTAGTAACCCATGTACATTCCCTCTCGGTTAAAAAAAGTTAAGGTACTTTTGAAATACGTGTGATTTACACATTTTTTGAAATGTGAAATTTCTGTAATTTGGCTTATACTGTGCGGAGCGCATGTTATCTTCCTATCAGAGTTGTTGTCAGCTGTTGCGTACGCGTCACAGCGAGCGTAGTAAACGGTAAAAAAGGAGATGGACCTTTTAAAAATAAAAAAAAATAATAAAAAATAGGTGGTGGTTTTTTATGGGTATCGGCTTCTATACACCTCCTTTAATAGGTCCGTTGTTCAACTAGTCACCCTGTATAATTACCTACAGTTTATAGCAGAAGTATTGATATTTAGGATTTTTTTAGCAAAATAATTACCTACACACGTTTTTACTATAATGTACCCAGGTAGTCAAAATGAATGGTTTCCGTTTCTTTCCCAGAGGTCGCCACTAAGCGAGTACTTCTTCCTGCCCTGGCTAGGAGCGACTCTGCGTGGGCTGTTCCTCCGGCAAGGACCCACAGCTGCTGCCCTCCTATACACTATGGCGGTCGTCAACGGGAAGATCAACCCACTATTCCTGACTAGCTTCTCTTTCTTGTTCCGTAAGTATAAATAAAACGCATTAAATCACTCTGCTAATTTTTTCATATTTAACTCTCAGAGCTCTGCTAAGAACCCACTGTTGCAGCCTTTCTCTATCTTATATTTATTTATTTATCATGGTATTTTATTGTATCGTATCGTCATCAGAAAGATAAATCAGACTGTATAGTTTATCTTTCTTCTGTGATAACTGATAAACGTATTATTGTTAAATACTTACCAATTCAGGCTTAGCTATGGAACTGTTTCTGACAGTTTTACTACCAGGGCCCCACAGCTGTCTCCCTTTTCTATGTCAGTCGTTAACGGAATTGTCGAACCACTGTTCTTGACTAGTTCTATCCCCACGACAACCTGTTTCTTTTATCCACAAATTGTTAAGCCTTGATGGTAACGATAATGCCAAAGATAGAAGCGAGCTTACTTTACTGTTTTTTAATCCCTTTTTGGGCACCATTAGCATTAGCAGATGACATAATAACATCGTCGACTTATATAATCAACCTATTTTCTCCAACCTGTCTAGAGTTGACGAAATCTTCATCTACTACATTTATTTATTCCATGTTTAACCTGATGATGATGGCATCGTCTACATAAGTAATGAATCTGTTTTCTCCCATTACTTAAAGCGTACCTCTAATAGAGGTGTCGGTGTGTGTTTGTTCCATCTGCTTCTAACGTTATTCTGCTGCCAATACTGATAGAAACATATTGTACCCATCTAATCAATATATTTTCTTTTCGCGTCATGGTCATAACACCCCGAAAGGCTATTTTCTCCCACCGTGTTTGTCCAGATCACCTCTGGCTTCAGCTAGAATTGTTGATCAACATTCATCACCCCTTTTATTCCTATTCATAAACGCCTATGACAACCTATTTTCTCTCAATAGTACTGAAAGCTCGCCTGGTTCCATGATACATATAAAGTACTAAATTAGGCACGTTTTTAAAAGAACGTACAAAGAAGACGGAGGAAACTAATGTTATCTAAGTCAAAGTTTATAGATAAGCAATCGATAACCTGCAGGCATACTCGTAACTTATATCTTAGTATTTAAAATTTGAAGGTACCCACAGCAACAGTCCAAATGCCAAAAAAAGAATTAACGTTTTTTCTGCTGCCAATAATGATAGCATCATTGACTGTAATCTCACCAATGAGTTTATGTTATGTTCAGAGAGAGATTCTATGTAACGTAAATGACCCCACATTGGACTACGCCTTACGGCCATTGATTTAGTACCCGTTATGGTTACGGCATATTGCTCTAAGTTGCTGTAGTAGGAGAGAAAATAGAGTGTACATTTTCTTACAATTTATTTTTCTCACTATGTCTTAGAATATTAGGTACTTGACTCCATTACTCCGCCGAGCCGTGAAAAAAACTTGTTTCTCTATTGTAATATATCTTTTTGTTTCTATAGAAACCCATTGCATAACCAATTTTTTTCTTGCAAGTGCTAGAAGCCCGTCTTTGGCTGGAAGTGGCACGACTGGTGCGCGCGCGCTTTGAGCGTCGCGACTACATTATGGGCCCTGGGGGCATGTACGAGCTGGAGACTCTATGGAGCAACGACGACGTGCAGAGCGTTGAAGTCAATAACTACGTCTATTGAGGTGTTAGGCAGGTCGGCATGTCAGACAAAATTTTGTAGGTATTTATGCATCTCTGTCCAATCACTTATTTTTTCACTTATTTGGAACAAAACAAACTTAAAAAAAAACCGACAATATACATGAAGTTGTATGACAGGAGACAAGGTCATAAAATACAAATAGCTATGTTAGACAGAAAGTACAAGTACCTGCAAGTACCTTAGATCAAAAAAAAAGTTGCAATGCTGCGACTGGCAAGTTTTTTTGGAATATGTGTGCGATTTCAGGTGTTTTACCTATGTGTGTGCGTGTCTTCGACGTCGTCTTAGCACATACTATTGAGTATTTTGGAGTGGTTATGATGTCTTAGGTGTGCGTGTACAGCGTACATACCTACAGGTTTGGAGTGGTTTTGATTGGCTTCACATTAAATTTACGCGAGGTTCTATTTGAATTATTTTTTGATCTGGGGCACCATGAGCAAAATAGTGACACTTCTGATCTTGACCGTGAATCTAGTTCTTTATGTGTGATCGAAGATGTACCCTTTATCCATGTGCCTGTTTAAGTTCTAGTTATCCTTTGCGTTGTTATTACACCTTCGATTGGTAATGTGACAACATGAAAAGTTTGAAGTTAAAGACCCAAGTTAAACCCTTAACGACTTTTCGAGATCTGTTGTGCTGTGAACGTGTCATCTTATCAAAATTCAATAGCTATATTATGTGCGGTGAGATTGAAGCCAAAGATCAATAAGAACCTCGACTGTGTTAATTTTCATTTTGAAGCTAAAACGTTGTTATTAAAAAAACGTTGTTGTTAAAAAGTTGTTACACGGCTTATTTGATACAGCATAAATTCATCATTCAGCATCATTTTGTAATAACTAATATTTTTTTGTATCTACCTGCCTATTTTATGCTAGTCTAATAAAGGTTTCTTTACCAATACTTTTATGTACGAAAAGTTCAAAAAAATTGTGGAATTTGTTTCGTTACAAATAGAAGATTTTTATTTACGTATAGTATAGTAGCGTAAGCAGGCCTGCCACTCGGTGGACCGATGTCCTGGTGAAGGTTGCGGGAAGCCGCTGGATGCGGGCAGCGTATAACCGGTCGTCGTGGAAATCCTTTAGAGAGGCCTATTTCCAGAAGATAGTTGACGTCCTTCGGCTTTGATTTATTAAAATATATTTTATTTACGCACTAAAAACTTAAGCTAACCCCTTCGTTGTCGATATTCCGCATATCCGCTCGAAGGGTTAGGCTGCGTTTCCACATAAGCAGAGTGAAGCGGAGACTTACAAAATTGACCAGTAGTATTGTTCAAAATACACATCCACTTTAGTTGAAACAGTAATATCAGAAAATAGAAGAATTGATTAAAAATCTACGGCGCGCTGAGCGGAGCGGGGCAAAGTGGGGCAGGCGGAACGGAGCAGAGCGGCGCTGATTGGAACGGGCAGAGCGGAGAGGAGTAGAGTGGATCGGGGCAAGATCAGTTGCATTTGTTCGTCTCCTACTACTAGTAAACAAGAAGGAAACCTTCTTTATGTGGCTTTCTTCTTGTATCGCGTCAACATTGCGTCCTCTCTGTCATACACAGTTTCACTGCTGAATGACATACAAAGTCTATTGGCTCAAGTTGCTTAGTTCGGCTTTGCCCCGCTCTCCACAGCTTCGCTCCACTCCGCTTCAGCAGACACACCTGCGTCCTACCAAAGATAATTATAGTTCCTAATTGGTCCTACCTACCTTTTTTCACAGCTCCGCTCCGGTCCGTTTATGTCGAAACGTTGATACGATTTATTTAGCTCCTCATTTATTGCGCGGACAGCGATGCAATGGAATTCCTTGCCTGTGTCCATGTTTCTCGATTCTTACAATTTCAGGCCGCTCAAAGCGAGATTGAATGGGCATTATTTGAATTTGCTTGTAAAATTTTTGTGGTTTTGACTGCATTTCCATCAGGTGAACTGCAGTCAAACGCACTAAAACTTGTTCATTATGAGTTATAGTTATAAATACATTAGTTATTTACATACAAGAGATAAATGCATTTCCGCATTCCACACCGCAACACTACGGTCATTTCGAACAGGGGTATCGTTTGATTTTAAAAGACCAACGATACCACCAGGGGTATCGCCAGGGGTAGCTATCGTGGGTCCGCAATGAAATTTTTGATTAATTAAAAAAAACTAACCAAGACTTTAAACTACTTAATATCACAAGAATTGCGCAAAATAAAAGCTCATTTTATATGTGCAGACAGGTTGTGCAAGATAAAATTTACCCTCTATGCCCCATAGCGCTGGGACAGCCATGTTTTAGGTCGTTGTTGTCGTTGTTGCCTTTGTACGAAGTAACTAGTATCTCATCTGTGCCTTTGTCTAACAGTGGACGTCTTTCGACTGATAGATGATAATGATGATGATAGTTGAATACTTGCCGAGTACCTACGAGATTGTAAAAAATAAAAGTAAAAAAAAAACTAAAAAGAGACTTCAAAAAGAAATTTACTCTAAAGTATGAAATAATATATTTTATATGAATACACGAAATTAACCAAAAATAGTGGAATCAAAGGTAGGTACTAATCAAATTCTTTTTTTTTTCGAGGTCGGTACTAGCAAGCACACAGCTACTTCTATCAAATGTTTTAGATTCGATGGCTTTGCTGGCACCGATCTTAAAAAAATTGTAGGTCCCTAATTATTTTCGTACCTACCTTTGGTTCCATTATTCAGAGGATTGTAAAGCTGCGACTTTTCATGCGCGAATTTCGCTTCTATCCGTTACGGATAGATTACCGCTGGAAGAGTTAAGCATAATTTTATTTTCGTTCACGTGTTTTCATACAAAACTATTTTCGACCATTTTTTTTATTTATAATAAGTAATTAAAAAAAAGCATAAGCCTAGCTTTTGTTCTGACTGGCACCCCATCAAAATTGGTCCAAATCGGTTAACATTTAAGAGGTGAAAATCGTTATAGCCGTTTCTATGAAAAGTCTTTACAGTCCTCTTAATGGTTGAATTCGTGTTTTTATATATATAAAAAAGTATTATTTTATACTTTTGAGTCAATTTCTTTTTGAAGTCGGTTTTTAGTTTTTTTACTTTTATTTTTTAAATTTTAATGATAATAATATCAATCTAACAACGTTCAATACAATGACCCACTCTACTACTATGTCATCAAACCAAAATGAATGTGTTCATTAACCGATACAGAGTCAAACCTTCCATCAGCTCATTACCTAAATAACCTGAAAGAATACAACTATCGGTCTATATGAACCTACGTATCTACGTATTTCGCCTTTAAAGAATTATCCTCCAACTCCTAAACGTTAAGGAGTTGTACCTTCCATCATCAGCTCATCAACATGAAATGATGACTACTAGACGCAAAAACTTGAATAGCTTTAGAAAATACACAAAACACGTATTAAGTGCCTATAAAATTTGAGGGTTGCCCTCGATTCCTCTAAGATTCCATCAAAAGATCCTGACTTGGCGACAATGGGACCACCTCGCGAGTGTACTCTTTCGGATGAAAAAATATTTTGATTTTTTTTTACAATTGACAGAGTAATCGGTGAACATACAGAAAAAAACATACAGTGGAGCATAGAACATCCTCCTTATTTGAAGTCTGTTAATAATATAAAGATTTTTGTGTTATGTATGTAGTACACAGCTATAGTTACCTAAGGTATCAAAAGGACGGAAAGACTAAAACGTAAATTGTAAGTTAGGTAAATTGTACATTGTAGGTTAAGTTTATTTACTTATAGATTTGTCTTGAAAATTACAGTAATTTAAATACAGGTACAAGTAGATAGGCAGGCACATTCTTTATCGAAAAAAAATTAGACTTTAACAACGGCTTTTCCAGTATTTTCGCCTTTTAACATTCCAATGAAAGCTTCGAATAGTTTGTCGAAGCCTTCCGTTACATGTTCCTTCGCCTTAATCTTCCCACTCGTGACCCACTCGGCGAGGGTTGACACACCTTCTGGGAAGCGCTGTAACCATCGGTCCATTATTAAGAACCCTTCAATTCTCAACTGCTTGAATACTAATGAAGGTTGCAGAATCGTCGCTTTTGGCATCTTCGCAGGGTCCTCGTTGTAAGCACTGATAGACCCACACACTGACACTCGCCCATACGTGTTCATTTGGCTTATGATGATGCTGCTGATCTCACCACCCACATTGTCGAAGTAGCAATCGACACCTTTCGGAGCGGCCTCCTTTAACGTCTTTGCAACATCTACAGTCTTGTAATTGAAAGCGCGGTCAAATCCTAGGTCCTTCTCCAGCCATGACACCTTATCGTCGCTGCCGGCGAAGCCTATGACCCTGCAGCCTTTTAACTTCGCTATCTGACCCACGATTGAGCCCACGGCTCCTGCAGCTCCCGTCACAACCACCGTTTCTCCAGTCTTGGGCTTGCAGATTTCAAGAAAGCCGAAGTAGGCTGTTAATCCTGGCATACCAACAGCACCTATTCCAATAGAGTTGGATAAACCCTTCAAGTCTGGTAGTAAGTAAATAAATTTACTGTCTTCACTTCGTTTGGTGTCTAAAATGGCGTGGGTGCACCAGCCTTTGTGGGAGACTACTCTGGCGCCGACTGGGTATGATGCGCTCTTGCTTTCTAGCACCACGCCGACTTGGTAGCTGAACTGGTCATACGGAGTGGGGTAACGATCGTTGTACGCGCGCAGGTAAGGGTCAACGCTTATACTCTCAGCCTTGACCAAGATTTCGCCATCCTTAAGTGGAGGCAGCTCATATTCCACTACCTCGAAATCTTCGCGCTTAGGCAAACCTTCGAAGGTCTTTTTAACGACGTACTTCTTTGCTTTAACCATTTTGATTGCGTTTTTGACTCTGTAATGTAAGTTAAAATCACAGGTAAATAAAGTGATTCGATTATTATTTTCGAAAAACTTAAAAGCTTTTAGGTACAAGCTTTTATTTGAAGATAGTTTTTATGCTCAAAAAGGTTAATGCTCAAATAAAAAAAACAGTTTCACATACATTTAAGGTGAACACAATAAGGTCTAGTTGTTTGGATTGTAAAATAAAAGACGATTCTGGGACCTTCATTACAAATTTCAGCTCAATCGGATCCCTGGAAGTCACCCTAAAATCGATCGCGAGATTTGAACTAAATAAATAAATATTTATGTACATACATACAAACATTGCAAGTTAAATAAGCTTTGAAAATAATTTTCGAAAAACCTAACAGCTTTTTGGTACAAGCTTTTATATGAAAATAGTTTTTATGCTCAAAAAGGCAAATGCTCAAATGAATATAAAAAAATACACGGTTCCAAATTCAAAAAAGGTGAGCACAGTATTGTATTTCATAAGATTCTATTGAAAAATAAAAGAAAATTCTGGGACCTTGATTACACCTCCAAAGTTCAACATCAGATCAACTTCAAAATACCAAAAGGATCTATTGACACCGGGAATACGGCTTCATTCCAAATTTCAGCTTAATCGGACCCCTGGAAGTCGCTCTAAAAGCAATCGCAAGATTTGAACTAAACAAACTTAATACATACATACAAACATTGCAAGTTAAATAATAGCTTTTAAAAAAGTAGAATGGTAGTGGCGATATTTCTTTGGAACTTCGTCGTTTCATCTCTCAACATGAATGTACAGAGGCCAGCGCATCAAGCCAGACACTCGTAGTGCGATTCTGATCCATACGCATACGGCATAAGAACGGTGCAAAGTCCAAAGTGTCTAACTTGATGTGCTGGCCTCTGTACCTAGGTGTACCTTCATTGCCTGGAATAACATTATTAATAAAATCGTTCAGCACAGGCAGTCAGCACATGTTTAGGAATAATACCTACATCATCATCATCATCATATCAGCCACAAATCGTCCACTGCTAGACAAAGGCCTCCCCCAAGGATTTCCACGACGACCGGTCCTGCGCTGCCCGCATCCATAAACTGAAGTGGCAGTGGGCAGGGCACATAGCTCGTAGAACAGATGGCCGATGGGGCAGTAAAGTTCTCGAGTGGCGACCGCGCACCGGAAATACCTACATAAAGCACTTTTATTTGATACTCCATATAATCGTATTTTATACCTTTTTAGGGTTCCGTACCTCAAAAGGGAAAAAAGAACCCTTATGGGAACACTTTGTTATCAGTCTGTCTGAGAAAATGAAAAAACGGTAGAGAAATGGTCTCAAGAAGGCATAGGTATCAAGTTGAAACTAATAAGTAAAAAAAATCAAGTTCGAAATTGTAAATTTGTAGTTACATCACTTATATTAGGTCTTTACCTATAAAATTGCAGATTGTATAAAAAAGTTTAAAAATGAAAATTAATATCAAGAACAATATATTAAAACAAAATTTATTCTCAAAATACCATTCGAGTTTAGACTAATAGAAATATATGCCTATTGGTTCGATATTTTGAGAACACGGTGGCTTTAATCGCATGACCTTTATTGAGGCAAAAAATACACATTTGTAATTTTAAAGCTCTAGAGTTATTGCTTTCTTCGGTAATAATGTATATTTGGAAATACCCCGCATAAGACTTGCACTTTCAGGAAAATTCAAGAAAATTAACTAGTCAAAAAAATTGCCCCATCTGACCACTAAGAAAACGCCTTTGGTCCATTAAATGGTACATAGCTCAGGGTATTGGAACATGAAAGATGTGCCACTAGTTACTAATAAAAGACCATAAGTAGTGTCACCATAAGGTCAATAATAAAAAACAATAACTTTTATTTTCAATAAAAATTGGCATTGAACTTCAAAAACTGAATCAGCAATTTCATCATATGTAAAGACCTATTATTTGCAGATTGTTTAGAAACAAAGTAATATCTAGTAGTATCTTCTAGATAGTTGATTAATGAATTACTTAGGAGTAGGTATTAATGGATGCGGGCAGCGCAAAACCGGTCATAGTTGAAATCCTTGGGGGAGGCCTATGTTCAGCAGTGGACGTCCTTCGGCTGATATGATGATGATGAGGTTAGTAATACCATAGAGTATAGATACATTATACATAAGTAAAACGTCTTTAATAGTTCCCTTTTATATCGATAGATGGCGCTGTAAATAGAAATTAGTTCCTTTTTTGTATAGAATGTGTTCGAGTATGGAAGACAACTTCAGTTTGTAAATTTAAGTTTGTCTCAATCCGATTGTTGTACTTGTTAATGTTTGTACAGTTTTGTACTCAAAGATGTCTTGGCACGGAACCCTGAGAGCGCGAGTCCGACTCGCACTTGGCAGGTTTTTTCATAGCTGACCATTAAGGTGGTTCGATGAAGCTCCTCAATGCTCATTTCTCGCTAGATGGCGCTTGCTCCACAAATTTTTAGTTTTAATTTTTTTTGAAGTCGCGGTTCCACATTTTTACCATAAAATACGTTTAGCGCACTCTTTACATAAATATTGAACTGTCGAAAAACACATTGTACAATAAATTGCATTGTAGTATCCAAAAATCTCAAATAAGTGTTCCTTCACGCAGTTTTGAACTCTACACTCACACATCCATAACGAATATAAAGTTCCTACTGATGCATAATTTCGGCCTACATCTTATGTACATGCGTGAGTAACAGGTAGAGGTCTATGAAGTCAAACTCCAATTACAGCCTACTAATATCCGTTGCCGACTCGTAGTCACACCAGATTATCACACCAGTATGACAAACAGGAATTTTTTTTCTCGTTTGTCACACTACTTATTTCTCCACACCATTTATTGCATTTATTTCCTAACTAGTGCTGTCCCAGTTATACTCGATGCCGACACCGTTAATTAAAAAACCTTCAGATTAGGTTTTAGCTTTATTTTTAACGCACAGTTTCGAGGAAATGTCCCAATGATATTGTAGTTTTAACTGGCAGGAAATAACAAAATTATCTTTATCAGTTTGGTCGACCCTTCTTTTATTTTTAATATCAATTTCCTTTTGATTTAATAATACTGATAATAATTTTAGTATGGTTACGTAGTTTTTATTTATCTTTTTATTTAATTGGGAGTGCCAACTTTCACAAACGTTATTGATTCTGTGCCTTTGGCCAACTATATTCCAGTCGGCGATATTTTGTTCATCATTATTTTTGGTTTCAAATAAAAGTTTTAATCACGTGAATCATTTGAATGTACAAAACGCGGATTGCACGCCGCGAACTCGCTGCACATCCACGGCGTTTCGCCGCTAGCTCGCAATGTTCGCCAAGCAAACATTGCGAGCTCGCTGCGCATTCACCTCGCTTTCCACTCGCTCGCAACTCGCTAGTGTGATATGGCCCTTAAAAAGTGACAGCGATAGCATCCTTATACGGATGTTTGTTACTCTTTCACGCAAAAACAGAAAGATTATTCACTGGAATAGCACATATACGTAGGTACATAAGTAGGTAGGTATATACTTACGTTTATTGTCACCGAACCTGAGCACTTTATACTGTTACGACAAAACCATATTTTAGATAAATTTTTATAAATTTTGTTTATAGTATTGGTGTTGCTTAAATAACAACACTTGTCCACGTTTTCTATTAATGATATTAAAATCCATATCACAAAGTGAATGTGAAACCAATACACAAATAGCAAAATCGTTGATGTGAAAATATGGTGCAAATTATTTCGATTGACATTTGTCTGTCATTACCATTATCTCAAGCATTGCTTTCCAAACGGCCAGTATTAGTTATGGTTGCATTATGATAATATGAATCACTGGACATCCACAGCTGAACATAGGCCATAGACTTTTTATTAATTTATTAAGTAGGTACTGCCGTAGAAGGAAAGGAGAATAGCAATAGAAATGTCATTAACGCTTTAACGTATCGCACATGAAATAGCGATATTTTTCCTAGGCACGCATGTAAAGCATTAGTATTGCTGTTAAATATCGGATTTCTCTATCACTCGTTAGAAAAGACAATAAGCCACCTCGTCCTCACAATTCGGTGCTTTTCTATTGCTATTCTTTGTACGAGGTATGTACTGCACTAGCAACTATGGTAAACATGGTGTGGTAAAATAAGTAGTGTGACAAACGAGAAAAAAAAATCCTGTTTGTCATACTGGTGTGATAATCTGGTGTGACTACGAGTCGGCAACGCTAATATCCTACTAATATTATAAATCGGAAAGTTTGTATGTATGGATGCTTGTTGCTATTTCATGCTTCAACCACTGGGTGGATCGGGATGAAACTTGGCACGCATATAGGTTAGGTCCTGGAATAGGACATAGGCTACTTTTTAGCCCGGGAAAACGTCTTATTTTCACGGGAAAATCGAAATCAACGCGGGCATAGCCGCGGGCGGACGGCTAGTATTATATAATGTTACATATTATCCTTCATCATCATCATATCAGCCGAAAATCGTCCTCTGCTGGACAAAGGCCTCCCCCAAGGATTTCCACGACGACCGGTCCTGCGCAGCCCGCATCCATCGGCTTCCCGCGATCTTCAAGATTCAAGGTATTTATTCAAAATAGGTGCAAATTACACTCTTTCTGATAGTCATAGAATAATAATAACATAATTTCATTTGTGAAAAATCAAGAAATAAATAATCATTAGTTAATGTCAAAATTCAATCCTTGAAATAAACTAGATTGTAATTAGAACATGAAAACAATATGACACGAAAAGTTATACATAAAAATCATTGAATGTCATTGGTACCTTTGTCAAGAGTAGGCCAGTTCACACGGACAGCACCCGGTCAAGAGTATAACGCGAGCGTCAGCCATCGCTCCCATCAACCATGTGAGGGAAAGGAACGACCCGGCTCCTCTTCACCAGGTCGTCGGTCTACCGCGTGGGAGTCCTGCCTACGCTACGTTTTCCGGTGCGCGGTCGCCACTCGAGAACTTTACTGCCCCAACGGCCATCAGTTCTACGAGCTATGTGCCCTGCCCACTGCCAGGTCAGTTTAGCTATGTCAGTTATTTTGGTTCTCCTGCGGATCTCATCGTTTCTGATTCGATCACGCAGAGAAACTCCGAGTATAGCACCCTCCATTGCCCTTTGGATGACCTTGAGCCTTCTTATGAGGCCCATAGTAAGCGACCATGTCTCAGTTCCGTAAGTCATCACTTGCAACAAACACTAGTTAAAGACCTTAGTCTTGAGACACTACGGTATTTGGGACGTGAAGATATTGCGAAGCTTATCCTTACTAATATTATAAATGTGAAAATGTGTTTTATTTTATTTGTTTGTTACCTTTTTACGCTTCAACACCTCAACCAACCTTGACGAAATTTAGCACGGAGGTAGCCTGTGTCACGGGAAAGGACATAGGCTACTTTTTATTCCGTGATAATTGAAAACGCTAAACACGTTAAAAAACCGACTTCCATCGGAACAACTTAGTACATTTTTGCATTATTATTTTTGGTTTTTGTTAATTTTCTAAAAAAGTACTACACCAATTTTGATAAAACTTAAATGGGACCACACGGGAAGCACTAGCTTTCTAATAAAAAAGGAATTATAAAAATCGGTTCACCCAGCCCAAAGCATAACTAATTAGTAATCTGTGCCCAAAGTTATGAGGTAACAAACATAAAAAAAATACAGACGAATTGAGAACCTCCTCCTTTTTGGAAGTCGCTTGAAAATAACATAGTCGGATGCAGTTCCTGAGAAAACTTAAAGAAGCCTTTTTTTGGTTGGTCTTTTTAACATCGCAATGGAGCAACGGTTTGTTGTGATTTTTTGCTCAGAGATGGTTGACGGGGTGGGAAATGACAAAAACTAATAATTAGCATAGCCTGAGACAGTTCCCGAAGGATCTAGGGAAAATTCATTTCCAGGCTCGCGCACGTCGTCTGCGTAGCGACGGAGCAAGGGATTGACATGTTTTTTGGATAGTAATAGTTGAGGGGGTGGGACTGCTCTTCGGAACAACCAGATATAGTTCCCGACCGCTCTCCCTCAAAGACAGTCATAAAAGATATCCACGCGAGCGAAGCCGCAGGCAAAAGCTAGTATATTATAAGTTGTTCCACTTCAAAATGTTATTTGCTAAAGAAGTTCTGATATAGAAACTCTTTGGTTATTTATTTAAATTCACGATTGATAAGCCCTTGGCATCATCTCATATCATGGTTATTTATTGCTTCAATATGAATGAGTAGGTAGCTCTTTACGTTATGAGATAACAAGACCGGTACGGTGGTTGGCGCGTACGCTGATATAGTAAACAACAAACTAATACCTATAATAGAAATTTTAAATAACAAGTAGTCCAGCTAAATTAATCATTAGGTCGTAATATCAGACAATGCAAAAGGTAGTAAGTACCATTGAATTACTACTACTATAGTACCTATTACTTACCTTGTAAAGTATAAGCCGGTGAACTTGTCAGATAATAATGAACACGTCCGTCGTTCACCGTACACTATGGCAACTGAGCGAGGAGGGAGGGCTGAGAGGCAAAGAATACTTAATTAAGTACTTGCCTATGTACTACTTACTATGGCCACAGTATTACGATATGGCTTACAGTAGCGCAACGCCTTTGATGTCGCACGATGCCGCCACGGCGTAGGTACTAGCAGTACTAGCCTGTAGCCCGAGTCGTAGTAACTAATTAGTAATCTGTGCCCGAGTTTGCCAGGCTGTACCCCGCCGCCTGCTGCCCCGCAAGAACCCTTCCGTTGCTCTGCGTAAACACATTCATTGCACTACTGTAAGCCGCTATATTGTAATACTGTGCTATGGCTGAGGTGGTGAGGAGGAGGGACAGGACGGACCTTGGCCTTGGATCGGAACTAAATTCGACAAACGGACGGACTACCGGGGCAAAGTGTACAGGTGTAAAATAATTGATGTAGGACCCGTTAACTAAGGCTTCTACTCATCATACTGAACAACTTTCCCCAAGGAACATATTATAGTCAATTTTCGAAAAAAAATTTGGACCCTCCGTACTAAAATGCACAAAATTGGTCGATCAGCTGATCGATTTGTATGAAGATAAATTTTTTTTTTGAGTTTTCAGCAAAGTCGTAGAACAAAAGTTGTTCAGTATGATGAGTAGAAGCCCCAGTTAACGGGACCTACACTAATTTTGTTACACTCTGTATATTGTATATTAGTACACCGGACGCCAAAATACTTGTAACCAAAAATTAGGACCAACTGCGAGTTCGAATCGCGCATTGAAGGAGGGTTCCGTACAGTAGTACAATATTTATGTATTTATCAAAACAAAAGCCATCAACGAGAGCGACAGCAAAATGTTTTTTTTTTTATTTAGTTATATCCTTACTTGACTCACACTTGGACGGTTTTTTATTATTTCTTGTTCTACTTTTAGGTTTGCTATAATCGCACTAAGTTTGATTATTGTGTGTTTTTTACCATTTTAAGAATTTAAAAAAAAACTTTAAAAACACGCTTATCATATTTTTTTTCCTTTCTTTATTTATACAAATATTCTGTAATAATTTCAATCGGCTACGGTTAAAAAGATGCAGCCCTTTTAAAGGTTGGATGGACAGACGGACAGCGTTTGCTTCCGTAAGTTACCTACTCTTTGGGTACACAATTTATTTTGATGTGGTTTTTTACAGGTTAAGTATAACTTTTTTTTTATTCACAATTGGTAAGCCAAATGGTGAGTGACGATGATGCCGAAGATGGAAGCGGGCTTACCAAGATTTTCCAACGCAATGGGGGTCTGGCTATCTTATCTTCAAGCCGGAACAAATCAATGCTGTTAACACTGATGCTTGGCGGCAAGACTTAGATAAGATGGTGGTAGCTAGGAATGAAGGGCTATGAAAATGCCCTACCACCAACCAAACCGAGTCTTAAAAAGTTGACCCTGCCGAGAATCGAACCCGCGACCTCCTAGTGTGACGCAAATGGACTAACCATTACGCCACGCCCCCTTAATGTTAAAAAGTACGTATACAGATTCCATAGAACTCTAATAATTACCTATCACCACCACTGTTTAAAAAACTAGTGGAATACAATTTTTATTGTTTACACACTCGCGAGCGTTAAAACACGAAAGTGTAGTTTGAAAGGCCTAATTTATTAATTTTATCAATATTCACAATAATAACAATAATCATCATATTAGTCCACTGCTGTACGCTAATTCAACATTTATTAAATAATAGTTATTTATGATACAAGGGTGGTAAATAGAAAAATAAAAAACGAGTGATATTTGTAAGCCCGAGCCGCAGGCAAGTCTTTAACATCGTCGCGAGTTTGCCATTTCCTTTTACACCCACGTATCATACGAAATTTTTCAATACAGTTGTGAGAAAACAGGTAAAATTAAAATCGACCGTGACAGAAAAACAAAATACATGGGTACATACTAGGGATGCATCGATAAGCCTTTTTGCCGATACGATACCGATACTTATACTCTTATAAAAATATCGGCGATACCGATACCGATACCGATACGCTTATTGAATTCAAAAAGGAAGGTAGAATAAATAAAACACAATTAATTAATAGTTTTAGTAATCAAAATTAACATTTATAAGATTTTTATTTAAAAAACAAAGCATTTTGAAGTTTTGCGGGCAAATGCGATTTCGCAAGTCTGTTTGAATAAGACCTGCGGTGGAAAATAGTCTCTCAGATGCGACAGGTGCCTCGTTTGCAACGAAATAGATGGGACAACACGCGCGTTTACATTACATTTTTAAAGCGCGAAATTTGAAAAGTATCGTTGAATCTGCCATAAAAATATCGCCGATACCGATATATCGGCAAACCCGAAGTATCGCCGATATATCGGTATCGGTATCGGATGCATCCCTAGTACATACCTATCAACGTTTTGGCAACCGAAGTTAATTTTACACGACTTGTGGCTCTTTAAAAATGTCCGGGGAGTATCTTACTTTGTTTTTAAGCTATTGCATAGCTTTTATCGCGGGCTTTTAACGCGGCGACCGAATCAAGAAATTCCGTAACGAAAATAAAACCTAACACTCCCCACTCCGCCTACCATGTGCGTAACGTAACGTTACCGCGTTCTAAAAACTTACAGTGCCAACTCTTAGCGATTTGCGTTACTAAAAGGACTTAGTCAATTTTACAGGTGTAACTTTCTTAGTGTTAATTTATACTATAAAGTAGTCTATAATATATAATATACTAATACTATAAAGAGGTAAAGTTTGAAACTTTGTATATAGGAGGTAATCTTCGAAACTACTTATCCGATTAAACAATTCTTTCACACTGGTGAAGTGAAATTTCAGGATGGACTTAGGCTAAAAAACCCCGCTCACTCTTGATATCCACGGGGACGATACCACAGGCAACAGCTAGTAACAAATAAGAGGTTTGAAGTTATTTAAATAACAGATTTTATTAACTCACTAAAAACTTAATCATGACTAAACAAACTTGGTACACATGTCTAAAACTATATAAAACATTTTTATAGTATAAGAAATAAATTACTTTATCAACTTATTCGCTAAAAGTTGTAGCAAACATATTTGTATTTATCACAATTCCGCATACACGTACAACGAAGCGTGTTCAAAAGGCATAAATAGAAAATACCTGTATTAGATTAAAGATTGCAACCATACTGACAATTAATAAAACATTTTACTCAGGCTACGAACTTGAGTACACTGGTACAGTATTAAGAGGTGAAAACGGATTTGAAAGTTTTCGTCAAAGTAAACTCAAAAACATTTATTTATAAAATGTTTAGAATCTTTGATAAGTAAGTAGTGTAGTGTAGTATTTAATTAATGGGAAGCAGCACGGTAGCAGTAGCGAGTGTAGAGTTTAATTCTTATTACTGAGACTAGGTCGTAGCCAGGATTTTTTTGGAGGGGGCGGTGGGGTTCAACACTGGAACAACGAGCGAAGCGAACATTTTAATGTTAGTTGACGATAACATGACCTGATTAAAGATAAATGTTAATGTGTTTCCAGTAAATTTTGCGCCCCTATGGATATGTTCCATCTTCCACTCATCACATCATAAGTCCCCACCGCGGGACTCGAGCCTACCCGGAACGTTCACATCTTCCATTAAACACTCTTTATGCCACACTGTAGGGGTACCCCTTGCACAAGAAATGGGCGAGCGCATCAAGCGTTATTGAATACTTCATTGGGTCAATCAAAAGCTGTGTTGGTATAATTACACTGCTGCTCACATCAAGCGTTATTGAATACTTCATGGGGTCAATCAAAAGCTGTGTTGGTATAATTACACTGCTGCTCACGAAATTGATCTTCGGTCTTATTGCTTGACGTGTCAAATTGTCATGATGCAAATAAGTAGACAGCGGCGTTCTATGTTTACGTCTACGTTTATTTGTCTCCGTAAAGTGAGACCTCCAGGGCGAGAAAAAGTCCTTAAATTTTTGTTTGTTTCTGGTCTAAAAGACTTCTTATATGAGTAAACGATAGGTTTTATGTTAAACATAAATATTACAATAGTGCGTCATGGTTAGCGTCGGATTGTGGTCGAGATTTCGGGGAGGAGGGGGTTTGAACCCTGGTGACCGCCCCAGGTTACGGCCTTGTACTGAGGCAAGCTGAACTGCTTGCTTGTGACTGTATTAAACATCTTACAACTAGTCTACTGTCACCAAACCGAGCACTTATGCGTAGGATTCATGGGCGAGCCAGGCGGGCACTGGAACTCGCGTGCAAAGTCGTGTGAGTTGGACAGGGTGCCGATGACACGGAACCTTCCGGGGGAGTGGACTGCTGTCTTCAGCTTGTTGCGCATTGCTTCTGGTCGCATGGCTCCACACCATACCTGAGGAAATATGTAGTCTTCACAAGGTTTCTATTTAAACAATTTTTATGATTATACATCAGTGTCATGTTTATTATCACCCCTGGTCGGGCGTTGTTGACTAAAACCATACCTTGTATATTTGCTGTGATTTTCTGCCGATGCTTACGAATAATGCTGCACGTTCTTTGAAAAAGAGTCCAAGAGCGTGTTGGACCACGCGCAATTTAGGGTTCTGTAGTCTTTCAAGAAATAAATGTAAACAAAGTTTTTTTGCAGTTGGTACAGAACATTTTGTGTGGAAAATCAATGAAGTTTTTACAACCAGTTGGGTTTAAATCAAACCCTAGTTTATCGTATATCGTACCTTATATTACTCCTAAACTAAGAAAGCCTACTTGGCCGTGAAACTTTTACTTATCATATGCCGTAATATTTTCAATACGTTTCAGATTTGACAACGGTTTCGTGACCTCAGATTCTGGAAGCAATCGGTTCAGTAACTAAAAAGTTCAAAATAGGGGCCATTTTCAACCGACTTCAGAAAGGAGGAGGTTCTCAATTCGACTGTATGTTTTTTTTTGTATTATTATTTATATATTATTTTCAAAATTCTTTTTTTATTCGAAAGAGTATACTCCAGAGGGGGTCCCATTGTCACCAAGTCAGGATCTGATGATGGGATCCCAGGGAAATCGAGGGTAACCCTCAAATTTTATAGGCATGTTTTACGTGATTCATGTATTTTCTAAAATTATTAAATTGTTTGCGTCTGGTAGTCATCATATGTTGATTAGCTGATGAAGGAAAGTACAACTCCTTAACGGTTAGGAGTTGGAGGATAATTCTTCAAAAATTTTACGTAGATACCTAGGTACGTTTAAACCGATAGTTGTATACTTTAAGGTTATTTATATGAGCTGATGATGCAAGATTCATGCTGTTGAGATGTTGATGGAAACCACAGCAATCTTTATCTGTTCATGAAACACATGTTTTATGATTTGATGGTTCCGACCTTAAAAAATAAATTTAGGCCCCTAATTTTGTTCGTACCCACCTTTGATTGAGTTATTGTGGATCTAAGTATAATAATATTATTTCATACTTTTGAGTGAATTTCATTTTGAAGTTGGTTTTTAGGTTTTTAAACTTTTATATTTTTCAATCCTGACAACAAATTCGTGATTAGTGACCTCAGGGGACTTCAGATATCGATTTTTAGATCAGAGACCTCAGGGGACTCCAGATATTGATTATGGAGGCAATAATTTTTTGCAATTCTGACAATGGTTTAGTGATTAGTGACCTCCGGGACCCTCAGATATCGATTTTAGAAGCAATAGGTCCAGTAACTAAAACGTTCAAAATGGCGGCCACTTTTTTAAATTCTGACAACGGATTCGTGATAAGGGACCTCAGGGGACTTCAAATATCGCTTTATCACCATTGAAGTCAATTTTCTACATGATGGTATTTTCTTTCATTTTATTGTAAGTATTGTGACAACCCTGTTTTTGTGATCACTGATCAGAGAAACTTTTTAAATATTTTTATGGCTTTTGCTTCAGAAATAAAAAGTATTCATTCCTTTAAGTCGTTTTACAATGATCATTTCAAAACAAGACTGTACTACCTAGAATGAAATTTTTAAATATTTTTATGGCTTTGGCTTCAAAAATTAAATATTATGATTGACAAAATTTCAATGTATGTATTTTTGTTTTATTATTAATTCATAATTGGTAAGCCCTTGGCATCATCTCACCTGATGGTAAGTGACGATGATGCCGAAGATGGAAGCGGGCTTACCAGGATTCCCCAACGCAATGGAGAACTGGCTATCTTATCTTCAAGCCGGACCACATCAATCACATTTATTTCATGGTCGTACAAAAAGTATTGTAAGCCATTGTAACACTCGTAGTGTCTATTGTGGCACAAACTAGCACTCATGTTACAATGGCTCTCATTTTACTTGGCAGTGGCATAAACAATTATTTCCGATAAATGATTCGCTTACTAAGTATAAAGTTTTTGAGTGGTGATTTTTGTAAGAGTTGCATGGTGGTAGGTGGGCTTAGAAAATGCCCTTCCACTAACAAAACCAAGTCACAAAGTTTGACGTCCCTTCCATTATAGTTGTTTCAAAAAAATCTTTCTCATTTTGTTTTGCACTGCGTCTTTAATTTTAATCAAAATAAATCACAAAATTAGTAAGTAAATCAATGACGCTGAAAAGCTATGACGTCACGCGTTCCCATTTCACACATCTTAAGACCAAAAGTTTTTTTTCGACAGATGTTAAAAACTATGACGTCACGCGTTCCTATTTCACACATCTTAAAGCCAAAAGTTTGTTTTCGACAGATGATTAAAACTATGACGTAATGCGATCCTATTTCACACATCTTAAGACCAAAAGTTTGTATTCGACAGATGATAAAAACTATGACGTCACACGTTCTTATTTCACACATCTTAAGAACAAAAGTTTGTTTTCGACAGATGATAAAAAGTAACTCTACTGGCAGTCAACAAAAGTTGGTAACTAATAACGCTCATAGTGTTACAGATATTATCGAGCGTTATCGTCAGTGATAGGATAACTGTCACCAATTGTAAAAAAAAAAAAAAAAAAAAAAAAAAAAAACTGAGTGTTAAAAGATAGAGATTTCAATGTGCTTCGCTATTAGATTAGATTATTCCATATCTTGTGGGTTTTTTGGTAGAAAATTGCTTAGAAAATGTCTGACGTGACTCGACATCGTTGTATCCTTACTAACATTATAAATGTGAAAATGTGTTTGTTTGTTTGTTACCTTTACTCGCTTGAACACCTCTACCAATCTTGAAGAAATTTGGCATGCAGGTAGCCTGTGTCACTGGAAAGGACATAAGCAACTTTTTATCCCGTGATATTTGGCATAATCCGATGCAGTTCCTGAAGTTACAATGGATTGTTGTGATTTTTTGCACAGAGATGGTTGAGGATGTGAGACTTGACTTAATTTACTGAACTCATTTCCACGCTTGCGCACGTCTCAGCGTCGTCCCAACGTAGCAACGGATTGAAGTGTTTTTTTGTATAGAAATGGTTGAGGGGGTGGAAAGTGAAATAGACTGCTAATCAAAATAGCCGGATATCGTTCCTGAGAGATCTGGAGAAAATTCATGTATACGCTCGCCAGGCTTTTGCGGCCCGCGCACCACTTACCCTTAAAGACAGTCATAAAAACGATGTCCACGCGAGCAAAACCTCGGCCAAAAGCTAGTGAATAATCTACCTGAGCGAAGTTGAGGAAGAAAAGCTGTGTGTGCGTGTGGTTCAGTCCTGGAAGCGTCTCGCCTGCAGCTCCATGCTTCTGTAGCCAGTGCATGTAGGCGCGAAAGGCCTGCTTCACGCCTCCGTTATCTGCTATGTTCTCTCCCTGAAACATTATGTTGTATGTAATCAGATTTTAATTCAGATAAAATAATAATCAGATAAAAGCGTCGGTGGCTCAACCGGTAACGACTCGGTCCATCTAACCAGAGGTAGCGGGTTCAAATCTGGACGGCCAATGTACCAAAGAGTTTTTCAAAAACTTACGTACATACTTACCGATTGCTTTAACGGTGAAGGAAAACATCGTGAGGAAACCTGCACACGCCTGCGAAGAAACTCGAAGGTTGTGTGTGAAGTCGACCAACCCGCACTGGGCCCGCGTGGTCGACTAAGGCCTAATCGCCCTGATTCAGGGTAGGCTCGAGCCCCTCGGTGGAGACGTATATGAGCTGTTATAATAATATAATAATCAGATTTTATGAACATAGAGCAAAAGCTGTGTGGATTGGACGGTCAATGTTATTATGGGTCAGATTCTGCTTTCGTTATAAACTCGAGGCCTTATCGCTAAGGATAAATAGTACAGACATCGCTGTTAAAAATATCAATCAATCACATCATATCATAATTTTAAGTAGGTAGGTCCACCAAAAAAAGATATGGTAAATCTGGCAAGGAAATTTTATCCTTACGATTTAAGCTTTCTAACATTAGCCGGGCCGAAGATGATGGTTTGAAAATACGACGAATCATATTTCATTATGCATACATAATATGCACCCCCTATACGAGGGGTTGGAGGGTGAAAGTTTTAGATTTATTAATTTTTCCGAGATTAATATACAATTCCTAGCCTACATACCAAATTTCAGTCTTCTAGGACTATAGGAAGTACCCTAGAGTTTTGATAATTAAGAGTGAGTGAGTCACAAAATCGACGTATTTCAGATTTCAATAAATCTGAAGACATAAAAGCTAGATAATTAATACTTGCTAAGGAAATCTTATCCTGAAAATTTCAGCTTCCTAGCATCATCCAGATCAAAGTTGTGATGGTTCGAAAATATGACGAAACGCTTCCAGAAAAGGTAGTTTCAATAAATCGGAAGCCATAAAAGCTAGATAATTGAAACTTGGTATGTTTAAAAGCTATGTTAAGGAAATCTTATCCTGAAAATTTAAGCTTTCTAGCATCATTCAGATCAAAGCTGTGATGGTTCGAAAATATGACGAAACGCTTCCAGAAAAGGTTGAAAGTAGTGTCGGTGCGGTGTACCTAGCACGTTTTTAACTATTTGACAGGATAAAAATAAATTTAAGCATACTGTCCTTGTCTTTTTTCTTTAATTTTATTACTGTCGAATAAGTTAAATCGTGTTACACCGAATCGACACCTTTGCCTCGTTCTTTTGGCTCTTCTTGGCGAGGACATTTTTTTATCCACAACTGATAAGCCCTTGGCATCATCTCACCTGATGGTAAGTGAAGATGGGAGCGGGCTTACCAAGATTCCCCAACGCAATGGGGATCTGGCTATCTTATCTTAAAACCGGAAACATCAATGCTGTTAAGATTGATGCTTGGCGGCATGATTTAGATAAGATGGTGGTAGCTAGCCAGGCAAGCTTTGAAAATGCCCTTCAACCAACCAAACCAAGTCCTACAAAGTTAGGCTCCGCCGGAAATCAGTAAGACATCTTGTAAGATCCTGGAAGCCTAGTGATTTCAATCCCTTGACACACACATATACACAGACTTATATTTAAGTCTGTGCACAGATACGTGTTTTCCTCACAGAGTATCGATCGCATTGGAACACCTCTTATAAGATCCTGGAAGTCTAGTACTTTTAATCTATTGACACACACAGATACGTTTTTTCCTTACAGAGAGTCGACCACATTGGAACCCCTCTTGTAAGATCCTGGAAGCCTAGTACTGTTAATCATTTTAACTTGTTAAAACTTTACTTAACTTAACTGACCTTGACCTTGACTTGACCTTGATCTTGACCTTTAACTTAACAGGCGCCAAGCCCCAGGCCCCAAGTTAACTGACCTTGACGTTGACCTTGAACTTAACAATAATTGGGGCTTGGCAATTACAAGGCTCCAGACCCCAGGCTCAATGTCCCAGGCCCCAGACCCCTAGCCCCAAGCAAGTAGTACAAGTACAACTCTTGCTTGAACATTTGGCACAGGTGTAACGTGACAATGACGTCACACTAGCGCAACGGGACAATGACGTGTGTAACGGTATAATGACGTCACACTTTTTCGTGATGGAGCCCGTGTGAACAATTTATAAAACGTTATCACGTCAAAACATGACCATGCCTCCAGATTGAAAATTGATAAAAAATATTAAATGAATAATTTTTTATGCTTTTTTGGGAGAAATGCTATTAAGAGAATAGCATTTTGAATTTATTTCTGACACCTACTATCAAATACCATATTAGCTGAAAAACATTACCTTGTTATTATTAATTATATATAACTTTCTTCAGTACCTATGTTAGCTTCAATTTAGAGTGCTTTAGACGATGCGATGTCAACAGAATCCTAATAAAAGTAGACAAAAATCACAAAATACGTCTCACTTGAGTGTTAATCCCGTCAAGTTTCATGTTAACCTCTGGCACAACGTATCGTCCGTACTGGTCAATGAGGCACTGAGCGCGACGGTGGAAGGCCTCTATGGCAGAGTCGGACCACCAGCGATGCAAGTTGCCATCGCAGTCGAAAAGGCGACCTTTGTCGTCGAAGCCATGGGTGATTTCATGTCCTGGAGGATTAGAGATATCTTTGTTTACCTAGATTCCCCAACTGCTGTCCTATCTTCATGCCGAAACACATCAATGCAGTTAGCATTGATCCTTGACGGTAATACTTAGATAAAATAATAGCTACTAGCCAGGCGGGCTTAGAAAATGCCAAGTAAACAGAGTCGAACCCGCGACCTCCTGTTGTGAAGCGAGTGGACTAACAACTACGCTACGGTAGCGGCTTAAAGATTTAGCAAGAGTTGTTCAACCAATGTATTAATTCTCCTTATGGGGTGGGGGGACTACCTATAATGATTAAGAATTATTTTGTGGATTCTTTTGATTCAATAGGTAGATAGATACTCGTACTGTGCCTATCTAATCCTTATCTATTTTTATCAAACTAGAATGAAAGTATACTTGTATGTACTAAAAACTACGTGAACTGTTTACGTATTTGATGTTCCGTTAAATATAGGTGTATTCTATTCTATTCTATTCTACGTATAAAAAAAAACCTATTTTTATCAAACTGTTAAAAAAATATCGTCATTTGTTTGTGTATCCCAACAATTATGGTCAGTATTTAATTTACAGTTTAGAACCTGTCTTTTAACATCATATATTAAAGCTATCATCACGTACTCATCAATTACACCTAAACGATAGATAACCCAAGGGTCAAAAAAATAACCATATTGTTGATGATGTTACTTAAAGTCAAAAGCTATTAGAAACACGATTGAGCAGATTTGGCTCGATAGAAAAAAAAATCCCAAAGCTAGGTCTACACCGTTACTTTCAACACTAGTTATGAGTTTATAACTAATATTTTGAAGTATAAATAAATAAATATTCTGGGACAAATCACACATGGTCATCTGGCCCCAAAGTAGGATTCCCTGTGTTATGGGTTACCAGAGACTGATATACATACTTATATACGTTTTAAATACATACATATATAGATATATATTTTACACCCAGAAACAGAGCAAACAAATCTGCTCATCACACAAATGCTTGCCCTGGGTGGGGATCGAACCCACAACCCTCGGATCAGTAGTCAAGGGCACTAACCACTGGGCCACCGAGTCAGTCAAATTGGTTAGTGTGGTTATTTTCTTTACTCTTTACACGTAAAGAAAAAGACGGAGACAACTGTTCCAATCAATACCTCGCCTTAATAGTTACCGATAACCACACCGATGCCCCCATAGTTAAGGGACCTTGGAAAATGGCGATGGTAGAAAGGCGGCTGCAAGATTCCGGCTGGGAACATTATCTGGTTTTTGTTTCGACTATAATACGCGTTCACGACTGCTGGTGCTGTGTTCCACAAAGTTTTGTTGACTGGCTGTCCCAACCTGAAATATTTGTTAACTCTATAGCTGTTGTCTTGTTAAAGTTTGGTAAATACTATTAACTTAATGTCTAAAATGTGTGTATAGCCACGAATCGTAATTTATATCGTAGGTTCATTCATACTTACCTTGATTGCTCCATCTTTGTCAAATGATGTAGAATGTTCAATATGTTCTCGAAATATTTATCCGGATGTATCTTCACTTCTTTATACCTTTCGTCCAACTCTTTCTTGCTGAGTATGAAGTCAGGGTAGCCAATTCTCAGCATCATTGCATCCACTTTGTGTGCTGCTAGCTTCTTTGTCTTATCGTCAATCCAATCTGTTATACGAAGAAGTTCTCTGAACGACTGCTGTATTTCCCTCGTCATGGTGAGAGTGTCGTTTTTGCTGGTCTCATCGAAGTATTTCTTCACGAACATCGAGCCTAAAGCCATGCCCATATTTGAGTTTACTTGCGATATGCAGTTCTTCCATCTTGGAGGTGCTTGTTCGCGTCCAAAAAGTGTGAAGTAAAATCTGTGAAAGATGTTTGAACAATTTTGTATACCGTTTAATTTTTAAAATTTTCATTATATGTAGGATACTTACTGTTGTTTAGCGGATTGGAAACGATCATCGAGGTTATTAACTCTATGTCTCACAAAACGCCATAGCAGGTAGTTTGACAGTACGCTGGGTTCTGTATTCTCTATTAGAGTCACTAAATGCTGGAAAAATGATTTTTTAAATCATGAATATGTCAAAGAAAAATTGTGAATATAAATAAAAATTGCCCTATCTACCTTATTTTTTTACCTTAACATAGCTAAAGGCGAAGAGAACAACGGTCTCGTCATCTTGCACAGTTCTGTTCATAACAATTGAAAGATATTTCCTCCATTTGACCTCAGGAATTAGGGATTCCAGTTTCCGAAGAGGCATGCGCTGATACAACTCCGAGACGTTTCGCCTATCTTCTGGGGCTGAAGTAATTTTCGCTAGTCTGAAAGAGTGACAATGTCAATTACTTTTTAATTCATCACGTATTGATAGCTGTGTTACTGATAGAATCATCTTACTTAGTCTCAAAATTGACGAGTTTTTCAGCACTCTCTTTCACATAATTTTGCTCGCCACCGAGCAGCATTGCAATTTTCACTAGGTAGTTCTTGTACGCATCCAAGTATACCTTATTGACTTCTTGTAAGAAGTAGTCTCTTGTGGGTAAACCTAACAGAAGAAAAAACAGGTACTTTTTTAATTTAAAGTTATGGCAAAAAAAGCAGTCATCCTTACTAATATTATAAATATGGAAATATGTTTGTTTGTTTGTTACCTTTTCACGCTTCAACACCTCGACCAATCTTGATGAAATTTGGCATGCACGCAGCCTATGTCCCTTGGAAGGACAAAGGCTACTTTTTGTCCCGCGAAATGACATAGACCGTTTTTTAAACGATATTCATGCGAGTGAAACCACGGGAAATAGCTAGTCCTTAATAATTTGATTATTACCTAAACTAGTTTGATCAAATTGAATGACAAACTCATCAGAGTTTTTGATGTCAGGACCAACCCACTCCGATATAAGAATATCGTTGTTGTACAGCCTAAGTTTTGCCATTACATCGAGCCAATCGAAGTTTTGTGATGTCCATCTAGTGTCCAAAATAGGCCAACCACCAAGAAGGTTCAGTAGATCTAGAAGAGGTCGGTGACTACGTTTTTGCAAAATATCGTAATTCATGCAAGATTTGAACAGAAATCTAGCTTTCATCGCCGCATCACCGCTTGCAGGGTCACCCTTGCTTAAATGTTTAAGTTCACTGTCTACTTCATCAAATATTTCTTTTACTAGTACATCGTCTTGGTTCTTGGCATTTCTGTATTGCATTAACTTTCTACCAACTCTTACAGGTTTGCTTTTGAATACATACTTTCTCTTTACCATTTTTTCATGGGTATTAATAGTAGAAACTTCAGGTGTTCTTTTTTTTCTTGATTTTGTACTTTGTTTATTATTATTGGTGTACCAATAATTATTAACTTTATATTTCATGCGCGAAACACTTTGAATTTTTTTATTTAAATATCTTCGAATTCGATTTATTAAATTAGTATTGCTAAGATTTCTAACATGGATTCCAGTATAATATATTTCTGAGGATGTGTCATTAAAAACTGGGTTGGCAGTAAGAACAGGATTCAATATAAAATCCAATTGATCTACATGTCTTTCGGTATAAGATATTTCTTTCAAGAAGTTATCTTCAAGATCTAGTTTTGATCCTGGATAAAAGCTTGCAATATCTTCATGTGGTTTGAATTCAAGTAAATCCTTTAGGACCGTGTCTAAATTTTCTCTTAGCATTTCAAAAGTGTCGTAGCTGGAAAAGTAAAAACGGATTAAATCGAAATTAAAAAATAATGAAAATTGAAAATAATTAATTATAAATTTCAGCAATTATGCTAGTTCTGGAATTTCTACAAATACTCAAGTATTAAGCTTCTTCAACGAGAGGCTTAAAAATTACTTTTATATAAGTGTGACTGTGTCACTTTACCAATGTGATTTCGAATTTAGATTTCATATATACGTTTATCCGACTCTCTTACGGTGAAGGAAAACATCGTGTGGAAACCTGTACAAGCCTGCGAAGAAATTCGAAGGTTGTGTGTGAAGTCGACCAACCCGCACTGGGCCCGCGTGGTCGACTAAGGCCCGATCACTCTAATTCAGGGTAGGCTCGAGCCCCTCGGTGGGGACGTATATGAGCTGATACGATGAAGTGTGACTCGAGGTGAAACAGATATACACCAAAATCTTTGCTAACGTGGTCGTAATTGGGTCCTGAAGTCCACCTACAAACTGGGCTAATCTGGAAGTCACCCCCATGTCTGAAGTATGGCCAAACTTCTCGAGATGTAGATAGCAGTAAGATGCCTTGGATTAGGCTACTAATGCTGACAATAAACTTACCCCGCCTTATCCGCAGGTACAGGATTTAGAGTCGCCCAGTTGCCACAGGCATACTGGTAGAAATCGTGACAGGGATCAGCCTCTGCATCCATGTACTGCTTCATTATGCTGGCTTGCGTATTCCTAATCGTCTCCCTGTCACCTTGCCCTTTCCAGAAAGCGTGGATACCTGATAAAATAAGGCAAAATTAAATAATAAGCGAATTTTCCGAATATGTGTACCTGGGACAAACAGTCCAGTTAGGTAGGTCAAATGAAAAAGTAACCGACATAGCTCTCAGAATTTCTAAACTTAAGTAGCAGTGGGCGGGGCACATAGCTCGTAGAACGGATGGCCTTTGGAGTAGTAAAGTTATCGAGTGGAGACCGCGCACCGGAAAATGTAGCGTAGGCAGGCTTGAATGAGTTCCCACTCAGTGGACCGATGTCACCTGGTGAAGGTCGCGGGAAGGCGCTGGATGCGGGTAGCGCAGAACCGGTCATCGTGAAAATCCTTGGGGGAGGCCTATGTCCAGCAGTGGACGTCCTTCGACTGATATGATGATGATGATGAAAAAATAAGCGGTCATATATGGTTCAATAAGATTCAATACAGCTCGTGTTGTTACGTTGATAAAGCGGTAAGCTTCTACGGGCGCGGTTAGCATAGACTTATGTTGTTAGATGTTTATAGGTGACTTAAAATTTTTGTTTTTAGGGTCACTATCTAGCAACTAAGAATCTATTAACACACGCATACCTAAGCCCAAAAGATACACGTGTCACCTAGGCATGATTGAATGACGTTAGTTAGTGCGAAGATATTTCGGTGACGATTCACGATTGTTCGAAAGTATAGACTACAGTTACTAGCAAGGGAACACTTAAAATACTATTATTTGATCACGTATAAGGTGACATGAATATCTCCAAACTCTAATGGATTCCTTGCATACGGATCGAGAGACGCACACGTGACCTTGCCACGTTTTCGGACATCGCATCGGTCAATTGAATAATGCGATCAATGACGCGTAAAATTGCCAATAAATTTTCAAGTACCTGTAGCATGACCTGCAGATATAAATACAAAAAGCTAATGAGGAAGGTATATGACCAATCAGCTGCTAGGAATTACCTGAATATTAATTAAAATAAATGACCACGCTAAACACGTCACAAAACCGTCTTCAATAAATTTAACAAATTTTTTTTTGTCTTTATTAACTTTCTGAAAAAAATACATAATCGATTTTGATAAAATTTTTATGGGACCAGGTAACAAGGCTTTCTTATATTAGGAGTAACAGTCAAACAACTAAATAAACTAAACTAAATTAAAAAAAAAAACTAAAAAAATAAACTAAACTAAAAGGTGTGCAATTGAATTTGTAAAAAGTTCATAGAGTTTCCATACAAAATGTTTTTTTTTACTAACTAAAAATATAGTTTTGTTTATTAAAATTTACATTTATTTTTATAACAGACTACGGAACCCTACTTTAAGCGAGTCTGACTTTAACTTGACCGGTTTTTATTTTATAATTTCATAAAATTGGTAGAAATAAAGTTTTTTAGTTTCAGAAGAAGAATCCACTGTGAAGTTTAAGCGGGGTGCGTGCGTGGATGCATGTGTGTGTGTAAGGTAAGCGAAGATGGAAGAAAAACATTCTCAAAAGTTGGGTAAAATACAGTCAATACATCATTTTATTATTAAGTTCCAAGATAATTAGGGTACTCGCCTGTATAAGATCTAGAGGGCTTGTACAGATAGGCTGAGGATCCCATCTCGCCTTCCTCCAGCTCCGGTTGACCTCTGATCTGCTCCACTACATCATCTAAAGGCCCTCTGTCCACGTGCTGTTCAGGGTGCACTATGCTACATAGGAAATGTACTCATTAACCATGTTTTATTGCAAGAAAGATTCAATTTAATGTCACCAGAGAAACTAACGAAAAAATCCGTAGAAATTTTGGAAAGAAAAATTAGCACATCAGGGCCAAATGATAACGATACCGAAGATAGAATATAGCTTTAAATGTATCCTTAAATAAGAAAGGAACTGTCTATCTAATTTGTTTATAATAACTAAGAAAATAACTCACCGGTCAGTTTTACTTTGGTTATCATCATAGTGTTCGTTTGAATCGTAGTCTATTTCTTCAAGCTCACTCTCATTTTCATTGTAATCGTTTGAACTCTCATTTAATTCCTCTTTATTTTTAACATGTGGGTTCTCCTCCCTGTAAGTAATGAGAATTCCCTAGTCAGTTTATAGATAAACTCTTCATTTTGTCATTAATATTGGTTAAACTTACTCGTAATCTTTCGCTTTGAACATGAAATGGCTCATCCGTTTCATCCTTGTGGGCTCCCCATGCTGCTCTGCACCCCATATAAAAATATCACTTGTCACGTTTCCCTCGTAAATCTCATTCCCCTTGGTCTCTCTACGATTCCTTCTAGCCAGCACTATTTCTTCATGCGGTAAAAATGACGTCCGAAAACCTTGAAAAACGTCGCGCTCTTCAGGATCCACTCCTTCCAACTTCGTGTAGATCTTCGGTATATTCTTAACTACAAATTGGTCGGATGGATCGCCTAAATCGTCAGCGGGTCTTCTGATTATAAAGTATACGGTAGATACGACGACGGCTATAGCGATAAGTGTGATGAATCGACAGAAGTTTGCGCCGTTTTCGTTTGGTTTGGTGAAATAAGTTTGCGGTGGACCATGCGTGTCCGCTCGAGTCATGGCAGCTGGCAGCTAGGCAGCTCCCGACTGACGGTCGAAACATCATTGTCCGTGGAGATTCGTAACTGGAACGGCCTACGTAAGAGCACAGTACAACTGTACAGAGATGGTACATATGTATAATACAAAACTACGTTGGTTGGTATCGTAATTGCAAAATTGACCATGTTGATGGACGCAAAGTGTACTTAGTCAAACCAAATTAATAGCTCAAGTGCGAAGTTTGTAATTAAGATATCTTTGAGTGCATGCTTTTTGGTGTAAGCTTAAATCTTTTCATTCTTGTCCTATGTTTGTCATGTATGTATGTTAGACAAGTATATTTGACAGTGTCATTTTGTAAATATTTTTCTTGATTGATGGATTGTGTACTCTCGTGAATAATAATTGTATTGCCGATGCAAGGGTATAATAATTATAAATAATTTCTTTGTCTTCAGAAATTAAGATGAAGCCATCATCAGCATTCGCAGATTTAACGAGAGATGTGTATCTCATCAACGATATGATTTTATCCGATGTGACATGTGGTCAGTAAACATCATCAATACCCGTCTTCAATCTTTTTAACTTGCAATCCTTAATAGGGCATAAAATTTAGGGTCGTTACTTAATCATTATAATCATATCAGCTGAAAGACGTTTACTGCTGATTAAAGGCCTCCTCCAAGGGTTTCCATGGCGACCGCTCTTGCGCTGCTCGCAACCAGCAGCTTCCCGTGTCCTTTACCAGATCATCGGTCCGCCGAGTGGGTGACTTACGTACTCTACGTCTTTCGGTGCGTGATCGGCAATCGAGAACTTTATTGCGTTAGTAGGTACCAACTTAAGAGTATTTATCTTTATATTAATCCTTATTTATTTTGTAGAAACCTAAGTATTATCATATAAGCCGAAAGACGTCCACTGCTGGACAAAGGCCTCCTCCAAGGATTTTCTCGACTACTGGTCCTGCGCTGCCCGCATCCAGTGGCTTCCAGCGACCTTCACCAGGACCAACGGCCATCTGTTCTACGAGCTATGGTCCCTGCTCACTGCCACTTAAGTTTAGCGATTCTGTAAGCTATGTCGGTTACTTTGGTTCTCCTACGGTTCTCCTCATTTCTGATTCGATCGCGTAGGGAAACAACGAGCATAGCTTGCTCGATCGCTATTTGTGTGACGTCGAGCCTTCTTATGAGGCCCATAGTAAGCGACCTAAGTATGTAGCGTAATAAAATTGGGTCAGATAGTCATCTGTGTTGTGTTGCCTGTTCATTTTTAGGGTTCCGTAGTACAACAAGGAACCCTTTAGTTTTGTCCTGTCTGTCAGTCCATCTGTCCATCTATCCATCTGTCTGTCCGCGGTCTAGCTCCTAGACTATTAGTAGTTAAGAGCTGAAATTTGGCAAAGATATATATAATAAAAACGCGGAATAATTTATAAAAAAATATTTGAAAAAAATAAACTTTACGGGTACCTCAATTACAAGTAAAGTACCTAGGGATGATTTTTTTTTCTCGTTAAACCCAGTCGTGTGGGGTATCGTTGATTAAAGTTTAAAAAATAGTTGTGAGTCTTCTAAGACCATTTATAATTTAGGGTTCCGTTTTCAAAAAATAGGCTTATTTGGAAATTAGATATGGACGCGATAATGGCAACTACGGAACCCTACATTGCGCGTGGGCCGACACGCACTTGGCCGGTTTTTTTAAGCATGTTAACACATTCGCTTCAACTACGTATATAGACGGCCAAAATACTGGAGACACTTATGAAAACTTCGCTCGAAATACTTGATATACTTTGAGAACTTAGATAAACATCAGTTAGTAATACTGCATCCTACCTGTGATGTAATAGCTCCACAACATATCAAAATCTCAAATCTTTAGCGTCACGCAACATCTGAGAGCGCAAGAGCGTCGTTGGCGTAACGGTTACGGCCGCTACCTCCTGTCCAGGAGGCCCGTGGTTCGAATCCTACCGGTACGTATGTGTTTTCGAATTTCGATTTCATGTGTACGTTTATCCGACGCTCTTACGATGAAGGAAAACATCGTGAGGAAACCTGCACACGCCTGCGAAGAAACTTGAAAGTTGTGTGCGAAGTCGACCAACCCGCACTGGGCCCTCATGGTCGACTAAGGCCCGATCGCACTAATTCAGGGTAGGCTCGAGCCCCTCCGTGGGAACGTATATGACCTAATAAGAAGAAGAAAAAGACGCAACGTCCAAATTTCATAGCGCGAAGTTGACACTAATACACACAATGTTACACCATTCCGTTCTCTCTTTCACACACAACGTCTATATACGGCGTTTTGTATATGGATGGCGATAAACGTTGACGAGCATTAGCGTCAATGTCAGTAAACTCGTCGCATGAAATAAATAAGATAAAGCACAACGTTTTGAAACGTTTCTATATTTGTATGAGAAAAACATGCGTCACAACATGTGGTTTAGTAAAAGTACCATGCTCGAACGAATGTGTTAAATGTTATAGTGCCAATTTATAATATATATTGGCAATAAGATATTTTACAACTAGTCATTTGAGTAACATTTTATCAACTGTCAAAAACGAAAGTTGGTTCTGCAATTATTAGCGTTGCTGACATAGTGACGTCATAAGTTCCATAGTCTTTGACGAACTTATTTGCTGTTTTCAATAAATATAAAATTAAAAATTGTTTGATATTTCAAATGAGCAAGTGATTTTACTATTCTAGAAGAAATGCTATTTATTTAATAGTGTTTTTAATTTATTTTTTACAGGGTAAAATACCCTATTGGTTGTACCTTTCAGGGTATAAATAAAGCACCGTATTAAAAAACAACACCTTTCTCACCTTTTGCCCTTAGGCCACGATTCGTACGAACAAGAAACACTAGATTTCAGCAAACACCTTCTAGCCACCAAGCATTGGTTCGAGAGGATCTCGTACGCGAACAAGAAGAAGTATGTTCTGGCTCTGCTCCAGGATATTAGAAGTGCGTGGACACTCTCCCTGCTCCTCAAGTCTATGTGGAACTGTCGGCCAAAGGATGCTGTCATGTCCATTAGCGAGTTAGTTTCAGTAATACGTTTGTTTGATGTAGTAAGGAGTAATCATAGAAAGGGGTTGTATAGGAATATAGAAACCATTAAATACCAATGCCACGGTCGGTCGGTGGTAGCCACAGACTTAGATATATGGTTTGTGGTGGTAGCCACTAGTCACTAAATTCTGCATGATGTAATTTGGTAATATACCAACGCCACGGTCGGTGTAATAGTGGTAGCCACTAGTTGCTAAATTCTGCGTGATGTAATTTGGTAATATACCAACGCCACGGTCGGTGTAATAGTGGTAGCCACTAGTTGCTAAATTCTGCATGATGTAATTTGGTAGTATACCAACACCACGGTAGGTGTAATAGTGGTAGCCACTAGTTGCTAAATTCTGCATGATGTAATTTGGTAATATACCAACACAACGGTCGGTGTAATAGTGGTATAGCCACTAGTTGCTAAATTCTGCATGATGTAATTTGGTAGCATACCAACACCGCGGTAAGTAGCCACTAGTTGCTGAATTCTGCATGATGTAATTTAGTAATATACCAACGCCACGGTCGGTGTAATAGTGGTAGCCACTAGTCGCTAAATTCTGCAAGACGTAATTTGGTTGGTACAGTCGAGTTCGTCTTTATCAGAACATGTTCATGAATCAAAAATATATATGCAATGATAATTTTCATAAAACTCTAAACAGCTTTGCCTTACAATAAAATGTAAACAATCTCTGGTATCATAAATATGTGACTACACTTAATATCAAGAAGTCAGATATTAGTCAGTTAAAAGTTTTATCTAGTAGTCAGATATTTTTGTCTAAGCTAGGTACCGTAATATATTAATGAACCGTTTATATGATAACGTTTTATTAATATCTATGTTTGTATAGAATTTTATGATCATTTTCACGCTTACTATGTTTTGAACCATTGGCCCTGCCAATATATTAATGAACTCGACTGTACCTATATATTTACCTACAGTTGTTGCTAAGTGCAAATATACGATTAAAAAGAAATTTTACAAAATGGGTTTTCAGATAAATTAAGTCAATAACATTTATTTATGATTAGCTTTTTCCCGCGACTTCGCCCGCGTGGACATCGTTTTTATGACTGTCTTTGAGGGCGAGTGGTGCGCGAGCCGCAAGCGGATCGCGAGCGTGGACATGAGTTTTCTCCAGATCCCTCAGGAGCTATATCGGGGTAGGTATCCTGATTAGCAGTCTATGCCACTTCCCACCCTCTCAACCCATTCTATACAAAAAATCACTGTAATCCGTTGTTCCGACGCCGACCCGCGCGAGTGTGGAAATAAGTGTTCCCCAGATCCGTCAGGAACAATCTCGGGCTATGCTAATTAGTAGTTTATGTCCTTTCCACCCCCACAATCATATCTGTGCAAAAAGCACATCAATCCATTGTTCCGTTGCGATGTTAAAGAGGTTAACCAAAAAAAGATTATTTTTTCAGTTATGCTATTTTCACTAGATAAAAAGTAGCCTCTGTCTTTCCCAGTGACACAGGCTACCTGCATACCAAATTTCATCAACATTGGTCGAGGTGTTGAAGCGTGAAAACGTAACAAACAAACACATTTTCACATTTATAAATTAGGAAGGATAGTAAGGAAGGATACATGGGTGGTAAAAAAGTAAATGGTAAACGAGTGACATTTGTCGTCACAATTTTGCCAGTTATTGTTTACGCCCATGTATCATACGAGATTTTGTTCCATAAGCAGTCTAAACCAACAGGTTTTTCAACCTGGTTTAATCGTGAAATCAAGTAATCAAATTGTCTAAGCTCAAGCTAAAAGCATGTTATAGCTTACAAGAAAAAAAACATACAGTCGAATTGAGAACCTCATTTTTGAAGTCGGTTGAAAATGGAACTAAAGAAAATTACACATCTTTCTCTATGTACAGGGCGCATTTCAAATATTTGTTAAGATAATACCGAGACATTATTTACTTAAAATATTAAACATTTCTGGTATTTCATTTATATATAACCATAATATTAATATAGATTATAATAACGTATTTCTTGGGGTGACCTAGGCAAAATATTATACATATTAGTACTAACATACATTTATAATATTTTGTATGTTATATAGTTATACAGTATGGAAACTTCCTGCCGCTCTCTAGATTCCAACCTCACCCCCAGATTCAGATTGATACAGATTGGTTATAGTTTGGTTCTGTCTGTCTCCTTCTGAAACAGGTCATCGTGGTATTTATTCTCCTTTCTTCACAAAGGTATGACCTATCTCTTTTAAAACTATCATTTTGAAAGTCTGAAAGAAGATTCTGTGTCTTTGGTTATTATATTTTTTATTTGCCAGAAATAAAAAAAAGTGGCAAAGTAAAACGCACGTTGTGTGCGTTAAAATGAATTTTGCGTATAGTAAACTGGCTTTCAAAGTTCCACTTTTCGAGCAACTGTACTGAAAACAAGACTGAAAAATATATTTTGTTTTCGTGGGGCGGTTCCTTTTCATTGCAAGCCCCGGATATGTTTTAAAGACCTCTACGTATATTTTTTTCCTTTTTACTTAATATACATAATCTTCTTTTTGGCTTCGGTTTTATCGCGGTGCCTTTTATTATGCGCATGTATCATCGTAGATTTTTCTGATTAATTACGTATTAAAAGGAGATTACCAAGGATATAAATAAAAGGCACCGCGGTAAAACCGAAGCCAAAAAGAAGATTATGTATATTAAGTAAAAAGGAAAAAAATATACGTAGAGGTCTTTAAAACATATCCGGGGCTTGCAATGAAAAGGAACCGCCCCACGAAATAGAGGCCTTGTACCATTATAAAATTGGATAGCGGACAACAAACAAATTTTATACATGAAAAACATCAGACCTCATTAACATTTTATTCATTACTAGCCACTCGCCCCGCGGCTCCACCCGCGTTTTATTTTTTAAGCTTCCCTGAAAATTTAATCAAAATTGCTCCAGCCGTTTTGTCGTCCATACGGAACATATATTCATACACATATCGATTTTTTTGTCATTAATCTGAAACCGTCAGTACAAAATTACTATCTCGGACTGTTAACACTGTTGATAAGAGAACGCATCAATAATCGAAATATGTCTCTTTTCTACATTGAGAATGAGCTTATGAAGGTTGCTTTGTAAATATAACTAAGACATGTGATAATAGGTTTTAACCGCCTCCGTGGCGTAATGGTTAGCCCATTCGCTTCACATCAGGAGGTCGCGGGTTCAATTCCCGGTGGGGTCAACTTGTAAGACTCGGTTTGGTTGGTGGTTGGGCATTTTCTTAGTCCGCCTAGCTAGCTACCACCATCTTATCTAAGTCTTGCTGCCAAACATCAGTGTTAACAACATTGAAGTGTTCCGGCTTGAAGATAAGATAGCCAGTTCTCCATTACGTTGGGGAATTTTGGTAAGCCCGCTTCCATCTTCGGCATCATCGTCACTTACCATCAAGTGAGATGATGCCCAAGGGCTTACCAATTGTGAATAATAATAAAAAACATATCAAATGTATTTGGTTAAGACGCAATTTGGTACCAAATCGGTCAGTCTCCTTTTTGCCTTCTTTTGTCGCAACGTGCGTGCATGGTTGTAACATTTCAGGACACCTATGTTCAGCGTGTACGACCAAGCGCCGATCGATCACAACCGAACGGCGCAGCCGATAGCGGTGCTTGTGCAAGCCATGATCAACGAGCGACAGTGGTTCCATACTCTTGATCCTGTTAGTATGAGATGCATACAGACTAGAGGCGGCCTCGGACTGAGGCAGGGTGCCTCCACGTTTCTCAAATGTGGACGCGTTCAGTCAGCGAGGCATGTTGCCGCAGTGCGTTGCCTCCAAAACGTTTGAATCAGGGCCTTTTCACATGCATCCGATCCGTTCACGGCACGGTCACCGTACCGGATAAAATAGTTATATATGAGATTGAGCGTGCTATCTTCGGAGTTTCTTTCTCTGCGTGATCAATCAGAAACGAGGAGATCCGTAGGAGAACCAAAGTAACCGACATAGCTCTCAGAGTTGATTTAAGTGGCAGGGGACATAGCTCGTACCGTAGAACAGATGGCCGTTGGGGCAATAAATTTCTCGAGTGGCGACCGCGCATCGGAAAACGTAGCGTAGGAAGGCCTCCCACTCGGAGGACCGATGACATGGTGAAGGTTGCGGGAAGGCGCTGGATGCGGGTAGGGCAGAACCGGTCGTCGTGGAAAACCTTGGGGGAGGCCTATGTACAGCAGTGGACGTCCTTCGGCTGATTATGATGATAATGATTAAATGACAGTTTTTACATGGTGCAGCAACCGTGCCGCGATCGTGGGTCGCCCGTCACGTCCACCACAATCAGCCTGACCGACAAATTAAGTTGAAAATTTCAAAAATATCTACTAAAAATTAGAAAAATTACTGTTTTTAGTTTTTATTATCTTTAAAAATAGCCGAGATATTAATGCTCAAACTGCGCTCATCCGCACGAAGCGAGTGCAAAGACAGCAGTGCCACAGGCAGGGCGGGCGGGCCGGGCGCTCGATCCCTCGCAGTGACATCATAGGTGGCATTAGAGCCCCTTTTATGTATGTCGATCGAGTCCACTCCACATTTTAATAAACTGTCAGCTGTCAAAGTTCTTGAATTATGATTGCCTAACCAACTTAGACCTAGTAAATTAAAAACAATAGTTAAAATTTTCTTACTATAAATATCAAATTAATTACCTAAATTAAATTATGGTATGTTTTTGTCTTCTGAATTTGTTGTTTTTTAATAAAAATATTTAAATTAATTGTATCTAATCGATAAAACACAATATTCAAGATAATACATAAATAAAACATTAAACTGTTACATTTTACACAATATTGCCATTACAAATAATATTCATAATTTCTTTGATGTTGCTACTAACATCTCCAAAATTTTTAAATTTTGTACAAACATTTTTATTCTTTTTGCCAAAATAAATAATTTTAGTGCTTTTGTTTCCGATCATATTCTTACACGCGCAATCTCAGGTAAAATAAAAAAACTAGTGTGATGTATGTATATGATCTTAACTCTAATATATGGCATATTATACTTTATCATGATACTAGAACCTACAGGCACAAAACAGATAAGTACTACAGGTGTTCTTCATACCTCACATTAGGGTTCCGGCGCGGCACCCGTAGGTACTTACAGTAATGTATTGGCTATCATAGGACCGTTCAATGAACACAGCCCGCACGCAACACTGCGCACTCCGCGGCTCCGCGCTTGCCATGATACCACCACAGGAGTGGCCGATCGCTGCTGCCGGGACGTGCGTAAACCGCGTTTAAGCCGTGTGCATGTGAAAGAGCGCGCGGCGCCGCGCCGTAAAGACGGCAACCGTGTTCATGTGAAAAGGGCCGAAAAACAGGCAACCGTGTGCATGTGAAAAGGACCGTGAAGACGGCAACCGTGTGCATGTGAAAAGGCCCGAAAAGACGGCAACCGTGTCCATGTGAAAAGGCCCGAAAAGACGGCAACCGTGTCCATGTGAAAAGGGCCGTGAGGACGGCAACCGAGCGCATGTGAAAAGGGCCGTGAAGATGACAACCGTGTGCATGTGAAAATGCCTCACATTTGGCTCGAGCCGTGTGTGGCAAGGTTGGCCACCCCGAGGCTGCCTCTAGTCTGTACTTACCTTTACGTATATTTAACACAAGCCGTGATTTATAGTGTTACAAACTTTAAGTCGTTATGCTTACTATTCATAACTAATCAGTCCTTGTTATCATCTCACGCGGTGGTTACTGACGTTGATGCCAAAGATGAAAGGAGTTTTGAGGCTTATAACATAAAATAACTTACCTAAAGGAACTTTCAAAGTCAATCTTCTATTTACCTAGCGTATATTTAGCCTGAACTACGCCAGAATTGCCAGGCACCACTTTCACGTTACGCCATGGCAATGGCGTACCTAGGGCGGGGCAGGTGAGGCACGCACCCTTAGTGTCATTCAAAGGGGGGGAGCGAAGTTCCTTTATTCACCCTACACGGTCGTGATTGGGTCAGCAAACTGTATATACATACCAAGTTTTATCTTCTTTCGACCAGTAGTCTTTGAGAAAATAGGTTGTGTCAGGTGGACGGACCAACGAGTGATCTAATAAGGGCTCCTGTTTATCATCTGATATACGAAACGTAGAACGTCGGTGGCCTAATGGCAAGGGCCGCTACCTCCTGTCCGGGAGGTCGTGGTTTGAATCCTGCCACGTACTAATGTGTTTCATATGTACGTTTATCCGACGCTCTTACGGCGAAGAAAAACATCGTGAGGAAACCTGCACACGCCTGCGAAGAAACTCTAAGTTGTATGTGAAGTCGACCAACCCGCACTGGGCCCGCGTGGTCGACTAAGGCTCGATCACCCTAATCCAGGGTAGGCTCGAGCCCCTCGGTGGGGACGTATATGAGCTGATATGATGATACGGAACGTATGTATGATTTTAACACCTGCTTGGTCTAGGGTGCGGCCTAGTATAACACTACCCCATGTCTTTCCGAGGGTGTCGTAAGAGGCGACTAGGGGATCAAAAACCGAAGGTTGAGCAGCAGTGTCTTTTGGCACCATGTTGCGCAATGCGATCGCCAACCCACCTGCCAAGCGTGGCGATTACGGCACCCCCTCACTCGGGAGAGGCCTATGTCCAGCAGCGGACAAGTATTGATTCAAAACGATCCCCAACGTTTTCTACAACGATCGTTCCAGCGCTGCCCGCAACCTCTTTCAAGTCGTCGGTCAACCGAGTGTCAGGGCTGCCTGCGTTACGTATTCCGATACGACTCTAGAGAACTTTACTATCCCAACGTCCTTCCTTTGACGAGCTATTTGCGGCAAATATTAAATTGTTGATTCTCTCAGGAATCCCAAGCGATGGTGCTAGTAGAACTGGTGATGGTCTCCGGTGGGCCGGTTCTGTGGGAAGTGCTGAGAAGAGCACAGTCTATCTACCATCGGTATCGCGATGAACAGCTGAATAACCTGCTCGAATGCATCGTGGTGGCGGAACCCGACGTCGCTGATGTTAAAAATAAAACGGTATCATCAATAACCCATAGCTTAAAGTTGAATAACAGTTACGACGTATAGCGATCCCCGGTATAAGCGGTCGCAGCTTGGTGCGACTTGCGTAATTGAGTCGATCACCTAAGTTAACTGACAGAAGCACGTTCGGGGAATTAGCTGCAGTACACCCGAACGGAGTTCTGAAAATGTGTTGAAGGTAAAAAACATTTTTACAAAAAAGTAAAATTAAATAGGTATTTTTTTAGAATAATTAATTAATTTTAATCACTTTCACCGCTGGACGAAGTAGGTATCTTTAGAATCGTCGCCTACATTAATAATTACAAACTAAGACTCGCGCGACCCCCTGCGGGTGTATCGTTGGCAGCGCTGCGATTGAACTCAGGGCAGCCCCTTTGACGCAATCGTTTGAGGCGAGCCAGAACTGGCGAGCGGCATTTATCAAAGGTTCATTATCTTATTCAGCGAACGTACCTACTTTACTTGGAACGGTTTGACTGGTGGCCTTTTGTCGACCTTTTCCACGTTAAACACGTTAAGCCGTTATTGTAACCGATGGCTATCACTAGATCGTTAAGTCGCGTCGGGTGCCTGACATAAGTCCCCGTAAGATTATAAATCTAACGGAATTTATTTCGCGCGATTGTAATCTGTCGAAAGATTGTGAACTGTATCATATTGTTTACAATTTCACTAGTGACATTACAATAACAATAAGCGAAGTGAAAAACACTAAATAAATGAGCTCGCGAATGGTTAGGTTCGGTCAGGTTCGATGTTAGGTTCGGTCAGGTCCCCCCCCCCCCGCCCCCCCGCAGAATATAGGCCGTGATATTGTGATCCGATTCACAATTTACCGTTATATCATAATCTAACTAGTGAGATTGTAATATCGCGGTTTTCACAATATCCCGGCGACATAATATACAAAACTTCTAACAGCGGGGTTTACTAATAGCCCGTGTCTGGAGTTTGGCCTAACCGTCCCGAGTTTGGGAAGAGTACCCCAGCAGTAACGTTTTATCGGATCTTACATTTTTACATAAAGTTGTATTTACATTATTTTAATTTTTGAACGTTTTATTTTACTAATATTTTAGTTTTTTTTTAGTCGAAAGTGACCCTTTCGTCTCCATCCAGGGCTGCACCTGCAGCTCCAAATGAGGGTGGCGATTCTCCACTAAAAACACAACAAAGAAACCCTTTGGCACAGGTAAGGTTTATTTTTTTTATTTTTAGGGTTCCGTACACCCAAAGGGTGACCAACGGGACCCTATTACTAAGCCTCCGCTGTCCGTCTGTCAGCGTACTGTATTTCATGAACCGTATTAGACAGACAGTTGTCATTTTCACAGTCTGTATTTTTACTGCTGCTTTAACAACAAATAATAAAAAAAAAATAAAGGTGGTTCCATACAAGAAACATGATAGTCAACAAACTAGCGAAATCTAGTATGATCTAGTAGATACGAGTATCTTCTTTAAAGTTGACTTAAATATGTTTTGATACGTAAACTTCATTGCGCGAGTCCACCTCACATTTGGCGGTTTTTTATTTACAACTATAGCAAAGTCTTCATAATACTGTTACTATAGTAAGCCCTTGGCATCATCTGAAGGGGTCTACTCTCAAAGTTACCTACGTTGAGGTAACTTTTCATTTTTCGGGTTTCGAAGTCAACAAGTAACCCTTATATGTTTGCCATGTCTGTCCGTCTGTCCACAACTTAGCTCGGAGACTAATTAGTACTGTAATAAAGCTGTAATTTGGCATGGGTATACATATTAATTACGCCGACACAGTTCTACAATAAAATCTTGAAAAACATTTTTAGGGTAATATACGTAGCAGCATTTTCGTAGCTGGGATTTCGTTGAATAGGTCTTTAAAAACTACTGAGGGTTTGCTAAAACCATTTTCCGATTCAAGAATCGGTTTGAAACATTAAGATTTGAGTTTTGTGCTCTAGAAGATATTATAAAATAATAGATTATGTAAATGAAAAAGATATATAATGTGATTCTATATCAAATACCATTACCTGAGACTGTAATCTGAATCATTGACATTAGGCATCATCATCATTAATTTTAGCGGCCGGAAGGTTTCCGGTGTTTGCGTTGCTTAGGTAAAAGTATGGTCGTTAGTACTAATATATATACTGTGGTATGGTGGGGCACCCCTGCTAGGTGGACCGATAATATCCGAAGGTTGCTGCCGACATCTGGATACAAAGAGCCCGAGATTGGTGCTTTACAAGAGGCCTATGTCCAAAAGTTGGCTGTAGGAAACCGCCTTAAAACCGGATACGTACTTACACGTTTCCGTATCGACTATTGTACTTTCTTATCTTACTTTTCGTATGTACGTGGTACTCTTTGCTTACGACTGACCGTTTGTCATATTATGTCATTTATGTACTTAACTCTTTTATTTATGGTGGTAACTTGTTCTTTTCTTCACGGTAATTACTTGCCATTACTTTTTAAATTTTTTCGTCTGTATGTTGCATGTTGCGTGACGGTCGCTTTCGTCTGACGGTATGATTGTTTCGTTCTATGTACCGTAGCGAGAGCAGCCATGATCGTTTCGTCCTATGTAGTTTCATTTTTACCGTGGTTTCATAAAACCACACACTTACTTTTTTATTAAAAATATATCGATGGAAAAATAAAATAAAAAACAAACAAAAAAAAACATTTTTTTATTTATTTTTTATTGGGCTGTCTGAGATTAGATGAACTTTAAAAATTGGGAACCACCAAAAGTATCTAACCATCGTGAAGAAAAGAATTAATTCGTAACTTTGAAAACTTTAAAATTCAACTTTGCGCATCACACTATACATGGCCAGTGTATATTGGATTGCACAGATTATAAACCAGTCCAACAGTGGACTTAACTGGCTTAATATGACACACCGTATTTATGACATCGTAAAAGTAAGTAAGTAAGTAGTTTATTGGAATATCAATGTTTAAATACAGTATAAAAGCTTAAAAAAAACACATTGAGGTACTTAGTTAAGTTACATCTTAAGGTAGCTTTGTAATTAACTCTCCCACTAGGATTCCCTGTGTCGGGAGAGTCAATATCATAGATAAATATTTAGTAATCTGTGTTACAGTTGGATGCCGCCCTTGGTGTATGGAATTCCACCATAAAGTCCATTCGCGATAGCCAGAAACTGGAGGAAGTTGAAATGACATTAAACGACGGCAGCATAAGAAAGTTATGGAAGATAAACAGAGCTAAGCCTGAGGGGATCGAAACAGTCGATTTTGTATGTTAATAAACATCTGTTTTTTTACACACATTTCAGAAAATATTAGCTCATATATATCCCCACCGAGGGGCTCGAGCCCACCCTGAATTAGGGGCGATCGGGCCTTAGTCGACCACGCGGGTCTAGTGCGGGTACACGCAACCTTCGAGTTTCTTGGCAGGCGAGTGCACTCGCGATGTTTTCCTTCACCGTAAGAGCGTCAGTTAAACGTACATAAGAAATCGAAATTAGAAAACACATTGGTACGTAGAAGGATTCGAACCATGACCTAACATTAATTTATCCAAACGATTGAAAAACAAGTTCTAGACATTGTATTACTACTACTACGTATAGTAGTTTTCTGTAAAAGTTTGTCAGTATTCCGTAAAAAAATAAAAACTATGATTATTTTCCAAAATTTGACAAATTAAAGAAAATTTGGTTTAAAAGAAAGTGGCGCTCCATCGTTTCTGTTTATCCCTGTGGGGCCAAGGCGTGACCTATATGTATTTATGTATGTAGTTTAAAAGAAAGATGTAGGCGCTTTGCACACGACGGGGCGGGGCGGACCGGTCAATTTCGCCGCCAACGATAGCACAAAGGGAGTCCTATACTACCAACGCACATGGAGGACAAAAAGACCGCGCCGCCTCCATGTGCGTTGGTAGTATAGGATTCCCTTTGTGCTATCGTTGGCGGCGAAATTGACCGCCCCGCCCCGCCCCGTCGTGTGCAAAGCGCCCAGGGTTCTAGTACCACGACAGCAAAATACATAATAAGTATACATTAATTACCAAAAACAGTCATTTGTAAAAAAAACCTCGGATGGTTGTAAAAGCTATTGTAACAGGGTGTACAGGGCGTAACAAAATTAGTGTAGGTACCGTTAATTGGGGTTCATATTCATCATACTGAACAACTTTATTTTACGCCTTTGTTTTACGCAAAAAAAAACTTCATACAAATCGATCAGCTGATCGACTAATTCTGTGAATTTATTGTTAAGGGTCCAAATTGTTTCCGAGAATTGACTATGGGATCCTTGGATAAAGTTGTCCAGTATGATGAGTTCCCCTCCTCCCCAGTTAACGGGTTATACACCAATTTTATTACACCCTGTATAACAAAATTGGTGTAGGAGCTGTTAACTGGTGCTTCTACACATTATGAACAACTTTCTCTGAGTAAAGTCAATTCATAGTTCCTAAGTTCTATACTGATTTGGTTACACCTGTATAATTATTAATTATTATTAATGTTCTATTGCTTGACTACTCAGTGTTTAATTATACCAAGTAACTTTGTACTTATATAACAAAATCGGTATATGACTCGCTGGTGTTTGGACATCCGTCTATTTAATTTTTAATAAAAATAAATAAATTAAAGTTAGGACTATGAATTGCCTATACTCAGATAAAGTTGTTCATAATACGTAAAAGCACCAGTTAACGGCTCCTACATCAATTTTGTTACACCCTGTTACAAGATGATATAATTATAGCTATGACACCCTACCGTGTTTTTTTCCAAATGACTGTTGTATGGGAGTTTTGAAGAAGGCATGGCGACCCAGCAAACATGTTGCGGCTAACAAAAATGCCGATACCACCTCTACTGCATGTTACAGATTCAAATGCTCCCAGCAGCGATTAGCAAGCGAATCCTGTCGTACCTCTCCCGCGTCCAGCTGGTGGACTACGCGAAAGTGAACAAATACTGGGCCTTCCTCGTCGATGAGTTGAAAGTGGAGTTGGCAGCGAGAGACAAGCTTAGAAATGACTTGCAGAAATTACAGGTTAGGTTACATTAGGGTTGCCAAGCGTCCTGTTTTCCTAGGACGTGCCCTGCTTTTCGGGGTGTCCTGGGTAGTTTTTATGTAGTGTCCTGGGTTTTGGGTGAATTGTCTAAATGAAAATCTAGTATATCTATACTCAGTAGAGGTGCATCAAAAAAGGCCAAACACAAAATTACAGTCTTAGACAGGGACTTCTAAAGCCTTGGACACTTTCTCTAAGAAATTGTAGATAAATTAAAAACAGTACGTAGCCGAAGAGACTGCAACTTAATTTTTGCTATTAGTTAAGTTTAATTGATCCTATATTCATTGCGTAATTGCTATTAATTATTTTATAATATTGCGTCCTCTTTTTAAACAGAAACGTCCTGGTATTCCGAATTTTGGGATGGCAACCCTAGGTTACATTGATCTACACATTACTTACCGTAGATAAAGAGTGACTTCTAACAGGGTAATAGTAAACAGGAGTAAGTTGTATAATAGCAGTCGGCACAGATCTACGCAGTCGGAGCTAGTCATTTGAGTTACTTTTTATAATCAGTCAAAAAACTAAATTTTTGTTCTAAAAATGTTTGAAAAACCCACAAGTACGCTAGTACTCTTTAATATACTGTGCCACAAGTGACGACATAAATTTTAAGCGTCATTGACGAACTGATTTTGTGAATTTGATCTATTAATAATTGAAGACGTGATGGAAAAACAAAACAAGTAAGGTTTTTTGAAACTTTAAAAGGAGAGCAATTTAGTTATTATGAAATACCCCGGATAGTAAAAAAGCTGATAGTGAGGTAAAAACTGACATCATCTTCATAATATCAATGAAAAGACAATCACTACTAGACAAAGCCCTCCCTCAAGGATTCCCACAACGACCGGTCCTGATGCGCTACCTGCATCCAGCGGCTTCCCGCGACCTTCACCAGATGGGGCTGACATGTAAGATGGCAACTGTATTCTTTAGGTATTACATCCAGTTCTAACAGTCCTCGTGAGCTAAATAACATTTTGTGTGGCAGAAGACCAGCTGAACAGCGAAAAAATACAGTTATCTTTAGTTTAATTCAAATTTGTGAGCAGACTGTTAAGTACACATGGCCGGACCGGACCCTCATAGAACTTTGTTGTGAAATAATTAGTAATTAGTTGTAGTAAAGTAAAAAGTGGTTTTCTGTTTTTATTTTATTTACTTAGCGGTACTACCCCTACTCGACGACTCTGAGATTAAAATATAACTACATATGTTAAACTTAACGAGCCTGAGCATATTATTTTCTACTTTTTATAGGTTTTTTTCGGGAGTTTTTAAAATTTTAAAATTTATTTTATCAAGAAGCATGACGACAGCATCAGAAATAAATTATGAACTCTTGATCACTAAATAGCCCTCCTACTTAAACTTCGGAAAATCTTACTCGTTTTGTTTTCCATCAAGTCTTCGATTTTTAATTCACCAAAATCACAAAATGAGTACATAAATGACGCTGCAAAACTATGACGTCACTCCTAGGTATATCAAACATTTTTAGAACCAAATGTCGTTTTTGACAGATTATAAAAAGTAAGTCAGATGACTAGCATTCGTCATCCCTATTAAAAAGGTGAAAGGTGCACATGGTACGTTGCGCATAAGAACGTAACGTTTTTTAGTTAACGCTTGAATAAATTTTACTTCATAAAATTTCCATACCGGGGGCCTTATATGAAAATTGATTCTAGGAGTAAACTCCAAAAATATTCTTATGTGTATGTAAAGGAAAAACAAAGTGTGAGTACTGTACTCCCCGGACATTTAAAATAAGCCACAAATTGGGTAAAATAAACGTTGGTTGCCGAAACCTTGATAGTTATGTATCCATGTACAATCCCACAAACATATCCTGAGCAGGTGGCGAAAATAGGAACTACGACGATTGGACGATATTTTTTAAACTTAATGACAGCGACACTGTCACTGGGTCAGATATGTTTGTGGGACCTTGTGATACCGAGGACTGACCATAGGCCACGCACGTCAGCAATGGTGGGGCCCAGTACTCGATAGACTTCGTCACAAGGTAAGGAAACTGTTCAATAAGGCGAAAAATACTCGTGCGGACCATGACTGGACCGCATATAAACAAGCTCAGAACCGATACAAAAAGCGTATAAGACTCAGGAAGTCAGAATGCTGGAGACGTTTTTGTAGTAACATCGAAACCAACAACCAGGCAGCCAAGGTCAAAAACATTTTGTGTAGTGATCCTGAGCACAACCTTGGGTATTTAAAGAAGCCTGATGGAACGTATACCAAAACAGACTCTGAGACTTGCGAGTTGCTTTTGCAGACGCACTTCCCCGGGTGTCTCATTATGAACGGTTCGACCTGGGAAGATGCACACCGCAGCGCACCAGAGGACACAAACTGGACCACGGCCCACCAAATTGTCACCCTAGAAAAAGTCAAGTGGGCAATCAGCAGCTTCCTCCCGTTTAAGGCGGCAGGGTTAGATGGTATCTTCGCCGAGCTGCTAAAATGGTGTGATGCAACGTTGATAAACCATCTCGTCGTCATCTATAGAGGTTGCATCGCCCACCGCTACGTTCCTTCAAAATGGAGGGAAGTCAAAGTGGTATTTATACCTAAGCCCGGCAAGGAGGATTACACACAGCCAAAATCATTCAGGCCAATTAGCCTCACATCCTTTCTACTTAAAGTTTTAGAAAGGTTATGTGACAGGGAAATAAGGAGCACCGCTCTGATAAGTAATCCCCTCCACCCAAACCAACATGCCTACTCTATGGGTAAATCAACGGAATCGGCGCTACATGCGGTGAGTTCTCGTATTCAAGCCGCCATCTCATCAAAACAATCAACGCTAGGTGTCTTTATTGATATAGAAGGCGCCTTTGATAAAACTAACTTTACCAGCATTAGCCAAGCTTTGCTCAGACATGGTGTCGATGCCACGGTTGCCGGGTGGATAGACAATATGCTGAAATACAGAGCCATACAATTCACTGTAAACAGTACCACAAGAGGGGTGGCTGTACGGGGTTGCCCTCAGGGAGGCGTCCTTTCACCTCTCCTCTGGAACTTCGTTGCTAACGAACTAATCTGTTGGCTTAACGAAGAAAGGCACTTCACAGTGGGCTATGCAGACGACTTGGCAATTCTTATTAGCGGGCCAGTAGAATCTGTGCTTTGCGACCTTATGAGATCTGCCTTAAGAGTCGTCGAAAGATGGTGCGCAAAGCATCAATTATCAGTGAACCCTTCCAAAACGGAACTAATATTGTTTACACATAAACGACGTCTTGGAAACTTAGTGTTACCCAAGCTTTTCAATACAAGTCTAACCCTAACAAACGAGGTCAAATACCTGGGAGTTATCCTCGATAGCAAATTGTTATGGAATAGACATATAGATCACAAGCTACAAAAGGCTTGCATAATCTTTTGGCAATGTAAGAGGCTATTAGGCAAATCCTGGGGCATTTCGCCAAAAACCATCACATGGCTTTATACAGCTGTCATTAGACCAATAATCACCTATGGTGCTATAGCTTGGTGGTCGAGAACCGAACTCAGCACCGTGATTAATAGCCTGCAACGATTTCAGAGACAGGTCTGCTCTGCTATTACAGGTTGCATGCGAACGACCCCACACAGCAGCCCTAGAGATGATTCTAAACTTGGCACCGCTTGACCTCTTTGTCCAACAAGAGGCTACTATGGCGGCCATTCGTCTCAAATATCTGGGCCTGTGGCACAATCAAGAGGGTCCACATCAAACTCTGCTAAGTAGGGCGGTTACATTTCAACTGCTCTTAGAAGCCCCATGTGATAGGATCCCTACGAAACATGTGTTCGATAAACACTATCGAATACAACTTTACGAGAAAGACGGGGACCAATCGGGTATTAACGAGGTCCGCATCTACACCGATGGCTCTAAAACAGAGTCTGGTACGGGGGCAGGCGTCTTCTCATTAGACTTGAACATCCATGTATCACTGGCGTTGGGTGAACATAGTTCCATATTCCAATGTGAATGTGTTGCCATCACCCACGCTGCCACCACGGTCATGAAAAGAGGTGTCACGAACTACGGCATTAGGATACTCTCAGATAGCATGGCCGTACTTCTGGCTCTGGAGAGCAATACCTTGAACTCCAGTCTAATCTACGAATGTCACCTTGCACTGGAGCGAATAGCTTCAGTTAACAGGGTCATCCTGCAATGGATAAAGGGGCACAGTAACTCATTGGGGAACGATGCAGCCGATGAGCTGGCTAAAAGGGTTTCCGAAACTCCAGTAGCTGGCCCTGTTCCACTCATGCCAATCCCTTTTAGACAAATACGCTCATGGACAAGGCTGCACTCAGTTCATCAACACAATGCCCGCTGGGCTAATCTAACTAGCTGTAGGCAGTCAAAAATGGTTTTGATGCAACTCAAACCACAACTGACCCGAAAACTCCTCAGCCTCAACCGACGCGATCTTCGTATAGTTGTGGGTACTATCAGCGGGCACCTACCCCTGAATAAACAACTATTCATCATGAATGTCACAGACAGTCCTCTTTGCAGAGGATGTTTGAGACAGATGAAACAGTCAGTCATGTGATCCTGGAATGCACTGGTCTGATCGAACATCGGGTAAAAATCCTCAATGATATGGGGTCGCTCCGAGAAGCCTGCGAATGTCCAAGGAGACTTCTGTGTTTCTGGAAGGAGCTGGGTTGGCTGGACTAGCCATCGACACTTGCATGCATAAAGGACCGAAAAAGAGTCCAAATGCGGAAACGGGAGCCCACTACCAATACCAATACCAATGTTTGTGGGACTGTATTTTGTTTTTCTGTTTCGGTTCTTTTTTATTTTACCTGTTTTCTCACAACTGTATTGAAAAACGTATTATATGATCATCATCATCATATCAGCTCATATACGTCCCCACCGAGGTGCTCGAGCCTACCCTGAATCAGGGCGATCAGCAATTATATGATACATGGGTGTAAAAGGTAAATTACAAACTCGTGACGATGGTAAACTCTCGCGTGAGGCTCGGGCTTACAAATGTCACTCGTTTATTATTTACCTTTTTACCACCCTTGTATCATTAATAACTATAACAGAATATCCAGCCTCTCTACTCTACCTTGGTAGCGTTAAAATCTCCTTATTGCATTAATTGCTTCTTTGACATGCAAAAAATGTAAAGTTCCTTGGATAGAGACAGTTTTGCAATACTTATTCATATTTTCGTACCTATTCTAGGACCTGATGATAAAACACGACACGAGCATGGATGATTTGCATACGAACGGCACCGTTGGAACCGGTTACAACACAGCTCCAAGTTCGGTGAGCCCCAGCGCCGCCCCCTTTAACAAGAAAGGGCAGATGAGCTGGATGGCTAGTGTCAAGTCCACTGGGGCTTACTCATTTAGATACGTCATTGGGAAACTCAACCATGAGATAAGAGTAAATATATTTTTTTTAAATTTCGTGCACTTTGTCGCTCCTCGGGCAAGAAGCGGCTTAGCTTCAGAGGCAGCGTCAAGTCCGTTGGGGCTTATTCCTTCAGATACGTTACTGGGTTCCCAACTATGAAATAAGTAAGGATAGTTAACTAAATTATACCCTCACGTACCATTTGCCGCCCTCTCGGGGAAGAAGGGGAGACTTAGCGTGCGAGGCCAGCGTCAGTTTGCAGAGGATGCTTGACCGATTTCGAAAATAAATCTAATCAAGAAAGATCATCATCACAGGTTTGTCTGTCTGTTCGATACTTCGATCAATAATGTTCGATAGTAGCAATTTGTCATTTTTAGGGTTCCGTAGTCAACAAGGAACCCTTATAGTTTCACCATGTCTGTCTGTCTGTCCGTTCTGTCCGCGGATCAGCTTAGAGACCATAAGCTGTAATTTGGCATGTGGGTATATGCACATAAAAATCACGCCGTCATGACAGTGGTAAAATAAAATCTAGAAAAAGTAAAAAGTTCATAGATTTTCCATACAAAATGTTTGCAAACTCCAAATATATTTTTTTTTTAAATCATACTTACCTACATTTATTTTTGAAAAGACTACGAAACCCTATCTTTGCACAATTCAGACTCGCACTTGGCCGGTTTTTAGGGTTCCGTACATTAAAAAGTAAAAACGACCTTCTTAAATAACTTCGAAAATATTTATCTTAAATTATAAAAAAAACATATTTGAGATTCTCAGGACAAGCCCTTGCCTTTGTTCACACAAAAGTTTGAAAAACTTTTTTTTACAAAGTATGCACTGAGAGGCATTGTTCTTTTGGGTGCAGAACCCTGTTTGTGTAACCCCCAGTTACGCTAGTACTCTTTATTATACTGTGCCCCAGTCTCACATGACCGGTTTTTTTTGTTAAAATTACTTATTGCATGTCTTCTCTAAGGTGCTATAAGGTGCGCTGCGCGTGTACCATCCTCAACTGTATCGTCACTTCCCATGAGGCGAGTTGCAGTCAAACGCACTCAAATTTTTAATAAAAAAACGGGCCTTATGTTAAATACATACTTGTGTGAGCATTTCTTCGCATACTTTCTTATCAGCTCATATACGTCCCCACCGAGGGGCTCGAGCCTGCCCTGAATTACAGCGATCGGGCCTTAGTCGACCACGCGGGCCCATTGCTGGTTGGTCGACTTCACACAACCTTCGAGTTTCTTCGCAGGCGTGTGCAGGTTTCCTCACGATGTTTTCCTTCACCGGAGCGTCGGATAAATGTACGTATGAAATCGTAATTTGAAAACACATTGGTACGTGGCATGATGAAATAGTAGATTGTTTACATATGAGAGCAAACAACTATTTTAAAGGCGAGAGTGTTTTTTGAATCCAGAATTTAAAGTAGAATCCTGAGCGCAGCGAGGAATTCAAAGTACGTCACTCGAGTTTAAAATAGTGTTGCTCCCGAGGTGGACATTACTCGACAGACTCGTTGATGTCTTTTTAGGTACGTCACTCGAGTTAAAAATAGTGTTGCTCCCGAGGTGGACACTACTCGACAGTCTCGTTGATGTCTTTTTTATTAGAACCATTAAGTATTTCTATTTCTTTTATTATAAATTTAGAACTATTATAGAATCCTAGCAGTGTATGAATCTCGCTGATGTCTTTTGTTTAAGAAATTATAGTGCGTCCTGTCGTAGGATCCGTTGATGTCTTTTGTATTAGTATAAAGTATAACTATAACTATAAATTATAATTATCACCATGTCCACTCGGTGGACCTATGACCTGGTGAAGGTCGCGGGAAGCCGCTGGATGCGTGCAGCGCAGAACCGGTCGTCGTGGAAATCCTTGGGGGAGGCCTTTGTCTAGCAGTGGACGTCCTTCGGCTGATATAATGATGATGATAACTATAGAACCAACACTGGTAAATCGTTATTTCTCTTTAGAGGTTTATTTGTCTGATGTCTTTTAAATTTAATTAAGCAGCATACGTAGCGTTGGCAAAACGGCAGTGACCAACTTCGATGTAGTTTTATTTTATTATCAAAATCCATAGTACAAGTGTATCTGACGAGTGCTACTTAAATATAATCAGCAGACATTTGTATATAGGAATAATTTCGTCATAATTATAATGATTTTTAAATTTACTTTATTTAGTTTAGTCAAACAACGTGCGCAAACGTGCGTGAAAATCATCAAAAGCTCGACTGCAGCCATAAGGATGTAGCAATCTAAGTACCTACGCCCACTGATATTTCTACTTGATGCGCAATGTGCCCATGTTTTTTCGTTCCTTAGAACCGATTAATATTATACCTGAACAACACCCCGGACACTTGATACAACGGGCGAGAAACGACATTTCTAAAAACAAATGACGAACCAAGTGAAATCACGGCGAAATTCTATGCGTTCGAGAACCGAAATAGCATCAATGTGTATCGGCTGTCCTTCCACTAGCCGGCACGGCGGCGCCGGCAAGCAAAAATGTATTATGCTGTGCCGTCGCTGTTGCGGGTTAGTGGAAAGACGCTCCATACATTCCCATACATTTTTTCACCAATTATAAACCTCTAAAGAGAAATCAAATAACGTTTGGCTACAGTGGAAAGGCGTCCCATACACTTCCTTTTTTTCTTCCCATACATTTTTCAACTAATTAAACCTCTAAAGATAAATAAAATAACGATTCACCACAGTGGATAGACGCTCTATACATTTCCATAGATTTTTGCTTCCCCAGTAGTATAGGGCTAGTGCCGGTGCACACTGAGTGACGGAGGGGGTGAAGTCAGAATCTAGAGGGCGGCAGGGAGTGGCGATACTGTATCATAGTCACAGATAATAGTATGTACTAATAAATTTATGTAACTTTGCCTGAATATTGAACATTACAGAAACACAAACCAATACGCAACATGAAGGACATGTCCGACAGACTGCAGCGGCGCGGAGCCGTTGACGATAACCTCTGGATATGGTGCGAGAATATCCTCAAACACTGCAAGAAGAACCAGCCTGAGGTATCTAGCAAGTCTTAGAGAGTAGGTAGAGAGAGATAGTAGATATGGCTTGATACAATATATTATTATTATTATAAATGAAATGAAGCCTCGCAGTCCCATTCAATCAGTCAAAAATGTTGGTTGATAAAAATCTGTCCGCAAAAAGAGTTGACAGCCGTTTTTTTTTTTGGCAACATCAAGAGTTCTGAATTTTCATTTGTCGATTATGCTCGAATGATGCCGTTTAGGAACGAACAGGGCCTCCATGTATTGTCAACTTTTTTTTACTTTTTTGTACAGACTGTAGAACACCGAGGGGCTCGAGCCTACCCTGCGTTAGGGCGATCGGGCCTTAGTCGACCACGCGAGCCCAGTGCGGGTTGGGCGACTTCACACACAACCTGTGAGTTTCCCCGCAGGCGTGAGCAGGTTTCCTCACGATGTTCCTTCACCGTACGAGCGTCGTCGGATACCTACCAAATGCTTACTTATTTAGTACGTAAAAATCACGCTTTGGTAAACTCATCTATAAAACGTAACTTCAAAATGTTTATAGCAAGAAGAAGGCGTTCTGCGGTTCCAGAACATGAACTTCCCGTGCCCGCTGATGAAGAGCAGAATAGAGATTCCACTCAAGTGCAATTTGGTGAACGATCCATCTTATGTTGCCCCGTGAGTCCTATGTTTGTTTTGTCGATGTTTTGACTACTTACGAGTATTAGGTATCGTCATAGCTTTATCATACACTTAGTTGTGACTTGAATATATCTCATCATCATATCAGCTCATATTACGTCCCCAACGAGGGGCTCGAGCCTGCCCTTAATTAGGGCGATCTAATCGGGCTTTAGTCGACCACGCTGTCCCAGTTCCTACGAAGAACTTATGTATATGTATAGACTTATGTATACATAAGTTCTTCGTAGCCCAGTGCGGGTTGGTCGGCCTCACACACAACCTTCGCGTTTCTTCGCAGGCTTGTGCAGGTTTCTTCACGATGTTTTCCTTCACCATAAGAGCGTCGGATAAACGTACATATGAAATCGAATTTCGAAGACACATTGGTACGTGGCAGGATTCGAACCACGACCTCCCGGACAGGAGGTAGCGGCCCTTGCCATTGCGCCACCGACTTACTTGTTATTAATATTATTTGTTTTATATTAAAAGTACCTACATTACGGTTTAGTTTCATCACATCAGCTCATTATACGTTCCCACCGAGAGGCTCGAGCCTACCCTGAATAAGGAATTGAATTACTGGAATAAGGGCGATTTGGCCTTAGTCGTTCATGCGGGCCCAGTGCGGGTTGGTCGACTTCACACACAACCTTCGATCTCGTTAGTACTAATAAATAGACATGACAAGACTGTGCCAGATGTGACATGTCAGCCTTTGAAATCAGGATAGAGACGGGTGGCGCAAGTGTGTGGGAAGTGGTCGCAAGTTGTGTGATGAGGCCTGGTTCAAACTGTTATCCGAACGGAGGCACCGGAAACATCAAGCTGTCACTAATCCATCTATCGGGAACTTCCCCTGTCAGTCCTGCGGTAGACTGTGCCGGTCTCGCATCGGATTGTACAGTCACCAAAAACTCTCTATCCGAGTCACTGATTAAATCGTGTTACAGACAGTGTTGCCAACTTAGCTCTTTTAGAGCTAAATCTAGCTCTGTATAATGTTTGTCAGCTTTAAATAATTGTATTTAGCTCTACAGCTCTTTTATTTTAAAATTTCAGCTCTTTTTTATGATTGTAAAATTATTTGTTGTTTTGATCAATTATTTACGTAAATTCATAAACCCATTCGTTAATTGAACGCAGTCTACAATTCCCGACTCCAGAGTTGTCATAGTCTAACAGGAACCATTCGCTCTGACAACAGGGTAGCCTATTATAAATCTCTAGTTGCTGTTAGAGCGTAGGTAAGGAACGCGCTTCTCATGTTATCACATCTTGCATTTGATGTATGCGCGTCTTCTTCCTGTCTCCTTCTTCTTCTTTCATCTGCAGGTTATATCTGCGTGAATAAGGATTAAACATAGCCACGTTTTGACTTGTGTCCGAAAAATATATGTAGTACCTACACCGATTTGTTCTTTCGTGATGGTTAACGTTCGACGGCAATTAAGATTCATGCAAGTAAAAACTAAAAATTTAAGTACGTTATTAAGTTTTTCTACAATAGTAATTAAAATTTGAATTCCTTAATCTTTCTTTTATTTTAGCTCTTTTTTTTCAAAAAATTTAGCTCTATTTTAGCTCCTTTTCGAAGCTGATCTAGCTTACAACTACAACAACTTCCTCAAAATTGAGTTGGCAACACTGGTTACAGACGCACAAGGCCACTGATGATGAATAAATACTAAATATATATTTGCTTCGAGTTTCTTCCTTGTAGGTTTACTATACCCAAAGACATTTAATGACTTTACCAGAAAATATCTACATACCTACCCATTGGGTGGTCGCTCTTTCCTTCATATAACTCGAGCTCTTTCTCTCGCTAGTCCACCAAAGACATTGGATTACCTACTAACTAGCAGTATACGACATCATTCGCAAGCGGGTCTCGCTCGGCCAAGGAATTTCTATATAACACTGGAAATCGAACTTAGTAATGCAGCCGCGATGAGAGCTTTGCTTCGTCTCTTTCGCACGTTGCCATACTAAAAAAAAAATTACATTGGTAAGAATATTAATGGAAAAGTATTTTTATTCGCTCTCGCATTGAATATCCCCAAATTGTGAAAGTACATAACTGAACAACTATCCCCAATGAACACATATAGTCATTTGTTTATTGCCCACTACACTACCCCAGAATAATGATTTTTCATGTTTCCTCCACCTAAAGGTTGTCTGAAAGAGATCGCTTGCTAGCGATAAGACCGCTTATATATACAACTTCCTCAATCATTGTATCTTTTTTATCTTAAGTTGTGCAAAAAAGTGTTTTCAATCAATCAATCAATCCTTATTTTTATATTTTTATAAATGTGAAAATGTGTTTGTTTGCTTGTTTGTTACCTTTTCACGCTTCAACACCTCCACCAATCTTGATGAAATTTCACATGCGGGTAGCTTGTGTCACTGGGAAGGACATGGGCTACATTTTATCCCGTGAAAATAGCAGTTCCTGAGGGAACTGAAAAAATACTTTTTTTTTGTTATTTCTTTAACTACGCAACGGTACGATGGATCGTTGTGATTTTTTGAATAGAGATAGTTGAGGAGATGGGAAGTGACATAATTTACTAATTAGCATATCCTGACATAGGATCTGGGGAAAACTCATTTCCACGCTCGCGCACGTCGGCGTCGCAACGGAGCAACGGGTTGAAGTGATTTTTTGTATAGAGTTGGTTGCGGGAGTGGGAAGTGACAGACTGCTTAAAGTAACTATTTAGTAATCTGTGCTGCTTAACAGAATAGTCATATACGAGTACTGCTAGTCAGATATAGTTACTGAGGGATCTGGAGAAAACCCATATCCCACCAAAAACATTTTCATGTAAAAACGTTGCCAAGACGAGTCTACTTAGCTTACCCTGTGAAAAAATTTATCAGATCTCGTATAAAGCCAAGCTCTAAAGACTGCCACGCTCTAAACCTACAAGCTCTACACTACACCTTACTTAAAATATATGAAAAAGTGGTCAGATCTCATGTAGAGCCAAGATTTTTGATCTATGCGCCCTAACTTTACCAGGCCTACCTTCACAAATTCTACATTTTAGTCAAAACGTGTGGCTTGGCCGTTTTGCTACCGTCACGAAGATTTCATAGGCATTCGTTCATTAGGTTACTTACTTTATTGACATCGACTATATCTTCCCAAATAATCTTAGATTTTGTTGGTCGTCCCCGTATCATTATGTAAAGTTCTTGGTTTATATTTAAAGAATCTTCTGGTTTCGGCAATTTGACCAGTGTTTCCTCGAGAGGCAAAGGTAGGTGAAGGTAGTTTAACATCCGATGAATGAGTGCCTATGAAATAGCAAAACAGCCAAGCCACACGTTTTGACTAAAATGTAGAATTTGTGAAGGTAGGCCTGGTAAAGTTAGGGCGCATAGATCAAAATTCTTGGCTCTAAATGAGATCTGCTTCGCTTGGCTCGTCTTGGCGAGGGCACTACCGTGCCCCCAGATCCACGCATCTCTCTCTCAATTGCAGTCGTAAAAAAGTTCTAAAACAAATGACACTCCATACATTGTGAATTTTTGCACAAAACCTGCTGTTCGATTTGTATGAAGAGTTCAATTTTTTTCTTGCGATGTGATTACGGCCTCTTGAGAAGAGTTGTTTAGTAAAAATGCCACTGATAACGGCTCCTATGCCAATTTTGTTACACCTGTATTGATTGACTTATCTTTTTCTCCAGAACTGCATCTAAGAAAGCGAGGGTAGTATCGACGGCGGTGATGAAGATTCCAAACGAAGTCACAAAGCGCTACAGCCTGTGGAGCCGAGACTTCTCCAGCCTGTACAAGGTCCTCAAGTTGGCATCCTATCAGTCCCCTGTGTGACGGCTATTTTGAAGAATAGAGCTTGCAATAAAACACCTTAGTTAAGTAGCTTAGATATTACGGGATTGAACTGTTCATTGAAAACATCTGTGAACCAGCAATAAGGCATTGTTTTACCTACTTTTGATTAAAATCTTCTTGATACGAGTTTTGTCCGGTTGTTTTTGCTTATCACACTCTATTTAGTTACTTTTAACCGACTACCCAAGAACGAGGGTAATGTTTTTGGGGTGTAATATATGACTATCATCATCATATCAGCCGAAAAGCTTCTACACGAAGTAACTTTTTAGTAATCTGTGCTTCTACTGCAAAAGAAAGGCCTGCCCCTAGGATGACCACGACGACCAGTCCTACGCTGCCCACATCCAGTGGCTTCCCGCGACGGAGGCCTGCCTATATACGCTGCGTCTTCCGGTGCGCGGTCGCCACTCGAGAACTTTATTGCCCCAACGGCCATCTATTCTACGAGCTATGTGCACCACCCTCTGCCCCATAAGCTGAACTGTTACCAAGTGTGAACAGTAAATTAATAAACTAACAAAATATAGGTAGGGTTTCCATCTTAAATGTGTTTTGCTACGGAGCCCTCACGCGAGTCCAACTTGCTTTTGCTTTTTTTTAAATTCCGTGAAGATTTGCATACATATCATCTTGGCATTTTATAATATCTTACTTAGCTCTGTTACAGAATTCTGTCATTTTTACGAAAATCAGACAAACCATAGAAATTTGAACTAGAACCTGTTTACAAAATTTCAATAACTTTGATTAACACTCAATAATTATTAATTTTTGCACCCTTACGGAGCAGTGATAACTTATCGTAATCTCAAGTTTAAAACACCTCGTGGTCTCATTAGTGGACTAAATTAGTGGGACCACGAAAAAACAGCGACCCAAACTAAGGAGTTAAATCGCACATCCGCAAGAACAACGGCACAATTGCATTTTTTTTCAAAAATCAGTTAACAACGTCAGAATCACCTCAAAGAATGAATATCCTTGGAGTAAAAACGGCACAGTTGTGGAGCTGTTAACTTTAGCTAGATGGCGAAAGTGTCGTTGTCGAATTGGTGCAAAATTTACCTGCTCTCGGAGTGTGAACGTCTGATTGACAGTTACGCGGGGTAGCAGCAGAGTATGGTCATGTCCTATAGGTACAACGACACTTCGGTAATTGTGACATTTATATTAGGTATTCGGTATTTAAAACGTAAACGGCACAACTCTATTTTTTGCCATTGTCCCTCCAGACATTTTCTTTTTATAGACATGAGTTCTTGATTTGATAACGGCATAAATGTAAGTTGTGTTATTTTAGCGTAAATCATTTTTTTTTTTTTTTTTTAATTAATAATTTGAGTGCGTTTGACTGCAACTCACCTGATGGTAAGTGATGATGTACTAATTGGGTCGCGTTCAGAACGTAGATACGCTTTGATAGCAACCGTTCGGCTGACAATAGGATATAGCCTATTGTAAATCTCTTAAGTGTGAAATGGAAGGAAAAACGGTAGCTGTCAGAGCGTAGGTATGGAACGCGACCCGGTATGTTTTGTCGTTGTTCCTCCAGATTTTTATTTTTATAGACATGATTGATTTGACAATGACATAAATGTATGTTGTGTCATTTGAGCTCCAGTAAATCAAATTTATTAATATACTAACTAATTATGAGTGGTGGTTTTTAAAAACTTGGCAATTTTGCGTTGCCTGCTTGCGGTACAATCGTTGCATTTCACTAGCAAACAAATTGAAGGAGGAATGTTTCAAAGGAACGATTTTGTAGAATTTCAAGCAAATTCTGAAGGCAAGCATAGTAAGTACCTTAGAATAATGATAGGTCTTCGCTGCCGCTCCGACTAGATACCGCCGGCGTAGTTGCAAATGCTGCAACAAATACTACGCCGGATTCGGCGTACCCGAGCTCGAGCCGACGCTGTCTCGTTGTAAACAATGTGCGAGAAAGACATACTGAGTATTTTATTAAGTTTTGATCATAATACGAAGTAAAACGCCAGTTTGCCTAGTGAAATTGTGTAAAAATAATACTACAAGAGATAAAAAAGATAGTCGGAGCGGTAGCGAAGACCTATCATTAATCTAAGGTAAGTACCTTTTATTTTTTAATAAAATTTATGCCTACCGCTATTATTGTTATTATAATTGATTTTAAATTCAGGTGACATGGAGCAAGATAAGTTTTTAGATAATAATAGACGACGATAATTTTATATTTCTATAATTTATACAAGAAAATAGATTTTTTCTGCCATCATCATTATCATATCAGCCGACGGACGTCCACTGCTGGACATAGGCCTCTACCAAGGATTTCCATGAGACCCATAGCAAGCGATCATGTCTCAGTTCCTTAAGTCATCACTGGCAACACACACTGGTCGAAGACGTTGGTCTTATGACACGAAGCTTCCCGAACGCTGCCCAGCCGAGTTGGATTCGACGAATAATCTCTTTCTCGAAGTTGGACCTACCTAACTGGACTGTTTGTCCCAGGTACACATATTCGGTAACAACTGCGAGTGTAGACCCTCCAACCTTCAGAGGAGAAGGTATGACATGGACGTTTGACATAATTTTCGTCTTGTCCATGTTTATTCTAATACCTACTTGTTGAGAGGCTCTACTGAGGCCATCGAGTCCATAGTCTCAGCCATGACCACGATATCGTCAGCAAGTCGAAGATTAGTACAAACGTTTGAGCTGATGTAGAAGTTTTGGTGTAGTGATTTCTATACTCCTTGGTTTTGGTACAAGTTTAAAGTGTACAACCAGTAACTACTACTTAATCATCTATCGATCTAATGAATTCGTAATTATAATTTATTACATAAAAAGCTACATACTTAGCAATTTATTTGTGTTTTTATTTCTTTTGTACTTGTAATCTTTGACTGTGTCTAAACTAGTATAATAGGTCATCTTTGCTGATGGTTTCGACATATAATACTACTCTTTGGTTTCGACGAAGTAACTATAGTAGTATCTCATCTGTGGCTTCGATACCTAAATCTAATAAAAAAAAGTACTACGCGCTATCTAAACAATAAAATGTAATTCTCTCTTGTCAAATGAATAGAAGAATGTCTTATTCGGTGTTTTTCTGCGTTTTCTGCTAGGTAGGTACTGGAAAAAAGTAGTACCTACACTAAATACAATTTACTGCCCGGGCTCTGAAATAATGTGAAAAGTGCTTGCTTTAAAAGATTAAAGTGCCAACTATTGTGCAAGATGAGCAAGCATAATATGTATTCGACGGCGAACCTCACCGATAAGGAGCTCAAGGAGCAAGGCAATAGGTTGTTCAGTTTGCGTCGATACGAGGATGCTATGAACTGCTACACTAAGGCTATCGTAAGTGGTCTTGTTTAACCTTATAAACCAGAACTCACATAGGTACTCCCAAAACCTTACATTATTATGCCCTTTTTTCTAAGATTTCTTTATGATGGAAACGAAAGATCTGGAACCTTGGCTATGCTGCTTTACATTTCAATCTTCTGTTTCATTTGGACATAAAGCTGAAGAAGTTGCTTCTATTGAATTGGACATACCATAGTATATACAAAAGTATAAACTGCCATAAAATAACCATTGGTGAATACCATTTGAATATAAATTGATACTATTGGCAATGTTCAAAAATTAGATTTTATTTAAAAAAAATATTTTATGATACTAATTTGAACAAAATAGAAAATCTTGTAGAGCACAGTGCAATAATTCACAGGTACAACCAAAAAAATATATTTTAAGGCTGTCCTGAGCACCAAAACCTTACGGTCAACTGATTTGCACATTGTTTTGTGATTGTTTTATGATTTTTCAAATGATAAAAAGTGATGATGTTAAAAGCTCAAAGACTATGACAAAAAGCCCCAACAATTGGAATCAACCCCTCAAGTGGGGCTGATCAAATCGGCACAAATAATCTTCTACCATCATGTGGGGCATCTTCTGTTGGTACAGATAATTGATATATATTATACATATAAAGTGTGATTATTATTAAGTACCTATGTTAGGAATGAAGATAGAAGTTAAAATACACTTTCTCTAACATCTCTGCCTTTTTTTTAAAGCCCTCTTAAAAATATGATTGCTCAAACTCTTCAAAATAGGAAAATTAGTTGCAAAAACAAATGATTGATGTCAAAAGGGTGCCTGAAGTCCCAAAATTTTTTTCATGCTTTGTTTAATTCAAAGATCTATCAAATTTTTTGCATTAACAGATATCTCTGACTCTCTAGCATCATTGACTAACTTTGATTCACAAGCTCATCCAAAAAATCATTTTTTTTTCCATGTTCAGTTTTTGTATAATTATCAATTAGTATTAGATTTGAGGCACCCTTTTGACAGCAATAATTGTTTTTTGTTGCATTTAATTTGATTTTATTTAGAAGTTTTGTTTTTCATACAAAATTTAAAAAATAAATGGGCTTTAACTCAAAAACCGCTGATTTCCGACCCCCAGTTAAAATTTCTTTATCTGTTGAAAAATAGTCATTAAGTCATTTGGCTAACCACCTGCCGTACACTCTTTATACTGCTAAGATGATGCTTTTAATACAGTACAGATAGATACTACTGTCAAAGAATATTATTATTTATACTAACATACAGTATGGACACTCCCTGCCACTCTAGATTGCGACCTCACCCCCTCGTCGATTGATACAGATTGGTTACAGTTTGGTTGTCGAACGTATAGGATTTGCCGCCATTTCGATTGCTCCGTAATTCCTTTTTTAAAATGTAATTTCTGGCTCATTGTATGAAGTGTCCAAGGTGTGCTACTGTCTAACATATGTATGACAACAAGTTTTATTAATGAAACAAATTCTAATTCTTTTATGATGTACCTATGATTACTGTCCACCAGATAAAAAATCCAACAGTATCAACATACTTCACTAATCGCGCATTATGCCACTTGAAGACGAAGCGATGGGAGGCGACATGCCAGGACTGCCGCCGGGCACTAGACATTGACAGCAACCAGGTTAAGGGACACTTCTTCCTCGGTCAGGCCCTAGTTGAGCTGGAGTACTATGATGAAGCTATCAAACATCTTCACAGAGGTAAGTAAATATATATATCTTTTGTGTTCTAGACATAATCTATACTAATATTATAAAGAAGTAAGGTTTGTATGTTTGTATGAAGGAGGTAATCTTCCAAACTAACAAATTAAAAAAAAAAATCACCAATATTTGTGGAATTTAGATGGAATTTTAGGATAGACATAGGCTTAAAACCCACTAACTCTCGATATCCACGGGAAATTCACATACCTATGTATAGACCAATAGTTGTATTCTTTCAATTTATTCAGGTAGCGAGTGGGTGATTGGGTTTAACATTGTTAGGTAGCATTAAGGCTTTAAGATGAGTCAATCCAAGTAAGTCGATCCGTGATAAAATAATATCAAACATAAGTCTGTTCATTTTAAGTTTAAATCAATGCGGGCTTCAATGCGGCTGTTAGGTTGAAACCAAACGCCCAATCTTCGATTTTTACATGTATTTTACTTTTCTTCACTTTCAAATAAGTTTAAAAAAATGTTTTCAATTAAAATGAAAGGTTTTAAGTCACCGATTTTTGTGTGTTTGTTTCATTCAACATAAACAATTTGTTTTCGAGAAATTTTGCAATTATTGTAAAAAACAAGGTATAGAATATTTTTTACATAGTACTTTTAAAATTATATTCAATTAAATTGTTTGCTTATTACTTTAAGTATATTATATATTTTTTCCAGTCTTTCAATAATTTGGAAATTGCTTTGCGCAGTCTTTCAATAATTTGAATTGAATATTGTTATTTGGGCCTTATCACAAAAAAATTATCATATCATATAATATTATCATTTAAAATTATGAACTAATATTTTCATATAAAATACACGAAATTAATCAACAACAGCAAAATCAAAGGTAGGTACGTTATTGTTACTTAATTTCTTGTCTTGAGTTTCTGGTTTTCTTAAACTTTTATTTAGTCCAAAACTATTAAGTTTCATTCTCTGAATATTATAAACTAGGAGATTTGTAATTTTGCAATGAAAACAAATATAGAACAGTAGGTACAGAATGATAGTCCTTTGGCTGTGTCGACATCAAGGTCGGCGCAGCGCCGTGAAACGTACGGTGCGAATAACTGAGGACATTAAGTACGCGATCGCACCAGACTTTTACCCTGGGACGCCTCCATAACTGGAGCTTCGTAACCAGTTACAAACAGCTTCGTAACCAGTTACAAACAGCTTCGTAACCAGTTACAAACAGCTTCGTAACCAGTTACAAACAGCTTCGTAACCGGTTACAAACCATATAAAATGAAGGCGCACCCTGTGAGAGCTGGTAATGATGTGGCCTGGCCCTTCCATAAGAAGTCACAAGTTTTGGATTCTATAAGATCCTTGGGGTAGATTGTTGAATTTGTTATATTTTTAGTATTATGGTTCCGTACTTCAAAAGGAAAAAAAACGGAACCATTATAGGATCAATTGCATGTCTGTCCGTCCGTCTGTCACAGCCAATTTGCTCAAAGAATACTGGAGGGGTTGAGTTAAAATTTGGTGCACACTAGACATATGTAAATTGGTGATCCAAAGGCGGATGTGTAACGTAAATAAATGAATTTTTAAGGGGGCCACTCTGGGGGGGTAAATTAGGAAACGTACAAAAAGAAGTTTTGTGAACTATATCATGTGATATAATTAAATGAAAGGGCTTTTGTGAGAATCTCAAAACATTTTTTTCATTATTTTTCATAATTTTAAGACCTATTGTTTGAAGTTATTTAAGAAACAAGGAGAAATTAGATATTACAGAAGAAGTGTATGGTATTTAAAGTAATGTATCATTTGTTTTTTTTAAACTTCTCAATCAAGTTTCACTCCCACTTGTCAGGTTTTTTGAATTATGAATATGAAAGCCATGTCATTATGATTCCAATAAGATTCTTTTGTACGACGATGTTACAAACCAGTGGCCTATGAGATGATGAGATTAAATTAAATTAAGCATTCAATGGGATGCTATCATTTGTTTTTTTTAACTGGCATCTTAGGCGATTAACAGTACTAGTTGTCATATTTGAACTACAAAAAAAAAAAATTAAGCATTCCTATTAGTGAACTTGATGAGGCTGTATTCTAATTAATGATTATGATGCAGTCACTTGTGTGGGTTCACATGTAATATGACGTGTGAGGGATAATGGTAATATGGTGTGGGTGTGACTTACCGATAAGTTAATTTTAGTGTCACATTATCTATACCCTGGATCAAAATTCTTGGAGTTAACAAATAACTTTGCCTAGTTTTACGTTTTGTAAATTTAAACATATTTATTATTATTCATTTATTATTACGTAACTTAGTACTTTTACCCGATTGTCCAAAAAGAAGGGTTATAACATTTTTCATGTGTATTTGTACTTATACGTCCGTTTCTTTCGCTGAGTGTTGATTTGATGAATTTTGGAGTGCAAGGTATTATTAGATTGGTCTTGTTATCCTGAGTTCATAGGATAAATTTTGAGCTAGCAAGTTTTTAATTCATATTTTTATTTCAAGCAATGTTTTCGCTAATAACACTTTGATTTGATTTTTGTGAAAGTCAGCGCGATTGTTTGTTTTATTCAAAACACTTTCATTTGATTTTTGTGAGAGTCCGCGTTAGCGCAAAAAAGTGGCTAAGTGCGTGTCGGACCACGCGTAACGTAGGGTCCTGTGGTGTTGTCAATAAATAAAATGTATATTTTTAAAAACAAAGTTATTTTGACTGTGGATAAAGAACATTTTGTATGAAAAATTATAAAGTTTTTAAAAATCCAACTGCACACCTCAAGTTGGACGACATTCACTCTAAAAGTAAGAAGACCTACTTGGCCGTGATAATTTTAAATTGTATTTAAATCCTCGTAAATTGATTATAATATGCCCCAATATTTCAGATTTTTTCAGATTTCTTGAAATAGCTGTTACGCTCTGGCTGGGGGTCACTATTTTTACTCTTAACATAATTAAACAGTTTTCGCAAATTCGTTTTCACACACCCGCAATATTTCAGATCGACCTATCCAACGATAATCCACACCATGACATAGACAAGAAAAAAAGTTCAGAGAGTTTACGTGTGGAGAAGGAAAGGAAATTTTATGTTACTATTTGTCGGCGTGATTAACAACCCATGCCAAAGTACAGCTTCCTTTATTAGCCTATGAGCATTCCATATTCCATTCCATAGAGATGAGACCCCCACTCGCTAGAGATGTGACCCCACTCTCTGGAGATGTGACTGTAGTAGTAATTTATTGTGTTGTATCAGCAAGTGACCTGGCGCGCGAGCAGAAGCTGAACTTTGGGGACGACATCGCTGCGCAGATCCGAATCGCCAGGAAGAAGAGGTGGAACGTTCAGGAAGAGAAGAGGATAGCGCAGGAGATCGAGCTGCAGACGTACTTGAATAGGTATTCTATCTAACACTTTAAATCATGAATCTCTGTACTAATGGAAACACTAATGTTAATTGTGCCACACCATAAGAGAAGAGAGCATGGAAACCTGAGACTGATATACAGGATGTAACAAAATTGGTGTAGGTCCCGTTAACTGGGGCTACTTCTTATCATATTGAACATTTGTTCTACAACTTTGCTAAAATCGCAAAAAAATATTTTTACTCTTCATACAAATCGATCAGCTGATCGACCAATTTTTTGCATTTTAGCACGGAGGGTCCAATTTTTTTTTTTGAGAATTGACTATGAACCCTCTTGGGGAAAATTGTTCAGTATGATGAGTAGAACCCACAGTTAACGGGTCCTACACCAATTTTTTTACACCCTGTGTAAATACTTTTTTTTAAGTATAAATACATACGTATATTAATTTTAAAGACCCAGACACAGAGCAAAAACACACCTGTACGTCACATGAATGTTTGCTTTGGGTGGGAATCGTACCTATGATCCTCGGCCTAGCAGGCAAAAGCGCTGACCACTCAACCACTGGGTCAGTCAGACCTTATAATTAAATTGCTCACCTATACATATGTCACAGACATATAAATATAATATTTACGCTCATCAATGACTGACTGACTCTATAACACTGTTAAAGGGATGCTATCATTTGTTTTTCAACAGGCATCTTAGGCGATAACAGCTACGAGTTGTCATATTTGATCTACAAAAATGAAATAGAACTAAATCATATCAGCTCATATACTTCCCCGCCGAGGGGCTCGAGCCTACCCTGAATTAAGGCGTCCAGATCGGGTTGGTCGACTTCACATACAAACTTAGAGTTTCTTTGCAGGCGTGTGCAGGTTTCCTCACGATGTTTTCCTTACTGTAAGAGCGTTGGATAAATGTACATATGAAATCGTAATTCGAAAACACAATGGTACGTGGAAGGATTCGAACCTGGACCTCCCGGTAGCGGCCCTAGCCGTTACGCCACCGACGCTCTCCGGAATACGGAATAGAACGTACACTCTTTTAACTAAAGTTTTATTCCCTAGGATAACTAAATTGGAAATGGTAAAAACGTTAAAAACCGATTTCAATCGCCACAAACAAGCACAATTTTGTTACAGTGTACTAAACCAATTTTGATAAAATTTGTATGGGACCAACCTGGCAACATACCGTATCGTATAAAAAAAAAACATGAAAATCGGTCCACAATCTGCGAAGATATCGCGTAACAAACATAACAAATAAAATAAAACACAGTCGAATTGAGAACCTCCTGCTTTTTGAAGTCGACTAAGAAATAAGATGCATTTTTAAAAGCTTTTATTTAACTTGCCATGTATGTAAGTATGTATGTTTGTTCGGGCGAAATCTTGCAAGTTATATTTGACCCACTTCCCGGTTTCCGATTGAGCTGAAATTTTGCATGCATATGCATATCGCGTCACAATGCAATATTAATAGCTTGCACCTAAAAGTTTTTAGGTTTTTCGAAAATTATATGAAAAACAAAATAATGATGTTTGTGTGGTTCGTTAGATAAGGTCAAACACTGTTTTTTCCAGGTTAATAAGTGAGGATATGCAGCGTAGAATAGAAGCTTTGAAATTAGGAAATAGTAATGAAGAAGACAGAAACTCAAAAGTGTCTAAAATTGAAGAAGAGTGTGTAAGTATAAATAGATTATTTTTATTACCTTTTAAGGTTTCGTATATTCGATGAAAAAAAAGGAACCCTTATAAGATCACTGTAGTGTCTGTCTGTCTTCGATTTTCGTCGAATCTACTGGACGAAAAAAAGTTGAAATTGGGTACATTTAGAATTGGATAATCCAATTGTATAGCGTACATGAACAAATTTTGATTTTAGGGAAAATTAAAAAAATATTTTTTGTAGTTCATCATTTGACACATTAAATGAGGACCTTGTTATAAAAAACACAAAGATATTTTTTTTTTATAATTTTAAATTGCATATTTTAAAATTATTTAGGAAAACATTCGAAAATAGAGCATCCCTCTTATGTCCGTATCTATTGAGTCAGAAATGTTGAAAAAAAAAGGGAATATAGGGTCTTTTTTATAGTTTACAGGAAAATACGAGGCCTGTTTGATAAGTCCTGTTAAAAAGTTTTTTTTTTACATTTTACATTTATTTTTGAACATAGTCTCCTTGAAGGGTCAAACACTTATTCCAGCGAGTTTCCAATTTTTTCATCCCCTTCAAAAAATACGATTTGTCGAGGTCTGCAAAATAGCCGTTTACACCTGCGATGCAGTTCTCATTTGTCATTTGTCCTCCAAGCCATCTTTTCAAATTTGGGAATAGGTAGTAATCACTCGGAGTTAGGTCCGGTGAATACGGAGCATGCGGAACCAGCTCGAAGACCAAATCGTGTATTTTAGCCATTGCAATGGTTGACGTGTGCACTTGATGAAAGAGGACTTTCTTGGGGGACAATTTTGGTAGTTTTTCCAACAATTCGGCAACAATTTATAATAGTCTTCCCCTTTTTCAAGTAGCAAATCATGATGATTCTTTCGCCATCCCAGAAAACTGTGGCCATCACTTTCCCAGCTGACAAAACAGTCTTAGCCTTCTTTGGGGCACGTTCACCAGTAGCCATCCATTGTTTGGATTGCTGTTTTGACTCGGGTGTATAATGGTGGGCCCATGTTTCGTCTACAGTGACAAATCGACTCAAAAAAACCGAGGATTACGCTTCATCATATCTAAACACAACTTTGAAATTAGCTTTCGTTCGCATTTTTGTTCGATCGTCAACAAACATGGCACCCATCGTGCAGACAGCTTTGTCATAGCCAAATCTTCGTGAAATATTTTATGTACTCGCTCATGCCTACGACCTACGATCTCAGCTATTTCACGCACCTTTACTCGGCGGTCGTCGAGTACAATATTATGGACTACTTCAACAACATCCTCAGTACTCAGTAGTGACTTCGATTGGGCGACCAGAGCGATCTTACGTGTCTTACAATCGCAAGTGCGAACAGATTTTAAGTTACAGGTAGATCGAAAGTAGGCCGAAATGGTTCGTGTCGGCCGGTGTCTCCTTTTTTCTTTTCGAACTTGGCGATATTAAACTTTTTCGATCTCATGTGCCCAATACATTAAAAGTTTTCGCAATCTCAAAGGAAAAACCACTTGTGTTTTGTAGATTTCGTGACAAATTATTTAATAACGCTATTTCATTATGTTTCAGAATAACTACAGTAGTGAACTAAATAATTTATTTTCAAAAATGGACGAAAGGAGAAGGGTAAGTTCATTTCTCCTTCTTCTTCCTTTGGTATTTTATAAAGTTAACCCAAACTATAGTACTAATATACAGGGTGTAGGGTTTCATATGGATCAAACGAAAACCATTATATACCTTATACGAATAAAAAAAGCATAAACAAACTTAGTATGGATTTGACAGTCAAATGTCAATTCCATAGTACTTTTGTATACCTTTTGCTTTTTTTTATTGGTATAAAGGATTGAGTATCGCAAGGGCTTGTAAAGACGTCGCAACAGGCTATTCAAAACACCCCCATGACGTATGCTTAGCGAAAGTCCACGGTTTTCAAGATATTCGATTTTCAGATTTTGTATGAAAAATATCATTGCTGGACTTTGACATTCGTTTTTAAAAAAAGTCATCATACAAATAAGCCAGCAAAATGCAAGAAAAACTCATTTCATCAGCTCACCACAACCTAATTTGGTTCTTGACTCTCGCATTGTAGAAATTTTAAAACTACATTACATTTCCTTTGGCAAAGATTAACGATTAATTGTGGATATAAAAAAGATTGTCCACTGCTGGACAAAGGCTTCCCCCAAAGCTTTCCACAATGACTGGTCCTGCGCTGCCCGAATCCAGCGGCTTCCCGCGACTTTTATCAGGTAGTCGGTTCACCGAGTGGGAGGTCTGCCTACGCTACGTCTTCCGGTGCGCGGTCGCCAAGCTTGGCAGGCGGGTTGGCGATTGCAGTGTGGTAGTACAGTACACGAAAAAGACGCTGCTGCCCATCCTCCAGATTTTGATCCCTTAGTCGCCTCTTACTTGATTAATAGGTAAATCCTACTAATATTATAAACGCGAAAGTTTGTAATAATGTACGGATGTATGTTTGTTACTCTTTCACGCAAAAACTACTGAACGGATCTGGCTGAAATTTGGTAGGTAGACAGATTAGGATCTGGATTAACACATATACTACTTTTTTCCACTGCACACCTTTGAAAAGTCATAGAAACGTCCACGCGGGTGAAAATCCGCGGGAAACATCTGATGCTGAGGGAAATAGATTTATTTACGATTCCATGTAAAAGAAGCCACGGAAAAATTTAAAATCGATCGATAGGTAAGGTAATAGACTAACTTAGTCAACATATTGTGCATTTCTAATACATTTAGGAGTGGCTATTGGACTTGATGTAGAGTGAACTCTTTATTTGATTATTTAATTGATGCAATCAAGCTAATAGGTCGATCAGAAGTCAAGCATTTAATAAATAAATGAACTGTATTAGGGATATTAGTACGTATTTTAGATTCTTGAATGGTGTGAATTTATCAAACAATGCACCATTACTCTAAAATTGTTTACTTTAATTTGTTCTTGACATAACGTTATTGACATGAGGCTTTCTTACAAACCCCTAGTTGTAAAAATTGATCAAACTATTCATATTTCTGGTCTAGGGCACGGGTCTTCCCACAAAAGTAAGGTTAGTCCATGCTCCACATACGCGGGCCAAGTCGTAGATTGTGGCAAGTGGCGAACCCAAGCTTGAAGTTTTCAAGCCGCCTATTTGGCCTCTGACATGGCTTAAATATTTGGTCACTGACATGGCTTAAATATTTGGTCAAACAATTCATATTTCTGGTCTAGGGCACTTCTCTTCCCACAGTGGGAAGTTTAGCCCATACCCCACATACGCGGGCCAAGTCGTAGATTGTGGCTAGTGGCGAACCCAAGCTTCAAGTTTTCAAGCCGCCTATTCTGCCTTTGACATGGCTTAAATATTTGGTCAAATTATTCATATTTCTGGTCTAGGGCACGTCTCTTCCCACAACGGGAAGGTTAGCCCATACTCCACATGCGCGGGCCAAGTCGTAGATTGTGGCAAGTGGCGAACCCAAGCTTCAAGTTTTCAAGCCGCCTATTCTGCCTTTGACATGGCTTAAATATTTGGTCAAATTATTCATATTTCTGGTCTAGGGCACGTCTCTTCCCACAACGGGAAGGTTAGCCCATACTCCACATGCGCGGGCCAAGTCGTAGATTGTGGCTGGGGGCTTCAGGTCAGTTAACCTGAGCAAGTGGTACTGAGATGTATTACGAATCAGTGTATAACCTGCGAGATAAATGCCACAATAGTCTCACCCATCCACGTCAGTTACCCTGCGTGATAAAGACGCACTAAGCTTCGACTCGGTGGACCGACGACCTGTTGAAGGTCAGCTCAGCACCGGTCGTCGTGGAAATCCTTGGGGGAGGCAGTGGACGCCTTTCGGGTGATATAATGATGATGAAGCTTCTACTACTCCTGTCATACGCGTTAAAAACACTGCGTTATAATTATTTCTTCTTTGTTAGTGCAAAAATTGGATCATCCTATCAGCTCATATACGTCCCCACCGAGGGGCTCGAGCCTACCCGGAATTAGGGCGATCGGGCCTTAGTCGACCACGCGTCCCAGTGCGGGTTGGTCAACTTCACACACAACCTGCGAGTTTCTCCGCAGGCGTGTGCAGGTTTCCTCACGATGTTTCCTTCACCGTAAGAGCGTCGGTTAATAGTACATATGAAATATAAATTCGAAATTACATTAATACGTGGCAGGATTCGAACCACGACTTCCCGGACAGGAGGCGGCGGCCCTAGCCGTTACGCCACCGACGCTCCGCAACAATTGGATCGCTGTATGGTAGGATAATATCCTTCGGACTCACCTTACCACACCATTGTTATTTGCAGAAACGCGATGTACCGGACTATTTATGCGGCAAGATCAGCTTCGAGATACTGAACGAACCAGTGATCACGCCCAGCGGCATCACTTACGAGCGCAAAGATATCGAAGAGCATCTTGAGGTAACACACACTGCTGTTACTATTCCTATAGTGATACATTTATTACACTTTGGTGGTTCTGTAGTGGTCCTATAGTGGTCTTACAGTGGTAAAGAGTATGTACTGGTGTGGCAAGATCAGCTTCAAGAGACTAAACGAGCTGGTGATCTGATCACGTAAAATAGCTACCTACTCTTTGTCACTCCATATAATGAAACAAGAATAACTATATACATTTAATAGTGCTTCTCTTTCTGACCTCACTCTCATCGTGTCGCACTCGAAGCGACCACACGAATCCATACAGTCCGCTTACTAAGACGTCTAGACAGTGCAATCATGCGATAGGTGAGGGACAAGACGGGGTTCCTTGTCTGACCTATAGCTTTCTCCCTCTTGGTCCAAACGTTAACGGGGGGCCCGTTAACGTTTTGACCATGATGTTTGAAATATCCCGCTTTTTCCCCAGCGAGTCGGCCACTTCGATCCAGTCACGCGCGTAAAGCTGACGGCAGACCAGCTAATCCCCAACTTCACCATGAAGGAGGTCGTCGACGCCTTCCTACAGGACAACGAGTGGGCCCTCGACTATTGAACGTAATTGTCACAATGTTATAATACTTATAATCGTAATGCTGGTGGTTATGTGATTAGAACGAGTAACAATCCATTAACAGTGAGCTATATAACTCTTCTGAAGTAGGTTTTTTTTTAAATACTAAGGGTGAGTTGCACCACGTAACTATAACGCTATCCAAACAGTAACCAGCCGTCATATCGCCGGTAATATACGGGTTGCGTCATTTGGTTAAAATGACGTCATAACTTAACGCTAACCGCTCGATATTGACCGGTTATTGTTATTGCTATGGTCAAATAAAGGCGATTTGGCTGGTTACGGTCTGGTTATCGTTAACAATAAACAAACCGTAACCAGCCGTCATATCGTCATCGTCAGTAATATATGGGTTGCGTCATTTTAACAACGGTTAAAATGACGTCATAACTTAACGGTAACGTTAACCGTTCGATTTTGACCGGTTATTGTAATTGCTATGGTCAAATAAAGGCGATTTGACGGCTGGTGACGGTATGGTTATCGTTAACGATAAACAAACTGTATCCAGCCGTCATATCGCCGGTAATATATGGGTTGCGTAATTTTAACAACGGTTAAAATGACGTCATAACTTAACGCTAACGTTAACCGATCGATTTTGACCGGTTATTGTTATTGCTATGGTCAAATAAAGGCGATTTGACGGCTGGATACGGTTTAGTTATCGTTATAGTGATATGGTGCAACTCACCCTAAGATAAGTAAGTGATGTTTGACAAATCGCCAGCATTTCACAGCTAGTGATTGTAGTCGATGAAACTGTCAACAAAGCTACCGAATACGGTACTATTTTAAATTTGAAAGAAATGAGGACATGAAATTAATTAGTTTTTGAAAACATCAACTATACAAAATATGTCGTCTCACTCCGTCTTAAAAAAAGAACCGTATGTAGTTATGGTGCGGATGCGTTCGAACACGTTAGCAATAAACGAGCGGTCTTGTGCGGTCAACCGTAAGTCAATAGTACCTACTAAAAGAGTTTAAAAATTAAAAGCCCGATTGCATTACATTTCCCCTCTTTTTTTGATCAGTCGGGTAAAAACTTATCCTATGTCAGTGATGGGATCAAGACAAATCGGCTCGCACTTCAAAATCCATCAATCCTTTTTGGCTACAGAGCGCGTCAAAGAAATTTACTACATACTTTCAAAGAATATAACCCTCCTGGTGCAGTTGGGTAAAAATTATAGTAACTTTATACAAAACTATCATCACATCAGCTCATATACCGAGGGGCTCGAGCTTACCCTGAATTAGGGCGATCGGGTCTTAGTCGACCACGCGGGCCCAGTGCGGGTTTGTCGACTTCACACACAACCTTCGAGTTTCTTCGCAGGCATATGCAGGTTTCCTTACGATGTTTTCCTTCACCGTATAAGAGCGTCGGATAAACGTACATACTCGTACATCATCGTCACTTACCATCAGGTGAGATGATGCCAAGGCTTACCAATTGTGAATATAAAAAAAAATCTAAATCGAAGACACATTGGTACGTGGCAGGATCGAACCACGACCTCCCGGACAGGAGGCTTGGTATACCAATTTATAATGATAGTGACATACTAAGCATAAGTAGAAGTGGCGTAAACAGGAAAAGATGGAGCATTTATAAAAAAAATGCTTCTGTTGTGCCTGCTATCTACTTCAAAATATTGCCTCTTATGGTTCTTCAAGCCTTGGAAGCACTCCCACTTCCACCCGGGCGGCCTGTCCTGCTTGCCCCCCACATATACACCGCCTGGGGCCATGACCCCCTCGGCCCTCCTTACGCTACGCTACAAGACCGATAGTGTTAGTATTGACGATCGGTTGACCGCCCTCACTGTTAATGCTACTGTATGTTTGTCTCATTAAAATTACATAATCGCTAGCTCTCACCAAAGATTTGGTTCAATAGAGTAAACAAGTACATAATCTACACATACTTGAATACATACTAATAGGTCTACCTATGAAATTGCCGTTGTTCTGAAAATTAATATAAAAAGAATTATTAAAACAAAACAATAAAAATCTCAAAACAGCACTATACCAAAATATATATACATATATATTAGTTTTAACATACAGCATGGACACTCGCTGCCGCTCTCTAGATTGCGACCTCACCTCCCTTTACCCAGATTGATTTAGATTGGTTATTTGTTTCTCGAACGTATGGGATTTCGCCGTGATTTAGTTTGCTCCGTCATTGTTTTTAGAAATGTCATTTCACGACCGTTTCTATGCAGTGTCCGGGGTGTGACTATGTTAGAAATGGAATGTTGGTATGCGTATTGTTTAATTAGAACCTTCAACCCACTAAGACGGGTTTTTCCCCTACAATAAATCGCCATTTTTTACAAGCTTTTATTTAACTTGCAATGTATGTTTGTTCGTGTGGAATCTTGCAAGTTAAATTTGACCCACTTCTCGTTTATCAATTGAGCTGAATTTTTTTATGCATATGGATATCGCGTGACAATCCAATATAAAAATCATGTACCTAAAAGTTTTTGGGTTTTTGGAAAAATATTTTTAAAAAGAAATAATATATATTTTAGTTTTAAAGCTCTAGATGTATCACAGCACTTTCTTGCGCATAAGATTTTCTCATTTTCAGGACAATTTAAGAAAATTAACTAGCCAAAAATTGCCCAGTCGACCCCTAAGAACACGCCTTTGTTCCGTTTAATGGTACCGTAGTTCCGGGGATTAGAACACGATTAACGTCTTACTAATGACTAAAAAAGACCATAAAGTCGTGTCATCATATGGTCTGTAATTAAAAACGAGAATATTTTTTCAATAAAAATTGGCATTGAATTTTAAAAACTAAATCGGCAATTTCGAAGGTAACTCTTTGAGCTGTGTGAAGAAAATAAAATAGACAATGCAATATGCATTAAAACGTATCAACCTAGCATGTGCCCTTTGCTTTGGCATGACCTTTGGCTTTTTTCCATAGTGTGTGACAATCTTTAATTTTTAATTCGACATTTTTAAGGTGAAAACGTGATCAGTGCAGCCAGCGAACTATAAAACGTATAGAAGAATAACAATCACACGAATAGTATTTCCTTTAAATAGTGTACCTACAGGGGCTTTTTCTATTTACATTATTAATTTATTTTTAATGTGATACTTTATTTTTTTCTATGCATCTTCAAAATATTTTTTTAACTGTGTCTTTGAATTTGTTAATAAACTTTCAAGGAAGTAGACAATGAAGGACCCATAACAAGTACGATCACTTTGTGAATATGTGTCTTAATGAAGTTTCTCTTCTATACACATAATTATATGAATGCTTCGTCCGAACAGATTGAGTGCAAGGAGTGGTAGCACCTACGCATTACTACATGTGTGAATACCTAACAAATATTTCTTCCAGGTACCAATCTCGAGGACGAAGCATGAAGTATAAGTCCTTGTTTGTGACGCAGTAGTTACTGAATCTAATCGGCTTTGAGCTGTATTAAATATAGAAATCAATTTGTGATCTAACTACAAATATTTTTCAGGTCATAACATTTGCTTTTAAATGCGCTGCATAACTCCGCTTTCTTAAAATAGATACTGGGCCTACGTCCCGGTAAGTCGTGTAATTAATATTAGGTGTTTAAGTATGAAATTGCCGATTGGATAAAAAAGTTTAAAGAAGAAAATTAATATTAAGGAAAATAGTTATTAAAACAAAATTTAGTCTCAAAATAGCATTAGACTATTAGAAATTAATAGCTGGAAAATGTGTGCCTATTGTTTAGATATTTTGAGAGCATGGTGGCTTTAAATCCATGATGACGGTTATTTTCAACTCAATAAATCACTTTTTTTAATGGCAAAAAATACACGTTTTTAATCTTAAAACTCTTGATGTTATCGCACCAGTTTCTTCGTTACTAATGTCATATTTAGGAATACCCCGCATAAGATTTCGTCACAGTCACAAATTCAAGAAAGTTAAGTAGTCTAAAAAATTGCCCCATCTGACTACTAAGAAAACGCCTTTGTTCCATTCAATGTTACATAGTTCAGGGGATTGAAACATGAAAGACATGCCACTAGTTATAAAAGACCATTAGTAGTGTCACCATAAAGTAAAAAAAAAACTTTTTTAAAATAAAAATTGGCATTGAACTTCAAAAACTGAATCGGCAATTTCATACTCAAACCCCTATTAAATATAACTATTGTAAATAAAAAAAAAATTAAGTGAACCTATGAAAAAGTTGTTTTTGAGTACTGAATGTTAATATTGTATATATACAGGCTGTATTTGAAATCCAGTAAGCTTATACTAAAAACTGGAGGAAACGCTTATAAAAAGAAATAAGAACTCATCTTTCTAGAGTGACAGATTTTCTAAAAAATTATCCCTAAAAGAAATATTGTCAAATTGTTTAGATTGTTGGAATTAAACTGAGTGTATGTAAAAGCGTGTTGTTATTTGCTAAAAAGTTTTATTTACTATCCGAAATTATTATTGAGTCACGAAAAACTAAAAAAAAAACATTGAGATTTTCAGTCTTATTTTTACGAAATATAGCTGTTCTTTGGTAAATGGCGACGTCAATTTTGTAGCAACACTGACTTCTTCCTCATAGATACTCTATTTAGAATGAGAAGGCAAGCCCCTCGAGAAAGAGACAGCGCATTGAAGGTATTTTTATTTGTCTTCGCTTGTTTTTATTGAGCGTTTCCTCCGGTTTTGAGTATAAGTTTCTTATTGAGATCTCTGGGAAAGTTGTCTCATTTTGTCATGAATAAATCTGACAACTATAGAACCCATAGTGATTGTAATATTTTCAACTTTGTACCGGAAGCCCATTTTCCCTTTTGTTTTAAATTCGTTGTTTCGTGAGCATACTTAAAATGTAAAATTTCAACCTCTATGCTTGTTTAGCATCTGGGATAGCCTGTATAAATAATATTAGATATATTAAGTGATACATATTACTTGATTATACAGGTGTAACAAAATTGGTGTAGGTCCCGTTAATTGGGGCTTCTACTCATCATACTGAAAAACTTTTGTTCTACGACTTTACTGAAATCGCAAAAAAAATTTCTCTTCATACAAATCGATCAGCTGATTGACCAATTTTGTGCATTTTAGTATGGAGGGTCCAAATTTTTTTTTGAGAATTGTTTATGGGTTCTTTGGGGAAAGTTGTTCAGTATGATGAGTAGAAGCCGCAGTTAACGGGTCCTACACCATTTTTTTTACAACCTGTATGATACATTAAAATTATGCGTCAATTATTATTTATTTGTCAATAAAGATTATCTTATCTATCTTATCTTATCTTAATTTATTGCTATAACATTGTTTTATTTAATTGGTTTATTTTTTTATAAACAAAAATTGTTTACACTAATATAATGTAACTGGTGATTTTCGTCTCGTCTTTGACAAAATAAATTAGTAAGGCTTTAAAATGTTCTCAAAATAATTATTTGAGATCGATTTAATTTTATGTAATAAAAGTGATTCGATTAATTATAAAAAAAATATATCTTCTAGCTAGGTGTTGATCAAGACATTTTAGAATAGAAAACATTAAAACAGTAGGTCATCTCCGTCCCATGATATCCAAGTACAGTCAAATACTGAGACATAGTTTATGCATTCGTATGAGTGTACAGGGAATAGAGCGTGAAACACGTTGAGTACTGGGCATGCACAGGAAACAGAGAGTGAAACACGTTGAGTACTGGGCATGCACAGGAAACAGATAGTGAAACACGTTGAGTACTGGGCATGCACAGGAAACAGAGAGTGAAACACGTTGAGTGCGGGGCCGGGCATGCACAGTAAACAGTGAGTAAGATAGTAAGTTACTATGGCGCACCACAAAACGTTTGTCGCTTTACGCGTCTGTGTGCATTCAAATGCAAAAACTTTGGCTGTTGTAGGTACTTATTTGAAAATATAACACTAATTGCAAAGAAGAATATGAGACCTGGCTCGGATGACGTCAGAATGAAGTACTAACTGCATAAAAACGATTAGAGTTGAAATGAAGACATAGTGGAATCCTACTATATATTATTATAAACGAGAAAGTTTGTAAGAATGTATGGATGTATGTTTGTTACTCTTCCACGCAAAAACTACATAACGGATCTGGCTGAAATTTTGTAGGTAGACAGACTAGGACCTGGATTAACACACATGCTACTTTTTCACACGCTCGCGATCCGCTTGCGGCTCGCGCACTGAGCACCCTCGAAAAGTCATAGAAACGTTCACGCGGGTGAAGCTGCGGTAAACAGCTTGTACCTCTATAATAATAGAGAGTTGAATGTTAGAGTGCATTTTTTAGGTTATTTTGTTATTTTTAGTGTAAAGGTATCTATTATGTAGAATTCTAAAAGTCTTGACTGAATATACACAAGTGTGCTTTATTTTCTTCTCTAATTGAACATAATAACCGCGTCGAGGGCGCAAGCGGCAAGCGGCACAGGGTTCGGGAGGGGAAGCACATTACACGCAGGTCCCATATTCATTTCTGCGAGTGTTAGTGACGATGATTTAAAAAAAATAGTGGTAAAGAAAGTATTCTAGTAAAAAAAAACATTGTAGTTTTATTATTGTTACAGTCATTCATGATCACTTGATTCAACAAAATGTAGATGTTTACGCCATACCTAAAGATTTTACTGAAAGATCAAAGGATAATTAATCTGGTGGATAAGATAAATTTGCTGTACTTTTACGTGTAAGTAAATGTTATTTTCTAAACACAGTCTTTTATTTACTAATAATTCTAAGACCCCATAGAGTATTCAATTTCAGTAATTTTGTTCTTAGATTTTTTAACTGCGCTGCTTTAATATTTTTAAGTATCCGTTAGTATTTTTAATTTTTTTATTACACAATTGATAAGCCCTTGGCATTATCACACCTGCCACCTGATGGTAAGTGACGATGCCGAAGATGGAAGCGGGCTTACCAAGATTCCCCAACGCAATGGGGATCTGGCTATCTTATCTTCAAGCTGGAACACATCAATGCTGTTAACACTGATGTTTGGCGGCAATACTGAGATAAGATGGTGGTATCTAGCCAGGCGGGCTATGAAAATGCCCTAATCTTACACAGTTTACCCGCCGGGAAGCGAACCCGCGACCTTCTAGTGTCAAGCGAATGGACTAACCATAACGCCACGGTGGCGGTATATTGTCACAATTAGGAAATTTGGAAACCCCCGACAAAATTTAAGGCAAATCGGACCAACTTTACTCTCAGCGTTGACCATCTCTATGAACAGCTGAGTGTATTTCTATCAAATAAAGCTAAGAACCATCTCAGATAATCTAGACTTAAAGCATTGAAAACTGTTTAGGAACTGCGATGTCATCGATACACACAGAAAGACATAGGCTTCAAACTTATAAGGTTTTTTTGCTTCGCGGGTTGAAATGATAATAGACGACGTAATCAATGGTTTTCCGAACCTGGTAATGTAATGTATGGACAGGCTGGTGTCCGTTTTCTTATGGATCCATTAATTTGTCCCACTGGTGGAACCACGGTGGGAACTTATTTCTCTTAGACACACTGATTGATATACACTGAGCCACATTGAACTTTATAGGACAGAGCATAATCTATAATAGGTACATATAAAAGAAAGTCGTGTTAGTTACACCATTTATAACCCAAGAACGGCTGGGTCGATTTCGTTAATTCTTTTTTTAATGAGTTCGTTATTGTAAGGAGAAGGTTTTAGGGAAGGGTAGGGTAGGGTAGGCTAGTGTAGTGTAGATAACTTGAAATATAGATGTCACGAAGGGTGAAAATTGCTTGCATGCTTTTAAATGATTTGGTATTTATAGAACAATATTTTTAGGGTGGTAAAGGAAATTCGAACTTATTGTCATCAGTGAGATTTAGCTGAAATCATACTGACACTAATAGTTCAAAAAACACATAGAAATTTGCAGCGTGTAAAAAAACTGAGCACTAATTCTTACTAGGTACTTACAAGTATATCTACTCATCACACTGAACAACTTTCCCAAAGGAACACAGACGACTCTCAAAGAAAATTTTGGTCTTCATATAAAATTGGTCAACCAAAGGATGATTTGTATGAAAAATCAATTTTTATGCGATTTCAGCAAAGTCGTCGAACAAGTTATTCAGTTTCATGAGTAGATTCCCACCTGAAAGTATTAGTGCTTAGTTTTTTTTACACGCTGTTGATGTCATTAAGGGTGAAAATCGCTTGCATGCTTTTAAATGATTTGGTATTCATAGAGCAACGTTTCTAGTGTGATAAAGGAAATTTGACCTTATTGTCATCAATGAGATTTTGCTGAAATCGTATTCATTAACGAACACTGACGCTAATTAGTTCAAAAACACCGCGAAACACGAATGTCACTAAGGATGAAAATCACTTGCTCGCTGAATTTGCACACAAACCGAGAAACAATTTGAATTCCGCGTGGGCAAAGCCGGAGCACAGCTGGTGGTTTATTAAATTATAAGGTTTTTTTAAATAATTATAACGCTGCTTATATCAAACATTATGCTAAGTCCTACAAAAGTGATGTGATTCAATATTTCAATTCGGTCATGCTCCCCTGGGAATTTTGAACTAAAACTATTTCTATTTTAGCCCAAATGTAAGATTAAGCATTCCGTTGATCAAACACAACCATCAAGTGGATAAACTAAAACTTTGATAGCTTTTTATGATTTTATCCTTTGAACCGGGTAAATATGAAAAAAATAATAAATTTTTATTTTTGTAATTTAATGTCAGTTAACGTATTATTATTTTTTGCCCCCGTATCAAAGTATATACTATATTACTACTAACATACACTATGGACACTCCCTGCCGCTCTCTAGATTGCGACCGGACCCCCTCGTCACCCAGATTGATACAGATTGGTTACAGCTTGGTTGTCGAACGTATAGGATTTCGCCGCCATTTTGTTTGTTCCGTCATTTGTTTTTTGAAATGTTATTTCTGGCCCGTTGTATGAAGTATCCAGGGTGTGCCCGTATCGACCAGTCGGTCTACAAGAAATAGGTTCCCTCCGTGGTTCCACCAGTGGGACAAAATAGTGGGTCCATAAAAATACCGTCCGCAACCATCCGTCATCAGTCATCACTGCCAGCCCAGATCCTCCAAGAACTAGTAACCCCAGCAGATTATCGACGACTTCCGGGCGTGTCCTTCGGTCTCCGAGATACTTGGCCTTGGAAGCTGCCTTGTAAGATGTGGGCACCTGTCTCTGCGGCATCCATGCACGCACGCACCGCACATCGGGCTGGCAATCCATCAATGGATTATAATCCACAGGGTAAAAAGGTGTTTGTTAAAGTAACCGTGGCCAGTGATGACTGCTGTTATCTTACGGAGTCTACCGAGTTTCAGGAGCTTCCTAACCAGGCCAGGGTTGGTTAGAAGTAGAGCCCTATCTGGCTCTCTGACATACTTCCAGTTCTGTCCAATAGTCTGACGTCTTTACCTTGTGCGCTTTCGCAAAGTGGATCTGAACTAGCCTGAGGGGAGGGGGTTATGATGGGTTCAGGTCCCAGCTATCAGTTTTGACCCTCTACCGGCTAATTAGTCGGCTGTTTTTTTTCCAAACCTTAAACAAAACTCGATCGTGCCCAGATCCTTTATTATCAACAACTTGTCTACTTATCTGGCGCACCCAATGGTTAAGTTAGCAATGCTGACTTACTACTGTGTGAACACTCTGTGTCACGGCTCCGAAAACGTGAAATCTGTGAGACTTGGTTTCAAGATTTAGTGCAAACCAGAGTGTATTTAATTCAGTGGTCGATATTACAGTAACATCGACCCCTATAATTGTCCCCTCAATCTGACAAAGGGACTGTGAGAGGGACCACAGGTAAAGAGCCAAAAAACCGGGTAGCATGGCACCAGGCCTGCTGACCTGTGATTAGATAACCAGCTGTCAGTCTGTGTACCTTCGACTCGATTTTATCAAATTCTGCACATAAAATTTTTTGGTCACAGTATAAAAAAATAGTGCAGTCGTCTAACGGAGACGCCTGAGTGGGGCAATCGTGCTGGGCCCGAGGGGCGAACGGGGAAGCAGATTGATACAGATTGGTACTAGTTTGGTTCTCGAACTGTAAGGATTTCGCCGTGATTTCGTTGGTTCCGTCATTAAAAAAAATATATCTCACTCGTTGTATGAAGTGTCCGGGGTGTGATTTTGGAGTGGTTTTGATGTCTATGGGTGCGTTTACAATGTACGTATACAGGTTTGGAGTGGTTTTGATGGGCTTCACATTTAATTTACGTGAGGTTCTATCTAAACTTTTTTAGGGTCCGGATACAAACTTAGTTGTTGTAAGTGTAAGTATATTGGTATGGTCCTTAGGGGATGTAAATCAGTGTTATGAGCTAAATCTACAGCTATAGATGTCATTAAGGGTGAAAATCGCTTGTATGTTTTTATTATTTAGATATTTACATTAGTGTAGGTGCTCAGTTAGATTAAAAAAGTTCTTTTTATTTTTCGCTGTTCAATTACCTTTTTTTCGTCGGTTTAATTTTTTCGTAAAATTATGCAAGCAAAAGGCAGCATATTTTATTTTCGACTTGTTGACCTTTCAGAAAACATAATAAAACATATTGTAGGTATAGAAAGTAAAATATAGTCAGTCTTTAGTGGTCACATAAAACGGCCCTTCACTTTGTTACTTTGAAAAAAAAAAAAAACAACTTTATAATGTGTAAGTGCCCAACTAGTTTGTAGTCGAATCTCGTAAGCTTATTCTCGTGGGCTTTAAAATGGCTCATTTCACGTAACAGCCTTGTGGCCCGGGCCTGGCTGCGTACGAGGGCGAACTGTTGCTCCTCTGGCCGCTATCCAGCTCATAACGCGTCGTTTCCGAAACAATGCCTTCGTTGCTACACTACTAGTACACCCCTCGGTATATACTGTCGTGAGTTATTATGAATGAGCAGGCTTGCGAGTGTAGTCGACGCGCTCGTCTTGATAGCGGCTTGGAAAGTAGCAACTGCTGTGTAAGGAAATCGGTTAAACTATAAACACTTAAGGGGTTGGAAATTTAACATGCCCTTTTAGGGTTCCGTAGTCAAACTAGGTAGTCTTATACCTAGTTTCGCCATATCCGTCTGTCTGTAGGTATGTCCATCGTCGGTACGATACAGCATTTTTGCTCAAATTATTACAGGTTATCAAGGTTACAGGTTTTAATGCTTACATTATTATTATTCCAAGCCTTCTTGTAATCTATTTATGGTTATATTAAAAAAAACTTACGCATGCGTACGTGTGCCTATCTAAATTAAATATGGCACAATTTTTGTAAAACTGAATTGAGTTGTTTTAGTTGTGAATACGAATAAAACTATGAACAGTTAATTTACGAGTAATAAAAAATATACTTTTGTGTATGTATAGGAAAAAAACAAAGTGAAATTACTCTCCGGAGATTTAAAATGAGCCACAAGTCGTGTAAAATAAACTAAGTAAGTACCCATGTATTTTGTTTTTCTGTCACGGTTGTTTTTTATTTTACCTGTTTTCTCACAACTGTATTGAAAAACATCGTATGATACCTAGATGTAAAAGGTAAATGACAAACTCGTGAGGATAGTTAACCCTCGTCGTTTGTTATTTACCTTTTTACCACCCTTGTATCAAAAATAACTATTATTATATATAGTTTGGGTTGGTAATGGAATATTAATAAGTAAAATAATGGAAAGTACCCACATAAAAACCTATTTTACAAAGTAGTCCATACCTAGTAGGTAATCCCACATCATTTAGCCCTTATCAAGGTCAGATTTACACGTAACGTTTGTTCACACATAAAAGCGCCTTTTACACACCGCTAATAATAGACCGTGTGAGCTAAGCACGGGCTAGTATACATGCTATTTGATACCGTTTGCTTCCAGATAATAACTGTAGCCTATAGAAATAAACAATTTTCTTTGATCAACTCAATCGGAAAAATTGGGATCCCCATACAAAGTAGGTTAAAGTCATTGTGATCAATTTCTATGGAGACAATTTTTTTTAGCCTCAACTGTATGGGTTCCTTTGGAAAACAAGTTGTACTGTTACGTACGTAGAGACCATAGTTAACGGGAACAAAAGTAATAAAATTTCACCTGTAAAATTAAAAAATCCAAGTGCGAGTCGTACTCGCGCTACGAGAGTTCCGTATCCCCCACACCTCTGACTTAGGAACCTTAAAAATACCATAGAGTCCAACAATAAAATGATACCTATTTATTTCAATCAAAAGATCGACATGTCATCAGTCGTCATGCATCGCCTTTTACAATGAAGGACGCCCCTGACAAATGGATATACATACGGTCTGTCGATTTTGCCACAGAAAAACGGCTCTGGCAAGGAATTAAATGGCTAAACGAATTAATAAAAAATTAAAAACCCGATGCCTAAAAACACCCCTCTTTTTGGCCTCCTATGTCATGTATCTTATGTCACTCAAGGGATCAAGACGAATCTACTCCAAAATCCATCCAGCGGTATAGGCTACAGAGCGTGCCAAAGAAACAGGCATACATTAATAAAATACGGCTACCTAGCAGTAAGGCCGCCTATTGTATAATATTTTTTTAGGGTTCCGTGCCCAAAGGGTAAAAACGGGACCCTATTATTGAGACTTCGCTGTCCGTCTGTCTGCCTGTCTGTCTTCCGTCTGTCACCAGGCTGTATTTCATGAACCGTGATAGCTAGACTGAAATTTTCACTGATGATGCATTCCTGTTGCCGCTATAACCACAAATACTAAAATTTAGAAATAGTGAAAAAATAAAGGGTTTTTTTTTCTAAAAAACGTGTTTTTTTAAAACGTGAAGAAACTAGCGCCATCTAGTATGACGGTATGGAACTCTTTGTACTACCGCTATCTAGTACAATTGTACGGAACCCTATGTGTGCGGTTCTGACTCGCACTTGCCTGGTTTTTTGTGTTGTATTGCAAAAAAGAATATTCAATTTAATTTAATACACTCGAAAAACATAACACTCCTTTTAGCGCAATCGGGTAAAAAGTCTGAAATTTCTACTTAATTAATGTGTTAAAGTTAAGTGAGTAGGTGTTTTAATGGCTTAAGTTGGTACCTACCTACATTTTCACGTACGTTTCCTAAAACCCTGGTTTTCGAGACACACATTTTACTCGCGTGCCCGAGGCCTATTCGGGCAGTGTTTTCCTTGTGTAAATTTAATGAAGTCGGCGCAGCGGTGATGGCTACCGCGATAACAGCTCGTTACGTGGTCGCTTCCTGTCGCGGGTAATTGAATAGCTCCACGTGTTAAGTGGTCGGGAAAAAGGTTCAAGCTGTCTCGTTAGAGGTTGTCTAGTTGATATTGCATTGGTTTGGGATGTAGAGGATTCCACGATGAATTATTAAACCTGGTAAGTGGGAGTCAGATTCGCTTAGGTTCCGTACTACAACGAAGCGGCTCTCGCATCGGTCACCTATTTAATTTTTTACTATCATTAATTATCCGTTCAAGCGTGGACAATCTTCTCTTTTTCTTCTTTTTAAGTTCCGTACAAAAAAACAAAACGGAACCTTATAGGATCACTCGTGCGTCTGTCAGTCCGTCCGTCTGTACAAGCCCATTTGCTCCGAATCTACTATACCAAATCAGGTGAAATTTGGTAGGATAGTGTAATCCTATGACCCAAATACAGGTGTGCAAAGTAAACACATATTTTTTTTTAAATAAGGGTCATTTTCGAGAGAAAAAATATAAAATTAAATATAAAAGTTTTGCAAACCTTACTGTGTCACATATCAAATGAAAGGGCTTGTTATCAGGATCTTGAATATTTTTTTGTTTAAACTGTAAAATAAATAGTTTTGATTTTATTCATGAAAGAAGACGAAAATTGACCATTCCCCCCTTGTTCTCCGAAACTACTGAGCCTAAAATTTTGAAAAAAATACAAAATATACTTCATGGCTTGTAGATTACAGGAAATACTATAAGAATTCTACCAATTGAAAAAAAAGTGGCAAACTCAATGTAATACGTTCACCTACGGAATAAAATTCTAGTCATAATAGAAAATAGTCTATCGGTGTTCTATGATGAAATGAAGAGGGAGAATGATGTCGTGAAGCTCCAGGGCACACTTTCCGAAATGAATCCTATTTCGGAAACTGTGTCCTGGAGCTTAACGACCTCATTCCCCCTCTTCATTTCATCATCGAACGACCAGGTGCGGAGAGCGATTCCACCCCTTTGTCGTTGATGTTCCACCTTTACGTACAAAGCGTTTTGCTTCTTCGTTCATTATGCGAACGGGCAAGGAGTGGAATTCCCTGCCGGCGTCTGTATTCCCCGATTCGTATAATTTAGGAATCTTCAAAACGAGAGTGAATAGGCACTTTTTGAGCTTGCGTGTTACATCCTCGGCTGCATCGGCACTTACCATCAGGTGAGGTGCAGCCAAACGCACTAAATTTTCATTTTAAAAATAGAAGTTCACTAAAACACCACTAGGTTGCGCTAGTAGTAGTTAACTGTATGGAGTACTGCTCTCACTTGTGGGACGGATCGGATCGTTACCAGCTGATTCTATCGACCGACGCGCTAGAAGACTCATTGGCGACGAGGACCTTGTATCAAAGAGGCTCCAAAGCCTGGAGCATCTCCACTATCGGTGTTCTACAGGATTCATTTCGGATAGTGTGTCCTGGAGCTTTACGACCTTATTTCCCCCATTTCATCATCGGACGACCAGGTGCGAAGGGCGGTTCCACCCCTTTGTCGTCAATGTTCTTTGTTCGAGAGTCATTACGAATCGTCTCGCACGCAGGTTTGACGACTTCCAGCCTCCCGAACAAGCCGGTTTCCGAAAAGGCTTTAGTACCATAGACCACATACACACGTTGCGGCAGATTATACAGAAGACCGAGGAGTACAATCATCCACTATGCTTGGCGTTTGTGGACTATGAGAAAGCCTTTGATTATGTCAAAACCTGGGCTGTGCTACAGTCTCTCCAGCGGTGCCAAATTGACCATCGATACATCGAGGTGTTGAAGTGTCTGTATGAAAACGCCACCATGTCGGTTCGCCTCCAGGATCAGAACTCGAAACCTATCCAGTTGCAGCGAGGGGTAAGACAGGGAGACGTTATATCTCCGACACTGTTCACCGCCGCCCTGGAAGAAGTTTTAAAGCTTCTGGACTGGGGTGGACTCGGCATCAATATCAATGGCGAGTACATAACCCACCTCCGATTCGCTTACGATATCGTGGTCATGGCTGAGACTATGGAAGACCTAAGCACAATGATCGATGGCCTCAGTAACGTCTCTCAACAAGTGGGTCTTAAAATGAACATGGACAAGACGAAAATAATGTTAAATGTCCGTGTTGCACCCACCCCTCTAAAGGTTGGAGACTCTACACTGGTAGTTGTTAACGAATATGTATACCTGGGACAAACAGTCCAGCTAGGTAGGTCCAACTTCAAGAAAGACATCAATCGACGAATCCAACTCAGCTGGGTAGCGTTCGGGAAGCTTCGAAATATCTTCACGTCCCAAATACCGCAGTGTCTCAAGACTAAGGTCTTTGACCAGTGTGTGTTGCCAGTGATGACTTACGGACCTGAGACATGGTCGCTTACTATGGGCCTCATAAGAAGGCTCAAGGTCACCCAAAGGGCAATGGAGCGAGCTATGCTCGGAGTTTCTCTGCGTGATCGTATCAGAAACGAGGAGATCCGCAGGAGAACTAAAGTAACCGACAGCTCACAGAATCGCTAAACTGAAGTTGCAGTGCGTAGGGCACATAGTTCGTAGAACAGATGGCCGATGGGGCAATAAATTTCTCGAGTGGCGACCGCGCACCGGAAAACGTAACGAAGGCAGGCCTCCCACGTGGAGGACGACCCGGTGAAGATCGCGGGAAGCCGATGGATGCGGGCAGCGCAGGACCAGTCGTCGTGGAAATTCTTGGGGGAGGTCTTTGTCCAGCAGTGGACGATTTTAGGCTGATATGATGATGATGATGGTCCACCTTTACACACGAAGCGTTTTGCTTCTTCGTTCATCATGCGAACGGCCAAGGGGTGGAATTCCCTACCGGCGTATTTCCCCGATTCGTAAAATTTAGGAATCTTCAAGACGAGAGTGAATAGGCACTTTTTGAGTTTGCGTGTTACATTCTCGGCTGCATCAGCACTTACCATCAGGTGAGGTGCAGCCAACCACACTTAAATTTTTAATAATTAAAAAAAATAACTTGTATCTTACTGTGAGGATTTCAAATGTGATATTTTGTATTTGACTTTGGCATTGTACGGAACCCTCTCCACGTGAGTTCAACTCGCCCTTGGCCAGTTTTATTTCTTTTCCTTTGCCTTGCCGCTAAACATCAATTTTAAAAGAATTACTGTGTTCCGGGAAGATAAGGTAAAAGCACCAATCATGAACAGCGCTCTAATAATGAACACCTTCGCATTAAATGGTTCATAACAAGGAGTGCGAATTTAAATCCTAAGTTTTAAACACTTCAAGCTGTCTAACCGAAGTAAAAACGCGTTGCAGTGACATTTAGTTTTAATATGGTCGTTGAAAAACCCTGCGTGACGCCAGGTTCGCAAATTAATTTTTTTTTGCTAGGAAGGTAAGTCATCTTTAGCCTCCGTAGTTCTGAAGGGCATCATTTGATCTGCGGGTTTTTTTCACTGATTATAAATAATGATTCCACTGTGATTTCATACTTTCCATCTTGAATACTCGTTATAACAGCTGTTAATAACTAGTATGTTCTACATTGGAACTGTTCATTATTGGATGTTACTAATGGTTTACGGCTTGTGCATAAGTGAGTCTGAAAAGAGGCATTTTCTATTTAGAATTTTAAAATATAAAAAACCAGAGGCTTATCAATTGTGGATTAACAAAACAATATAAAAAGTATTTAAATATGGAAAAATCGTATCAAGAATACATTCATAGATGCCATTAGGTATAATGTATAGGATTTAATTTTCCATTTTGTTTTTCACGAGGAAAACTTCACTTTTCGGCCTACCGGTGTATGACTGGTGCGTTTACCTTAGTTAGACAGATCAGGTGAGATGATACCAAGAACATGTCAACCGTGGGTTTTAAAAAATAAATGCCAAAGTAACATCATATCAGCTCATATACGTCCCCACCGAGGGGCTGGAGCCAACCCTGTATTAGGGCGATAGGTCCTTAGTCGACCGCGCGGGCCCAGTGCGGGTTGGTCGACTTCACACACAACCTTCGAGTTTCCTCGCAGGCGTGTGGAGGTTTCCTCACGATGTTTTCCATCACCGTAAGAGCATCGGATAAAAGTATACATATGAAATCTTAATTCGAAATCGCATTGGTACGTGGCAGGATTCGAACCACGACCTTCCGGACAGGAGGCGGCGGCCCTAGCTGTTACGCTAACGACGCTCTTAACAGTAACATATTCTGTGGAAATTTCAATGGGCTTTCTAGTTAAAAACATTGGGCCCTGTGATACAGACGAACGAACGGTTGTGTTACCTACGCTGTTGGTGAAGTAAACCCTTAAAAGTGAAAAGTAACTACCACGGATCTGTCATCGGTAATGAATGGCTAATGAAGTTGACTTTTTCCTTTCAAAGCCTCAACTATAACTAGTAGTTCGCCCCGAACTGCGAACTAGTGGTGTACTCATTAAAAAAAATATAAGTATGCTCACTAACTACGCGGTTATCACGCGCAAGCGCAAGCTGGGTGCTAAGATAGATAAAAGAGCAGCGGACAATAACGCAACTACAAAAATAATTCAATTTTTATCACGAATTAACGATTAACGTTAACTTTCGTTAAATCTTCCGACATGTAACGCTTCAACGAGGTTAACTCTTTGATAAACGAAATTAATTAGTTGATAATCGGTGTCCAGCTTTACATGTTACAAAATTGTCTACAAATTATCATTTTGCTTGCAGGCAGAAGATTTATCTTCCATCTCCCGCTATTTAAAAATCTGGGGGTCATCTTTGATTCCAAAATATCTTGGTCAGCTCATATCAACGAGGTCAGCAGGAAATCTCACTACTCCGGCCACATCCTTAAGCGTCTCCAATGGTTTTTACCCTTGAAAACCAGGATATCTCTTGCTCAAACGCTTCTTTTACCTCTTCTCAACTATGCTGACTTATGTTACTTGAACGTCACCGAAGAACTCCTTAACAAGCTCGAGCGCTTACAGAATCTATGTATCCGATTCATCTTCGGATAACGTAAGTTTGATCATGTCTCTCAGTTCCGTAATCATCTAAAATGGCTACCGATCCGCTTGCGCAGGAATATCATAATGTACCTCCTCTGTCTCCTGTTTAACATCCTCCATAAACCCACCTCCCCTAGTTACGAGTTCCTGCGCGAACGCTTCATTTGGAAGCGCCAGCCAGAACAACAATCTCGATCCCACCTAAAATCCCTCTTGAACTTTCCCCTCCATACCACAGATTTTTACTCTTACTCTGTTAATGCCGATAGGTTTTGGAATACTCTCCCTCACGAAATCCACGATCGTGAGGGCATCTTTTCCTTTGAAAAGAAACTCAAGGAGCACTACCTCTCGCTTGCTTCTTGAGGTCGATAAGGCATGTAAGTATTATATTATTTATTATATATATTCTATATTGTTTATATTATATAGTTAAACCTATGTAAGAATATAATAAAATTATTTATACAAATTATATGAATTTTACACTATTGTATCCGTCCTTATATATTTTAATAGCTTCTTTATTTGTGTACATGTCTTCTATTTCAACTAAAACTTACTCTTTCTCGGGTTAGCTGAAAAAAAATTCTAAATAAAAATAAATAGTACCTATTGTATAATTTTATTTTCTGCCTGTTATGTAATCTTTTTTGTACACAATAAACTGTTAAACAAATAAATATAAATCCTATAATAAATCGCTTACCAACTATGTACCTACTAGCGGCCAATGCTCACCTGGCCATATTTGAACTCAAGGTGACACAGACCAATCAATCATTACAGAGCAGAAGTTCTGCTGACAGTACCTCAAACAAAAGACGATTCTGTACGATTCACAAGGGACATTCGTAACAGGAAACGCTCCAACTCACCCGAACTTAAATTTTATGCTCCTATCTTCAGCTAAATCTAGAATTTTGCATAGAGGTACCAGAAGTTGTGACTTGTGTTGTGTCATGCAGTTTAGTTTCTGTTACGGAGCTGGCTTGGCCAAATGCCATCTGAATACCTCGTATGAGCTTCGGACATTCAATTTACGTGGTACATTTTTAACTGCCACGTAATCTCATCAAGTTATTGTGTTGTTTTGTTTGTTATTTATACCTAAATACAGAGATATGCTATATATAAGGGATAAGGGGAGGTAGATAGGTTATATGCGTCCCTCCCTCCCTGGGGCGGGGCGTCGCTCCGATTAGCTTTTAAGGCAGTTTAGCTGCCAAGGCTACAGGGGGTTGTTAGTGGGTAGTGCGGTCTTGGGCCTGTGCATATTTATTTATATATAACTTATGTATATAATGTGTATGTATGCATATAGGAGCAGGGTTGTGAGTCCCACATAACCAGTACAGCCGGCTGTACTGGTATGCATAAACGCATTTTACCCCTTCCCTCCTCCGCAGTCCGAGGGAAAAAAGAAGTTATATGCGTCCAAAAAGTGAAGAAAATAAAAAGGTGCCAATTTTGCATCTCTTTTCTTAGTAGCATTCGGTGCAACGGAAGCGAACTATCTATAATACTAGCTGAAACCCCGGCTTCACTCGGGTTATAAAATTTTAAGGAATTATCATTTTTTATCATTATAAGTTTCTAGGTATATAGGTATGTAAGTATCAAGCACCGGATTTGACCTGTCGACCGTTTCTCGGTGTACTTCGCAATATTACCTAGCGCTACATCAGTCCACCACGAGGAAGTCTGCCATACGGTAGATCTGCTCCTCTGGTACACGGTCGCCACTCTAAAACTTTAGTTCCCTGTGTTCTTTGAGCTATGTGCCCACATAAGGTTAGCAGCTCCGTGAGCTGTGTCGCTTTTGTTCTCCTGTGTATCTCGTAATTATTAATCTTATATCGTGTGGAACTTGGTTACTTGTTTCGATAAAATTTTGTTTGTATAATAAATTCAAAGAAGCACTTTTTCATTTATTACATGTCCAGTATTCTTTCGACATTATATTATGTGGCTAGAAAGTTTTAGTCCCCCAGTTTTAGAAAGTTTATCAGTTTTACCGTCCAAAAACATTGTATGTTCCAGCATGGAAATAAGACACTCTGATCTCTACTGCATTGGGGAATCTTGTTGAGGTCGTCTGCATCTTCGGTATCATTATCCATCACTAAGCACTCAAACAGACCTAAGTCTTATATACAATATATTTACACACTTTGAAAAACCTACCATATCGAATGCAATATTTTTATAAACAGTGGCAGGTCTTGTTATGTTTTTAATTCTGTGATATACCTACTTAATTAAATACTTTTTACTTTCCTGGTATTATGATTATGATCCCTACTATATGTATATAATATATACTAATATTATGAAGGCGAAAGTAACTCTGTCTGTTACGCTTTCCCGCAAAAACTACTGAACGGATTTGGCTGAAATTTGGTAGGTAGACAGATTAGGACCTGGATTAAGACATAGGCTACTTTTTACCACGCTCGCAAACCGCTTGCGGCTCGCGCACTGCGCACCCTCGAAAAGTCATAGAAACGTGGTCCACGCGGGTGAAGCCGCGGGAAACAGCTAGTTAGAAATAATAGACGAAAAATATTCATTTCCTAATTTTTTTATTTTGCATATTATAGTGCGGCCGTCCAGAGGATGCTGATTTGACACTTCAAGACAGCGATAGAATGTAACATTGGATGAATCTCCGAAATTGTAAACAAATCAATCTTTAGTTTCTAAGCTTAAAAATCATGATAAAAACATTATTTTTACTAGTAAATAGTAATGGAACACATATTTAGTTTTATGTTTATGTATAAAGACAACAGAATGTGTATTTTGTAATTACATAAAGTTAGTAGTAAGTAAAGCGTTTACGTTCTATGGTCATTTCTTCTTAATAATAGTGATGTTACAACATGTAACCATTGATAACGTTTTTGTAACCATTATGAATATATTATGAATAATTAATTACCACACAAACAATTGTGATGAAAAAAATAAAAAAAATAATATTTCTTGTTGTGTCAATTAACCAACCATAAAAGTTTCAGGCATAATAAAAGGTAATAACAATAGTAGATTGTACAACAAGAGAATAAAACAGGCCATTTTACCCGAAACTTTCATTTAGCAAACCGTGCCGGTACGGCGAGGGTGGATAGTCACGTTGAGGGTAAAATGGGTTTCATGCTCGAGTTTTACACTCTGCAATCAGATAGCAAGGAAATAATAAATATTCAACCGCAATACAACAAATTTGGCTAGTTTTGACGAATAATTAGTTTCCCGCCAAACCATTTATCTTATTTTCCAACCCCTTCACCCATTACCACCCCTTAAACCGACGGTCCACAAAGTACACTTTAGCCTCGGGTTTGGCAACACTATTTTTTATTTTTATGTCTATGGGTACATCACTAGTTACGTCAAAGTAGCATATGTCAAATCAGCATTCTCTGGACGGCCGCAGTATAGTCTCAGACAATAATAATCTTTTTGTATTACCTATGTATCTTTTTACCTTTAAGTATAGTGACTTATATTGTTACATTTCTGAACGCAGTCATGTCATGTCACATATTGTTGTGGCGATTTTAACCTGCCATTTGTCATTTTATTTCTCAAAATACTCAACAATCCGAATTTTGTGGATATATGTTGTCAACTTGAAGTGATTATTTTGTTATATTTAATAATTAGGAATAGGTTTCAATCGAGTCTACCGTACCCCTCGGCGGAATTGTTAATATAGATTGTGTGTGAATGGGTCCGATTTTCAAATGTTGTGTTAGTGCATATAATATGTCTCTGCCTAAATACACATTATTTTGATAGAACTTTTGATAGTTAAGGTAGCTGAGGAAGTAACTAGTATCTCACCTGTGACTGAGGTTAATCGTTGGTATTTTGTATTTTGTCATCATCATCATCATATCAGCCGAAAAACGTCCACTGCTGGACAAAGGCCTCCCCCAAGGATTTCCACGACGACCGGTCCAGCGCATCCATCGGCTTCCCGCGAACTTCACCAGGACGTCGGTCCACCGCGTGCTTACCTACGCTACGTTTTCCGGTGCGCGGTCGTCACTCGAGAACATTACTGCCCCAACGGCCATCGTCGGTTGTACGAGCTATGTGCCCTGCCCACTGCCACTTCAGTTTAGCGATTCGGTGAGCTATATGTATTGTATTTTGTAACACTAAGATAAATGAAATATTTCGTAACTGAGTATTTATAAAAAGAATTTAGAAGTTTTATTTCTTTCGAGCTACAATAATAGTTTTAATGTGGATCGATTGTCTTACACTAATAGAGTCTAAAAACTTTAAATTAAAAAATGTATGTAGGTATGTGTGTGTTGCGTCTGTGTGTTTATGCGTCCGTCCGGTGCTTCAGCGCCTAAACTACTTACTGGTTAATTAGAATTAGTACAATATTATTTTTATATCCAGCCATTAAAAAGAAAAGAAAAAAAAGGAATCTTTATAGGATCACTTCATTGTCCGTCTGTCTGTCGGTCTCTCTGTCTGCCTGTCAAGACCCTTTATCTCAGGAACGCGTGGAGGTATCAAAAATACTAAGGCCTTCAGTCCTCTGGAGCTGTAACAAAATCAAGTTCCTAAGTTAATACGGCTACTTATGTCGCATATTTTACAAATTTGCAAGTAAATAAAAAACCTATAGGGTACTTCCCGTTGACTTAGAATTAAGAAATATGGCTAGAAGCAAGGTTAAAATCTGAAATAGTTAACTTGTAATTATATCACACAATTTTTTTTTGGTTACAAACAAATCCTACTGGGGACCTTTAATGTTAGGTATTATGTTGTTACCTAGTAGGTAGGTAACACAGGTATACAAAATTTACCGCTCTACATCGATAGTTGGACGCCGCGTCGCTGCAGAACCGATGCTACGACACCCGTAACTCGTAGCTTGTAGCCGCGTAGCGCAGCGCGTATTATTTAAGACAGTAAAACAGTAAACAGTATTATTTAGTCGGTGGGGACGCATATATGAACACAACACTATAGTTGATTCAGTGGCGCAACGGCAAGGGCTGCTATCTCCTATCCGGGAAGTCATGGTTCGAGTCCTGCCACGTACCAATGTGTTTTCGAATTTCGGTCTCATAAGTACGTTTATCCGACGCTCTTACGGTGAAAGAAAACATCGTGAAGAAGGAAAACATCGTGAAGAAACTTGCACAATCTGCGTAGGAACTCGAAGGTTGTGTGTGAAGTTAACCAACCCAACTGGGCCGCGTGGTCGACTAAGGCCCGATCGCCCTTATTCAGCTCCTCGGTGGGGACGTATATATGAGCTGATGTGATGATGACTATAGTTATTTATGATACAAGGGTGGTAAAAAGAGTGGCAAACGAATGAAATTGGCCATTGTTTTTACACTCATATATCACAAAAAAAAATTAATACAGTTGTCACAAAACAGGTTTAATTATAAAGGACAGCAACAGAAAAATAGAATATTTACATGAGTACACACTTATCAAATGCTTTGCAGATAAAGTTGTTTTACGCGATTTGCGGCTCATATCAATTATCTGGCAGACTTATCTCACTTTATTTTTATATTAAAATAGTAATTCTTAATAATAACTTTAAACTTAGATTCGTAAGTTTCACATCGACAATAGCGATAATAGCGCTTTATTATGAAAAGCTTTTTATGTTAATTGTTTAATTATTTAACTTGCAATTTTGTATGTATGTATGTTTAGGTCAAATCCTGCAATCGATTTAAGAGCGACTTCTAGGACTCCGATTGAGCTGAAATTTATTTTGAAGTAAATCTGATGATGAACTTTGGAGGTGGAATCAAGGTCCCAGGATCGTCTTTTATTTGCGAAAGTACTGTGCTCACATTAAAAAAAAAAAATTAGAAACGTGCCGTATTCATTTGGCTTTTTAGCACAAAAAATCTTCTAAATAAAAGCTTTTGCCTGAAAGATTTTAGATTTTCTTCCAATTTATTTTAACTAGACAAAAAAATATAAAAAAGTAAGGATAAACTGATATAACAAGGTGAGCATGTAACCTCCTTAGCATGACTTATTCCCTTGTGTGACCTCGCGCTTGATTCGTCATTTTTCTTTCTCCTTCTGACACAGGTTACTACTTACTTTCTCCTTCTGACACAGGTTACTACTTACTTTCTCCTCATGACACAAGTTACAACTTTCTTTCTCCTGCTGACACAGGTTACAACTTTCTTTCTTCACAAAAATATAACTTATCAATCTTTCAAATTTTCCTTTCAAAAGTAAGTAAGTAAGTTATTATTTAATGCACGCACACCAGAAAAGTTATTACAAAAACATAATTAAAAATATATATAGTGCAAAGCCGGCCTTATAGCCTTTTTTTAAAGTCTGAAAGAAAAAGATTTTTTACATTTGGTTATTTTCGTCTTCGCGCTTATTCAGAGTAGGCTCGAACCCTTCGGAAGGGACGTATATGAGCTGATTTAATGATGGTGATGATTTTAATTTTAAATTGCTAGTGTATAAATTAAAAAAGTGGTTTGCTATTTTTTTATTTTTTTTATTAAAAAATTTGAGTGCGTTTGACTGCAACTCACCGTGATGATGCAGTCGAGGATGGTACACGCAAACTCAAATAAATGCAAGTGTACAGTGATACGCTTACTATGGGCCTCATAAGAAGGTTCAAGGTCACCCAAAGGGAAATGGAGCGAGCTATGCTCGGAATTTCCCTACGCGATCGAACCAGAAATAAGGAGATCCGCAGGAGAACCAAAGTAACCGACATAGCTCACAGAATCGTTAAACAGAAGTGGCAGTGGGCAGGGCACATAGCTCGTAGAACAGATGGCCGATGGGGCAATAAAGTTCTCGAGTGGTGACTGCGCAACGGAAAACGTCCACCGCGTGGACCTGGTGAAGATTGCGAAAAGCCGATAAATACGGGCAGCGCAGGACAGGTCGTCATGGAAATCCTTGGGGGAAGCCTTTGTCCAGCAGTGGACGTTTTTCGGCTGATATGATGATGATGATGATTTACAGTGATATCAATTTTGCGCACAGTACATTAGCTATACCACTTTACGAGCAGCTGTATTAAAAAAAAAAGATAATAGTACGAGGCGTGACGTTAAAATTTTCAGCTTACTTACTAATGTTGATTTATTTATAATTAAATGCGTAATGAAAAACAATGAATACTCATTACCCACATAAGATTCTCTTAAAATCTTGCCTTCTCTTATGTAACAAATACCAGAATCATACAAAGACCTTCCTTAAAACAAGTTTAAAAAAATGTCTACACGAATGGCTGCTTCAAAACACGTTTTACTCTCTTGTTGAGTTTTTGGATCACAGGTTAGTGGTGCAGAATTTTTTAATAAATTTAACATAAGGTTTAAATACCTACCTACCTTTTATTGGTGTATTAACACTTGCATGCTGTATTAACAGTTGCATGCACTATTAACACTTGCATGCTGTATTAACCATTACATGCTGTATTAACACTTGCATTTTGCATTAACACTTGCATGCTGTATTAACACTTGCATGCTGTATTAACCATTGCATGCTGTATTAACACTTGCAAACTGTATTAACACTTGCATGCTGTATTAACACTTGAATGCTGTATTAACACTTGCATGCTGTATCAACACTTGCATGCTGTATTAACCATTGCATGCTGTATTAACACTTGCATGCTGTGTTATTGACTAAATAAGTGATTCAGTATTGTTATAAAAACATCTCACTTTAAGTACCTACCTTGGTTAAAAGTGAATAAACAATTACTTACTTACTTCGTTGATATGATGATGATCATGATTATCATCATTACATTAGTCAAAATGTCCACTGCTGGTAAAAGGCCTCCCCCAAGTTCGGAGGGGAGGGGGTCCACAATCGCCCCGCTTGGCACTTCATGCTGTGTGCTGGCACAGCATGCGGAAAAGACGCTGCTGCCCATCCTGCAGTTTGTTCTCTTAGTCACCTCAAAATACCCCCTAGAGAAGATTTGGGGTGGGGGGCTATTCTAAGGCCGCAACCACAGACTAAAATCTTAATAGACTTAAAATCTTAGTAGGAGTGACGTTCAACCGTTTATTTATTTATTTATTTTTTATAAGCCTTTATTGCTGTTTTACAAAGTTTACAATATATATATTAATTATTTTTATCGACTGTATGTTTTGTTAAGCTATTTATTACACGTAATATTTTATTAATATACAATAAACGATCGGTTTCAGTTTACAGCTTGTCCTTCGACAAAGGCCTCCTCTAAAGTCTTCCATTTCTCTCTGTCTCACGCTTTCCTCATCCATTCTGGACCAGTTACATTTTTAAGGTCATCTTCCCAACGTTTCGTTTTTCGCCCTTTGCTTCTTTTTCCAATCTGTAATTATTTTTGTCCAATTCTCATTCATCTCCCTTATCATGTGTCCTGTCCACCTACATTTTAACGCCTTTTCACCTTTTTTGCGTCTTTGAATTTAGTTATATATATTTTTTATTTCTTCTAATCTTATTTTATCTTTTCTCCTGACGCCAATTACACTTCTCTCTATTCCGTTTTGACATACGTTTACTTTACTCATAAGTTTTTCTGTCAATGCCCATGTTTGGCAACCATGTGTTAAGCATAAAGAAATGTATATAATATGACGTGTACTTTACCATGCTTAACGGTTGAATGTAAATAGTAATCAATGCAATTAATTTAACTTTTTTATTAACAATTGATAAGCACTTGGCATTATATCACCTGATGGTAAGTGATGACTTAGGTAATTTCGTAACCTAGACAGGTTAAGACGAATTTACACATCGGTTTCGGCATTTCAGCACCCTTTTTCAGGACCAGTTTCTGCGCGGCCGTCACCGGTCGTCACCACAGATAAGGAAATTCGCGTCGTCACCGGAATGCTGGAACTAGGAGCCGGGAAGGGAGGAGCCCGCACGCAGGCGCGTTGCTACGGCCCTGAGCCTAGGTGCAGGACGTACGCTGTATATGGGTGCGGCGTGTCCTTAAATGGAGTCCCTGGAAAATTGATAGTATCTGACAAATAAAGTCCATTGCTGGACAAAGACCTAAAAATGATTGCCTGCAAAATTAAAAAAATCGAATTATGTTGTGAAGTTAATTTCATTCGTTTTTTACTTTCTAATTACTGAAATTGACCAAATTGAATGACACTAAAAAAAAGAAAGAAAGAAAGAAATACGTTTATTGGTTCCAGTAACACCACACCAAAATAAATAATATATAAGTAACAGAAAATTAAAGGTAAATTATATATTTAAAAAAAATTACATATAATTACTGACCAACTTTTCTGAAACAGATCAATTTTTCTCAACATATCTCATTCGAAAAAAGTAATGGGGAACTATTGGATAGGTGACGACCTAACTCACCATCATCATCATCATCATCATTATAATCATACATCATATCTGCCGTAAGACGTCCACTTCTGGACAAAGGCCTCCCCAAGGACCGGTCCTGCGCTGCCTACATCCAGCGTATTCCCCGGCCTTGACAAGGTCATCGGTCCATCGAGAACATCGTCGCCACTCGAGAACTTTACTGCTCCAGCGGCCACTTCTTCTACCACATTTATTAATAAAAAAGTAGTTTTTTAGGAAATTTACTATAGTAAGACTTTGTCCGTGGCGTGGGTATACAGGAGAGTGACTTTATGAGCTGTTGCTCCGATTGTTTTTTTTAAATCCACGTTTGGTAAGCCCTTTGGCATCAGCTTACCTGGTGGTAAGCGATCATGTTTCCGAAGATGGAAGCGGGGTTACCAAGATTCCCCAACGCAAAAGGAAATCGGCTATCATCTTCAAGCCGTAACACATTAATGCCGTAAAAAGCGTAATGGTTAGTCCATTCGCTTCACACCAGGAGGTCGCGGGTTCAATTCCCGGCGGGGTCAACTCTGTAAGACTCTATTTGGTTGGTGGTAGGGCATTTTTATAGCCCGCCTGGCTAGCTACCACCATCTTATCTAATTCTTGCCGCCAAACATCAGTGTTAACAGCATTGATGTGTTCCGGCTTGTAGATAAGATAACCAGATCCCCATTGCGTTGGGGAATATTGGTTAGCCCGCTTACATCTTCAGCGTCATCGTCACTTGTCAGCGTCACGTCTACCATTAGGTGAGATGATGCCAAGGGCTTATCAATTGTGGATAAAAAAACATTAATGTTTGGTGGCAAGCCTTATATAAGATGGTGGTAGCTAGCCAGGCGGGCTTAGGAAATACCCTTCCACCAACCAAACCGAGTCTTACAAAGTTAAACTCCGTCGGGAATTCAACCCGCGACCTCTTGATAAGAAGTTAATACACTTAACCATTATGCCGCGGAGGTGGTTAAAAATGGTATGATTAATTATTATAATAATATAACGACCTCATGAAAATACTGGAACGGACGTTATCTCTTAGATCGAGGGCGGCACTATCTTTTATCGAATGTCCATTAGCCAAAGTGTCGAGTTGGGCTATAGGTATTCCATCGCCCTGCGCAGAGTAGGTCAGGGCGGCGGCGGGGCGGGCCCGGGGCGCGGGCGGGGCCCCGATTCATGTTTACGGGGCTCGCCCGTCAGCTGTTCGCCATGAATGTGCCGCGCCCGCGCCGCGCGCATCGATTGAGGAATGTACCTGTGCGAGGACCGAGCGAGCCGCACGTGGTTTAGTCGCTCGGTCGACAGGGACCCGCGCGAGTCGGCCCCGCGTGTCCCGCGGACATGTGACTCCCTCCGCTCGGTATACTCTTGTCGCTTATCAATGGATTGCCCAAGGTGACCTGTGCACGGATCGGCCGCCATCCGACCTCTCCCGGTAAGCATTACCTTTAAACCACTGTAGATGTCAAAATTCGCCGGCCATCACCGACAGACTCTACGCGTAAACACACGACGCACCCGAATCCGTTAGTAAATAATGGTTTTTCCGATAGAATTAATAGCTTTGAGACAATTTATGCGGCTGCGCTGTGTGGTTTTTACAGGATTAGAAGCACGCCTGGCCCTAGACACTCTCATTACATTAGCGGCGGAAATTTTTCAGCCGGAAAACCGTTTTCTTATCGATCGTTAGGACGTAAATTTCGCACGTTTCTGATGGGACATTTGTAAAATTGTTAATAGTATTAAGTGATCGAAGGACGGTCGCGTCGTTTCTTGTTAGATCACAAGGGTTATCTGTAGGAACCTACTTACTTCGCAAACGAAAGCCACGCACGACATCTCAATCGGTCTACTCGCCCACATTTACATTTCGGCGCTAACTTCTTGCGAGAGTTATAGCATCCTTGGACCCTTCTTATGTTGTCAGATCCTTGAATGTTTGAGACTAACACTTGTACGTGTAATGGGTATCTACTCATGTTACATTAAGCGTATTGTTAAAAAGGACATTTGACGCTTCGTCATTAGACGGAGCTCATTTAATCATTCATTTTTATTATCTGTATTAATCTATTTTATTTATATTGTGCAATAAAGTATATTTGATTCATCGACTGAAGGGGTTCAGTGAATGTTCATGAGTTCAAGACAAGTGTTTCATGATTTATCAAGAAGGTAATGTTTTTCAGGTTATACCGGATGGGCTGCTAACGTCTATTTCCCCGAACGTCTAGTCGGTTTTATAGGTCTATTTCTCCCCATGTCCACATATCTATGTTAGTATGTATGTATTTTATGTTTGTTGCTTTGGTTGAGCCTGTAGCCTAAACGGCTCGACGGATTTTGGGGTTCGAGGAGTCGTTGGATTCATCTTGATCTCGTGTAATACAGTATGATACTTTTTGACTCTTAAAATGCAGCAGGGTTTTTAATTTTCAGTCAAATTGGTAATATTTAAATCGATGTAATGTCAATGCTACTGTATTCCATAATGCGATTTCGTATTTTGAAAACAATTTAACATTATTTATTTTATAGTATACACGTTAAGAGCGTCGGTGGCGTAACGGCTAGGGCCGCCGCCTCCTGTCCGGGAGGTCGTGGTTCGAATCCCGCCACGTACCAATGTGATTTCGATTTTTTATTATGAATTATGATTATTTTTTCCAACGCTCTTACGGTGAAGGAAAACATCGTGAGGAAACCTGCACACGCCTGCGAAGAAACTCGCAGGTTTCGTGTGAAGTCGACCAACCCGCACTGGGCCCGCGTGGTCCACTAAGGCCCAATCGCCCTAATTCAGGGTAGGCTCGAGCCGATCGGTGGGGACGTATATGAGCTGTTAGGATGATAATTCACGAGCAGAAGCTATAAAATAAATAAAATAATAATTTTGGGCAAAAGCCCACGTGAATGTTAAGGGTACGCGATGCGCGAGTCCCATTCGGCTCGCGATTATTTTTGGCCATGTTAATCCTGAAGAATTTCTGAAATCGGATAGTACTTCTTAAATTACTTGTTACATCAAAACTTACGAAACAATCCACACCCCGGACACTTCATACAACGGGGGAGAAATGACAAATGACGGAACAAATGAAATCACGTCGAAATTCTATACGTTCGAGAACCAAACTGTTACCAATCTGTATCAACCTGGGAGACGAGGGGGTGAGGTCGCAATCTAGAGAGCGGCAGGGAGTGTCCATACTGTAAGTTAGTACTAATATATACTTTGCTATAATATCTCTTCATAGTAATTATTATTATAGATTGTATATGGGAAACATAAATAACATGTACTTCATAAAATGTTTTATTATGTAACACACACAGAGTATTTACAGCATATTTCTAAAGAAATTTCTTCCAGCTGACCCATTTACTGACGGCGCTTGTCGTTAAGCAAAAGTAAAATAAACCATAGGATTTGTTTGACGTTTTGGCTTCATCTTCATCATCATATCAGCCGAAATACGTCCACTGCTGGACAAAGGCCTCCCCCAAGGATTTCCACGACGACCGGTCCTGCGCTGCTCGCATCCAGCGGCTTCCCACGACCTTCAACATCTGTCCACCGTGTTGGAAGCCTGCCTTCGCTACGTCTTCCGGTACGCGGTCGCCACTCGAGAACTTTACTGACTCAACGGCCATCTGTTCTACGAGCCATGTGCCCTGCCCACTGCCACTTAAGTTTTGTGATTCTGTGAGCTATGTCGGTTACTTTGGTTCTCCTACAGATCTCCTCATTTCTGATTCGATCGCGTAGAGAAATTCCGAGCATAGCTCGCTTCATCGCCCTTTAGGTGACCTTGAGAGCCTTGAGCTTTTTGGCTTCATTATGTATTTAATTTAAAATTTTCACAAATTAGATGTGCTCCTGCCTTTGTCTGGGGTCGGCCTAGCGATATAAAGCCGAGCCTCTGGTTAAGGCCGCCTAATGATTTATTTGTCTAAGGCACACACGCCTTAGCTAGCTACCCATTAGCCCGACAGAAACATTATTCACACATGACTTTTTCTCTTACCGGTTTTTCATAATTATACAGCCATTTGTAAGGGTGAGGAGTTTTGTTAAGTGTACACCAAAATGTGTGTTGACCCTAACTCTTCATAAAATGAAGTGAGGGTAGATGGAGGTGTTAACACCGCGGCTTCAGTCTACTCGCGACCACGGCTATCGAAGCATAGTCGAAACGTTGAGGTAAAAACAAACATCAATACCTGCTCATATGTTATGTAGAATCACGTCAAGTCACGCTTTCAATTTGTCATTATGAATAATCGTGAAAGTTTAAAGTGTTATATGTAGGTACACCTTTTGATCATAAAGAAATACACACGGATATATTCACGGGCACGCGGCCAAAAATTAGGTTAGGCCGTTAGGACTAACGGAAAGTCACTCTTTTTGTTCACGGAGGTGTACTTTCGCTGTTCTCACCCTACCTGTTAAATATTGCTATTTTATATGGCAGACAGCTCCTCCGGTACAAAGATGTTCTGACGCGACATATGAAAGGATGCAACATAGAACCCTCTCAACGGGAGAGTTGTGCAGCAGAACGGCCAGAATGGCGCAGGATTGTGAATAGGCAAGTGCGCGAGTTCGAGGATCAGCGTAAAGATGACCTTGATACCAAACGCGACCAGTTAAAGGCCCAACCACCTGCGACCATTTCATACAATTACCAGGGTGGCATACTTAAAGGCCCTCAGTGCGTGAGGAGTTTCGCTGCGAAGATTGGCTACATAAACCATCTTCGAGCGCACGCGCGGCAAACCGACTAGGAGTCGAAGTGGTCGCCATGACCGAAATCGGTCGGATAGATCATCATCATCATTGCTATTTTTATATTTGTATCCTTGTCTCCTGTCGTACAAATGTTAGGACATTTTTAGAAGGTTCTTTTTATCAAACCGGGGATGCAGTTTCTTCATTATAATATTATGTAATTTGATTTTTTCTTAAAAAATAAAACAAATAAATATGTGATCGTAGTAGACACGTATTTTTCCTATTGTTACCAGTAGTTATTGTAACTGTTGTTATAATTAGTTATTGTTATAAGTACTTAGTAACTAAAAGTAAACAAGGTTTAAATCTAACATCTAACTTTGTATGTGTTCCATGCTTTACACACAATTAACATATTTTTATACCCTTTCCTTAGTTTAGGTTTTGTTTACTCCTTTATTTCTAAATAGGTCGGGGAAAAAACTTTTTCGTATTTTGTATGCAAGTTCAAACAGAGCAACTAGAGCGAGCTGCAACTTAACGTTAAAATTGCCAGACTTGAAACGCTTGAACCAAATTTGTGCTACTGACTACTACTGCTGGCTGTTTTTCCACTAGCCGGCATGGCATCGGCCCGACACCGGGGCTTTCAACCAGTGGGCCGTTGCCGGTAAGTGGAAAGACGCTCCGTATATTTTCATACATTTTTGCTTCCCCGGCAGCCATGCCGGCTAAAAAAATCCATAAACAGAAAAAAAAAAATCGCGGCCTGTGTTGCATTTTAACCTTTTTTTAATTGAAATTTCAAAATGTAGCGAATTTCTTTTTTACTTTCACTCAGTTTCGTAGACTGATAAAATTGAAAATTGACGAGTTTTTTTTTAACTTTTATTATAATTTCGAACCTTTATAATTTTCTTATAACCAGCCAGGTACAAATAATACAAGCAAAGAGATTTGATAACAAATTTATACTTTCTTAGAAAAATATAAAGAGACTTTTTCCCTAGGTACCTAATATTTTTCTTGTGATAGACACAGTCCTTGGGCTGTGGCAGAATTGAATTGTGGCAGTTTAACACACTGCGTCACGACCCTTTTGTACTACTGCATGCAACACATGATTTGTTATTATTCTTTTTTTACACACGAGTTAGAAATTTAAAATTAAAAAAAATCGGCTAACTGCGAGTCGGACTAGCACTTCGAGGGTTCCGTACTACCACATAACTACATAGTATAAGGACAATGATACCTATTCACATTACAAACAAAAGACATCAACGCGAGAGACAAAAATATTATTTTTTTTCATTCAGTTCGGACTCCTTAGCGCGAGTACGACTCACACTTGGCCAATTTTTAGTATTTGTTATTTTGCTTTAGTATTAGCACTAATAACCACACCAAGTTTTACGCCTTTGTCTATTACCGTTTTTACGATAGAGCTAAAATAATCATTTTGGACACGTTTTTTGATATGGAGACCCACCTTTATTTTTCACTTTTTCAAATTTTTAGTACTTGTTGTTATAGCGGCAACAGAAATACACATTCTGTGAAAATTTTAACTGTCTGCCTATTACGGTTCATGACGGACAGACAGACAGCGGAGGCTTAGCAATAGGGTACCGTTGGTCACCCGTTGGGTGCACGGAACCTTAAAAACTAGTTTGAAAAACTGACTGACTCGGTGGATCAGTGGTTAGTGCTCTTGACTACTGATCCGAGAGTTGTGGGTTCAATCCCCACCCAGGGCAAACATTTGTGTGATGAGCAGATTTGTTTGCTCTGTGTCTGGGTGTTAAATATCTATATATGTATGTATTTAAACGTATATAAGTATGTATATCAGTCTCTGGTTCCCATAACACAGGGAATCCTACTTTGGGGCCAGATGACCATGTGTGATTTGTCCCAGAATATATATATTATTATTAAAATTTTTAATTAGAGATGACATCAACATAATATACAAGGTATAGTATAATTGATGTAGGAACCGTTAACTGGGACTTATACTCGTCATGTTGAACAACTTGTCCCAAGCGAATGTCAATTCGAAAAATTAATTGAACTTTTCATACACATCGGGTCAGCGAAAATTAATTGAACTTTTCATACAGCCGCGTCGTTCCTATACCTTTAATATGGTTGAGGGGAGCGATGGCCGACTCTCACGTTATACTCGTGACCGGGTGCTATCCGTGTGAAATGGCCTACTTTTGTCAAAGGGATTAATGACATTCAATGATTTTAATGTGTAACTTTTTGTGACATATTGTTTTCTTGTTCTAATGACATAACAATGTTTAACATAAACTTGCAGTGCCATCTATCTATCCATCATGATGATGATGATGGTGATGATGATGGTGATGGTGAGGGGGATGGTGAGGGGATTGGTGAGGGGGATGGTGAGGGCATGGTGAGGGGATGGTGAGGCGATGGTGACGGGGATGGTGAGGGGATGGTGAGGAGGATGGTGAGAGGATGGTGAGGGAAATGGTGAGGGGATGGTAAGGGGATGGTGAGGTGGATGGTGAGGGGGACGGTGAGGGGATGGTAAGGGGGCGGGGGGGGGCATGGTGTGGGGGATGGTGAAGGGGATGGTGAGAGAATGGTGAGGGGGACGGTGAGGGGGGTGGTGAAGGGGGTGTGAGGGGGATGGTAAAGGGATGACTAGGGGGGTGGTGAGGGGGATGGTGAGGGGGATGATGAGTGGAATGGTGAGGGGGCTGGTAAGGTGATGGTGAACGGGATGGTGAGGGGGATGGTGAGGGGATGGTAAGGGGGATGGTAAGGGTGATAGGAGGGGGGTGGTGAGGGGGACGGTGAGGGGATGGTGGAGGGGATGGTGAGGGGGATGGTGAGGGAATCTTGAGGGTGTGGTGAGGAGGTGGTGAGGGGGACGGTGAGGGGATGGTAGGGGGATGGAGAGGGGGTGGTGAGAGGGATGGTGAGGGGGATGGTGAGGAGGATAATGATGATGATGATGATGATGATTAACTTTATTAGTGTTAATTTATTACATAAACATCTCGCGCCCCAAGGACTGGTAAATACTGCATAAATAAAAAATAAATAAATAATTATAACTGCATAAGTTGATGAAAAATGCTATGCAATAGCTTTTCCGCGGCAGTCCCCGAGTGCCACACGTTTTTTTTCTCATAAATGACATGTATAATTAAGTAATTACTATTTTATGACTATCAGAATAAGTGTAATTTACTCTTACTTTGAATAAATATCTTAAAATCAACGATCAGCTGATTAACCAATTATGCGCATTTTTGTATGGCGCGTCTAATTTTTTTTTTGAGAATTGACTATAGGTTCGTCGGGGAAAGTTGTTCAGTATGATGAGAAAAAGCGTGAGCTAACGGTTCCTACATTTTTTTTACACCCTGTACTATCTTATCTCTGTAATAAATTTACTGTACATTATGGGGTTTGGGTTTCCGGAGCAAAATGTTTTACCTCTGTCACAGATTAGTATAATAGGGGATCGGACTGCATCAAAAATAAAATCTGAAATATGATTTCCAAGGTGGACGTCCTTTTTCAAGTCTCTGTGTTTTTCCAATAGAATCCTCAAAGTGTGCAGCGCATCAGTTGTGGATCTTCCTGCGACGAAGCCGCACTGGTTTTCTGTTACGGTTGTAAATCTAAGGAGTCGCTGGTTGATTACTCTTTCCCATATTTTAAATGTGTGTGATATTAATTTGATTGCGCGATAGTTTTCACATAGTCTGATGTCACCTTTATTTTTAAAGAATGGGACTAGGAAACTCTTTTTCCATTCGTTAGGCATTCCATCGCTTAGGATTCTATTGAAAAGTTGGTTTAGGAACCGGATACCACTTGGTCCCATCTTTTTCCACAGCTCAGTGGGAATTTCATCTGGCCCAGTAGCTTTGTTATTAGCCATGAACAGAGACAATGTCGTATGAAAGATTTTAGAAATTCGTAAATTTTTGTACTTTAGGATTATTACTGAAATCACAGCAAGGTTTAAGCTTGTGTGTGTTACCATTTTTAGGTTAGCGCAAAAATATCAGAACTACCTAAAAAAAAATGTAAAAAATGTTTTTGTTTGTTTGTTTGTAAACTCTTTATTGCTTTTAAAACAAATACTTTAAATATTTAGACAAAAGAAAATACATTTAGCAAAGGCGGACTTATCCCTATCGGGATCTCTTCCAGTCAACCTTGGAATGCTGAAAGGACTTCAGAGCATACGGTCAGGTAAAGTTTACGAGTAAAAAAATAATATATTTAACTATCATATCGACGGTAAAAAGGAAATTGGGCATAAGTGACAAAAAACAAAATGTTCAGGAGAGCCGTTCAAAGTTTTAAATTTTAGAAAAACTGACGTATTTTTGTCATTTATTAAGATATCGTGAAAAATAAAACAGTTATAAAATCAGACAAAAATTGAGCAGTTTCCTGTATTTTTAGTTTTAATGATATGACGCTATTTAAAGTAGTTTGTGTCGCTTATAACAATAGCTTTTAATTTTCCAATGAGGAAATATGGCATAATATACAAATAACAAAATAAAATATTAAGCGTTTAGAACGCGCTTTCCAAACGCGCGATCCAAACGCGCGATCCAAACGCGCGATCCAAACGCGCCTTCCAAACGCGCGTTCCAAACGCGCCTACCAAACGCGCGTACCAAACGCGCGTTCCAAACGCGCTTTCCAAACGCGCGTCCCAAACACGCGTTCCAAACGCGCGATCCAAACGCGCGTTCCAAACGCGCTTTCCAAAGGCGCGATCCAAACGCGCGTACCAAACGCACTTACCAAACGCGCGTGCCAAACGCGCGTTCTAAACGCGCTTTCCAAAGGCGCGATCCAAACGCGCGGTTCAAACGCGCGTACCAAACGCGCGTACAAACGCGCTTACCAAACACGCGTACCAAACGCGCTTACCAAACGCGCGTTCCAAACGCGCTTTCCAAAGGCGCGTTCCAAACGCGCGATCCAAACGCGCCTACCAAACGCGCGTACCAAACGCGCGTTCCAAAAGCGCTTTCCAAACGCGCGTCCCAAACGCGCTTTCCAAACGCGCGATCCAAACGCGCGTCCCAAACGCGCGACCAAACGCGCTTACCAAACGCGCTTACCAAACGCGCGTGCCAAACGCGCCTACCAAACGCGCGTTCCTAACGCGCCATCCAAACGCGCGTTCCAAACGCGCGAACCAAACGCGCGTTCCAACGCGCGTACCAAACGCGCTTACCAAACGCGCGTACCAAAACGCGCGTTCCAAACGCGCGTACCAAACGCGCGTACCAAACGCGCGTTCCAAACGCGCCTACCAAACGCGCTTACCAAACGCGTGTTCCAAACGAGCGTTCCAATCGCGCGTACCAAACGCGCGTTCCAAACAAGCGTTCCAATCGCGCGTACCAAACGCGCGATCCAAACGCGTGTTCCAAACGCGCCTACCAAACGCGCGACCAAACGCGCGTACCCAACGCGCTTACCAAACGCGCGTGCCAAACGCGCGTTCCAAACGCGCTTTCCAAAAGCGCGATCCAAACGCGCGGTTCAAACGCGCGTACCAAACGCGCGTACCAATCGCGCTTACCAAACGCGCGTACAAACGCGCTTACCAAACACGCGTACCAAACGCGCGTTCCAAACGCGCTTTCCAAAGGCGCGATCCAAACGCGCGCACAAACGCGCTTACCAAACGCGGGTACCAAACGCGCGTTCCAAACGCGCTTTCCAAACTCGCGATCCAAACGCGCGTCCCAAACGCGCGACCAAACGCGCGTATCAAACGCGCTTACCAAACGCGCGTGCCAAACGCGCGTTCCAAACGCGCTTTCCAAAGGCGCGATCCAAACGCGCGGTTCAAACGCGCGTACCAAACGCGCTTACTTAACGCGCGTACAAACGCGCTTACCAAACACGCGTACCAAACGCGCTTACCAAACGCGCGTCCCAAACGCGCTTTCCAAACGCGCGATCCAAACGCGTGTTCCAAACGCGCCTACCAAACGCGCGACCAAACGCGCGTACCAAACGCGCTTACCAAACGCGCGTGCCAAACACGCCTACCAAACGCGCGTTCCTAACGCGCCATCCAAACGCGCGTTCCAAACGCGCGAACCAAACGCGCGTTCCAAACGCGCGAACCAAACGCGCGTTCCAAACGCGCGTACCAAACGCGCTTACCAAACGCGCGTACCAAAACGCGCGTTCCAAACGCGCGTACCAAACGCGCGTTCCAAACGCGCGATCCAAACGCGTGTTCCAAACGCGCTTTCCAAACGCGCGTACCAAACACGCGTTCCAAACGCGCGATCCAAACGCGCGTTCCAAACGCGCTTTCTAAAGGCGCGATCCAAACGCGCCATCTAACGCGCTTACCAAACGCGCGTACAAACGCGCTTACCAAACACGCGTACCAAACGCGCTTACCAAACGCGCGTTCCAAACGCGCTTTCCAAAGGCGCGTTCCAAATGCGCGATCCAAACGCGCCTACCAAACGCGCGTACCAAACGCGCGTTCCAAAAGCGCGTTCCAAACGCGCTTTCTAAAGGCGCGATCCAAACGCGCGTCCCAAACACGCGTTCCAAACGCGCGATCCAAACGCGCGTTCCAAACGCGCTTTCCAAAGGCGCGATCCAAACGCGCGTACCAAACGCACTTACCAAACGCGCGTGCCAAACGCGCGTTCTAAACGCGCGTTCCAAACGCGCGAACCAAACGCGCGTTCCAAACGCGCGAACCAAACGCGCGTTCCAAACGCGCGTACCAAACGCGCTTACCAAACGCGCGTACCAAAACGCGCGTTCCAAACGCGCGTACCAAACGCGCGTTCCAAACGCGCGATCCAAACGCGTGTTCCAAACGCGCTTTCCAAACGCGCGTACCAAACACGCGTTCCAAACGCGCGATCCAAACGCGCGTTCCAAACGCGCTTTCTAAAGGCGCGATCCAAACGCGCCTACCAAACGCGCGTTCCTAACGCGCCATCTAAACGCGCGTTCCAAACGCGCGAACCAAACGCGCGTTCCAAACGCGCGTACCAAACGCGCTTACCAAACGCGCGTACCAAAACGCGCGTACCAAACGCACATTCCAAACGCGCCTACCAAACGCGCTTACCAAACGCGCGTTCCAAACGAGCGTTCCAATCGCGCGTACAAAACGCGCGAACAAAAAACGCGTTTGGAACGCGCTTACCAAACGCGCGTACAAACGTGCTTACCAATTACGCGTACCAAACGCGCGTTCCAAACGCGCTTTCCAAAGGCGCGATCCAAACGCGCGCACAAACGCGATTACCAAACGCGCGTTCTAAACGCGCTTTCCAAAGGCGCGATCCAAACGCGCGGTTCAAACGCGCGTACCAAACGCGCGTACAAACGCGCTTACCAAACACGCGTACCAAACGCGCTTACCAAACGCGCGTTCCAAACGCGCTTTCCAAAGGCGCGTTCCAAACGCGCGATCCAAACGCGCCTACCAAACGCGCGTACCAAACGCGCGTTCCAAAAGCGCGTTCCAAACGCGCTTTCTAAAGGCGCGATCCAAACGCGCCTACCAAACGCGCGTTCCTAACGCGCCATCTAAACGCGCGTTCCAAACGCGCGAACCAAACGCGCGTTCCAAACGCGCGTACCAAACGCGCTTACCAAACGCGCGTACCAAAACGCGCGTACCAAACGCGCGTACCAAACGCACATTCCAAACGCGCCTACCAAACGCGCTTACCAAACGCGCGTTCCAAACGAGCGTTCCAATCGCGCGTATAAAACGCGCGAACAAAAAACGCGTTTGGAACGCGCTTTCCAAACGCCTTTCCAAACGCGCGATCCAAACGCGCGTTCCAAACGCGCGATCCAAACGCGTGTTCCAAACGCGCCTACCAAACGCGCGACCAAACGCGCGTACCAAACGCGCTTACCAAACGCGCGTGCCAAACGCGCTTACCAAACGCGCGTGCCAAACGCGCGTTCCAAACGCGCTTTCCAAAGGCGTGATCCAAACGCGCGGTTCAAACGCGCGTCCCAAACACGCGTTCCAAACGCGCGATCCAAACGCGCGTTCCAAACGCGCTTTCCAAAGGCGCGATCCAAACGCGCGTACCAAACGCACTTACCAAACGCGCGTGCCAAACGCGCGTTCTAAACGCGCTTTCCAAAGGCGCGATCCAAACGCGCGGTTCAAACGCGCGTACCAAACGCGCGTACAAACGCGCTTACCAAACACGCGTACCAAACGCGCTTATCAAACGCGCGTTCCAAACGCGCTTTCCAAAGGCGCGTTCCAAACGCGCGATCCAAACGCGCCTACCAAACGCGCTTTCCAAACGCGCGATCCAAACGCGTGTTCCAAACGCGCCTACCAAACGCGCGACCAAACGCGCGTACCAAACGCGCGTGCCAAACGCGCGAACCAAACGCGCGTTCCAAACGCGCCTACCAAACGCGCGACCAAACGCGCGTACCAAACGCGCTTACCAAACGCGCGTGCCAAACGCGCCTACCAAACGCGCGTTCCTAACGCGCCATCCAAACGCGCGTTCCAAACGCGCGAACCAAACGCGCGAACCAAACGCGCGAACCAAACGCGCGTTCCAAACGCGCGTACCAAACGTGCTTACCAAACGCGCGTACCAAAACGCGCGTTCCAAACGCGCGTTCCAAACGCGCGATCCAAACGCGTGTTCCAAACGCGCTTTCCAAACGCGCGTACCAAACACGCGTTCCAAACGCGCGATCCAAACGCGCTTTCTAAAGGCGCGATCCAAACGCGCCTACCAAACGCGCGTTCCTAACGCGCCATCTAAACGCGCGTTCCAAACGCGCGAACCAAACGCGCGTTCCAAACGCGCGTACCAAACGCGCTTACCAAACGCGCGTACCAAAACGCGCGTACCAAACGCGCGTACCAAACGCGCATTCCAAACGCGCCTACCAAACGCGCTTACCAAACGCGCGTTCCAAACGAGCGTTCCAATCGCGCGTACAAAACGCGCGAACAAAAAACGCGTTTGGAACGCGCTTTCTAAACGCGCGATCCAAACGCGCGTTCCAAACGCGCGATCCAAACGCGTGTTCCAAACGCGCCTACCAAACGCGCGACCAAACGCGCGTACCAAACGCGCTTACCAAACGCGCGTGCCAAACGCGCGTTCCAAACGCGCTTTCCAAAGGCGTGATCCAAACGCGCGGTTCAAACGCGCGTACCAAACGCGCGTACAAACGTGCTTACCAATTACGCGTACCAAACGCGCGTTCCAAACGCGCTTTCCAAAGGCGCGATCCAAACGCGCGCACAAACGCGATTACCAAACGCGCGTACCAAACGCGCGTACCAAACGCGCGTTCCAAACGCGCTTTTCAAACTCGCGATCCAAACGCGCGTCCCAAACGCGCGACCAAACGCACGTACCAAACGCACTTACCAAACGCGCGTGCCAAACGCGCTTACCAAACGCGCGTGCCAAACGCGCCTACCAAACGCGCGTTCCAAACGCGCCATCCAAACGCTCGTTCCAAACGCGCGAACCAAACGCGCTTACCAAACACGCGTACCAAACGTGCTTACCATACGCGCGTTCCAAACGCGCTTTCCAAAGGCGCGATCCAAACGCGCGCACAAACGCGCTTACCAAACGCGCGTACCAAACGCGCGTTCCAAACGCGCGTACCAAACGCGCGATCCAAACGCGCGATCCAAACGCGCGTTCCAAACGCGCGATCCAAACCAGCGTTTTAAACGCGCGTACCAAACGCGCGTACAAAACGCGCGACCAAACGCGCGACCAAACGCGCGTACAAACGCGCTTTCCAAACGCGCCTACCAAACGCGCGATCCAAACGCGCGTTTTAAATGCGTTCCAAACGCGCGTTCCAAACGCACCTACCAAACGAGCCTACGAACAGTCAAACGCGCGTACGAACAGTCAAACAGCAATTATAAAAATAGAAGTAAAAATAATAAATAACTATTAGAGAAAAAAATACAGTAAAACAAGTAATCAAAAAGTGTGTTGAAAAACAGAAAATGTGCTAGTCTATTTTTTGTTGGCTGGTTGATAACCCACTCTTTTTAAGTAGCTTTGATTTTTCTTGATTAAAAACTATTAAAAAAAATTTATTTTTTATTTAAAAACATCCTACAATGCGCTTGTTAGTAAATAAGTAGGTAGGTGACACGAAAATGAGTATAATGACGAACTATAATCTTTTAAATCTACCATTTAGTGTAAAGAATTACTTGAACGGGTAGGGTATGCTGAAACAGGCCCCTAACCCCTAAGAATAAGGATCCTTAGTCTTTTTTTATGAAAATCGACTCCCTAATACTTATAAGGTACTTCACCCTATTTTACGAGTTAGGCACACAATTACAGTGTAGTGTAATACCCGTTTTAGCTCTTATTCTGATGAAGTATCATGTTGGTTGCGCTACTTCTATATTTTTGGGGTGTCTTTTCATCCATATTTCCATAGCCTCACGCAATGCCAAATGTTGATTATCCTGCTTTTCCTTTGTTTTCAAAAGACATTGTGTGTTACTAATGTCCTATATCCTAGTATTAAAGCCGATTGTTTCTTGCGCTCTATTATATTTTATACAACCACTGTGAAAAGTACTTTATCCTTCTTTTCCTATAACTCTTATTGAACGTACCAAACGCGCGTACAAAAAACGCGTTTGGAACGCGCTTTCCAAACGCGCGATCAAACGCGTACGCGTTTGGAACGCGCGTTTCGATCGCGCCTTTGAAAAGCGCGTTTGGAACGCGCGTTTGGTAAGCGCGTTTGGTAAGCGTGTTTGGTAAGCGCGTTTGTACGCGCGTTTGGTAAGCGCGTTTGGTACGCGCGTTTGGATCGCGCCTTTGGAAAGCGCGTTTGGAACGCGCGTTTGGATCGCACGTTTGGAACGCGTGTTTGGTACGCGCGTTTGGTAGGCGCGTTTGGAACGCGCGTTTGGAACGCGCGTTTGGAAGGCGCGTTTGGATCGCGCGTTTGGATCGCGCGTTTGGTACGCGCGTTTGGAACGCGCGTTTGGTACGCGCGTTTGGTAAGCGCGTTTGTGCGCGCGTTTGGATCGCGCCTTTGGAAAGCGCGTTTGGTACGCGCGTTTGGTAAGCGCGTTTGGTACGCGTGTTTGGTAAGCGTGTTTGTACGCGCGTTTGGTAAGCGCGTTTGGTACGCGCGTTTGAACCGCGCGTTTGGATCGTGCCTTTGGAAAGCGCGTTTGGAACGCGCGTTTGGCACGCGCGTTTGGTAAGCGTGTTTGGAACGCGCGTTTGGATCGCGCGTTTGGAACGCGCGTTTGGATCGCGCGTTTCGAAAGCGCGTTCCAAACGCGTTTTTTGTACGCGCGTTTGGTACGCGCGATTGGAACGCTCGTTTGGATCGCGCGTTTGGTAAGCGCGTTTGGTAGGCGCGTTTGGAACGCGCGTTTGGTACGCGCGTTTTGGTACGCGCGTTTGGTAAGCGCGTTTTGGTACGCGCGTTTGGTAAGCGCGTTTGGAACGCGCGTTTGGTACGCGCGTTTGGTAAGCGCGTTTGTGCGCGCGTTTGGATCGCGCCTTTGGAAAGCGCGTTTGGTAAGCGCGTTTGGTACGCGTGTTTGGTAAGTGCGTTTGTACGCGCGTTTGGTAAGCGCGTTTGGTACGCGCGATTGAACCGCGCGTTTGGATCGCGCCTTTGGAAAGCGCGTTTGGAACGCGCGTTTGGATCGCGCGTTTGGAAAGCGCGTTCCAAACGCGTTTTTTGTATGCGCGTTTGGTACGCGCGATTGGAACGCTCGTTTGGATCGCGCGTTTGGAACGCGCGTTCGGTAAGCGCGTTTGGTAGGCGCGTTTGGAACGCGCATTTTGTACGCGCGTTTGGAACGCGCGTTTTGGTACGCGCGTTTGGTAAGCGCGTTTGGTACGCGCGTTTGGAACGCGCGTTTGGTTCGCGCGTTTGGAGCGCGCGTTTGGATGGTGCGTTAGGAACGCGCGTTTGGTAGGCGCGTTTGGCACGCGCGTTTGGTAGGCGCGTTTGGCACGTGCGTTTGGTAAGCGCGTTTGATCGCGCGTTTGGTAGGCGCGTTTGGAACACGCGTTTGGATCGCGCGTTTGGAAAGCGCGTTTGGTACGCGCGTTTGGTAGGCGCGTTTGGAACGCGCGTTTGGTAGGCGCGTTTGGATCGCGCGTTTGGATCGCGCGTTTGGTACGCGCGTTTGGAACGCGCGTTTGATAAGCGCGTTTGGTAAGCGCGTTTGTGCGCGCGTTTGGATCGCGCCTTTGGAAAGCGCGTTTGGAACGCTCGTTTGGTAAGCGCGTTTGGTACGCGTGTTTGGTAAGCGCGTTCGGAACGCACGTTTCGTACGCGCGTTTGGATCGCGCGTATGGAACGCGCGTTTGGATCGCGCGTTTGGAAAGCGCGTTCCAAAAACGCGCGTATTGTACGCGCGTTTGGTAAGCGCGTTTGTACGCGCGTTGGGCGCGCGTTTGGTACGCGCGTTTGGTACGCGCGTTTGGATCGCGCGTTTGGTAGGCGCGTTTGGAACGCGCGTTTGGTCGCGCGTTTGGTAGGCGCGTTTGGTAGGCGCGTTTGGTAAGCGCGTTTGGTCGCGCGTTTGGAACCCGCTTTTGGTACGCGCGTTTGGTACGCTTGTTTGGAACGCACGTTTGGTACGCGCGTTTGGTAAGCGCGTTCGGAACGCTTTAAAATGTTTTCTTTAAACTTGCAAAAATCGGGATAAAAATAACACTCTAATACAAAAATAACATCCTATCCTGGTAAGGTGAAAGAGCAGGTAACATCTTATTTCAAAAATCTTAATACAAAAATATAATTACTCGACAATAATTACTCGACAATAATAGGACGATGGCTGACTCTCGCGTCATACCTGTAACCAGGTGCTGTCCATGTGAATTGCCCCACTCTTGTCAAAGGCATTAATAACATTCAATGATTTTAATGTATAACTTCTCGTGTCATATTGTTATCATGTTCTAATGACATACCTAATCTGTTTATTATCAATGATTTTATTATCAATGATTTTGACGTCATTGAGGGGCCTGTTTCAGCATACTCTACCCGTTCAAGTAATTCAAATTTACACTAAATGGTAGATTTAAAAGATGATAGTTCGTCATTATACTCATTTTCGTGTCACCTACCTACTTATTTACTAACAAGCGCATAGTAGGATGTTTTAAAATAAAAAATACATTTTTTTTAATAGTTTTTAATCAAGAAAAATCAAAGCTACTTAAAAAGAGTGGTCACTAATAGTTATCAACCAGCCAACAAATATTATATCTATACTAAACAGCGCATAGACTAACACATTTACTGTTTTTCAACACACTTTTTGATTCTTAGTTTTACTGTATTTTTTTCTCTAATAGTTATTTATTTTTTTTACTTCTATTTTTATAATTGCTGTTGTTTTTAAAATTTATTTGATAGTTTTTTTTAAACAAATATGACAGATTTTTGACCGTTTATAGGAGTAGATTTAATTATTGTGGAACTTGTTGTTGGAATGTATGGACTTACCTCTACTTATATTTCATCCCTTAAATATCACTGTACATTACCGTTTGTGTTCTCCTGATAAAAAAAAAAAATAAAGCTAATCATTTATGGAAACAATAACACTGCAAGGTAGGTATCTTAAGAATCAATTACGAAAACTTGGTATGTATCCGTAATATTAGACATTTAAAAAAGTAACAAACATTATAGAAAATAATAAAAAGCTTCGAAACTTGAGACTTATTTGGCATTGTTAAACATAACATGGTATCTAAGTCAAACAACAACATTCAAAGAAACACAAGAATATAAGGGATAAAAGAATGTTTTTATTTACAACTAAGTACGTTTACATTTTTAAGCGTTGAAGATTCGTTTCAAAATAAAAATACAAAGTCGCACTACATACCTAAATAATCAGTCAAAAAGCAAATAAAGTGGAGAAATATTCACTCATTATTCATATCAGCTCATATACGTCCCAGCCGAAGGGCTCGAGCCTACCCTGAATTAGAGCGATCGGGCTTTAGTCGACCACGCGGGCCCAGTGCGGGTTGGTCGACTTTACACACAACCTGCGAGTTTCTTCGCAGGCGTGTGCAGGTTTCCTCACGATGTTTTCCTTCAAAATACAGCACACACAGATACGCATAAAAGATTAATGTATAAAAATTGTTATCAAAAGTGACAATTTGGTGTGTAAATTTCAATTGACATTCCACTCTTATGAATCTCAGTTTAAGAAATAGTTAACTTGTTATGTAGGCTCTCCTATTTTGAAATTTTCCTGCTCTGCCGAAGTTGATAGGTACCTACTTAGTATATCACATTGAAGAGGACAGTCTTAGATCAATTATCATTGCTAATAATTACTTACTTTATAGCTATCGAGACCAACATTAGAAATCACAACTATTTCTTAACATTAGAAATTACAACTTTCTTAATCAGTCTTGATTCGAAACCTACTATCTAAATATTCTTGGAAAAAATAACATAAAAAATTATCCAAATAATACTATTAATCTCAATCATCTGCTGCATTTTTGCTAAAAGTAAAAATCAAAGTACTCTGACTGAAACTGTTGAGGTATAACTTTGTCCGAACAAAGTTTCATCAAATCTTTGTGCTTACGCTCAGAAATTTGCAGGAGCGTGGGATAGCAGTCCGGTAAATCAAGAAACTTCGTTTTTGATACGATTTCTTTACAAAACTCGGGTGCCTCCGGGTCCATCAAGTATTTGACCTGATGATGTGCGGTTATTTTTAAAAGTAGCTATTCGTATTTTGCTAATCTTGCCGACAAGAATACCCACGAAGTATTTGTCAGCGAGAAGGTCCCATCTCTTAAAGTCTGTGTGATTTAACTTCTCAACATCATAAGGCTTTGGATTTTGTCTTGCCGTCTGAAAAACTGTATACCATTGCGAAGAAGCCCAGTTAATGGTATTTTTAACTTGGTTTTCAATTGTTGCGTGTGCAAAATCGATTGTCATATAGGTGTGCTCCGTGAATAAAAAAATCCAAAATGTCCCTTTTCCTTTTTCGGCCTTTCCTTTCTATTTTTGAACCTAAAATAAACAACATTGAATGAAATACGTAATCACAAGTAATAAAATAGAAGATATTTTCAAAAACCAATAGCTTACCGGTTTGTTCTTTTTGAAAAAAGGAGCGCCCAAGTTTCGCGAGCTCTCGCCGTCACAGCACGCGGCAGAGTGTTTTTCGGACAAGCGACGCGCTTAAAAACTACTTTTGTGATATCAAATGGCATAAACACCGACTCTTAATTTAATCCTTATTGGGTATTGCATTACAAGTGACGTATAAGTATGATTGTAGAACGTAGAAGTAGTAATTAATCGACCATGATATCTAATTTAATTTAAGTAATAAGGTATAAGCGACAAAACTATATTTATATTGCAAACAGAAGTAAGGTATAACCAACAGTGTGATATTAAAATAAATTTAGGTAATAGGGCATTACCTACATAGCTGTCATAACTACTGAATGGTAATAGGGTATAACCGACAGAGTAATATGAAAATGAACTTTGTATATTGGGTACAAGCGCCATAGCTATGTTAAATTACGAAATGGAAGTAGGCTATAAACAACGTTTATACTTTTTGAGGGAAAAGCTTAAAAGGCATAAACAACCGAAAGCTCGATACCCTTATGAAGTAAAAAAGTATTACCGACTACAAACCCAAAATAAATCATTTTTGTGGGGGTACAAGCACCTTTATAGCAAAAAAGACCTGATATTTCGTCGGTTACGTAAAATAATACTAGGAAAATGATATTTTTTGCTAGGGCATAAACGCCAAAAAAGTCATCGTAGAGCCATGGGAGTAAGCGCATTCGAAAGAGCGGAAAATTTTACGTAAGATGGCATTTATAACTTATTTTTGACCAAAATGTCGCATTATGCCCTACTTCCTTTTTACCGTCGATATAATCGTCTCTAGTACTTATATTAATATATACATAGATAACTATATCAATACAAAATATATACTTATATATAATAAATACATACTCTACTTACATATTATAATATATTTAGCTTAAGGGAGGAGGATTAAGGTAATGTTTTTTGAGTGCAGCCTTAAATGCAAGGAGCGAGGGGCACATTCTGATATCCACTGGTAATGAATTCCAAAGGCGCGCAGCTTGGACAGTAAAAGAATTGGTGTACGTCTTCGAGCAGTGAGAAGGAATAACGAGCGCACGATTCTTGATGGATCGGAGACAGCATTCCATTGACGTACAGAAGTTGAACCAGATGTTTTTATTATTATTTTACTTTTATTTTTATTATTTCAGTTATTACAGTATAAATTCCTTCTTATTGTTTTTCATTTTTGCATCGCGCCCTTTATCTTTTTCTAGCACTGTTTTTCCTACATTAAGGTTGCCTGGAAGAAATTGCTACCTAGCAATAAGGCCGCCTGTTGTATAATATTTCTTCTATGTGGTTGAATTTGTTTTTTTTGTATTGTATTCCAATAAAGAATATTGATATGAATTGAAGTGTTTTTTGTCTCTTATTTTTTAAATTTTTAGTAATTGTCCGCAAATTTCCCATAATAACACATTTCCTGTGAGCATTTTATCTTTCTTCCTATTAAAATTCATAAGATACAGAGGTCGGACAGACAGACAAAGTATGTAGACTTATAAATAGTGTCCTGTTACCTGGCAAGGAGCCCAAAAAACCATTTTTTTCACTGAGTTAGCAAAATGGACTTTGCTTACTGGTTCATATGTAAAAAGTCGCTTTTTGAGCTACTGCGGTGAACAATCAACTGTAGCCTAAATGACAATAAAGGTTTCACTCCTATGAACTGATAAAGAATGCCTTTTTTCATTGTTTGACACGCAATCCCTTATTGCCAACTCACCTGTGGCTTGAACCACAGAGTCTATAAAATTTCTATAGAGACGCAATCTCTTTTCACAGCTCGACAAAGAAGATGTAGTCAAGTAACATTACTAAGACGTAGGTGAGAAAATCAACTGTATGAAAATTACACTATATCTGTCTCACTCTCACTACCGCAACCTATGAGAGAAGTATGCCTTATTTAATTCTCAAACGTTAGTCAAAGACGGTGGTTTAATTCCCATTTTCTTAAGGTCAGTTCACACCGTGACGCGACGCGATGCGATACACAATTTTTAAGATATTTATACAAAATATAACTTTATTTACTCCACAACACAATATTACTTTATTTACTACACATTTCATTGAGATAACTCGAAGGTTGTGTGTGAAGTCGACCAACCCGCACCGGGTCCGCGTGGTCGACTAAGGCCTAATCGCTAATTCTAATTCAGGGTAATTCAGGGTAGGCTCGAGCCCCTCGGTGGGGAAGTATATGAGCTATAATGATGCCCCGCGGCGTCACGCTACGACGCGCTTCGCTACGCTGCACCTCGCGGCGTAGCGCGATGCATCTTGACACAGCGGTGCTTCGCCAGTATCACAAACTGGACACTTCATACAGCGGGCCAGAAATGACATTTCAAAAAAGGAATGACGAAACAAACAAAATGGAGTCGAAATCCTATACGTTCGACAACCAAACTGTAAACAATCTGTATCAATCTGGGTGACGTGGGGGGATGAGTTCGCAATCTAGAAAGCGGCAGGGAGTGTCCATACTGTATGTAAGTACTAATATATTATATACTTTGCCAGTATGCTTCACTGCAAATTTGAACGGCCTCTCGAGCGCCTCGCGGCGTGCAGCGCGAAACAGCTGACCTCTTCAAGCACCGTCGTATCGCGGCTCGTTCCGGTGTGAACTGACTCCGGCTAGTTTTATGCTCGCTTCGCTTCACTGTCCGGTACCGGTTGTCCTTAGGTCGCATTTGGCCTGTTTTTTTTCTAAATCAAATAGTGATTTAATAAAATCTCTGATTTTATTGTACAAAAATGTTATAAAGTACTTCCACTTTTCTAAATGAAGTAGTGATTTAATAAAATCCCTGATTTTATTGTTTGAAAAAGTTACAGCCAACAAATGTTACATGAAAAGGCACAGCCGGGTTGCAAGGCCTACTTTTTTACAAATTGAAATATATACCTTATTTGACTATCCCAACCCAAAAAAAAGGTATTAATGAAAACTGTGATTATTTCAAAAGCCTTAGACGACCACCTGGGCACAGTGCGGGTTGGTCGACTTCACACGCAACCTTTGAGATTTTTCGCAGACGTGTGCAGGTTTTCTTATGATGTTTTTATTCACCAATAGAGCTCGGGGATCCACATTGTGCTGCTAAAATTCGCAGCAGTTTTACACTTCCAAGCGAGCAAGCTAGCACACCTTCTATTCGCATTGTGTAACCGCCATATAATGCTATGTAAAAGCAACGTAGGACGCGGAAATGAGCTTTTTGTTACAGCGCTTCCGTCTGCAGGACATTTGAGAGTTCTTGGAATGTTTCTTTCTTTTTGTTTTGTGTTCTCCTTTGAGGCGGCGAGCGCTAAATGCTAAGTAGTTAGGTATCGGCATTAAGAGTCTCCAGGAGGCTCGAGTTTCCACACAAACGTAGTTCCGCATTAATACTAAAACTACATGCCGGATTAAATCCAAACTTTGTAAATATATTGAGTAGACACATATCGATGTTTGTAATTAGTTTTCATCGTAGAAAATGTCAACATTACTAAACGAAGGCTTAAATTAGTTTTGTACTGAAAGTTTGAAACTGCTGTTTTTTTTCCGTTTTATATTAGTACATCGAAAACTAATTACAAACATCGATATGTGTCTTCTCAATATATTTGAAAAGTTTGGATTCAATATGGCATAATATAGTTTTTGTATCAAAGCGGAACTACGTTTGTATGGAAACTCGAGCCTCCTGGCGGCCCTTAAGAAGGACCAAGTAGATAGGTATAGATAATTTTCAAAAAATCCAAAAGCTTTCAGAGTCAAACTTTTATTTGAAAAGAGTTTTTATGCTCAGAAAGCCGAATGCTTAAAACGAATATAAAAAATACACGGTTCCAAATTCAAAAAAGGTGAGCACATTATTGTATTTCCTACGATTATATTGAAAAACAAAAGACGATTCTTGAACCTTGATTCCACCTCCAAAAGTCATCATCAGATCAACTTCCAAGTAACAAAAGGATGTAGGTATTTTTACCGGGAATACGGCTTTATTCCAAATATTAGCTTGATCGGACCCCTGGAAGTCCCTCTAAAATCGATCGTAAGATATGAACTAAACATACATATACACATACAAACATTGCAAGTTAAATAAAAGCTTTGCATAAAAGAAAAATAGGCCTGGGTTCAAATTATCGATGTTTTATATTGTAATCGATGATTTAACTTGATATTCCAAAGAAACGCAAGCGGATTCTAAGGATTTATTATAACAACAACCCGTAGAAGAACTTAAAAGTGAACGGAATGCGGTTGCAATAAAAATCGTTCGAACAACGAAATCGAGCATTTGTGACCAACGCAACGCATGTGCATTTCTGTATGTCCACTGATATTACTTCGTAAAGATGGAGCCAATGTGTCTTTTTAATGGCACCGTTTCCGCGTTTCCAAATGTATCATTAACATGTGACTATTCTGTCTGCCACAAGTTTAATCCAGTCGCATTTTGTTACTAAGCACGCATTCTTTTTAATTTTAATCTGATTGGTAGTCTTCTTAATAAATCCTTTTTAATCTCGTATACTTATTTTTGATTACTTGTTCCGGCAGATAGTGCATCTTTTCAAGCGACTTCCAAAAAGGAGGAGGTTCTCAATTCGTCTTTTTTTTTATGTTTGTTACCTCATAACTTTGGGCTGGGTGAACCGATTTTTATGATTCCTTTTTTATTAGAAAGCTAGTGCTTCCCGTGTAGTCCCATTTAAATTTTATCAAAATCGGTGTAGTACTTTTTTAGAAAATTAACAAAAACCAAAAATAATGATGCAAAAATGTACTAAGTTGTTTCGATGGAAGACGGTTTTTTAACGTGTTTAGCGTTTTCAATTATTGTAAATATAAGCGGATGACCGAATGGGTTCGTGTTTGGTTTAAAATCAATGTGTGCTTCGAATATTTCGTATTTTGTGTCGTGTACGCGGTGTCTCAGCTGCTACGAACGACGCGGGCGCGGTTTACTCTAATAGATATCCGCCAAGAAAATTCGTAGAGAAAAGCAAAATGTTACAGTTGAGTTAGAATTTGTACGATGTTGAGCAGTTTTCCTATTATACAATAAAGGTACTGTTAGGCATAGAAGAGTAAAGTGTAAATAGTTTTAAAGCTTAGCTTTTTTCTTATACTTCATAATCATCATCATCTTTACATGAGCTGAAAGAAGTCCACTGCTAGACAAAGGCCTTATACTTAAAATTACTTAGTTTAAATAAAAACTTAAGTATTTTTAACAAAAAAGTGTCTACTAGATGAGCTAAAAACTATTGTATGTTTAATAGACTGCATAATTCAAACGATTTAAGAGGATTGCGAAGCTGTGACTTTTCATACAAACGGCGTTAACGATTTTCACATCTTAAATGTTAACTGATTTGGACCAACTTTTAGTAGGTTATCAGTCAGAACAAAAGCTAGGCTTATACGTTTTTTTTCGATAAAGTTGATAAGTTTAATTTTATTGTCGTTCACGTGTTTTCATACAAAACTAATTTTGGCCATTTTTTATTTATTTATAATCAGTAATTTAAAAAACGATACGAATTTAAATGCAAATTTCATTACCTTAGTTTGTTCGTGACCACAGTTTCATTTTTCGACCACTTTTCATGTTCAAGTTCATTTCATTTTTTATAGAAGCTAAGTGTAATGGAGTTGGAACATTTTTGTTTTAGAGCGTGGCATATTGTCTACTTACATTTTTGCTCGTAATTAGCTGCAAATTTCTATTAATTTTTATTTTTATAAAAAATAAAAATAAAAATTGAATTGAATAGGTACATGAATTGTCAATATAACTAACTACATTTATACAGGATGTTGTTTTGGTCGACAACTCCCTTTCCAGTAGAGCTTCTGCTCATGAAACTGAACAACTTGTGCTTCTGAACAACTTTGCTGAAATCGAAAAAAAGACTTCATATAAATCGATCAGCTGGTTGACCAATTTTGTATGTAGGTATAGGCCAATTTTTTTTGGAGAATTGACTATGGGTTCGTTGGGAAAAGTTGTTTTGTTTCATGAGTAGAAGCCCTCCCGTAAAGGACGTTGACGACCAAAACTTCAACCTGTATAAAATATCGGTATCTTGTATTGATTTGAATTGAAACACCTCATAGATACGAGTATTTTCACGGTATATCGTGATTTTGGTTCCAAAGCCGAAAAAAAAAGTAGGCTAAATTGTATATTAAAATGGGTACTACCTAACTTACTTACCGTTACGAGTCTCAAATATCATCAAATCTCTACAAAGAAATAACAAATCCTTATCCAAATGTCTTGTAGCTCACACCCCTATTCATGTCAAACTTGTTTATATAAATATCCAGTATGCCTCAGCAGAAACTTTGCGCTGCAACTGGAGTTCAGCCACAGCGCCAGAATCGCATAATATTGTGTATGCATGTTGTACCCCGCACCCAGTCTCATGTAATCCTGACTAAGGACACTTTGACCTACATTTAGATCTAGGGTTGTCGCGATTGCGTTGGGGAACAAATGAAGAAGTATTTTTATTTAACAGTTTATTGTGTACAAATAGATAACATAACAGGCAGAAAATAAAATTATACAAAAGGTATTACTTATTTCTAAGTAGAAATTTCTTCCAGCATACCCGAGAATGAGTAAGTTTTAGTTGAGATGGTGGACATGTACACAAATAAAGAAGCTATTAAATATATATTAAGTACTTATCTTTCTTTGGAAGTTTATTTTGGCTTTTAGTAGATATATTTAAAGCTATAAACTTAGCAAATATAAAATTGAACATGGAATAATGAATGAAGTGTTGGGACCAATGATTTATTATAACAACTCTAGCGTCTGTAATATTGAATTTTATTACAGAATGTAATAAGGCACATTCTGGATTAGATAAATCTAACAACACCTCATTCTTGAAATCTAATATAGAATTTAGAATAAAGCTAATCGTAACTTCTACATTAGGAAATTGAAAGGCTTTTTCGTTAAAATAAATTATTAAAAATGATAATTAGTTTCAAGATATCAATATATTGACTGTTGTTAGTCAGTACATATACGAGAAAATTATGTATGTTCGTAAAAATTGCATTTATTTCCAAAAAAATAGTGATAGGCATAATTTTAATTTTAGAAATGTAAATCAAATGGCAAATAAAATGTAAGTTTATCTGCGTGATCGAATCAGAAACGAGGAGATCTGTAAGAGAACCAAAGTAACATATAGCTCTCAGAATTGCTAAACTTAAGTGGCAGTGGGCGGGGCATATTGCCCGTAGAACAGATGGCCGTTAGGGCAGTAAAGTTCTCGAGTGACGACCAAGCACCGGAAAACGTAGTGCAGGCAAGCCTCCCATTCGGTGGACCGATGACCTAGTGGAGGTCGCGGGAAGCCGCTGGATGCGGGCAGCGCAGAACCGGTAGTCTTGGAAATCGTGGCCTCCCCGCCTATGTCCAGCAGTGGACGTCCTTCGGCTGATATGATGATGATGATGAAATAAAATTTAAGAAAAGCCTATTTGAGACTGAGTAATGTTAATAATCTTTTGTTGGGCAGTGTATAAGATCTTTCAATAATATTCTAGAAAATTTAACGAGTTTGCCAGAGAATAAATGTTGACTCAGGTCAAACTATGTCTTTGCTCTAGAGGACATTATAAAATAATAGATTATGTAAATGAAAAGAATATATGGATAGACCAAACAGCAAATATTTTAGGTGTACATAAGCATATTTATACTAGGTTACTAGATTGCTAAGTTCGTATTTTATAAGCATTTATCTTATTACCCAATATCAATTTTGTTATTGTAGAATTTAGTATATATAGTCAGAAAAATATAAACTTATTCAGTCACCGTATAACCTAGTCTCGCTGCATCTCACCCAATATAAAGACGTCGCAACAACATGCTTTGTATTAAACATTATATTTTTTTTAAAGTATCAAACACCTATCCTACTAATATTATAAACACAAGAATGTATAGATGTATGTTTGTTACTCTTTCACGCAAAAACTACAGAACGGATCTGGCTAAAATTTGGTAGGTAGACAGATATAGGACCTGGATTAACACTAGGCTATTTTTTTCTACGCTCGCGAGCCGCAAGCGGCGCACCCTCGAAATGTCGTAGAAACGTTTACGCGGAAAACAGCTAGTTTAAAGTAAATATTTTGGAATTTAGATACTGAACAACAAAATTTGATTATAAGAAGGGCTTAAAATTTCATTATGAATTTAAGATTTTCACAGCGTGTTAGGTAAAATAGGACTTATTTTTAGGAGAGTTTAGTAGTCATGAAAGCGATCACCTTTTTTATACAACTTTGCTGAAATAATAGAAAAAAATTGAACATCTCATGCAAATTGTTCTAGCTAGCCAAACTGATATAATAAATAAATAAATAATAAATATTCTGGGACACATGGTCATCTGGCCCCAAAGTAGGATTCCCTGTGTTATGGGAACCAGAGACTGATATAAATACTTATATATGTTTAAATACATACATATATAGATATTTAACACCCAGACACAGAGCAAACAAATCTGTTCATCACACAAATGCTTGCCCTGGGTGGGGATCGAACTCACAACTCTCGGATCAGCAGTCAAGAGCAGGACCACTGAGCCAACGAGTCAGTCAGTGATATGGAAGTGTTAAAACTGTTACGGTTTTAGCAAATACCATAACCTGAGACTGTAATCTAAATCTTGTAGATATAAATATTTTTTAATAGACACTATGGTTTTTTCGACTATTTAAAAGTGTGTGTAAACACACCTATTGGAAATACATATTTCGAAATTTTGTTGTAGAACAAAATTGATTCGGTTTTATGACTAGACACCCCATAAAAAGTAGCAACACGCTTTTATTAGTTTCACCTGTATCAAAGTATATATATTAGTAATAACATACAGTATGAACACTCCCTCCCGCTCTCTAGATCGTAGACCTCACCCCCTCGTCATCCAGATTGATACATATTGGTTATAGTTTGGTTCTCGAACGTATAGCATTTCGCCGTGTTTTGTTTGCTCCGCCATTCGTTTTTAGAAATGGAATTTCACAACCGTTGTATGCATTGTCCGAGGTGTGCCCGTACGTAACGGAATGACGTTAAATTTTATAGGAAATTTGCATACGTATTAAGAACCGTTGACAATATAAAAAATGAGCCGTCACTGGACGCCTGGCAGATGTGAAACACACACTACTACATATCTTTGTATACATAATTCTACTGTACGTGTGTATGTCACTGAACTCCTCCTAAACGGCTGGACCGATTTGAATGATTTTCTTTGTATGCGTTTGGGTGGAGCCCTGAATGGTTTAGATTCACAAATCACTCCGGCAGATGGCGCTGCAGTCGGTATCTAGGTTTATAGATATCTATGGTATCTAGATTTTGATAATTCCTTTTTTGTTGAGTTCGTTATTATCAGGATAAGGTTCTTATGTAGTAATGTAGTGTAGTGTAGGGTAGGGTAGGATAAAGTAGGGTAGGTTAGGGCTTAGTAAAGCAGGGTAGGGTAATGTAGTGTAGTTTAAGGTGAAATCGGTTTTACGTGCGGCTATAGATGTTTAGAATCAAAAATATTATGAAACAAAAATAAATAAAATAATTTAAAAAAAAAGCGTATTATAATACTTAGCGCCTTGTTTATCAACCCTACGCTCAGGTATCTGCACATGTCGGATGTGCCCGGCGTTTATCTCGAACTAGGTACAAACTAGGTACCTGTCAGTCGGCGTCTGCGTTGGCACAAAGCGAGGTCCCGCCACGTACAACCGTGGTCAGGATGTTTTTAGTATCTACACTCAAATTCTTGTAGCAAAGTGCATCACAGTTTAAGAGTCACAGTGAGCGGAGTTGTTTATCTGTCTTTCTAAAGTTATCATGAATAACAATCTTTATCATCCCCACTGCTGAGGCAAGGGTCTCGTCCCATAAGGGTGCAAACTTCTGGGGCATAGTAACAATCTATCTATCTTCTATCTATATAAAAATGAATTGCTGTTCGTTAGTCTCGCTAAAACTCGAGAACGGCTGGACCGATTTGGCTAATTTTGGTATTGAATTATTTGTGGAAGTCAAGAGAAGGTTTAAAAGGTGAATAAATATGAAAATACTCGGAATTAAATAATAAAAAAAATATCAGTAAAAAAATAATTGGTTTTAGGGTAGGGTAGGGTAGGGTAGTGTAGTGTAGGGTAGGGTAGTGTAGTGTAGTGTAAGGTAGTGTAGGGTAGGGTAGGGTAATGTAGTGTAGGTAAGGGTAGTATAGTGTAGTGTAAGGTATAACGAAGTTCGCCGGGACAGCTAGTATAATATAATTATTTTTTTCGAAATCTTCAGACGCATGATTGAACCTGTATGTTTTGATACGGAATAAATACAAAGTGAAAATGTACTTGGTCTTTTTGACTAAACGTGTCACGTTACTGAGATATTTTGACTAAACCTGTCACATATATTGAGAGATAGAGAGGAAAATTAGTGTTTTGACAAGGAACCTTTAACTCCAAATATCTCAGCAACTATGGCGTAATGGTTAGAATTATCACGATTCTCTTTTTTCTCAATTATTTTTTTATCTACAATTGGTAAGCCCTTGACAACATCTCATCTGATGGAAAGTGACGATGATGCCGAAGATGGAAGCGGGTTTACAAAGATTCCCTAACGTAATGGGGAAACTGGCTATCTTATCTTCAAGCCGAAACACATCAAGCAAGCAAGATGGTGGTAGCTAGCCAGACGGGCTTAGAATATGCCTTTCCACCAACCACACCGAGTTAAACAAAGTTAGACTCCGACGGGAATCGAATCCGCAACCTCCTAAAGTAAAGCTAATGGACTTAACCATCACGCCACGGAGTTTGTTATATTCAATAAACTAAACTCCCTACGGAGAATATACCTGCTCGCAGGAGCTTCTAACTTTATTATTCAATTTGTATGGGGGAGGTACCTTTTTAGGGTTTTCCTACATATGCCACTGATTATAGATACTAGTCAGATTTCTCGGTTATGTTAATTTAATAAATAAACTACACATTTTTTTATATGACATACCATTTTTAGTTTTCCCAGATATAACACATATGGGATATTTTAATAGTTAACCGATAATAAAAATTTTGAACATATTCTTAGCGGCATTTTAGAAAAAAAGAAATACTTTTTGTATGGGAGGTACTCTTCAAATTATAAAATTAGAGATCTGCCGCCGGTCAATAATTTGAGAAATCTATGTTCAAAATTTCATCCAAATTGATCAAATAGTTTTTCTGCAAATAACGAATACGGACACAAATATGTGTTAACATAAACGCACACATTTTTTTTTCTCCACCACTTTTTTGATATGTATAAGTGATATACGTAGAGTGCATTTTCGACCAAATCTCGTAGTCGGTTTATTGGACGACCACTTAATCTTCTTTTTGTTATTTCGTTCCTTGGAGGTCAAAATACAAAAATTAATTATTTTTTTTAAGGTACAGAGGCCAGCACATCTAGCTAGATACTTTGGACTTTGTGCCGTTCTTATGTCGTATGCGTATGGATCAGAATCGCACTACGAGTGTCTAGCTTGATGTGCTGGCCTCTGTACATTGAGCACTCTTACACAGTCTAATAAACTCTATTTCTTACATGTCAAAATGTCATTAGCATTCAAATAGTCTTAGTTCTACGGTTTATTTATACAGTTATTTACATGCTTTTTAAATATAATATTCTGATAATTCACACATCACTAGGTATTTTATTGTCGTAGCGTAACATTGCTCCAAAAGTGATTTTTAGACCTCGTGAAACAAAAAGGTTTTCTAATATAATCAAAAATATGTCGTCTTCTGGCTGGGATTTTAATGGTAGATATCAAAGAGCAAAAAAAAATTAAAAATCTCAAGAATGGGTATGATGATTTTGATAAAACTTTGCTAGAAGTAACTGTTGTTGATAATTTATCAAGTGGCGTTACAGGTTATTCTGGTAAAACTAGTGAAATATAGGCTCATGAATTTGCTTCTTATTCTTGCTTGGCTACTAAGCTATAAAAGAAATCGACTGTCAGTTTTAGTAAATTTGTCGTCTTGTCTGTACGTTTTCAAAAGAAAGTATGTGTGGTGCTGCTATAAAATTTTTCACTTTATTAGGCGTTCAAAAAGCCATGTTAACATTATTTTTACATTTAGGTTCCTATTTTTTTTAATGCATGTTATATATTTTATTTTATTTTATTTACTAAAAAACAAAAAATACATCATAATGTTAGGTATTCCCAAGTCAAAAATGCAGTCAATATTACATGACATGATATATTTGTAAATTGTTTGCGCAGAAACAGTAATATGTTTATTTCCTTAAATGTATCTAAAAGTGATTTACGCGTAACCGCAATTGATAAATTGCACGGACTTCACCCACACTCTCCAAAACGGCAACTATAATTGTATTAATTATAAGAATTCGTATAAAGAATTTTGGGTAATTATACAGCATCATGAAACTGAACAACTTTTGTTTTTCAGCTTTGCTGAAATTGCAAAAAAACTCAAATTTAGCATATCTACTGATCGATTTGTATAAAAAGAACACTTTGTTTGGAGACTTCAGCAAAGTTAAAGGACAAAAGTTGTTTAGTTTCATCATCATCATCATCACATTAGCCGAAAATGTCCACTGCTGGACAAAGGCCTCCCCCAAGGATTTTTACGACGACCGGTCCTGCGCTGACCGCATTCATCGGCTTCCCGGAATCTTCACCAGGTCGTCGATCCACCGTATGTGAGGCCTGTCTACGCTACGTTGTCCGGTATCAAAAATAAATTTAAAATTAATATTATGCAGCTAGCATACCTTCAAATTATATGGGAACCTTACTTCTTTGACTCTTTGATAATTTTCCAATTTTATATTTAATCAAATCACTAAATTAGTTAAAACTTAACATACATATTTATCAGAAATAAATTATAAAATATTATTCAGCTAGCATACCTTCAAAATATATGGGAACCTTACTTCTTTGACTCTTTGATAATTTTCCAATTTTATATTTAATCAAATCACTAAATTAGTTAAAACTTAACATACATATTTATCAGAAATAAATTATAAAATATTATGCAGCTAGCATACCTTCAAAATATATGGGAACCTTACTTCTTTGACTCTTTGATAATTTTCCAATTTTATATTTAATCAAATCACTAAATTAGTTAAAACTTAACATACATATTTATCAGAAATAAATTATAAAATATTATTCAGCTAGCATACCTTCAAAATATCTGGAAACCTACGGGCTACGGCTAAGATTTCGCTACGAAATCTTAGCCGTAGCCCGTAGCAAAAACATCGTAGCGTCGTAGTATCAAGTAGTTTATAATTAAGTAATTGTATTTCAATTACACCGAAAGGAACATATTAATTTGAACCTAAACCTTATTAATTTGACTTGAGTGGATCAATGCTGAGTCAAACTATATATATATATATATATATTAGTACTAACATAGAGTATGGACACTCCCTGCCGCTCTCTAGATTCCGACCTCACCCCCTCGTCACCCAGATTGATACAGATTGGTTATAGTTTGGTTCTTGAACGTATAGGATTCCGCCGAGATTTTGGATGCGCCGTCATTGTGAAGAAATGTCATTTCACGACCGTTGTATGCAGTGTCCGGGGTGTGGTTAGTGTAAATGAGCGTGTTCGGTGCATGAGCACCAAACACCCTTTATCGCACGGCCGTCACCCTCCACCCGTGCGGTATAGATCTATTATCGAGCAACGCGTGGTTCGGGTGTATTCACCATACACCATGTTCATTAGCAATAATTTTCGCCTTTTTATTTTAAAAAATAGAATATACTGTTTTTCGAACAAAGACACGAGTTTTCTTCGCACCTTAGTCACGCACTCTTTATAATGATCCTAGCTCAGTGCGAATTGCATGGTCACGTTGATCACGTAGGTTAACTGACCATAACCAAGGATATACCCAGATGGGTTGGGTGTTAGTGGCATTTGGCATAACTAAATCCTTACTAATACTAGAAATGTGAAAATGTGTTTCTTTGTTACCTTTTCACGCTTTAACGCCTCTAACAATCGTGATGAAATTTGGCATACAGGTAGCTCATGTCATTAGAAAGGACGTAGATTACTTTTTATTTCGTGAAAACAGCATAGTCCGATGCAGTTACTGAGGGAATTGAAAAAACACTCTTTGTATTGGTTAATTTCTTTAACTTTGCAACGGAATAGTGGATTGTTGTGATTTTTTGCACAGAGATGGTTGACGGGGTGAAAAATATAATCATTTACTAACTAGCATATCCTGACATAATTCCGAGGATCTGAGGAAAACTATACTATTCTATGCTTGCGTACGTCGGAGTCACAACGGAGCAACGGATTGAAGTGATTTTTTAGATATAGAATGTCCGTGTGAACTGGCCTTACTCTTGTCAAAGGAATGATATTCAATGATTAAATGTATAACTTCTCTTGTCATATTGTTTTCATGTCCTAATGACATAATTGGTTTTATATCAAGGATTGGGTTTTGACGTTATTAACTAATGATTGTTTATTTCTTGATATTTCACAAATGAAACTACGTAATTTTTACTATTTTATGACTATCAGAAAGAGTGTAATTTGCACCTATTTTGAATAATTTACTTGACTCTTGAATCATTGGTTGAGAGGGTAGGTAGTGACATAGACTGCACCGCTCACCCTCAAAGACAGTCATCAAAACAATGTCCATCAAAAAAACGATGTCCACGCGGGCGAAGCCGCGAGCAAAAGCTATTCTATAATAAATCACGACATATCTAAGAGAAAAAACATAGTTCGAAAAAACTAAAAAACACCTTTTAAAGCACATCAAACTATAAAGTGAAAAAGAAATTCTTAAAATATAAGCTGAAAACAATAATGAACGAAAAATACTAGTATTATTGTGAAAAAAGAGTGGGTTGCTCGATATACGAAATATATGGCAATAAGCGCTCCACGATTTTTTTACAATAATACTAGTATTTTTCGTTAATTATTGTTTTCAGCTTATATTAAGAGTTAGTTTTCACTTTTTAGTTTGATGTGCTTTAAAAGCGCGTTTTTTAGTTTTTTTAGAACTATATTTATTTTTCAATTTTTAATTCAGGATAATGAGATAAACTATTATATTGTCACTGATTCTTGATAAATGTACAAAGTTTGAATTAAATCTGTCCGTTTAAAGTGGTTCAAAATCGAGTGCAAAGGAGTTGGTTACAAACAAACATACATACGAATACATACAGTTGAGGCTAATATAAGCGTGTTAAAAATAATTCAACACAGACGAAGTAACAGGCTAACGCTATCGCTACTTCCATTATAAAGGCATGATGTCAGCGGCAGTAAAACGGTTAAGCGATAAAAATAATGTCGGAGCAACATAAACACTGCGAGAAAATGATGTTTATGATGTGTGGAATCCCTTCTGAGACGGCTGAGCGGATATGACACATAGGATATTTTATTTCGTTTTATTGTACCCAGTAAATGATAAATCATCATCATATCAGCTCGTATACGTCCCCACCGAGGGTCTTGGATCTATTTGGCATAAAATTGAATTTTAGTTTTTAGTTTTAATCTTTAGCTATAGTTTATTTCAGTTAAGTACCTAATATTGCAGTTATTTTTCTATTCATTTTTTGCCGAATAAACTTTTTTTCTTTTTTTCTTTCTTATCCATCTCTGTCCTTTCCAGTGACACAGGCTACTTACATGCCACTTTTCATCAAGATTGGTTGTGCTGTTGAAGCGTGAAAAGGTAACAAACTAACACATTTTCACATTTACAATATTAAAGTAAGGATAAAACAAATACCTAATTTATTTGATGTAATTGTAGAGCCACACTGCAAGTAGGTCTACACTGGTCATCATAATAATCTGTCATATCACAGAAAATGCTAGCAAGGCATAACGTTAGAGTAGTTCTTATTACAAAATAGAAGCTTTTACCTGAGTTCATATTACTCAAACAAACTAATTTCATACGAGTCTCTCACTACATTTAACTTGTTTATTGTATTGGTGTGCTAACACACGGTTGTACTATTTACACTGTACGATGTCCAGATATCGGATCGGATGTCAAAGAGGCAGGCTTAGTAATTTATACCTGCTGTTTCAATACATAGTGTGACAAAAATAATGGTAACTGGGGAAATTGCCACATATGACACGTAGAATTTTTACTCGCTGCCTAAATATGAATTTCGGAAAGAAAATAAATTTTGGGGTAATATAGAATACTTTTATTTTATAAGATTAGAAAAAATAGATAAAGACGTAAACAAGTTGATGACTTTAAAGGTGTAAAGAAAGGATGACCATAATGTTTAAAAAGAATAGGTAAAGGCGTAACAAATAATTGGTATAACAAATGGATGACCGTGGAACTAGTTAAATATAAAAATAACACATTACCTAATTTTAAAATACAAAAAAAAGGTTAGGTTACGATCGATCGTCCCCCCAGGTGTAAAAAATGATCGAATAAATACCTAAAACATAAATAGAGTTAATTTATCGGGTGTCGAAATTACCCCCCAAAGTTGTAGGAAATACTTTGGGTGTACAATACTCTTAATGATTTTAAAATAAATGCAAAATTGACAAAGTAAACGGAAACAGGAGAACACGTAGGCCAGCAGCTGCGCTTGGAGGAAGACAGCAGAACCTTGCCAGGGAGTAGCAGTGTTTGGTCACCAGTGATAACCAACTTCAATGGGCCTTAAAATTAGATAGAAACAAAGGTTCCACTTCTCTTTGAGTAAGCGGCAGGCAGTTGTAGAGCGGCGAAATAAACGCCGGTGGAAGACTAGCAGTAATCCAGGGTAATAGTGATTCGTTCGGGCCGGGTGGAAGACCCTACGAACATAAATAAAAATTTAGTTCGCAACGGCAACAAATAAAAATGGATAGCTATCTCTAAGCATAAATCACTTACCCCTGTTAAATATAGGAGGTCTTGTAAACAAAACCAAAATCACAAAATTTTAAAATATTTTCATCAAAACACCTATTTAGACAGTCATCAGTCATCCAGAATCAATTTTTGTTTTACACTTGTCAAAAAGTCACAAATATTTTCAAATTAAATTTTCATAGAGGAACAAAATCAAAAGAGAATTTAATTATGAAACACAACAAAGGAGATAGGCTCGAAACGATAGTTTGCGTTTCAATAGGCATACAATACTTTTTCTACGATCATGAAATAAATAAAAATACACTGAAATTTTGTCATAATCATATATTGAATTTTTGAAGCCAAAGCCATAAAAATATTTAAAAAGTTTTATTTTAGTACAGTTGTCCCATTTTGAAATGATCATTGTAAAACAACTTTTAGGCATGAATACTTAATTTTTGAAGCCAAAGCCATGAAAATATTTAAAAAGTTTCATTGTAGTACAGTTGTCTCGTTTTGTAATGATCATTGTAATACGACTTGTAGGAATTATTTATTTGTGATACGATTTAAAGTTTTGTACTAAGCAAATTACCAAATAGGAGTAGAAAAAGGTTTTTATTTCTAGAAAATTTGGTTTTTGTGTTTGTGCACTATATCGGAATAGACACTTTAGACATTGTATCTTTGGTTATGCCGTGCGCATATAAGTCAGGGTCGCACTACGAGTGTCTAACTTGATCTGTTCTGGACTATGCTCGTAGACTACAAAGTTTTAGATTATCGGATGATCTGAAAAATCCCAATCAGTCGCGCAAACATCTCTGTACCAATTTGCTGTTTGTTTGTGAACGCGATATTGTTGAGCTTACTGACAAAGACAAGGTGTTCCGTGCCCTTGCTACTAATATAATAAGTATGCCTGTATTGGGACAAGAAAAGAAATGGAGTGGTGTGCGCTTCTTATCTATAATAGATAAAAAGAAAAGTCCTTTGATTGATTCATGTATATAAGTAAGTTTCGAAAACTCATTGGTACATTGGCCGTCCGGATTTGAAGTCAGGACCTCTGGGTAGGAGGACCGAGTCGTTGCCGGTTGAGCCACCGACGCTTTTTAGATGTTAGCATAACTCATCCATCACCCTTGTTCAGAAGCCGAATTTTAATTTTTATCGCAAATTATTGCAAAGTAGATTTTTGATCATGTCATTGTATTAATGTGAAAGAAAATAATAAAAAACATTTCTTTCATACCTTAATTTTTGATTTTAGGGTTCCGTACCTCAAAAGGTAACAACGAATCATTCACGTATAAGTCTGTCCGTCCGTCTGTCTGTCTCAGCCAATTTTCTCCGAAACTACTGGACTGATTGAGTTGAAATCTGGTGAACCAAAGACGGACGTTTAACGAATACTAATAAATTTTCAAAAATGCAAACAATATCGTGTGACATATCAAACGACAAGGCTTATTGTGAGAATCTCAAAATCCCCCCCCCTTATATCCGAAACCACTGGGCCTAAAATCTTTAAAAAAATCACAGTATTATGTTGAATTTACAATTTACAGGAAAATCTATGAGAAAACCTAAAGTACTTCCGTTCCCACAGGAAAAATAACATTTCCAATATCCACTATAAATAGACCACTATTTACCTAGAGCAAAGTATGTACTGAGAGGTCTTGTTCTACTGGTGGTTAAAGTTTTGGGACGGAAACCTCTTTATGTGACCCCGAGTTGTACTTGGCCGGTGTTTTTAACTTCATTTAACACGTATTGACAAAATGACACACAAAATACACTAGATTTTAGCATACAAAACAAAATTTAATATGGTCTTAATAATTTTCGGTTTCGGTTTTAGCCGAAACTGAGACCGAGGTCACATCCTGGATACTTCATACAACGCGCCAGAGATGACATTTCAAAAAAGGAATGACGGAACAAACAAAATGGCGGCGAAATCCTATCCTATCCTACGTTCGACAACCAAATTGTAACCAATCTGTATTAATGTGGGTGACGAGGGGGTGAGGTCGCAATCTAGAGAGCGGCAGGGAGTGTCCATACTGTATGTTAGTACTAATATATATACTTTGCTGAGGTTGAAGTTTCGGTTTCGGTTTCGCCTGCAAATCCTGTTTCGGTTGAACACTACTTATAAAAAAAAAAGTGTGTGTGTCAGCTCCGACGCACGACTGGAGTTTACTACTTAAGTACGATTGTCTAAACAGGCACAAAACAGGGCTTGACTTTGATTTTAAGTTTACTCTGCACAGTTTTTATAACTGATGATTCCGGCCTCTTTTCATAGCTGATGTGTCAGGTGTTTTAGCTCCCATGATCGCAGCTACTAATGATCCATCTGGTGTTTGACAGCGACTAACCTCATATGCTTTGGATGCGGTTATACGAGCATATCTTAGGTCATACCATATAGGGCTCTTACATTGGTTTCGAGTTGACTTTTCAATTAAATCAAGAGCATTTTTGTTAAGTTTCTCTTGTAATGTTTCTAGAATTTGTTGACATCATTCTTTATATCATCACTCGCTTGAATAAGGAAATGATGAAGTGAAAACTGTCGAACATCACTGTGTTTAAAGTCGTTCTGATACTTCAACAGTTCACAATTCATAATTTTCTTCTTTTTTGCTTCTTGAAGAAACTCGTGGAAAAGGTCTGTGCTGGTATCATGATGTGGAGCTGTTTTTTTGCAAATTTGATCTACAGTGACGTATTTCAAAGTAGTCCCTACTCTCGAGAGGATGGGTTTTTTCCAGTAACATTCAACCTCGGTACAGGAAGGTTCTTCACTGCGTCGAAAGGTCCACATTAAAAATGCCACTGCATGCTTACATCCACCAGCTGAAGCTGCACAGTCCAAGCACTGGCAACTGACCATTTCACCTTTAGTCTCGTCTATCACCATAGTGAATTTGTATGAACTAGCCCTCACTTTGTGCTCGGGGCAGATCTTGCAATCGAGTGTGCAAAGTCTTGATCCACAGCGTAGTTGCACGTACCCAATAGCATCGTCACCATAAGATTCTCTTGCAGCCCTGAAAATGCAAACTAATTACTTACTATAAATAAAATTTAGTCTTTATAACCTAAAAAACTACTTCTGAAAGAAAGACTATTATTTCGCGTTCGCAGGATTAAGGTTATTTACGTAGGTAGTGTTATATTATTTTATAGTACTTACATTGCTGTTTTTACATTTCTCAGCACTGCAGAATAAAAATCGGGGTTATTTTTGAAGAACGTGATTGCGTCCACTTTGGGCAAGTTTCTGCTATCTGCTTTCACAAAATTGACACCCATGATGGAGTAGAATACCAAATTATATAAAAATCACAAATTTTAAAATCTTATCAGATCAAAAATTGTAAGACTGCAACAATTACAGATCTAATTTGATTACTGTGATGTGACTTCTCTTATATTCTCTTTGCCAGATTCAGCCAATCCTGACTGTTTTGTATCACGTGACAGAGGTGCGCACAATAGGTTGCGCGCGGAAAACGTAACGCGATCACTAGATTTTACTCCTCATATTTTTTTCATACCGGGCGCCTTAAATGCAAATCGATTCTTAAGGAGTAAACTCCAAAAACTTTTGATTTTATACCGACTGCTTAAACTCATATACTTATGTCACAGGATGAACAGAATTATTACTGGAATTCTGATGAGAAAAAAATGACTTTAGGAAAGCGACAAGACATGAGAAGTAAGTATAGAACTTCTTTTAAAAACTTTTAATTTTATAACGACTGCTCAAACTCATATACTTATGTCACAGGTTGAACAGAATTATTACTGGAATTCTGACGAGAAAAAAATGACTTTAGGAAAGCGACAAGACATGAGAAGTATAGAACTTCTTTTAATTAATATTTTTATCTTAGCATTGGCATGAGTGGTGCATGCTCGCTTAAATGTTCGTGCGGATGGTGGCGCATCGGGAGCCGGGTCGTTCCTTTCCCTCTATTATGGTTGAGGGGAGCGATGGCTGACTCTCGCGTTATAGGTACTCGTGACCGGGGCTGTCCGTGTGAACTGGCCTACACTTGTCAAAGGCGTTCATTACATTCAATGATTTTAATGTATAACTTCACGTGTCATATTGTTTTCATGTTCAAATGACATAATTTGTTTTTTTTATATCACGGATTGGATTTTGACGTTATTAACTAATGATTGTATATTTTTTGATTTTTTACAAATGAAATTATGTAATGACTATTTTATGACTATCAGAAATAGTGTTATTTGCACCTAATTTGAATAAATATCTTGAATATTTTAACTACTCATAAAACTGAATAAAAAAAACTCGTACGGAGTTATTAGCTATAGGTGAGTCATTCAGGTGTTACAAACAAAATTGGTACTAAAGGACCGTACTTAACAGCTATCCTCAAAAAACTTATAGTCAATTCTCAAAATAAAAAAAATCTACATACAAGTATACATATAAGAAAATTATTTTTTGGAGTTTATTGGAGTTTAGTAGTTTAGTCTTTAGTATTTTCATGTATAGCACGCGGTACGAAAAGTAGAAAGTAATATTGAGTGTCAAAAAGGTGTCACGAAATGGTGTCACGTTTTTTACCCGACTATCTCATAAGGAGGGTTATGTTTTTAGAGTTATGTATGTATGTTGATTCCTATGTTCCCTGCTACAGTCTGAACGGCATGAAGGATTTTAACGTATGACATATCGTTAGATTCGTCTTGATCCCGAGAGTGAAATAGGATACATTTTTACCCGGCTGGTAAAAAAGGGGGGTTAAGTTTTTACACAGTCGGGTTGTTAGTTTTTAATGAATTCCTAAAGTTATTATTACTCACGTTTTCCCCAAGGTCAAGGCTACATGGCGTCGGTAAGAGCGTCGGTGGCGTAACGGCTAGGGCCGCTACCGCCTGCCCGGGAGGTCGTGGTTCGAGTCCCGCCACGTAAATATGTGTTTTCGAGTTTTGATTTTATATGTACGTTGATCCGACGCTCTTACCGTGTAGGAAAACCTGCACACGCCTGCGAAGACGCTCGAGGGTTGTGTGTGAAATCCACCAACGCGAACTGGGCCCGCGTGGTAAACTAAGGCCCAAACGCCCTAATTCAGGGTAGGATCGAGTCCCTCGATGGGGACGAATAAGAGCTGATATGATGAAGGTCAATAGTCATACCGCCTAATGGCAAAGGCTTCATGGCCATTCCGCCTAAAGGTTTAAGTTCCATGCATACTGCCTAATTTAGTGAGGTAGGAGACCGAGCTCCGCGTAGGGCGAAGCCCAGAGCGTCCATCCTGTAAGGTCAGGGACGTTAAAATTTTACATCAAACGCTTAAGAAGACTTTAATGACTAAACTGCAGTCACAACCAGGACACTGCATACAACGGTCGTGAAATGACATTTCTAAAAACAAATGACGGAGCAAACAAAATTGCGGCGAAATCCTATACCTACGTCCTAGAATCAAACCATAACCAATAATATCTTTATCAATCTGGGTGACGAAGGGGTGAGGCTGGAATCTAGAGAGCGGCAGGGAGTGTCCATACTGTATGTTAGTATTAATATATACACTATGCTGCAGTCGTGCGCCGGAGTTTACGCACAAACTTTTTTTTTGTAGAATTGGCTATGTTTTTATTAGGGAAAGTTGTTTAATGGGTCCCAAATCAATTTAAGTTTTTAAGTTAGTGTGAAAATCACATTAACCTTTTTCTTAGCACTCACCATTATGTTCCCTGAAAGGTTTGTATTTTTACCCGACTACCAAAAAGGACGGTAATGTTTTTCGAGTGTATGTATGTTTCTATGGCTGAGCCTATAGCCTCAACCACATGGTGGATGTTGGAGAGCGAGGTGTCGTTAGATTCGTCTTGAGGCCCTGAGTGACATGGGGTACATTATACTCGACTGAGCAAAAAACAGATGTATCTACTGAATTTATTCAAATTTCAAATTCAAAAATTTCAAAATTGAATTTATGCAGTCGGGTTCTTCATTTTTAAATAAGTTGGTACTTGTAAAAAAAAAAAAAAATAATTGATTAAAACTTGGCCCTGTAGATATTCGAAGATCCCTATTAATATTAAAGAGTTTTGAAATATATTTTTTTAATTCACAATTGGTAAGCCCTTGGCATCATCTCACCTGATGGTAAGTAACGAAGATGCTGAAGATGGAAGCGGGCTTACAAAGATTCCCCAATGCAATGGAGAACTGGCATCTTATCTTCAAGCCCGAACACATCAATGTTGTTAATGGTGGTAGCTAGCCAGGCGGGCTTAGAAAATGCCCTACCACCGACCAAACCGAGTCTTACAAGTTGACTCCGCCGGAATCGAACCCGCGACCTCCTGGTGTGAAGTGAATTGACTAACCATCACGCCACGGAGGCGGTCTAAAATATATTTACTAATGGTAACTAAGGTCGCGGGAAGCCGCTGGATGCGGGCTGCGCAGAACCGGTCGTCGTGGAAATCCTTGGAGGAGGCCTTTGTCCAGCAGTGGATGACCTTCGGCTGATATGAATAGTAATTACCAACTTCATGAAATAAGAGCACTTAAATTCAACTATCGCTGTGATCGAGTAGGGAGAAACTGACGCTGCCGCTGCCGGGTCCCGGTTGCCGGTCTCGTCACCGAGATAAGCTTACGTATGATAGTTGGGGATTTATTGGGCGATTTGTATGGAGCACCCTGCACTTTTGTCTAGGATGATGCCGCTTGGAACAGTTGATATTTGGGTTGTTTTGAGCTGATTTAGACCCAATGACACGCCACTGGTAGGCGGTAGAGGGGGGGGGGGGGGGGAGTGCATCTCCCGCGGTACAGTCTGCGCTCAAAATCTGTCCACATATAGCTACTAGACTGAGATTGGTGTCATTTTCATATAATTCTGGGATGAGGAATTCATTTATGGAATAAAATTTTTACTCGTCCGTAGTAAAAAAAATGAAATAAGTCGCAAAAATCAAAATTTATAAAAATTAAAATTATTGGAATGTTGTCGCTCAGAGCTAAACCATGATGAATGTCACTAAATAAAAAAAATCATAATATAGCCTCTTTACTGTAGAATATAAAAAGTATAACTTGAACAACATCTTCATAGTAATAATGTACTTTAAGAAATATTTTCAATAGCGCGGTGTAGCTAATTTATTGACGCGAAATACGGTGAGTTCGAAATGTACCTAAAGTATAGAGCATAATTTTGTCGAATTTGGTATCCATGTTGTATAAATCAATAACACACACACACATTCCTAATTAATTATGATCTTTAGTCGTTTGCAAACATAAATAAACGCACAATATTTGACTCGAATAATCTAACAGGGAAAGTTAAATAAAGTCTTAACCATAGGTAGTACTTAAACTAAATTCCCACCACATCCGCAAAGCTCTGTACACTGTGAGCGCTAGTACTCTTTATTATACTGTGCTTTAAGTGGTTTTTTTTACACTGCCGCATCGATTTACGCAGTTTACTTTGCATTTGCATGTGATTAATTCGATGCATGCGCTAGACGCTTGTGGTAAAGAAGACCAAACAGGCTCCCAAATTTCATTTTCTTTAGTCCACTCCCAAGAACATGGCAGGTCTTGGTGTGGAAGAAGAAGCTGTCCTCACACATATCCTCCTTGGTACATCGCCCGTAGCAAATGTTGTTTCAATGCGTCCTTAGTCGGCGCTAGGTTTTCAATGCTCCGGTCGTTTTTTGTATACAGGGTGATTTCGGGGTCGTGATCCCAACCATTTTTTTCTGACTCAGTAAATGATTGCGATGCTACCTGTATTTATTTTAATTGAAACAAAGATGATTCGTTATTTACGTATTTTTATTTAAAAATTATTATTGACTCAAAATGCGTGGTCACCCTACTTTTAATTACACCTTTTTATTAATTTTTATTAATAGTAGGGTGACCATGATCTCGAATTATCGTAGTTTTTTTTTGCTGACTAAAAGTAAAAGTCGCTGGTGTACTGTTAGTCCTAACCTATCGTGATCCTTAGGAGAAAGTAAGTTAAATGCTTCTTTCTTGCTCCACGACCCCGTAATCACCCTGTATAACTGTTTTCTACAGTTACTCGTATTTACGTCAGTGCAAGAGCCTGATCTGGAATAAACAATGATAATGATTAGACAGATAAATTAACTAGATCCGATATTACCGTAATTTTTTTTTACTAAAAGGTAATAGACTCCTAACTCACTTAACGATAGAATATTTTATAACAACAATAATAATAATGATATAATTTAGTAATTCAACCGACAAGGATCACAATAGTGTTAGTAACTTTTTTAGGACTTACAATAGTGTTAGTAATATACACAGTTACATTTACATTAGATGATTGAAATAATTGAAAGTCCTTAATATAAAAATAAAATGACTAATTGAAAATGTTCAGACAGGAATATTCAATAATTAGAGATAATTCCTATTTCTGTTGTTTCTAGTTAACTGATAACTTACTTGTTATACATAGCAATAACAAATATGACAAGTATTGTCCCAGCCCAATCAATACATCCCTGCATTGTCCATTTGAAGCCCTCAGTGGCGGGCGGATATGCACTCCACGCATCGAAGGCACTCTTTACCTTTGCCACAAAAAATGAAGTGTTATCATTATCACAACCAGTAAAGGCATGAAGCACCTCTGCCTTCTCTGGTCCCATGGAAAAAAAATAAGTATAGGATAAGTACACAGGATAAGTATAATAATTAAATTATACAATATGTTTTTGTTGTATTACTTACCTAAAGTAGCTGCATTACCGTGGCATGAGATAATCTTGTGTTTATTGCTGTTACCTATATGAACCCACAGCTCTTTAAGCTGGAGTAAATTAGGTTGGTATGCTACGGCCAAAAAAACTACATCTGTGTCCACTGTTCGCAGCATTATGTTAGTTTAGCCTTAGGCTACAGAATCGGCAACATGGACCATCATCCGCGTGTCAGCTTCTTCATGGTTGCACGGTTCTAAGCCTTTATGGTCTCTGTTGCTGTTGCTGAGAACTGCCGGTCCTTCGATGCGTGGAGTGCATATCCGCCCGCCACTGAGGGCTTCCAATTGACAATGCAGGGATGTTTTGATCGGGCTGAGATAATACTTGACATATTTGTCATTGCGATGTATGACAAGTAAGTTATCATGTTATCAGTTATCTAGAAACGTCAGAAACAGGAATTATCTCTATTTATTGAGTATTCCTGTCTGAACATTTTCAATTTGTCATTTTATTTTTATATTAATGACCTTCAATCTTTGTTCGGCTGTTCAAAGAGAGGAAAGAGTGCGATGCGCTTCTGCATTTTTGGAACTGTGTGGCGAAAACCCTGATTAAACGATTGATTGGATGGTTACTGGACACTGGTGATGAAACGATGGTGCTTTATTATGATCCTGAGAGCTGACGCGAGTCCATGGAGTGGCGTTATAAGGGATAAAAGCCGCCGATAAAGGCAAGAGTGCAACAGTCCACTAAAAATTGATGTGCACGGTTTTTTAGGATTCACAAGGTCTGCTGTTGGTTGATTTCAAAGAACGAAGTACTGTTGTAAATGGACCATGTTATGTTACTCTAATGCAAAAGTTGAGGGACAGTATTAAAAAAATAATAATAAAAAACATTTGAACAATCCATTTCACTCTTATTAAGTAGACGTGTTCAATCAAAGTGGCGACTTAATACACTTGTCTCTAAATGGAAACACGACCGCGAATAAGCCAGAACAATCGTTTACGGGACGAGGCAACAAACCGGCAGCAGTGGCCGGGGCTATCCATCATAGCTGGGGTTTTATTGGGCATGACCCTGCACTTTTGTCTAGGATAATGCCGCTTGGAACAGTTGATCTTTGGGTTGTTTTGAGCTGATTTAGACCGGGTGACACGCGGTGACACGCTACTGGTAGGCGGGGGAGGGGGGGAAAAGTGCATCTCCCGCGGTACAGTCTGCGCTCAATATCTGTCCACATATAGCAACTACGCCGAGATTGGTGTCATTTTCATATAATTCTGGGATGAGGAATTCATTTCTGAAATAAACTTTATACTCGTCCGTAGTAAAAAATAGAATAAGTCGCAAAAATAAAAATTTATAAAAATTAAAAATATTGAAATGTTGTCGCTCAGAGCTAAACCATGATGAATGTCACTAAATAAAATAATAATAATATAGCCTCTTTACTGTAGAATATGAAAAGTATAACTTGAACAACATCTTCAAAGTAATAATGTACTTTAAAAATAATTTCAATAGCGCGGTGTAGCTAATTTCTTGACGCGAAATACGGTGAGTTCGAAAGGTACCTAAAGTATATATAAAGAGTCCTTAGTCGGCGGTAGGTTTACAATATTCCGGCCTTTTTTGTAAATAACTGTTTTAAGAGTTATTAACGTCAGTGCATGAGCCTGATCTGGAATAAACAATGATAGTGTGCACAAGCAAAATCATTAACTATGATTATTATTAGCCAGTGAATTAACTACGTAGTAGGTCCCATAATAAATTGGCCTAACTGGGTTGTGGAAGTAAAAATGAAATAAAACCCGCATTACTTTTCAATATAGTCTCCTTCGTTTACAACACGTTTTAGATCGCTGAACCAACATTTCAATACCTTGAAAAAATTTGTCCAATTGTTTGTCTTCAAAGTAGCCGAAAGTAGCTGATTGGAACTCTTCATCATTAGTAAATTTTCTTCTTCATAGATCTTCTTTAAATTCGGTAATAAGAAGTAGTAGCTCGGGGCCAAGTCCGGGCTGTAAGTTGGGTAAACCCACAGTCCCGAATGGCAGCCTTCAATAGCAGCCGTGTGCACAGGTGCATTATCGTAGGCAATTTACCTTTACGTTTTTCATCAAAAACCTTTACAGGTTTATCCGTGCTCTAGTTAATGTCGTTGTTGACAAAATCCACTTAAGCTAAATTAAAGTAAGTAGGTACCTACCCTATGTTAGCATAAATCAAAAAGAAAAAAACTAACAAAAAAAGAAAAAGAAAATATATAGTTAAACTGGTCATCAGGGCCAGTGATGTGCCTTGGAATGCCATCTTAGATGTTGTTCTTTATTATTATTACGAGTAAGTGGTACAGATAACCGTGTTATTTACTAGATAGTCATATGTAGCGGCCTTTTATGGTTTCCTACCCAAAGGGACCCTATTCTAAAACTCTGCTGTCCGTACGTCTTTCCGTCTGTCACCAGGCTGTATTTCATGAACCGTGATAGCTAGACAGTTAAAATTATTACATATGATGTATTTCTGTTGCCACTATAACAAAAAATACAAAAAATTAAAAAAAGTGAAAACCCTGTTTTTTAACGTGATCAAACTAGCGCCATCTAGTATGATGTTACCGAACCCTATGTGTATGAGTTTGACTCGCACTTGGCCAGTTTTTAGATACTTTGAGCTTCTGCAGCACGAACTTCTTATACATTTGTAATCAGATGTGTTCCTCGCGACATTTTCCGCCACCGTTAATGCAATCGGTAAGTAAATTTTAGAACTTAAGTTTTAAAAACTGCCCAAGTGCGAGTCGGACTCGTGCACCGAGGGTTCCATACAAACCTTTAGGTATATAATTAAACCACATTTTTTTAATTTTGTTACAGCTCAAAGGTATTATTGACCTGAGTATTTGATATGAATTTCAATTTAATACCTATACGCGTTCATGAGGACGGGGGTAGTAAGTTAAAAATTATTAAAAATATTTTTATTACATATTGTAAATAATATTTATTCTTTTCGCAATTTTTCCTTTATCTGTGCTATAAGACGTTGCTTCGTACCAAATTTCAAGATTTACGGGAAGTACCCTGTAGGTGTTGATTCCCTTGCGAGTGTCGAAAATTTGCTGCATAAACGGCTGTATGTTTTGATTGCGTTGGCTTAGAATTTTGATATTTTCACAGCTCTAAGGGACAGGAGACTTGAGTATTTGATATGAATTTCAGCTTGATATCTCCACGCGTTTCTGAGAAAAAGGGTCTTAACAGACAGACAGATAGACAACAAATTGATCCTATAATAAGGGTTCCGTTTTTTCTTTTTGAGGTAAGGAACCCTAAAAACTAATTGGTATATTGGCCGTCTCCTTGCTAGAATCTTTTTGTAAAGACTGATTCGCTCGCTACCATGGAGCTGCTGCAACTCAAAGTTTTGACAAGACGTGAACCTTGGAAAGATCCTCCAACTGCGCAGGTTCAACTTCGAAAAAGAGGTCAACCGAAGAGTCCAACTCGTACGGGCAGCGTTCGGAAACTAAGCAACATCTTCTCTTTCAAAATTTATCAGTGCAACCGGGAGTTTTTTTATTTCACGACTACCCTCAAAAAAGAGCCAGCACATCAAGCTAGACACTTTTGATTTTGTACCGTTCTTGTGCCGAACGCGTTTGTATCAGAATCGCACTACGAGTGTTTAGCTTGATGTGCTGGCCTTTGTACACGTATATAAGTTTCTTTATGGCACGATATCTTCTAAACGGCTTGATGGATTTTTAAGCGAGAGGTATTTTTAGATTTTTCTTGATGCCGTGAGAAATATAGAATGCATGTACCCGACTTCCCAAAAAAAAGGAGTATAATATTTATATGAAGTCGTGTTATTATTAAATTCTTAATTTTAAACGGCGTTTTGTCGTCGTTAACAACTCATAAACATCCCCATGCTGGGGTTCTAGTCTTCCTAAACTCGGCCCCCGTTGTTGGAGTATGGTTAGGACATGCTCCACAAACGGGGGCCAAGGGTTGGCGGAGGTTCTAGGGCTAGTAGCGAATCCCACTGTCAGAAGTTTTTCAAGCCGCCTATAAGGTATCAGACACGGCTTAAAGACTGCGTTTTAGTAATAGCAAACCCAGAGCCAACGGCTTTACGTTACTATCGAAGCACGGAAACGGTCAAGAAAAATGACACTTACAGTCAAACCCATTTATTTATTATTCACAATTGGTAAGCCCTCGGCATCATCTCACTTGATGGTAAGTGACGATGATGCCGAAGATGGAAGCGGGCTTACCAAGATTCCCCAACGCAATGGACAACTTGCTATCTTATCTTCAAGCCGGAACACATCAATGTTGTTAACACTGATGTTTGGCGGCAACACTTAGATAAGATGGTGGTAGCTAGCCAGGCGTACTTAAAAAATGCCCTACCACCAACCAAACCGAGTCTTACAAAGTTGACCCCGACGGGAATCGAACCCATCAAGGTAGTGACCGTGCATCAGGTCAATTAACCTGCGTGAGCCACCCAACCCTCAAACAATTAACGCAAGTCGCATTGAGCTACAATCTCTTCATGTCAGAAGGAATGCCTCATTACTTATTAAGAACTAGCTGCTCCCTGCGGCTTCACCCGTGTAGACAACGTTTCTATGACTTTTCGAGGGTGCGCAGTGCGCGAGCAGCAAGCGGCTCGCGACCATGAAAAAAGTAGCCTATGCGTTAATCCAGGTCCTAATCGATCTACCTACTAAATTTCAGCCAGATCCGTTCAGTAGTTTTTGCGTGAAGAAGTAACAAACATACACACTCACACACTCACAATCTTTCGCCTTTTCACAATGTTAGTGTGATTTACATGTCGGAAACAAACAGATGGGTACCGTGTGAGCACAAAAACATACCTAACACAAAAATGCAAACTCACCATAGTTTTTGTGTACCAACCACACCAAGTTTAATATCGCGATTGCGAGCAAGGCGCTCTCGAGATTGGCTCAGAGCGCGAGTGGATAATATAATTACGAACATGATAGATAGCCCGGATCTTAACTGATTCGTGATCGTTGACGAGATAAGTTATTGCTGACTCAGCAAACTAGTCATGTTATCAGCAAACGTACTTTTGGACTGTATCTCCAAGTAGTAGAGTCAAAATTTGAGTGAGTCTGCTGGTCGTGTATTATCTACTGTTATGTGAACGATACAAGTAAGTCCCTACTCTAGCGAAAGAAATGCGAAAAGGCTTACAATATAAAGATGCTATTTTTTTCGCAAGATACAAAAGTGACTCAAGAAAGTTTTATTTTAGATAGCGTCGGATTTAGATAAAAAGTTTGTTTGTTTGCACAGAAACATTTTTTGTTTAACGCTTGAGATAGCTTTCGAGTGTAGATACAAAAAGAACAAGCTTGAAACTAAATAACTACCTAACTATTGCAAAAATCTCGCAATTTATTACTGTAAATACCTAATTATTAAATACTCGTTGGATCTTGTTTGTGTGGATATCGTGAACGCTTGGAAAAAGACTTGGTCAGTCTTATAGATTTGACTCTGGAGAGTAATTACTTGAAAACTGTTTCTCTTTTTTTTTGTTTTTACCGCTTAAGATAGCTTTCTAGTGTAGATACAAAAAGAAGAAGTGTTGTGGTTATGCAATGAGACAACGATTTCTTGGTAGTTATATAGGTTGCGTGACGTTTCTAGATGTGAGGTTTGACAAAATGGGCCTCTCAATGCCCGTAGACTTGCTTATAAACACTTGTACAGCACGACACCTATACCTTATACATAGAACTAAAATATGTTGCTTAAAACTATATTCTGTAGTCCATACCTAATTTTTACTCGCTGGATCTTGCCCGTATGGATATCGTTTGTACCTTCGAGAGATGAAAGAGCAAATGCGTATTAGATTATGTAATCATCCGTGACGAAAATAAACTCGTTATCACTTGGAAGTCAGTCTTATAGATTTGACTCTGGAGAGTCATTACTTAAAAACTGTTGTCTTTCATTTTGAGAGCCTCGGCTGCATCGGCACTTACCATCAGGTGAGGTGCAGCCAAACGCACTCAAATTAAAAAAAAAAAGTCTTGTCGGTGTAACTACCGCCAGTCATTTCTTCTTTGGATTATGTCCTTTAATCTCTATTTGTCGTCATTTTAACCTTCTCTTTCAGTTGCTGGCAATATAATCTTCTAGGTCTTTTCCTGCCCCTCTTCAGTATTTTCGCTTCCATGATCACTGTTATGAACTTGTCGTGCCTTAGTAAATACCCAATCATTTCACTCCACCTATTTTCAATTATTGACATTAAGGTTCGTTGGTTTGTCTGTCCGACCAACTTATTTTATACATCCTTCTCTATCCCCACATGTTTGTCTCGGGATACCCTAAATAGTTCTCCTAGGTCCAATAGTTTAGAACACCAGGATCACGTCTTCTTATCGGGAACGGTACACCCTCCTTTATTTTTCACTTTTTCCATTTTTTAGTATTTGTTGTAATAGTGGCAATAGAAAGACAGTCTAACTAATACGGTTCACGAAATACAGCCCGCTGACAGACGAACGGACCGATGGACAGACGATCAGACAGGCAGACAGCGGAGGCTTAGGGGTCCCGTTGGTCACCCGTTGGGTGTACGGAACCACAGTATATATATTAGTACGGAACACTAAAAACTAAGAAGGTGTTTCGTTTCAAAAGCCCCACACAAAGGGGTTCACAAAAACAAATTCGTGCCTCATTTTCTTGTTCGGGTGGCACCCCTAAAAAATGTTTTGTTGATAAAGGTCTCCATCTTTTGTTTTGCGTTAAAATATAAAATGTACCCACAAAATTTTATTCAAAAATACCAAAAATACGGTTTCATTATCAAAATCATTGATGGTTCCTGTATTTTTTTAAATTTTATGTTTCATAGTTAATAAGTTTAAGGTTGCGGCACGACGGGAAGAAGTAGGTGTACGGTAGGGCGAGGTTTTTTAAAAATTCAGTTCGTACACACGTCAATTTAATGATGACAAATAAGACCTAGAAAGTAATAAATAAACATTATAAAAGGATTACACTCGTTAATTTATATCACAAATCATAGAAAAACACAATTATAACTTACCTAAAATGGATATTACCTAATTAAGAGAGAATAAGTTTCAAGAATTTAATTTATTTTATTTTGAAATAGGATGGTGAATATTGAAGGATACGATGAATAGAATGATTTTGAAAACACATGTGTTAGCGCATGCGAAATAGAACAAATAGATGAAAGGAAATAGGTCGAATGAAAGAAGAACGAATAACAGCGTCACCGCGTTACAAGGTAGGACGAAAAGACACTTTCACTTTGGAGCTCAATGTTTTGAAAATTATACTATATTAGAATTTTATGAGACTTGAGGAGGATAAGCGTCGGTGGCTCAACCGGTAACGACTCAGTCGTCCTAACCAGAGGTGCCGGGTTCAAATCCGGACGGCCAATGTACCAATCAGTTTTTCGTAACTTACGTACATAATACATATACTCTCCGATTGCTTTAACGGTAAAGGAAAACATCGTGAGAAAAAAGAGACATCAAAATCGGTTCACCCAGTCAAAAGTTCTGAGGTAACACACATAAAAAAAAACATACAGTCGAATTGAGAACCTCCTCCTTTTTGGAAGTCGCTTGAAAAATAACGTTTTAATGGTACAGCTCGCGCCAAACTTTATTACTGATCTGAACTGTGATGCGAGTGCTTACTGCGCCAGTAAACCTGCGACGTAAGTCCTGCTAACACCCAAAGTTTACTACTGCGACGCGCCTTGCGACCAACTTCAGAGCCGTAATAAAGTTTGGAGCGAGCTATAGTAACCCCACACAAGGGGCTTGACAAAACTTTTTTTTTCTTGCCGCGTTCACTTGTATGGGAGGCACCTCTTTAACATTTTTGTTTGACTTAATTTTCAATATTGCGTTACAAATTAAAATGTACCTACAAAATTTGTAACTGTAGATCTAATAGAATGAGGTGCAGTCAAAATGAACTTTCCATTGTATGGGACGGAGTCAAAGTTTTTTTATCACAATAATATTCCAATTCATATTTTTTATCTAGAATCTATTTTTTTTCAGAAATTTGAAGTCCCCTAGGTAAAATGTGTAGACACGAAAATTGAAACTTTGGAGCTGAGTATTTTGTTAATACTATTTTAATTTAAAAAAGTGTTCAAACAGATAATTAATTCATTTTATGGCACCTATACACCGATAATACTGTATACCAAAAAAATTATGGGGAGGCTACCCTTATTTTTATTTTTTGAAATATTGTTTTATAATTATAATATTTTTTAAAATTTTACCCATTATTTTATATCTGTGTACAAAATTTCATTACAGTAGGTCTAATAGTGGGAAAGAAAATTGAGTATGGCATACGGGAAGACGGTTCCGTTCTTGCCATTTGGGCTCCAGTACCCTAAAAACGATATCCACGCAAGCGAAGACACGGGTAAAAGCTAGTAGTGATAACAGTTTTTGAAAAACCTATAAAATTTAAGGTACAAGCGTTTAATGTTGCATTGTCACGCGATATACTACATATGCATGCAAAATTTCAACTCAATCGGAAACCGGGAAGTGGGTCAAATTTAATTTGCAAGATTCCACCCGAACAAATATATTTACGTACGTGTACCTATAATATTGCAAGTTAAATAAAAGCTTGTTAAAAAAACATCTTCGTATAAAGTTATTGAAATGTTTTAAACACGTTCTGGAATACCTATGTCTGTGGTTTGTCAGATATCCGTAAAAAAATGACAGAACAGCAAAATTTACAAAACGCTGACATACTACAGACACAGATACTAGTTTCTAGAATGTGTTCAGAAAACCGAATTACGTTTGTTTAGAGCGCGCTAGGAATACGCTCCTCTTAACGACATATTCAAATAAAAAGCAAACTACGTATGTGTATACAAATCGCTGGTATACACTCATCTTAAAAAGTGTGTTTGACTTTGATTTATAAAGCGACGTAGGTAATACTACTGTTATTGAATTCTCAGAGCCGACTGAGACTCTTGGTTAAGTCCAAATTAGGTCAATAGAATCGTTTGACATCCTCGCGTGTTCGAATCCAGTGAAGTATTCATCGTAAAATAGGTACCTACTATTCTTCGGTTCGGATCATACGCATAGGTATAATACCTGCCTGTCGAGTAAGTAGTCATATTATATTGTAGAATATAAAGAAACTTGTAGGCAAATATTCAATGATGTCTCCATGATCAATTCAGTCAACACAGGAAGCGATCACCGGATGGTCAGAGGCACATTGCACTGATGAAGTCTACGCTCCGACCGGCGCCCATCCAGCTCCAAAACCCCGAGAACTTTCAGCTCGAGTTCCACAATCATTTCGAATGCCTAAGAGACTGCGAGAATGTGGACGATTATAATGACAGGTTCGTGAAAATTGTTCAAACGGTCTGGTCTAAGATTTTTAAAAATCGCCGTTCAAACAGAACCAAAAAAATCTCCGACTTCACCAGCAACCTCATGGAAGAAAGACGCAGATTGGTTTTGCAGTCCTCTGAAGACGTTACTCAGTATCGGCAACTAAACAGGCAGATCTCTAAGTCCCTAACTTGCGATTTACGCCAATATGATACAAATTGTATTAAAGAGGCGATTGAGCACAACAAAGGCCCAAAAGTGTTCGCGAGAGATCTGTCTGTTGGACAAAGCCAACTGACCAAGCAGAAGACTGAGGATGGCAGGACCATATCGTCTAAGACTGAGTTGCTGGAAGAAGTTGAGAAGTTCTGTGGACAATTGTACAAGACCACACGTCTGCCTGTCAGCGATCTGGCTAAAGACCCAAGATCTAGACTTACCCGACACTATACCGAAGATATCCCGGACGTCAGCCTGTACGAGATTAGAATGGCTCTTAAACAGCTAAAAAGCAATAAGGCACCGGGTGATGATGGAATTACGGCTGAAAGCAGGTAGATCACCGGTACTAAAAACTCTTCAGAATCATTTAATTCCGTTATACTCGAGGGACAAACGCCTAAGGCATGGCACAAAAGTGTGGACGTGCTTTTCTTCAAAAAGGGTGACAACACCCTGCTGAAGAACTACAGACCCATCTCACTTCTGAGCCATGTCTACAAGCTGTTTTCGAGAGTCATTACGAATCGTCTCTCACGCAGGTTTGACGACTTCCAGCCTCCCGAACAAGCCGGTTTCCGAAAAGACTTTAGTACCATAGACCACATACATACGCTGAGGCAGATTATACAAAAGACCGAAGAGTACAATCAGCCACTATGCTTGGCGTTTGTGGACTATGAGAAGGCCTTTGATTCAGTCGAAACCTGAGCTGTGCTACAGTCTCTCCAGCGGTGCCAAATTGACCATCGATACATCGAGGTGTTGAAGTGTCTGTATGAAAACGCCTGTCGGTTCGCCTCCAGGACCAGAACTCGAAACCTATCCAATTGCAGCGAGGGCTGAGACGGGGAGACGTTATATCTCCGAAACTGTTCACCGCCGCCCTGGAAGATGTTTTTGAGCTTCTGGACTGGGGTGGACTCGGCATCAATATCAACGGCGAGTACATTTCCCACCTCCGGTTTGCTGACGATATCGTGGTCATGGCTGAGACTATGGAAGACCCAAGCACAATGCTCGATGGCCTCAGTAAAGTCTCTCAACAAGTGGGTCTTAAAATGAACATGGACAAGACGAAAATAATGTTAAATGTCCGTGTCGCACCCACTCCTCTAAAGGTTGGAGACTCTACACTGGAAGTTGTTGACGAATATGTATACCTGGGACAAACAGTCCAGCTAGGTAGTTCCAACTGCAAGAAAGAGATCAATCGACGAATCTAACTCGGCTGGGCAGCGTTCGGGAAGCTTCGCAATATCTTCACGTCCCAAATACCGCAGTGTCTCAAGACTAAGGTCTTTGACTAGTGTGTGTTGCCAGTGATGACTTACGGAACTGAGACATGGTCGCTTACTATGGGCCTCATAAGAAGGCTCAAGGTCACCCAAAGGGCAATGGAGCGTGCTATGCTCGGAGTTTCTCTGCGTGATCGAATCAGAAACGAGGAAATCCGCAGGAGAACTAAAGTAACCGACATAGACATATCTTAAAACAGATGGCCGTTTGGGTAGTAAAGTTCTCGAGAAGACGTTACGTAGACGGGTCTTCCACTTGGTGCGACTCGGTGTAACGACAACCTAGTGAAGGTCGCGGGAAGCCGCTGGATGCGGTCAGCGTAGGACCGTTCGTTGTGGAATTCTATAATAGTATACTACCTTTGTCTAGCAGTGGCGTCTTTCGGCTAATGTAATGATGATGATTGATACAAAGAAAAATAAAAGAAGTCACAGTTTACATGCGATTACTTACTTAAGACGATTGTGAAGATGCGCCTTTCCTATAAACGGCGTTAACGATTTTCACCTCTAAAATGTTAACCGATTTGATAGGTTGTCAGTCAGTTTTATTTTTTAAAATACTGATTATGAATAAACAAATAATGGCCGAAATTAGTTTTGTATGAAAACACGTGAACGACAATAAAATTAAACTTAAACTGTATCGAAAAAAACAAAAACGTAAAAACAAAAGCTTTTGTTGTGACTGACAACCTATCAAAAATTGGTCCAAAAAAATCGTTAACGCCATTTGTATGAAAAGTCGCAGCTTCACAATCCTTGATAATGATAAAGATGGTGGTAAAAAGATGGTAAAGTGCCTACATGATGTAAGTGATGTAAACGCATGTACTGATATAAAGCTAATAAAAATAGTAGCACACATCCAAACTACCTACCTCTATCTGTTGGGAAAATAAATTTGGCTCCATACAGTAAACACACATGTAAAGGAATTATCGAATTAAATTGAAATGAACACTACGCACTCATACCTAACCAAATATCGCCTCAGGGGGGGCTCGACATACAAAAGCATTAAAAGCTGTACGGCCAACCCCATTATGTGGAGAGTAACGAATATGCAAACAAATGTGGACGGTTTAATTCCAGCATTATGCAAGCGACCGCCATTAACGTTATGCGGCCGATAATCGCCCATAGCAGCCTGGGTGGATTGAAATGAACACTACGTACTCATACCTAACCAAATATCGCCTCAGGGGGGGCTCGACATACAAAAGCATTAAAAGCTGTACGGCCAACCCCATTATGTGGAGAGTAACGAATATGCAAACAAATGTGGATGGTTTAATTCCAGCATTATGCAAGCGACCGACATTAACGTTATGCGGCCGATCATCGCCCATAGCAGCCGGGGTGGGGACGGGGTAAGGCAGAAGCGAATCGCTTCAGTTCCTGCACTAATAGTAGCATGGCGTTCAAATTAAGCAAATTTCTTAAATTTTAAATTGGTTTCATCTCATAAAAATAAATTATGTTTGTTCTACATTTTTCTCAAAATCCTTAAAAAATTTGATATCCTATACAAATTTTATTTATCCGCTGATTTATTTACACAAAAGTCCAAAACTGTTTTTCGATTAAGTTTCATGAGTTATTTTTAACCAATCTTTTTTTCTAACACCGATTACAATAAAGAAACATCTTTGTCATAATCAGATTGCAGAAATCACAAATTATCAGATAGCCACGAACTTTCAGCTATGAGAGAATTTAAAACTAGGTTTATTTTACCTCACATCACAGTAACTTTGTTTCACTTTTATCATAATTTGCTCTTTCGTCATTTAAATAAATAAATAAATATTCTATATATATATATATTAGACAAATCAGACATGGTCATCTGGCTCCAAAGTAGGATTCCCTGTGTTATGGGAACCAGAGACTGATATACATACTTATATACGTTTAAATATATACATATAAAAATATTTAACACCCAGACACAGAGCAAACAAATCGGCTCATCACACAAACGTTTACCCTGGGTGGGGATCGAACCCACGACTCTTGGATCAGTAGTCAAGAGCCCTAACCACTGAGCCACCAAGTCAGTCTGAACTTAAAATTATTTTTATTTAGCCTTCCAAGCCCCGTTCCGCCAACGCCTGTACCTTAGACCGTTGGAAACACTACGCGTTATTTATTCAGCTTCGCCTTACGGCTTAGATTACGAGATATTCATTCCGAATGGCATTAGCGGGATGGCGTTCTCGGTAATGCAGTCAAATCGAGCTTTTAACTTTGAAGAATCTATTACGTGAAAAGGCAAACTGCCTAGCTAGTGAGTTTGAAAATATAATAGCTGCCAAGTGAAACCTCTGAATAATATGGATTTGTTGGGCTTGTTGAATCTTCTTTTATACTCGACTGCACCAGAAGGAGAGTTACGTTTTTCGAGTGTATGTGTGTTAGTATGTATACAGGGTGTAACAACATTGGTCTACTCGTTATACTGAACAACTTTCTTCAAGGAACCCATAGTCAATTCTCAAAAAAAAATTTGGACCCTCCATATTAAAATGCACAAAATCGGTCGATCAGCTGATAGATTTGTATGAAGAGTGAAACATTTTTTTTACGTTTTCAATAAAGTCGTAGAACAAAAATTATTCAGTATGATGAGAAGAAGTCCCAGTTAAAGGGACCTACACAAATTTTGTTACAGCCTATATATGTATGTATATTTATTTCTTTGGCACGCTCTGTAGACTAAACGGCTTGATGAATTTTGAAGTGCGAGGTGTAGTTAGATTCGTCTTGATACCGTGAGTGACATAGGATAAATTTTTGTTGTATCCGACTGGCCAAAAAGAGGGTTTTGAGTTTTTATGCGGTCGTGTTTTTCATTTTTAATTAATTCGTGCAGTTATTTTAATTAAATAATTGATTGCGTTTGACTCTTCGACCATATATGAAAAAATCCCCAAATTGTAAGAGTCAGGAAACAGACACTGGCAAGGACTTGCACTCCATTCCGTTCCGTTCATTATAAAAATTTCATAACCTGAGGTATTTAATTCATAAAGTAATACTTAGATAGTAGGTACCTATGTATTATCCCTATGGCAATTAGCGTGACTCAATTTATTAGCGACATCTATTGTTGACACATTACACAAGAGGTTCGCCCAGAACTGTGAATTCGCGATGTACTTACTTGTTTTTTTTCGTGAGGACCAGCTTGTTGTTGGCCGTGGGGCCTTTACAACTTTACCGGGCAGGGGAGTCGAGTGCGGAGGGATTTTTTTTCCTCGGACTGCAAAAAGGAAAGAGGGAAAATGCGTTTATGCATACCAGTACAGCCAGCTGTACTGGTTATGTGGGACTCACAGCCCTGCGCCTATATGCATACATAACTATTATATACATAAGGTATATATGAATGAATATGCACAGGTCCAAGACCACACTACCCACTAACAACCCCCTGTAGCCTTGGCAGCTAAGCTGCCTTAAAAGCTAATCGGAGCGACGCTCCCCTTTTACAGACAATAATATATAGGTTTGTACGCTCACTGACGCTTGCGCAATGTAGGATCAGTCCAGCGCCATCTAGTGGTGTTTAGAAAAACCATGTTTTCATTTACAATTACCTATTTATCGGAAACCCCTTGACCGATTTGGCTTATATTCAAGCCTAAAAATATTTTTGTCTTATCAATATGCATATACTTGAAATATCGTCGAGCAAACATTAATACATACCTACATAAATACATAAAACGCCGGATTGTACCAGTAGAAGCGGAAAACTTCGCTCCCTCGTTCAAGATTCTAACATACTTTTCAATACAGTTGCTCGAAAAGGGGTACTTTATATGCTAGTTTACTGTGCGATAAAGTGATTTTACCGCACGCGTGCTTTTTACTTTGCCACTTTTTTTATTTGTAGCTCTGATAAACAAGACATTTCAAGCCAATAAAATACAAAAACCAAAGATACAGAATCTTCTTTAAGAATTGAAAACAACACAAACTGTATTGAAAAACGACAAACTCGTGTAAAAGAAAACGATAAACTTGTGACGATGGTAAACCCTGCGGCTCGCGCTTATAAATATCACGCGTTTGTTATTTACCTTTTTACCATCCTTGTATCATAAATAACTATTTACAAATACTGGAAAATATTGTGAGGTCAACGTCTGAGTAGACCTCTTCAGTGGTTTATGTTTCTAAAATATGAATTAATTGCCCCCAAAACACTTGTTTTAGTTTTTTGATGGAAAAACAAATGGACCAATCACTTACTCTGGTTCACTTGGAAACCAACTATTTCGCAAACTAATCAAAATCTCAAAATGGGTTAAATTTTAAGACCTATTCAATGATACCCGACACGATAGGGTACATCACCGAAAAAAACTCCCTCTTAACATGTAGGAGATGTACCCTAAAATGTTTTTTTTTCAAAATTTTATTGTATCACTTTGTCTGCGTGATTCATACGTGTACCCATGCCAAATTACAGCATTCTAGTGCTAATAGTCTCTGAGTTAAGCTCAATAATGTTCAATAAGCTGATAAATTTGTTTAAAGAATGCATTTTTGCGCACGAAAAAGTATAAAAAGTAAATAACTATAAACCCTAGTTAACAGGTCCTACATAAACTTTATCAACACCCTGTATAACCGAAAAGAGATTTTGAAGAAAGTCAAGTGACATCTGAGCGCAACACTCATTGTTCTAGCCCCAGAGCACTGGAGCACTAAACTCAACAGCCCTCCAGTCGCTTTGTGACAATTTTCACTTCAACCGATGTGACATTTCGCGCCGAGGGCTCACTTCATAACATCAACTCGTCTAGAGTTATCTTTCAGTTGTTTCAGAGCTAACTCGTGACACTCGTTTCAAAGTTTTTGTGACTTTTTTCAGCTGTCGTGTGAATAGAACGGTTATACAATTTTATGTGGTGATATTGCCCCCTACCTAAGATGTTATTTATTGCCGTTGTTGGTGCGTTGGCCCTTGCTTTTATACGAACTCGTAATAGAAAAGTGGGTTCTAATACAATTATGAGCTCTCAAACACAATTATTTCGGGTGTCCTTTGATTAGTTGTTGTAAGGCGCCTAAGGGGCACGCTAAAATTTAATTTATTTAACCAATATACTTACATTTGTGTGTTCATGATAGCACAATAGACTTAAGTTAAGTCTATTGTGATGATAGTGCCCATCTTTTCAAATAGATATATTATTAAGCTTTTACTGTATTTTTATTTTATTTCTTTACCGCCTTACATTACAGTACACTGCCCTACCCTACCCTACCCTACACTACACTACACTACCCTACCCTACCCTACCCTACACTACACTACACTACCCTACCCTACACTACCCTACCCTACCCTACACTACCCTACCTTACCGTACACTACCCTACCCTACCCTACACTACCCTACACTACCCTACCTTACCGTACACTACCCTACCCTACCCTACATAAGAACCTTCTCCTGACAATAAATAACTCGACAAAAAAGAATTAGCCAAATCGGTCCATCCGTTCTCGAGTTATGCGCTTACCAACACATTTTGCGATTCATTTTTATATTATAGATTTATTTCTTTTTTCTTTTATCTGTTTGATTTTTGATAACATAGGGTAGATAATTCTGCTTAAGTGTATTTTGTCAGCAACGATAGTAACTAGTACACGGATAAACCTGTAAAGGTTTTTGATGTATTAGTATTATAATTCTTTGTAACATTCTTTTTATCTATTGAATAAAAAAAAATACCATTACATGCTAAGCCTAACACGAAAGTACACTATGTACATCTAAACTTGAAAATCTCTCATTATTTATAATTAAATTTTAATAATTGAGTTTTTCTTTGCCATTTCTTTTCGCCCATTAAAATATTTTTGTTTATCACTAAAATCTTTGTGTTGTAGTGTAACAAATTCTAAATGAATCATTTAACGCGGTTAAAATGATTTAGTAACGTCAGTTGATCAGTGCGCGAAACTCTTAAACTTATTTATCTACTCTCATATCGTAAAGTTCGCATTATCAACTTCAAAACGAGTTTATATTGGCATACTTTATAAACACAATACCGTAATTAAAAAAAATAACACATTATAAAATTATTTTGTTAGAGAAATAATGTTATAATGTAATTTTTTTTTCCATTACGATCAAGTTAAACGAAAGAGATAATATCACCCAGGAAGTTCCATATAATTTTTTTTTATTGGAACGCACATGCGGTTCGCGCCATTTTTACAGCAATACAAAAAGTTGTCATTCCAATTTTTACTTGTCTGTGATAGCGCCCGCTTTAACGCATGCGCGGTGATGTGTTGGTTTTTCATTGAATTTTGTTGTAGATACTGAATTTCGTGGATAATTTTCATTCTTGTTTAAAAATGTCTGAGATCAGTGAAAGCATTGTTTTTTACCTGTCTGTGACACCGTCCGCTTCAGTGCAAGCGCGGTTATGCGCTGGGATTCAGCGCTATGACACGTTTTGTTGTAGGTACTTACTGAATTTCGTGGGTTTTTTTTACTCTTAACTTTGATCTTTGTATTTTAGTTGATTCAATCCCAATGTATGAGATTAGATAAAGTAGTGTATGAAACCGCACATAATTTGGTCTTAAAACACTCGTATTTTAAGAACCCTTACTTATTATGCAACAGTTTCATAAACTACAATTAAATAATTGTTTATCAAGTACCACTTGTATTTATAACTGCAGAACTGTAAACTTTGCATGGTTATATAACTAATGGTGGCGGTGGATTTATATAACTAATCATGATTAAAATTTACCTTAACACATTTTTTGGGGGAAGTCGAAAAAAAAGTATTATTTTACTCTTAGCCCGTACCTACCTATACAGATGTAACGAAATTGGTGTAGGACCCGTGAGCTTCTCATCTTACTGAAGACCAACCAATAGTCAAATAATTTGGGATTCCCCATACAAAAATGCCCACAGTTGGCCAAACAGCTGATCAATTTGTATAAGGAGTCCATTCTTTAGCGAATTAACTATGGGCCTCATGGGGAATGTTGTTATGTATAATAAATAAATAAATGTATAAATTAAATTATTAATAAATAGATAAGTTAGAAATTTTAGAAATACAGAAAAAATAGGTAACATGAGTCTTTTAATCTAATAAGTACAAAATGGCGTATTCCTGAACTAAGAAAAACCTGTGCTTCAGGCTAAAAAGTGCTAGATATTATATGGACAATTTAATATTTAATCTTAAAAGGCTAGTTATGTCTAATGAATAGTTTAAAGTTTAATATAGTTATGTAATTACTTTACAACTAAGAGGTGAATAATGATTATAAACTTAATATAACCCCAGTTATCGGGTCCTAAAACTTTTGTTATACTTATATAGATAACTATGCAAAGGTATGTTACCTTAAGTAAGTAAGTAAAGTAAGTAATTCTTTATTCGCTTTTAAACAAGGTACTACAAGTAAGATGTTCTATTTAACAATACAGAATCACTTGTTTAGCCATTAATATAGCATGCAAATGTTAACACAGTAATAAAAGGTAGGTACGTATTTAAATCTTACAGTCATATACATGTTTAACTTTTTTTTTTAATTCCGCACCACTAACTTGTGATCCAAAAACTCACCAAGAGAGTAGAACATGTTTTGAAGCAGCCATTCGCGTAGACATTTTTGAAACTTGTTATAGGTAAGGTCTTTGTATGATTCTGGTATTTTGTTATATATAACGTAACCCATCCAGTAACAATTCTTTTTATAACAGGTCGTTTTTGGAACGTCGCTCATAACCAGCCTATTAGGGTTTCTTTTTACTCTGGCATTTACTTGTCGCGCTTGTTGGTAAAATGATTTCTCATATCGTTTTACAAATTTAGCCACCTCAAATATGTAAAGACATGGTAGCGGCAAGATCTTCAAGCTCCTAAATAGCGGTCTACAAGATACGTCTTGTGCTACTCCGTATATTGCGCGTATACATTTTTTTTGGGCAATGAAAACATTTTTAATATTTGTGCCGTTGCCCCAGATTACTACTCCGTACCGAAGGATGGATTCGACGTGAGCATAATAAGCTGTAATTGCCGTAGTTCTCGACGCAACCCTTGTCAATTTAAAGAGTGCAAAAGAAAAGCTGTTAATTTTGGCACTAATTTTGTCGATTTGCTCTTGCCAATTTAGTCTGTTGTTTATTGTAATACCAAGGAATTTTACACACAGTGCACTTTGTAGAGTTTGTCCTTTATAATTTACATTTAATTTTTGATTATTATTGTAATTTATATAAGTTGATTTGGTAAGATTTATTTGAAGATTGTTATTTTGAAGCCATCCAATTATTTCTACAAGTGTTTTATTAATGTCAAGTTCGTGATTATTTAATGTCAGGTTATTATTAGATGTCAGATTAGATATATTATTATTAGATGTCAGATTAGATATATTATTATTAGATGTCAGATTAGATATATTATTATTAGATGTCACAATTATAGAAATGTCATCTGCGAACAAAATGGTCCTATGTTTTGTAACATCAGGTAGATCGTTAATATAAATAAGAAACAGAAGCGGGCCAAGCACACTACCCTGTGGTACCCCATAAGAATTAGTCTTAAATTCAGATCTGTGTGAATGTTGTATATTTTTATGATCAAGATTAGGAATATTCACACATTGTACTCTATTTGAAAGATATGAACTTAACCATTTTAGTGCCGGACCTCGGATACCGTTATTTTCAAGCTTCAAAAGTAACAGATCATGTGATACATAGTCGAAAGCTTTTGACATATCGAAAAAAAGAACAGTCGTGAGTAGCCTGGAATTTTTACTCTGTAGAACTTCTTTAATCAAATTAAATGTTGCAAGAGTGGTTGATTTTTCTTTTTGAAACCCAAATTGATCATTTTTAATAACTTCATATTTCTGAAAGAAATTCATTAACTGCGCGTGTATTACTTTTTCGAAAATTTTCGAGAAGATTGGTATCAGTGTGATGGGTCGGTAATTTTCCATGTCATCTCTAGAGCCTTTTTTGTATAAAGGTTTAACAATGGAGACTTTCAGTTTGCTTGGAAATGTTCCTGTCTCCATAGATAGATTAATAAGATATACAAGAACAGCTTTTATCTGATCCTTACACGACTTAACAACTTTGGTACAAATATTATCATAACCTACAGAATTGGTTGTGTTTAGGGACATTACAATTGTACTTACACAATTTTCATCAATGGGAGATAGATAGATTGAGTTGGATTGTAAATATTTATTACAGGTGAGTTTTGATTTAAAATTAGTTTTATTTGTTAGATTAATATAATAGTCATTAAATGCTTCAGCTATTTGAGCGGGAATAGATATAGTATTACCATTATTTTTAATCATGTCAATATATTGGTCGATGTTTGATTTTCCTGTCTCACTATTTATTACTTCCCATGTAGATTTACAAAGGTTCTTACTATTTATTATGTAATTATTGTTGGTACGTCGTTTTGCATTGTAAATACACTTTCTTAATCTTTTGTTGTATTTATTATATTTTTCCCTATTGTGTTCATTTTTTTGTGTGTAGTATTTAAAGCGAAGAATCTTCTTTGTATTACAACATTTTCGTAGACCCTTTGTTATCCAGTTTTGGAAAGGTTTACCTTTTGTTTTTATTTTTATAACGGGAAAACAAAGGTCATAAAACAGCCTAAACAGTTCATAAAATTTGTCAAAGGCTTTATTCAGGTCTAGTTCAGAAAAAACTTCAGCGAAAGAAATATTACTTAAAGAGTTTTGAAATTTAACAATGTTTTCACTAGAATAACTACGTTTAAAGACAAATACAGATCTGGGTAGAATCTTCTTCTTTTTGACACAAAACTTTAAAAGTTGGGCAGTATCATGATCGGAGAGCCATAAGGGAAGTATTTGTCCAGTTGCATCGGTAATGTTACTGAACGCATGGTCAATACACGCTGAGCCTCTAGTAGGTTCTGTAATGTGGACTGTTAAGTTAAACGATTTGACAATTTCAAGAAGGCGTTTAGTTACGTTGTTGTTATCTAAAGTATTTATATTTATGTCACCAACTATAACTAATTTCTTTTTTGGGAATTTGACATAAAACTTGTGCAACAGTGAACTTAAATTATGAAAGAAATAGTCAAGATGCCGTTTTGTCTTCTTAGGGGTTCTATAAACACAGATAACTAAAAGATTATTTTGAGGAATCATAATAGAACAGCTTTCAAAGTGAAACTGCGACTCTAATTCCCGGAAACAATCTACCTTTTTATAAGTCATTCCCTTTTTTACCATGATACATGACCCTCCCCTTTTTTTTCCACGACAATAGCTAGCCGCTAGTTCATAATTCTTTATTAGAATGTTACGTTCTTCGCCGCACTTAATAAATGTTTCTGTAAAGCAAATAATGTCAGGTTCTACTTTCGAACTTATATCTTGTAGTGTAATTTCTATGACTTCTTTCTTAGTTAATAAACCTTGTATGTTTTGGTGAAGGATCATGAATTGACTGGATTTTGATTTAGGTACGAAAAAACTGTTCATCAGTGTTGCTAGGGGAGTAATTTTGTGTAGTCGATATACCTGGTACAGGGACTACTTGATGTAAGTCAGATGCAGTTACTTTATTTATAATGCTCGCTTCAAGTATTGTGGAGTTCAGTCTTTGATTTGGTGGTATTATTGGGAAGTAGTAGGGAATAGTACCCTTCCTCGCTTTCTGTGTACTCTTAGGTAGTCGTTTAGGTTTGCATAGTTGTTGTTTACAAGACTTGTGTTTAAATGTCAAAAATTGTTTGCGATATTCGGTCATGTCAATTTGAAAATTAATTTTACTAGCTATATGGGTGAGAAAATCAATCCTGTTAATTTTAGTGTGCAATGGTCTAATAAAGGTGCAGTAATTCAAATGGTCTGTCCACAATTCTAAATGGTAATTGAGGGTTCGTTCGTTTAAATATGGGTTATTATTCACAGGCATGAGGTACACTGTGGCATGCTTCAAAACATTAAGTATCAGGCTTAAGTTATGATGCAGAACTTCTGGGTTTTTTTCATTACATCCTACGCTCATTACTATAATATCATCCGCATTTAACTCACTGGCTATCTTATTACAATAGTTAAAAATTGCAGTACTTGACGCGTTACTCATAACAAAACCAAAAGTGGTAAAATTATCATTCCATGTTCCTTTTCGTGATTTCTGAATCATTGAAGCTAAGCCTAATATCTGTTCATCGCCAATAAGGCATAAACGTTTCGTTTTTGGACTGCAAGCGCCCTCTGTCAATTTTCCGTCCATGCTGTTTGTGGCTACGGTGACGACCTCGTTCTCGTAACTAGACTTCTTGCTATTTTCTGTAGATGGCGCGGGATCCAGGGTGCAAATGAGCGAATTGGTCTGGTCCTTCACAGCTGGCGTACTCAACTCGACATGCGCTTGAGCAGGTGCAATACATAAGATGTCACTTGAAAAGTTTTTATCTTTTTTAGTAGATGTCGCTATTTCCTGATTTATTGAATTAATCATAGGTGGCGTAGGCGTAGTAGTTGTTAATACAGAATTGATTATTTTTTTAGAAGCATTTGGTTGATTCTGGTCTTCTTGGCTTGTCTCATCAAGTGACACTGAAAAATTTAGACGTGTTTTGTTAATACTAGTTCTACGCTTTTTCCTGCTTGATCGTGATGGACGTCTCTTTGTGGTGGTCTTCTCTGTAGAACATATTGGTGTTGTTTTACATATCTGAGTTAGCTGATCGATTTGCCTTTCATATTTAGATATTAATTTTTTGAGCGTTTGGTTTTCCGACAACATCTGTTCAATTTCATTTTCAGCTATATCTAGATTTTCTTGTAGTGTGTTTATCTTTTTATTCAACTGCTCAATTTTCTCAATGGAAATATGACCTAGCTCTGGGCAACTTCTATTATGCACAGAAAGACAGTCAGTTGAGGATTCAGCGCCATCAGATAATGACTCGAATGAGTTATCGGTTTGTACATTAATTTTATATCTTCTCCTATTTGTGACATAGCTAGGTGTCAGATCAAGTTCTTGTGTGCGAAGTGTTAGTGGGATTTGGTAGCATGGCAAACATTTCCAGTTGCACTTGTTTTCAGCGGTCATTAGTTTGAAGCGATTCCAGGAAACATTGGTACAATCCAGGTGAAATATATTTTTACATAGTGCGCAGCTGAGAAATCTTCTATCGTTTATTTCAGTTTGACATATAAAACAGCACAAAGCCATGATTAAAATCCTGAACAATACCGTAGCAAATATGTAGGTAGTTGGCGCTTTATGCACACGCTGTTTACTTTCGCTGATTGGACAGCTGATCTTTGTTTAAATTCCACAATAGGAATTGAAATCAGATTACGGAGTTTCAAATAATATTGATTTGTGATAAATTCGATAAATTTTGTTAAAATGAAGAAAATCTTATTAAGTTTTGTTGCACAATGATAAACAGTTCCAAATCTTTCAGTAATTAGAGAGCACTTTTATTTTGAAATGTTCCAATTCAATTTGTTTGAAAAAGTCAAGTAATAAAATAAAGTCAGGTGTATACTTATAGGTAAAAAGAAAAAAACAAAGAAAAAGAAAAAAAAAAATTGGTTCTGACTGGATTCGAACTTGCGTCAGTCTACCCTATTACACTTACAACTGAGCCACTGAGTTCATATTTAATTTGGTGAAATAAGCTTTGTAACAGCAGTGTGTGGGTCGAAGCAAACAATTCTATTAGAGTCCAGTGTACGTTCGGGTTCAAAGTCCAATTTTAACACTGATCTAACTGTCTGTTCAGGGTCCGTTATAAAACAATATTTAAAATTAAACACATATAGAGGCAATATTAACAAAAGGTTTTTTCACTGATTTATTTACACATCACAGTAGTTTGTTATTGTACAGATATCCTTGCAAAAATGTCATTTCTAAGCACTTGAAAAATCGTAGATTTTATGCTACTAAATTACACTACTTTTTCTTAGTATTTTTTAAAACCAACATTTTCACAACATTATTGCAGACTCTTAAAACTATTTTTAATATTTACACTTATTTTACTTCTGTTTTTATATTTTTATGAACAAAATTATTACGGAGGAGTCTGTGTACTCGTGCGCCACCTAGTGAGCCCTACGCTATGTCGTTTTACGAGCTCGCAAAGCAAACAGTGGCACATGGCAAGGACAATACAATGAATATTAAATGATGCTCATGCCAACTGAGCTGCATGTTATGCTCTGTGGTTATCGTTCCTAAAAGACTTTTTGACTAGGCTAAGAGCCTGCGCACACTTGCGATTTTCAGTTGGCCGATAGTTCAGTCGCAATCGTAATCATGCTCAAACTATCGGTAACTTGAATCGTCACGTGGGTCACTGCCATATAACTCCGTACTGATCCCCTCTGCCTAGAGCTACCCGGCTATACGTCAGTACTAATATAATATATGCTTTGACGCGGGCCTCGCTTATGTTGAAACGCAAAGGCGTCGCGCGACTTGCGCGGCCAGCTTATACTGGTTTTGGATAGCTTGATGTGTCGCTGTCAGTACATACATACATATACAGGGTGTTTGGGAGATAGTGCAGAAATCTGGAAGGGGAGCCAGAGGCGATCATTTAGAATAGATTTGACTTAATACAATTGTAGCCTAAGTCTCACAGTTTTCGAGATATTCGCTTTTCAATTTTCAGATTTTGTATGAAAAACGCATTTGTTTAAATATTTCGTGATTTTCAAAAAAAAAGTTATACTACAGTTGAAGCGCAAATTACAGTAAAAACTTCCTCATTTTATCAGCTTTCGAACAAAGTAAAAAAGGTAAAAAAATACAAATTCATTGCAGCAAAAAATAATTATTGCTGTCAAAAGGGTGCCCTAAGTCCCATACAAATTATCAAGAAACATTATTTTCTTGTTTTTTTTAATTACAAAATTTATAATGTTTTTCGCATTATCAGACAATTGTGACCCTCAAGAATCATTGAATAACATTGAATTCACAAGTTCATGCAAAAATTTCAAATTTAATTTTTTCCATAGAAAATTTTTGTACAATTAGTATGGGATTCGAGGCACCCAACAATCATAGTTTTTTGTAGCAACTCATTTGTATTTTTTTGTATTTGTATTTTTTTAACTTTTTTACTTTGTTGTAAAGTTGATAAATTGAGGAAGTTTTTACTGTATTTTGCACTTTAACTGTAGTATAACTTTTTTTTGGAAAATCACGAAATATTTTAACAAATGCGTTTTTCATACAAAATATGAAAATTAAAAAGCGGATATCTCGAAAACTGTGAGACTTAGGCTACAAGTGTATTAGTCAAATCTATTTTAAATGACTGTCTCTGGCTCCACTTTCAGTTTTCTGCACTATCTCCCAAACACCCTGTATATTCCTGGGATTCACATATAGATACACATTCTTGATAGACATACAGACAGACAGACGGAACGAAGTTTTTTTTATATTTGAGGTATGGAACATGGATGCGGGCAGCACAGGACAGGTCGTCGTGGAAATCCTTGGGGGAGGCCTTTGTCCAGCAGTGGACGATTATGGCTGATATATTTCTGGCTGATATGATGATGGAACCCCAAAAACGAGTAGAAAATGTTTGTAGATTTAAATTGTATTTTGCATATTGAGGACATTTAAAGCCGAAACAGTCATAACTCAGTGCAATCTGCGTGGTCCCAACGATCACGCAGGTTAACTGACAATAAGCACGGTCAGTACCTGGATGGATTTGAGTGTTAGCGGAATTTATCGTGCAAGGCACGTTACACCGTCGCGATGGTGCCGGTTGCTCTTGCTAAATGGCAGTGTTGACATTAACCAGCTATTTTTATAAACCAACTAATTAATTTGATTAATTTCTATTAGATTAAATTGATCATGGTTAAAAGGTCATCTTAATCATGATTATTAACGTTAATAATTAATTGATTTACTTGATTATAAACTCTTGTACATCCATCAATGTTGACAGTTCTATGTAGTTAATCAAATAATCAAATTAACCATTATTGATTATATGATTAATAATATTAATCATTTAAAATTTGATTAAGATTAATTAATATCAATTTTTTTTTTATTAAGATTACTAATAATTTTCAATCGTTAATCAGATTAAATTTTGAACTACACTGACTTTTCAGGCGGCTTGAAAACTTTTGATAATGGAGTTCGTCACTAGCACCAGCCTTAACAACATCAACAACCTGGATTGGGCCGCCGCCGTGTGTAAAATATGACGTAATGTTCCCAAGCCAGCAATGGGGACATAGACTTAAATATAAGTCTGTGGGGGACACATACTTATATGTATTTAATAAGTCTGTGAATGGGGACGTTTTGGTTGAACTGTATGCAGCATTATAGGTATAGGAAGATGTAAGCATTATAGGTACGGACAGCGACACATCAAGCTATAAAAATCCAGTATAAGCTGGCCGCGCGAGTCGCGCGACGCCTTTGCATTTCAACATACGCGAGGCCCGCGTATACTGGTTTTGTATAGCTTGATGTGGCGCCGTGTGTACCTACGTAAGAAGTTTTTTTAGTAGATCGGAGCGTTATAAGGTGCGAACTGGGAGGAGGTGGGTCAGAACTATTGATATACTAGCTGTTTCCCGTGGCTTCACCCGCGTGGACAACGTTTCTATTACTCGGGCGGGCCGCAAGTGGCTTACGAGCGTGGAAAGAAGTGGCCTTTGTGTTAATCCAGGTCCTAATCTGTCTACCTACCAAATTTAAGACAGATCCGATCAGTAGTTTTTGCGTGAAAGAGTAACAAACATACATCTAGACATTATTACAAACTTTCGCGTTTATAATATTAGTAGGATTGTAATCTTGTGTATTTTTTGGAAGTACAGTTAAGACCTACTGAATTCTCAATTTGAATACAATTTTGGCTTTTCGGAATCTAATTTTAGGTTTTTTTTTATTAAAACAGATTCTAATAGTATCTGATTTTCTTAATATAAAAAAAAAACACATGCAAGATGCAGAGAGGGTGGGTTGTTAAGATTTTTATTAGAGACTAGCTGTCCCGGCGAACTTCGTTCCACCCTACACTACACTACACTGCCCTAACCTACACTACATTATCCTACCCTACCCTACACTACCCTACCCTACCCTACACTACACTACCCATCTCTACACTACCCTACCCTACCCTACACTACAATACCCTAACCTACCCTACATACACTACTCTACACTACCCTACCGTACACTACCCTACCCTACACTACCCTACCCTACATTACACTACCCTACCCTACACTACACTACCCTACCCTACACTACCCTACCCAACACTACACTACCCTAACCTACCCTACATACACTACTCTACACTACCCTACCATACACTACCCTACACTACCCTACCCAACCCTACACTACACTACCCAACCCTACCCTACCCTACACTACCCTACAACTACACTACCCTACCCTAAAACCAATTATTTTTTGACTGATTTTTATTTTTGCTTTTTTTTTTATTTAATTCCGAGCATTTTCATATTTATTCACCTTTTAAACCTTCTCTGGACTTCCAAAAATAATTCAATACCAAAATTAGCCAAATCGGTCCAGCCGTTCTCGAGTTTTAGCGAGACTAACGAACAGCAAAAAAATATACTTAAGTGTATGTATAAAAACTCAAAGGTTGTGTGTGAAGTCAACCAAATTTTTTTTTTTTAATTTAATTTCGAGCGTTTTCATATTTATTCACCTTTTAAACCTTTTCTGGACTTCCACAAATAATTCAATACCAAAATTAGCCAAATCGGTCCAGCCGTTCTCGAGTTTTAGGGAGACTAACGAACAGCAAAAAAATATACTTAAGTGTATGTATAAAAACTCGAAGGTTGTGTGTGAAGTCAACCAAATTTTTTTTTTAAATTTAATTCCGAGCGTTTTCATATTTATTCACATTTTAAACCTTCTCTGGACTTCCAGAAAGAATTCAATACCAAAATTAGCCAAATCGGTCCAGCCGTTCTCGAGTTTTAGCGAGACTAACGAACAGCAAAAAAATATACTTAAGTGTATGTATAAAAACTCGAAGGTTGTGTGTGAAGTCGCCCAAAATGTTTTTTTTTAATTTAATTCCGAGCGTTTTCATATTTATTCACCTTTTAAACCTTCTCTGGACTTCCAGAAAGAATTCAATACCAAAATTAGCCAAATCGGTCCAGCCGTTCTCGAGTTTTAGCGAGACTAACGAACAGCAAAAAAATATACTTAAGTGTATGTATAAAAACTCGAAGGTTGTGTGTGAAGTCAACCAAATTTTTTTTTTCATTATTTAATTCCGAGCGTTTTCACGTTTATTCACCTTTTAAACCTTCTCTGGACTTCCACAAATAATTCAATTACAAAATTAGCCAAATCGGTCCAGCCGTTCTCGAGTTTTAGCGAGACTAACGAACAGCAATTCATTTTTATATATATAGATGTTAGCACTACACGTACGTAAGAAGATCTTATAGTAGATCCGAGCGTTATACTAGTAAGAGGTCGTACTTTAATCACAAGAGTTTCAAACTGTGGGGGAGGGGGTTTGCTATATTAATAATAGTACAGTAAAGACCTACTAATTTTCAATTTTATTACAATTATGGTTTTTCAGAAACTAATTTTTAGGTTTTTTTTTGTTAACAGATTATTAAAACATCACATTTTCTTTAAAAAACTTTATGACGGTATAAGTAACGGTAATTCGTTTACGATCACCACTCGATTTAGTATTTATGTGTCTTATATCTACGAAGCTTAATTCTAAGGAAGTCCAAATCTTTATATGTCTTAAAATTCTTATCAAGTAGTAGTAAACAAAGATATTTTTTCTTTTTTGTCAAGTGGTTGCGAAACTCAACTGTCATTTACGCTAGTTTTGGTACAGGAATAGATTTTATTTTTGTGCAACTAGTTGAGTAACAGGATGATTTCTTCTTTTTTAACAACTGGTTGTGAAACTTGGTTGACAATATGGCCGGAAGGGTTTTTCACTCGTAAAATAACTCTTGGCCATACTATGTTTCATAAGTAGTTAACATATCTGTGACTTTTGCCTTGTTTTTCACTCGTAACAGAACTTTTAGCCATACTATGTTTGTAGTTAAAATATCTGTGACTTTTGCCATGATTTCCCTCGTAACAGAACTTTTGGCCATGCTACAGGTAATGTGTAGTGAAAATATCTGTGACTTTTTCCTTGTTTTTCACTCGTACAGAACTTTTGGCCATGCTACGAGAAATGTTTAGTGAAAATATTTGTGATTTGTAGAGGATTAAATTTTTTTTAAGGTCGGTGTCAGCAAATCATCGAATCTAAAACATAACGAAAGTAACTGTTTGCTGGTACCGACCTTTAAAACATTTTGAGCCTCTAATTAAATTCATACCCACCTTCGATTCAGTTATTGTTGATTAATGTTGAGTATTTAAGTATAATAATATTATTTCATACTTTTGAGTGAATTTCATTTTGAAGTCGGTTTTAGTTTTTTTTAACTCTCCGACTGCAAACAACTTTTGTAGGCAACTGATCCTCTTAAACACCCATTGCGTGTATTACTGCTTCATGAGATGATCGTAGCGGTAGATCCAAGATTCGTCAGTTGTAAGGATATCGGAAACGTTTTGCGTCCCTCCTTTGAACTTTTCCAGCATAAATTTGCACCAATCAACACGACGGTATTTTTGCTTTTCGGTGAGAGAATGAGGTATCCATCGGAAAGGAAGCTTTCTTATTTTAAAGTGTTCACGCAGGATGGTGGAAACTGCCTGTGATCCAATCTTCAGTTCAGCCTCAATCTCCCGATCTCTGATGTGTATATTCTCCCGCAATAGCCACTCTACCCTGATGACCTTTTCATGAGTAACTGCAGTTGGTGGTCGGCCGGGTCTGGAGTCATCGCTTAGGTTGGGTCCAGTGCGGGTTGGTCGACTTCACACAGTACTTCACACATAACGAGCTGTTTAAATGGTTAATAGAGAGAATTTTTTACAGTTTAGGTGAATTTATTAATGTCAATAAGTAAATCTGATTTATGTTACATGGATTTTTTTTAAATATATAAATTTGATAGATTATGTAGAGTTTTTTTAAATAATGCAATAAGTCTATTAAATTTTATTTTATTTATATGTTCCTGACATTTAATATATGACATTAGTGTATATTGTGGTTTATTAACCCTGTTGAATATTTGCATTCTAACTGTATAATAGATAAATATGAGATTCTTTTTACAATGTATCACCTTATTCGTACCATATTTACTGCAAAGGAACATTCATTCATTCATTCATTCACACACAACCTTAGAGTTTCTTCGCAGGTGTGTGCAGGTTTCCTCACGATGTTCTTCACCGTAAAACATACTAATATACGTTGAAATACATACACATATATACGTTTAACAACTTACACCCAGAAACAGAGCAAAACAGGCTGATCGTCACTATAATGTTTGACCTGGGTGGGATCAAACCCACGACCCTCGGCCCATGACATGTTGTAAAGACATCAGTATTAGTCCAATGTAAGTCGTTGGTGCCGGTTGTTACCACTAGATCAAAGTATATATATTAGTACTAACATACAGTATGGACACTCCCTGCCGCTCTCTAGATTGCGACCTCACCCCCTCGTCACCCAGATTAATGCAGATTGGTTACAGTTTGGTTGTCGAACGTATAGGATTTCGCTGCCATTTTGTTTGTTCCTTCATTTGTTTTTGAAATGTCATTTCTGGCTCGTTGTTTGAAGTGTCCAGGGTGTGACTAGATAGCAGTCGGTAAGCCTTGTCAGATGCTTTATAAGCGGCTTGAAAAACGTTACCTCCAACAACCCGGACTTGGTCCCCCCTTGGAGTGTAGCCTTTCCTGCCCGAAAGCAGAGTAACTATATGGTTCTATACAGACGGATCGCATGCCATATATTACATTTTAATACTTGCATCCTTAGATTATACTTCAGCAGATATGAAATGAAACCTCTTCGATGCGAAAAAGGATTCTTTTTTCGTACCTTCGCGACCATGGAGATCGCAACAGAATTGTAAATTATATTCCGAGAAGATACGTGCGGTGTGGGTAAAGATGCCTGACTCGAATCATAATTAAATCCGTAGAAATATTATAAGAGATAGCAAATTAATCACATTTCAATCTTTTGGACTTCTGGTCGCCTCCATGGCGTAGTGGTTATAGTCCATTCGCTTCACATCAGGTGGTCGCGGTTTCGATTTCCGGCGGCGAGCCAACGTTGAAGGACTCCGTTCGGTTGTTGGTGGTAGGGCATTTTCCGAGCCACTAGCTACCACCATTTTATTTAAGACTTTCCGCTGACAAAAGTGAGAAATACAAAGGAATGTATTATAATAATTAAAGAAATATGATTTAGAAAGAGGTTTGTAGATGTGAAACAGTTACAAGCAGGCTTTTTTATAAAAACGTATATTAGTACGGACACTGTAGTGTAAAGTTGGAGAATCTTTCTATAGATTAGTAAAATAGCATCCGATTCATCCGCAAAACTAGAGTAATTAAAATCGGGGCATCTATCCTGGTTTTACCCTATAAAATTATTAATTTAAATATAATATTACTATCCTTCGTGTTAATACTGCGCAAGGGGAGCCATCAGCGCTTTGCCGACCCTCTAGTACTAAGATGTAATCTCACTGGCTATTTCGCCCCACTCGCTGGGCAGCAGGTACAGAGCAAGCATTAGTACCAGTCTAAACGGAACTTGGATGAAAGGTTTTTATTTTCCCCCTACTCGCGACTCTTGGATCAAAACATTACTATACTTAATATAAAACTTAAAAGGGCCAATACCTTAATTTTTAAATTTTAAGAGGTGTTTTTGTCGGTGGTTGTTATATTTCTAATTTAAATTTTACTCATGCTTTTTAAATTTTACATATTATTAATACTAGTCGCGATACAATCGAAAATCTATCCCGGCATTCACACAAACAATTTTCTGAGACGAAACACGAAATATATACTTTGAATCGATCCGAATTGAGATCTGTAGAAATTTCTCACGTCCCTTGTTTGAAGCTGTAATTAAATGTATGTTATAACCGTAAATTTCAAATCAATTGGACCCGTAGAAGTTTCTGAGACCCCTTAATGAGCAAAAAAGGAGCTGAAGATATTAACTTTTTTACCTATGCCTATATCACTGCTGTGTGTTGGTGAGAAGTTCGGTATCCTGTGGATTTCAGTAGATGTTGCAGCATTAGGGCGAGGTTACCATGTTCTATCTAACACTTAAACATTGTGACTATTCCGATGAGCCCAAACACGATACCTCTGCTGTAAGTTGGTGAGGAGTTGGGTATCCTGCAGATTCCATGAGATGCTGCAGCGTCAGGTCTACTTTATCATGATCTATCTAACACCTATTTATGAAGACTATTCTTATGAGCCCAAACACAATACCTCTGCTGTAAGTTGGTGAGAAGTTGGGTATCCTGCAGATTTCAGGAGATACTGCAAATTCAGGTCAAGGTAACTATATTCTTGTAATATCATAAAAGTAACAGGACACCAAATTATGAATCGATCAGACTGTTGGAAGTTGCCCAAATCCCTTCATCACCTAGAAAAGAGTTGATAATCTTCAAACGGCTAAAAAGATCTTTACAAATTATAGGTAAGAACCACCTCGATCAAGCCAGATTTCAAACAAAAAAACCGCATTAAAATTGGTCTACCCGTTTAGAAACTACGATGGCGCAAACAGACACACAGATCGACAGATACACAGATACACACGTTAAACTTATAACACCCCTCTGTTTGCGTCGGGGGTTAAAAATGCCAATCTATATATTTAAAACAAAGTCGTGTTAGTTTCACCATTTATAACTCAAGAACGGCTGAACCGATTTCGGTTACTCTTTTTTTATTGATTTCGTTATTGTCAGGAGAAGGTTCTTATGTAGGGTAGGGTAGTGTAGTGTAGTGTAGGGTAGGGTAGTGTAGGTTAGGTTAGGGTTGGGTAGGGTGGGGTAGGGTAGTGTAGTGTAGTATTGTGTAAGGTGGAACGAGTTCGCCGGGACAGCTAGTGTGATTGAATATAAATATATGATTCCAAATTTAAAAAAAACGAGCTAAGTAATATTTCGAATGATTCTATTCCACCTACAAAGTTCAACATCAAATATATTTCAAAATACCAAAAGGATTTATTGTCACCGATCAATGCGGCTTTATACCAAATTTCAGCTCAATCGGACCCCTGGAAGTTGCTCTAAAATCGATTGCAAAATTTGACCTAAACAAACAAACTAACAAACGAACATGACCTAATGTCAAACAAAGGTACAAAAAGGTAGGTATATGTGGATAATGTAATTTAAATCTACCCCCACGATAGTTTGTAAAAGAACTGCAATTCAATTTAATTCTTTGCGCGTAGCCGTTAACTTCGTGATAGAAATTCCATTTGCTCCCATTGACAAGTGTCGCTGCAAGTTAGCATGGAGCAAACGAGTGTTTTTTTTCAAGGGAAAACTTCGTTAGGCGCGTTAGGCATTTTTGAGATAGGAAAAAACCATAGAACTCGCGACACTGTAATGTAACCGCCACCGTACTAGGAATACTCGCAGGGTCAAAACTTATAAAACTGTAAAAAGTTTTCACTTCTGTCAACACTCCCGGTGTGGTTTGGTTTTTTTTTATTAAAAATTCCAGTGCGTTTAACTATATCTCACCTTATAGAAAGTGAAGATGTAGTCGGGGATGGTACACGCAAATTCAAATAATGGTTATTCACTCTCGCCTTGAAGACCCCCAAATTGTAAGAGTCGGGAAACACAGAAGTTAAAGACAGCAATTTTGATTTTTTTGGTTTCAAATTGACCACACTGACAACGTTAGAAAAAAACTGACTTCAATTGCCACACCTACAATCAAATTTTGCATATTTTTTTTGTTTTTGTTAATTTTCTAAACCGATTTTGATAAAATGAATATGAACCAGTTTGGAGACATAACAATTTTTTTTTAATAGAAATCGTACTCAAGTTTAAGTTCATTAATTTCATAGCAACATACATTAAATTGAAAATTTCATAATGTATTCTAAAAGTAGTTAGCAGCCTCACACCTCACCCGTACCACTGTATTACAATTTAGCAGCTTACGGTAGTGCAACGAATGTACTTACGCAGACCAACGGAGGGGTACTTGCGGGGCAGCGGGCAGCGGGGCACAGCCTGGCAAACTACGCGAGTATGCCAGGCTGGCTACAGGCTAGTTCTGCTAGTACCTACGCCTTGGCGGCATCGTGCGACATCAAAGGTGTTGCGCTACTGTAAGCCATATCGTAAGGCTGTGCCCGCACGGTGAGTTTAACTGGGGCTGCTGCTGAACTCGCTGCGGGCAAAAAGCATGATAATCAGTCTTGGAGGCAAATTGAGTTTAAAGAAATTTATTCCCATAAAGACAGCAGTCACTTACATGAGAAAAAATATAAATATTATACTTAATAAAGTACAATTTGTAAGTTTGTGTTCGCTCGTTTTGGAAACATAAAAAATAATATATATATATTAAGATTTGTGTGTTTGCAGGGTCATTCATCACATCGATATTTGGCTAATAATGTATAATATCTTCCAAAATATATTGGTAAAGTTTACCTTTAAATGTGTTGAATGACTCCGCATTTTTTACATGTGAGGGTAGTTTGTTGTACAGTCGTGCCCCCTCAAAAGTAAACATTTTTTTACCGTAATTAGTTCGTGCCTTCGGTAGAACCAGATAACTAGCGCGTCTCGTTATTCTTTTAGTTACATGCCTTAATTGGGTAAGTGAGATAGTTGTGTGAATAGTTTTGTTAAGGATTTTGCGAATAAGTAGGCAGGTTTGATAAATATAAAGTTGTTTTAGGTTCATTAATTTTGTTTCTTTGTATATTATTGAGGTAGATGTTAGGTAGGGATAATTGAAATAAATTACTGCTTTGTGCCCCTGGCGTGTGAGACAACGGGCTGCTGGGGATCAGAGGCCTTGGCCTTCATAAAGGAGGAGCCGTCGATTGGTTACGTCGGCTCCGGGTCCTATCTTATGTAAAGGTTGTCTATTGCCATCCAGTGCGGCATCGCGATGTGTGTCATGGGCTCCTTTGTGGCTGATACGACTCGGGGAATTGACAATAATAATTTTTTTTTAGGTTTAGATAATTAGTTTTTAAATAAGATTTTAAAGTTATATTAATCATATCAGCCGAAAATCGTCCACTGCTGTACAAAGGCCTCCCCCAAGTATATCCACGACGATCGGTCCTGCGCTGCCCGCAATTATCGGCTTCCCGCGATCTTCACCAGGTCGTCGGTCCACCGCGTGGCAGGCCTGTCTAGGTACGTTTTCCAGTGCGCGATCGCCACTCGAGAACTTTGCTGCCCCAACATCCATCTGTTCTACGAGTTATGTGTCCTGCTCACTGCCACTTCAGTTTAGCGATTCTGTGAGCTATGGCGGTTATTTTGGTTCTTTTGCGGATTCCTTGTTTCTGATTGGATCACGTTGGGAAACTCTGAATTGTTTAATTTAATCTTAAAAATGAGATGAAAAAACCTAACATAAAAAACAAAATTGCAAGAAAATGATTTTTTTGTAACGGTAGAAGACTTTAAGAGGTCTCTAGATATAATTTTTAAAACAAAACCAACATGCATAAACTCATCACTCTCGTAGGTTTTTTAGATATCAAAACAAATCATTTTCAGGTTGATCACTAAGTAGGTATACAGTTACAATTCTATAGGATTACATTCAAATGTATACCCATTAGAAAGTTCTTTTGATTAACTTACACAATGAAGCAATTAAGAACCATGAAAATTAATTTGAAACTGTTCCATGGAACAAGTTTGAACTTCGCATAAAAAATTACAAAAGGAGTACTTACTCGTGGTAGGTAGGTTCCAGCAACATTTGAAAGGTAGGGTTTTAACTCTAGTGTGACTCATTTAAATGAAAATTGGTTTAACATAACTATTTCAGTAATTACGCAGTCTTTCTTTAATGAAAATCATGAAAACCGACGCAAAGGTAATACAATAAAAATTTCTTAATAATCGAATCTTAACCCGGCGTGAATGAGGTAAAAAATGGTTACACCAACTGCGAGGTGGGTATGACATACCCAAATATAGAAATTGACGATTTTGATAACTGAAATGGCTATTTATTACTGTATTAAATTAATTGACATTAGATACATGAGGTGAAATGATGAAACTACCCAGTTCTAGTTATAAAAGTATTTATATTTCTATAAAAAATCAAAGTAGTATTTTTCACACTAGAATCAACAATATTTAGGAACTATGACTTAATATCTAAAAAACGGAGCTATTTTGACAACTGTGCACATGAAAATTAAAAAACATATCTGTCTTATATAATTTAGCTTCGTGAAAACATAAAATCAATGTCATCATATCAGCTCATATACGTCCCCACCGAGGGGCTCGAACCTACCCTGAATCAGGGCGAAAACAAAGTAAAAAACTCAATATAAAACATTCAAATATCTTCTTTTATGAGGTCGGATATTACGTACCCCCTGTGTTTTTGCGCACGTGTAGTTCACTAAAAATAAAAATACTTTTAATCACTCAATCAATAGCAGCACCCCCTCCAGCTACCGAGTCAGACGAGTTCCAAATATCGCGCAGTTCAGGAATATTTAGTGTTTTATAAATTGGCGGGTATGAGATACCCAACCTCATTCGCTCCGGGTTAACGATACCTATCGCACACTTAAATCCATCAAGCCGTTTGGAAGATCTCGTAGAATAAATAAACATACATGCATTAGACCTGAAAACAATACACTCCTTTTTTGTGGGCAGTTGTGTAAAAAGGCAAGAAGACGTAGCGTAGACAGGCCTCCCACTTGGTGGACAGACTACCTAGTGAAGGTCGCGGGAAGCCGCTGGATGCAGGCAGCGCAGGACTGGCTGTCGTGGAAATTCTTGGGTGTGGCATAAGTCCAGCAGTGGACGTCCATCGGCTGATATGAAGATAATGAAACAATTAGAAATCGCCAAGTGTACAAATTAATTCAATACCTAAACTAAGAAATGAAATTCTGCATAATATTTTGCATGAAAACTGTTCTCGTACTCATTAACATTGTGTTCTTAAGTAAACTGTGTAATGAATGGTCTGTATAAACTGTTTGTACATCGTAATGAAGTCTTTCATTTGAAACTCAAAAGCGTTCTTAAATAAAGCGAGCAAAACGAGCGAGGCGCGCAAATCGGGCAAATGCAAGTAAAAGGGGAAATTAAGAGCCCCATAAAATATAAAGGTGAGAATAATAGGGATGCGCAAAATTTCTAATTGGTGAGTTATTCATCAGGCCACGGCTGGCGGAACATTAAGCTTATCACAGAGCAGGAAAATCTAAATTTAACGTTTTTATAAATACCATTTTTTTAGATTATTTTTGGACCTTATTAAGAAACACAGATCTACTACAAATAGATTAGTAAAGAAATTGTTAGAAAATGAAGGATAGTTACGATATAGCACTAGTGCGAAAAAGATACTGATATTTCTTTTTGTCCTTATCGGCATGACCACTTTTTTTGCTGGCTAATTGTCAAAATCTGACAGTTTCTTAGCCAAACAATGTTTCTTTCAATGTTGCCATATAATTTAAATTTTACCTAATAAAAATAATGTGTTTGTAGGTTTCTATGTGACCCCTGATTTTAAGAGATATATTTAAAAATAGAGCTGTACAAATGCTTTTCGAAATCATTTTAAATTTCATCAGATCTAATACAAAGGCGTTAGGTCGCGCTGATAAAATTGAAATTTACCCTGACTTAATGGAAATAATATTAAGGTGGCAACACAAATGCTTAAAACGGTTAAAGCGAGAGGTATTGTAGTGGCCACGCGATAGAGAAATCTATTTGTAGTAGATCTGTGCTATGGAACAAAGATTTCTCGTGTTCTGTAGAATACAAAAGATGTCTAAATTTCCTATTCATTAAAAATATATTAGTATAAGTATATTGAGTGTTCGACTAAGGCTCGAACGCCCTAATTTAGGGTAGGCTCGAGCCTCTCGAAGGGGACGTATTTGAGCTGATATGATGATGATAATATTCAATACAGAAACGGCATACTTCTTAGTAATTTGGCCTTTGTTGCCAGATGGTGTAAAATTAAAAAAAAAACTTTGGCAACATTTTATTCACAGATCCTTTAATAAAATAAGATCTCTCCCCGGTGTTCTTTTTATTGTTCAGACATAAAAAACGCTAGGCTAAGACCGGGTTCAAAGAGACTTTCCACCAAATAACTTAACCAACATTAAAACACTAGTGCAGTATGTATTAGTGCTACTTTATTTCTCCAGTCTGTGCGCTTTACCTCGTAACAAGCTGGCAGCACTCTACTTTTGACTGACTCGTGTTCGGTTTGGGTAGCGACACCACCGACCGCGCCAAACGGTTGATTAAATTTCACTTGATAATTGATTTCTTACTCATTTCTAATACTTCTTTTCAGTATGATTCCTCTATCAAACTTTTGTTACTGTACTTTCCTAGTTTGTGCGCTTAACCTTTGAACGAGCGGCGGCACTCCACTCTTGCTTGCCTGACTTTTTCTTACGATATCTTTATGTAGTGACCTATTTTGACGGTTCACTGCTTCCAAAAAACTTACAGTATAGTCGATTACTTATACATTTGTTCCAACACTTTCAATATAACTTCTCTGAAACTGTACTTGTCTTCCTGCATTTCTACAGTCTGTGCGTTTTACCTTGTAAAGTGCGGACGGCGCAAAACTGACTCACGATTGATTCGGGCTGTGACGCCACCGACACCGTCGAACCCGGCTTTCTAACGGTTGATTGCTTTCACATAATCTAGAGTATGATTAATTAATTAAATAATCACAGTGAGTAAGGATATACATTTCGGGTCAATTTAGAAGGCGTGCGAATTCTTGAGCATTCTCGAGAATTTTCGCGGTTTCGCCTTGTGGCTCGAAAAGATGTTCTATGATCTTTACATAAGTAGGATGGTGAGCCCCGCAGTGCGCATTTCATTGCGCCAGTTCTCGCGGGTTACCTCAACATCGCCGACGAAAGTAGCGCGAATTCTCGATATTGTTCGGGCATGCTCGAGATCTTCCGCACTTCTCGTTTTCGGTCTCATTCTAATTAATACCTACGTTACGTTATGTCAATAAAGTTCAAAGATATATACACAAAGACCTACAGATGTTTATAGGTATTATATTTTAGTTTATATTTTAGTGTTCTTTTCTTAACTAGTTCATTTGATTTGTTTTATATATATATAAAACTGAATAAGGTACCTCTAATACAAACCCAAATTATTTGTATAGAATAGAATATTTATTTGCTTGAAATGTAGTACATTTTGGATGTTTATTAATATAAGTAAGTAGTCTCTTTACATTTCACCAGCCACTGGCATACAAATTAGTAGTGAAACATAGGAACTTAAATTTATGAGTATACTTAACATATGAATTTAAGTTTATATTTAAAAACTCTTTTAAAACGATAATAACATCAATAACTTAATAATAAAAAAAAACTGTCTAAGTGCGAGTCGGACTCGCGAAAAGTAGGTTTTCGTACTCGTTTCAAAAAATGAATGTATATTTTAAAAAACAAAATTATATTTGCAGTTGTTAATAAAATATTTTGTATGAAAAATCTGTGAACATTTTACAAATCCAACTGCACACCTTAAATTCGTCAACTATTACTTCTAAACTAAGAAAGCCTACTTAGCCGTATTGGTTATATAGGTATGTCCTACTATTTTCATTTTTTTAGATGTCCTGAAATTTTGGTTTAGCTGGTTGACCCACGACCGACTCTAACAAAAATTTGCTCTTTAAAGTTTAATAATTCGCAAACCGATCTCTCAATAGAAAAATGGTTTTAGTAGTTTTAAAAGACCTATTTAACGATAGCCCACACGATAGGGTACGTCAACGAAAAAAAATTACTCCCTCTTTATAACAAATTTTCCCTACAACATTTTTTTGAAAATATTTTATTTAACCACTTTGTCGGCGTGATTGATATGTATACCCAGGCCAAATTACAGCTTTCTTGTATTAATAGCCTCTGGTCTAAGCCGCGAAAAGACAAACAGAAAGACGGACAGACATAGACATGGCGAAACTAGAAGGGTTCCTTTTTGACGTAGGGGAAGAACCTATAACATTTTTTTGAAAATATTTTATTTAACCACTTTGTAGGCGTGATTGATATGTATACCCAGGCCAAATTACAGCTTTCTAGTCCTAATAGTCTCCGAGCTAAACCGAGGACTGACGGACAGACAGACAGACGGGCAGGCATGGCGAAACTATAAGGGTTCCTTATTGACTTCGGAACCTTAAAAACTGCACAGAGTGACTGGTAAATAATTGCAATTATTAATCCTTAAAATTATTAACCCTTGACAATTCCAAACCCTTATCAGTCAAGAAACCGAAGGTTCTGTGTGAAGTCGACCAACCTGCACTGGGCCGCGTGGTCGACTAAGGCCCTAATCCAGGGTAGGTTTGAGCTCCTCGGTGGGGACGTATATGAGCTGATATGATGAACTTAACCCTTTAGCTTGTAATTCAGCTCATTTTTTACCAACTTCAAAAAAAGGAGGTTATCAATTCGATCCGTATATGTGTGTAATATTGTTGGAATTGCACAATATTCGTGTATGTTACTCTATGCGGGCCTCTAAACAGTGTGCCAAATTTCATAAGTGTATGTTTGTATGTATGTTTGTTTTTCTCAGAAACTATAAATCGAAAGGCAATAATTATTTTTCATTATATTAAGCACCTTTCTAATTTACGTTTATACGACGCTCTTACGGTGAAGGAAAACATCGTGAGGAAACCTAGGCCCGATCGCCCTAATTCAGGGTAGGCTCGAGCCCCTCGTTGGGGACGTATATGAGCTGACATGATGATGATATTTAGCTCCTTCCTTCTTAGGGAACAATTTTAATCAAAATCGGTTAATTAGTTTTCAAGATAGACGGTTTACGTCCATATCTTGAAAACTACCGCCGCAATTATGTGAATGAATTGACGTTTTAAACGTTATCATATCAATTATTTATTTCGGTTTTCCATTTAAGAAGTCGTCCACAATGTTATATTATATCTAAGGTCTTTGCCCAAATTGCATGAAACTGAGCAACTCTAAGTTGTTCGATTTGGTTGAATTGATTCCCAAAAAGGTTTTTGGACTTCCCATACAAACTTAGCTGATCAAATGTTCAATCAGCAGGTATTCTAAGGTAGGTATGGAAAGTAAAAAAAAAGATTCTAAAGTATTAAATTTTACGAGGAAGTACCGCAACGATATAAAATTGAAATGACGGACTGTTCCTAGAACCTTTCTTCACTTAATTGTTTCCGCACATCCTATTGTGTTTTATGAATGCCTCGGAATATAAAAGCGTGGTGTGAGGAAAGTTTTTCAACTTAATTTACTTAATAGTCTGTTACCGCTCATTAGCAAGCCGTTGGCAAAGGTTACCTGGGTAAATAAAACCGGCCAAGTGCGAGTCAGATCCGCACACATAGGGTTCCGTACCATCATACTAGATGGCGCTAGTTTCTTCACGTTTAAAAAAAAACACGTTTTTTGTATGAATACCCCCTTATTTTTTCACTTTTTCAAATTTTTAGTAATTGTTGTTATAGCGGCAACAGAAATACATCATCTGTGTAAATTTCAACTGTCTAGCTATCACGGTTAATGAAATACAGCCTGGTGACAGACTGACAGACAGACAGCGGAGTCTTGAAAAGGGTTCCGTTTTACCCTTTGGGTACGGAACTTTAAAAACTGCCAAATGCTAGTTTAATTGACGCTTCTATGGTGCCGTAACAGCACACCTCTCTAGAGAAGCACAACAATCTTTAACTAAAAACAAAAGACATCAACGCGATCAAAAGAAAAATGATTGTTTTTTTATTCATTCCATAATGCGAGTACGATTAAAAATTTGACAAGTTTTTTTTTGTTTTACTTTAGGTTTAGTACTATAACCACACTAAGTTTCACGTATTTATGTATCACTATTTTTACAATAGAGCAAAAACAAAAAAAAACTTGTAAAAACACGTTTTTGTTTGAGGATCCCCTTGATTTTAGACTTGTTTGTTTAAATTATTTGTTTATAAATCCTCTATACCTAATAGCACATATTCTGAGAAAATTTCAGCCGGCTACTTACTTATTACGGTTAAAAATAAACAGCCGTTATTACGGTTAAAAATATACAACACTCGGACAGACAGATGGACAGACGAACGGACAGCGTAGGCTTAGTAATAAGGTCCTACTGTTACCTGGTACTTACTTTACTTTCACTGGCTCAGCGACCCCAAAAAGGATCTTAGCCTCCGACACCAAAAGCCGCCACTTGTCCCTATTTCTGACCTGAGCGCCCTCCAGAGACCCGAATGGCGTGAGCGCCTCCTCACCTTCTGCACCTCATCGATCCAGCGTTACTGGGACGCCCGACCGGACGTTTCCCTGTCGGTCGTCCAATGTGCGCTCTCTTTACAGCACGATGCTCCTCCATCCTCTGTACGTTACCAAGCCAGCGAAGTCGGGCCGATGTAGTTTCTCCAATTATGTTGGGCTCAGCGATAAGGTCTTCCAGCTCCTGGTTCTTCAACACTCTCCAGCTGCCATCATCTCTCCTAGTAGGTCCCAAGATCTTTCGGAAAATTTTCCTCTCTGCCACCAAGAGCTTGCTCTTCTCCTTCAGTGTTAGTGTCCAAGACTCACATCCGTACATCAAGATTGGCCGTATTAAGTGGAACGGAACCCAAAAAATAAAACTTCCTTACACGATGCGACGGGAATGACGAAAATGGAAACAGGATTTATTATAGCTATCTTATTATTCAGGGACGAATTACGCACGGCTCTAAACTAGGATTTATAGTACTATAAGAACCAGAGATTTATATACATCATCATCATCATCATATCAGCTCATATACGTCCCCACCGAGGAGCTCGAGCCTGCCCTGAATTATATTTATATATAAAAGGTACAGGTTTATTTTATAGCGTTTAAGCCGTTTTAAGGTTATATAAGCTATAATCACAACTGAACATCCTTACAATCCTTAACTAGGATTTATTTTGGACTTTTCATACAAATCGATCAGCCTGATCGGTCAACATTTGTGTGAACTTGGTTGTATGAAAAGTTGTTTAGTTTCTTGAGTAGAGCCTGCCCTTGAAAAACCCCTTTTACAGCTACTTAAACCCCCTTCCTCCAAACCTGTTCCACACGAATGTTTGCCCTGAGTGGTAATCGAACATCTGACGCTTGATCCAGCCGGCAGGAATGATAACCACTGACCGGGCCATTCAATCGTATCTTGAAGATGAATGCCAAAACAGAAAACTCTTTTTCTAGAGTATTAACATATTACGATTTCGTCTACTAGGAGAGAGTGAATAGGCATTATTTGACTGCATCATTCAGATGCAGTAAAACGAATTTAAATTTGGAATAAAACAAAACAATAATCTTAAAAGTAGTTTTACGAGCAGCAACCGCGGATCGGAAAACGTTCGAGTAGCATAGGCAGGCTCGATGGACCGACGACCTGGTGAAGGTCGCGGGCAGCAAGGGACCGATCGCCATGGGAATCCTTGGGGGAGGCCTTTGTCCAGCAGTGGACGTCTTTCGGCCGATATGATGATGATAATGAGTTGTAAAATTAGTGAGATACTTTAAAGTGTTAAAAATTATTCGTACTCTGCGAAAACAGTTAACACAATATTAAAAAAATAAATTATTTTTGACTTCTCAAATAATTTCTTAAGAGAAGTCCATAAATAAATAAGGTGTTGCTTTGGTCGACAACGTATTTTACTACTCATTCAACTCTTAACAACTTTTGTTCTACAGCTTTGCTGAAATTGTAAAAAAATTTGGTCTTCCCATACAAACTTGCCTAATCGGCACATCGATTTACATATTTTTTTTTGCGATTCCAGCAAAGGTAGATAGATTAGATTATATTAGATTAGATTTATTCATCACACGACACTAATTAATAAAATATACATGTCAATTAAAAAATATGTCAACTGTGAGGATATCGTCAAAAAATAATTTTGGTCGACAAATTTATTTATTTATTTTTTTATTTTTATTTACCAATTTTAAAACAAAATACAATTTTTTTTATCATCTAGCACCATTAAACCTGAATGGTTTGTCTAGGTGCTCAACAGTCGTCTACGAGCTATATACTTATAAAAACAAAAGAAAAAATATACATATATATATAAAAATAATAAGTTAAGTAATGCATACCTACATAATATATCCTTAACCATACTGCAATGCATACACAGGCTCAGTGAGATATATACTCATCAAACTTCAGTTGTTCACAACGTTTGCGTATTTGTAATTTTATTAATACTCGATTGTTAAACAGAGCATAAGGTGCTTCTTTATTAATACTTGATATTTTACACAGAGCTTCTACCTATACAGGGTGTTACAAAATTGGTGTAGGTCCCGTTAACTGGGGCTTCTACTCATCATACTGAACAACTATTGTTCTACGACTTTGCTGAAATCGTAAAATATCATAATAAAATTTATTCTTTATACTAAACGATCAGCTGATCGCCCAATTTTGTCCATCTTATTATGGACGGTCCATTTTTTGAGAATTTACTATGGGTTCCTCGGGGAAAGTTGTTCAGTATGATGTGTAGAACCTCTATTAACACAAATTTTATCACATCCTTATTTATTTATAAGCTATTCGGAAGATTAACAGCTTAATTTTATATGAGTAACTAACAAAATTAAATTGAAAAAATACTAATTAATTACAAACTTTCACCTTAAGTAAATAGAAAATAAACATTAGTAACATCAAAGAACGAGAAATATTAAAAAAATACAATCCGTTTCATTAAATAAATATTAAGTCTGAAAATAGTTCAGGTGCATCTAGTCGCTTTAATTTTTTCCAATAGATGTTCGTAAACTGGCCATCTTTGTATGAGAAGTATAAAAATTTGATAGCGTTTTTTTTAAATTCACTATCGGTGCCTACTAATATAGTGAATAAAAAAAAATCGGTAAGTAACAAATTTTTGACCTTAGCATCATCTCACTTGATGGTAAGTGACGATGATGCCGAAGATGGAAACGGGCTTACCAAGATTCCCCAACTCAATGGGGAATTGGCTATCTTATCTTCAAGGCCACAATAAACACACAAATGATGTTAGTATTGATGTTTGGCGGTAGGACAAGATAAGATAGTGGAAGCTAGCCAAGCCGGCTTAGAAAATGCCCTCCCATTAATCTAATCGAGTCTCACAAAGGCAGACTCCGCCTGGAATCGAACCTCTGACTGGATGGAACCTATGAATGGACTTAACTTTTATTAATGGAATGAACGTTAAAAATTGATCGTAGTGTAAGGTACTGGCGTAGGCCCCGTTAACTGGGTCTTCTTCTCATCATACTGAACAACTTTTACCTAAAAACCTAATAGAAAAATTACCCTCCATACAAAAAATTACAATCGGCCAAACAGCTGATCGATTTGTCCGTAGAGACCAATTTTTTTTTGAGAATTGTCTATGGGTCACTTGGGGATAGTTGTTCAGTAGAACGAGTAGAAGCCTCAGTCAATATTTCGTTACACCTTTTGTAATACATGATTATATAAATTATTTGATAAGTTAAAAAAAAACTTTAAAAATAAAATAATTCTTTAATTAAATTATTATTTAATTATTTTTTTCTGTTGTTGTTGCTCGCGTTCTACCTGTCTCCTTACTTTTTCTCCGATCACTGGGTTGTCTGGTAGAAATCGCTCTCAGCGATAAGACCGCTTTAATAGTACGTCTCTTAGTTGTAAATTAAATTTTGTATTGTATTTATTTATTTTGATGTACAATCAAGAGGTATTTGAGTTTGAGTTAAAGTCTACTAATTACCATTTATAAAATTTGTTTATTAAAAACAATTCAATCCGCGTCGAAAATATAACCGCTGATCTGCGGCTGGCCGTACCTACAGGCAGTAGGCAACATAACTACTAGGCCATGCGCGGCCTCGGGCAAAGACCCGTTTGGGTACGGATACATTGAGCTGCGGAGCGGACAGCGTAGCGGGCTTGACCATTATTGAATGAGCGAGTGAAGCGAGCGAAGTTCTCTGAGTGTACTGGCGTTTGTATATCGAGTATCGCTAATCGAATGGTCGTGAAATTTGGCAGCATAATTAATTAGACAAACAATTTTTTTAAAAGTTTAAACATGAGCTTAATTGGTCGAGGAATTGCCGAGATATAGGGTGTTGTAAATGTTGAAAACATAGTTTCTCTAAACGCCACTAGATGGCGCTGGACTGATACTACATAGCGCAAGAGTAAGTGAGCATACCTACATGTTTTTTAAACGAGTAAGTACATCGCGAGGTCACAGTTCGGGGCGAACTACTAGTTGAAATTATTATTACTAATCATTTTTGATTAGGTAACTTAGTAGTAAAGTACAGAAACCCATAAATATAATAAAACTTTTAAAACAAGATTAATGATTATTTTATAAGATTTTGTTTTAAGTTGTGTTTTTGTTTAAATTTTTAAGTTATAGTTTCTAAGTTTTACATTGTGTTTATTTTTTTATTTTATTTTATATTTTTGGGTACAATAAAGAGTATTTATCTTATTTATCTTATCTTAACAAGACATGATTACTTTAAATAAAATATTAAATTAATTGGAGTTAACTTATCATATTTCTGTATCTGTTATCACATTATAAAAACTTAAAACATAAAAATATTGCAAGCACTGTTTTATTGATTTGTATCATGTGTACTTATATCTGTATTGATTTATATAACATTCACCTAAGTTTTATAGATAGATATCAACGTTATTTTAACACACAGTGACCAGTCTTATGACCCACATCTTATCGCTACAGCAGCGCAATACAAAGTGTCATGGTGAATAGATATCCATATTAGCTCATATACATCCCCACCGAGGGGCTCGAGCCTACCCTGAATTAGGGTCAAATCGGACCTTAGTCGACCACTTTAGGCGAATATGCAATACTTCCCTATAATGATACAGTGTTGGATAAACAGAGCATATTTTTGAGCATAATTTTTCTATCATGATACTTTTTATTGGACTACCCAAAAAAGAGGGTAATAATTTTCGGATATATGTATGTATCTATGTCTGTTTCTTTGGCTGAGCCTGTAGCCTAAATAGATTAATGGATTTTGGAGTGCGAGGTGTCGTTAGATTCATCATGATCCCTTAAGTAGCACAGGATTCACTTTTACCCCATTGCTCAAAAAAGAGGGGTAAAAATAAAGGGAGAAAACTGTACAACTGGGAATTATTACAGTGCGTTGAATCAATTGAATTGTGAATAAATTGATGTTCGCGTAAATTTCTTTTTAAGAACTACTATAAAGATTGTCATAGTTAGTTTTCTGCAAGTGAATGACAGTTCCACACTTTTGTGTCGAATTCTACTGGTTTGGCAACCTATTTAAGATGTTTGTAGCTACTCGTAGGCAACTTGTCCTTCGCGACTTCTTAGACTACAACGCGAGGGCAGTAAGCAGAATCAGAATCAGAGTTTTTATTGTTGATTATGGTACAAAGATCTTAAAGTAATATAAAGTTTCACATAATCTACCTAAAGAGCTAAAATACTTCAACCACAGATTAGGTAATAGTTTAACGCAAGTATTAAATCAATTATTTACTTACAATTTTGGTTTATTTTGCCGACTAACAGCTAACAAAGAGGGTAACTTGTATACGATTAAATATTTTGTTTGGTTGTAAATTGTTGTATTTAATACTGACATTAAAACTAGTTCAATTAAATGTCAAATTTTGATGCAACTTACATTAATTTATACTTACATGACTAGCTGTTTCCCTGCGACTTCGTCCGTGTTGGTATCAGATACAAAAAATCCATTGAGCCTGTTCAGAAAATTCTGTCCTTTCGACAAATTATTTTTTAAAGCTTCTTTGCACAGAAAAATGTAAATCTAGGTAATGATAGATGAAAATCTCGGTTCCGTAGAATTCATTTTAGTTACAGTTACAGTAATTAATAACAAAAGCATCACCCGACTGGATATCGTTTTCATGACTATCTTTGAGGGTGAGCTGAAAATGAGGTTTTTTCTAGATCTCTGGTATCATGTTGGGTGGGATATACTAATTTTACGCGATCAAAAGGAACCCTTCCCAACTTTTATAACTTTACTTTTTCTGTGCAAAAAATACCGATACGTTGCTCCGTTGAGACTTAAAAAAAACATAAAATAAACCGGCCAAATGCGATTTTCCTTTATTACAAACAAAAAAGACAAAAACGCGAGTAACAAAAAATATTTTTTTATATCAAGCAACGTGATGCTTAGGTCAAAATATCCTGATATATTTCCGGTTTTTATTTGTATTCCCCATCTGAAATATGGGTTCAATCGTGCGCAGTGTGCAAAAATGTATGTAAATATATTGTCACTAAGTCTATTAATGGTTTACATTGATCCGCTCTGCATAACGCTCATCTCCACTCCTATGACAGCTACCTTATATTGCAGGCGTGCCAACCTAGCGGCAAGCAATTGGTGTCGAAGCGTGGGCCGGGACGGTTGCGGCTCCCTTATTTCACCCCCTCAGTATTTCTGTCGCTCTCGTTAATCTTTTGTTTAAAATGAATAGGTATAATAATATTTTTTATTACTCGTGTCTGATGTCTTTTGTTTGTAATAAATAGGTATTATTGTTATACTTTTGTGTAGAGGTGTGGTGGTACGGAACCCTTGGTGTGCGAGTCCGACTCGCATTTGGCTGGTTTTTTGTAGTTTTGACATATTTTTATTAACTCACAATTGGTAAGCCCTTGGCATCTCTCCTGATACTGTTGATTATATACATTTTCGCGAAAAAGTAAGTGCAGTGCAGTGCTGCTGTATAGGTACAATTTATTTTATTTACTAGTTTGTCGTTCGAAAAAATATAAAGGATGAGGCTTTCAAAATGACCTGGTTAGATGTAATCCAATGAAATAGTTATGCCGATCCCCGTCAAATACTTTTGTATAAATATAAATGAAAATTATGGCTAAGAATAATCCACAATTGGAAATATTATTAATTTCTAGATAAGCAATCAGTTTCGTAAAAAAATACATTGCAATTTAGTGTTTTCATGCAAAATTCTTGAAACCTGTAATGATTCTCGATGACCGATTATAACAAACTGATACCAAAGAATATATATATTAGTAAGTACTAACATACATTATGGACACTCCTTGCCGCTCTCTAGATTCCGACTTCATCCGATTCGTCGTCACCCAGATTGGTTATAGTTTGGTTCTCGAACGTATAGGATTTCGCTGTGATTTTGTGTTTTCTCCGTCATTTGTTTTTAGAAATGTCATTTCACGACCGTTATATGCAGTGTCCGGGGTGTGCTGATACTGACATTTCAATTTTCTTGGGTCTGTCGACCCACTTGCGGCGAGCGTACGATGCCCTGTACTGCCAAGAGACAGGAAATCCAATCGAATGTTTTTGTGTCTAGCGATATGTGTACTGTACAGAGTTTTTAGAGTTTAATACAGACAAACAGACTGTTTACTGTTTTAATTGGCATTGTTAAAAAATAAGGTATTTTTTTGTTTTAACATTTATTCATTATAATGAAAATATAGAATATTGACGTGAATTCGATGTACGTCTTCCTCGAAATCCCAAAGGGCATTTCAGAAAAGTAGTGTTATCGATTTCATATGTACGTTTATCCGACGCTCTTACGGTTAAGGAAAACATCGTGAGGAATCCTGCACACGCCTGCGCAGAATCTCGAAGTTTGTGTGTGAAGTCGACCAACCCGCACTGGGCCAGCGTAGTCGACTAAGTCCCGATCGCCCTAATTCAGGTTGGGCTCGAGCCCCTCGGTGGGGACGTAATATGAGGTGATGATGAGTGTTATCAAAGACGTGTATATTCGAGGGTTTCGTACGGCTAAACTATAACAGATAGAAAAATACCACATATTAGATTCATTTGGTAAGTCATTCGCCTGACTACCCCGCCAGAGGTCATCATAGATCGCTAAAGTGACCTCTGGAAATTAGGTGCCGCCGCCATAAAATAATTTTAGAAAACCTTGAATAATTAAAAAATCTGAAACAATTTACAAACTTGCAAATTACCACTGAAAAGATTGAAAAAGAGGTTACTTAGTTACGAAAAAGTTTGACACAGTATAACGAACAAGTTAGAATTTAAACCAAGTCGCACAAAAAGTAGATGGAATTCGTAAAAATTGTTAAATTAAACCGTGCTATTGACCGACGTAAATAAAGGTTTAAAGAAATATTAATTACCAAAAAATGATAATGAAAACAAAATCTACGAGGGCACCAAAATAAATTGCAGCCGCCAATAAAGATTTGTTTTGATTTACTAAAGATATGAGAACAGAAAAATCATACCACTGCCTGTTTAATAAAAATGACATTTCTGTAGATTAAGGAAAAAAAATGAATTGATACATCGAGCGTCGTCGGTGGCGTGATGGCAAGGGCTGCTACCTCCTGTCCGGGAGGTCGTGGTTCAAATCCTGCCACGTATCAATGTGTTTTCGAATTTAAATTTCATATTACGTTTATCCGACGCTCTTTCGGTGAAGGAAAATATCGTGAGGAAACCTGCACACGCCTTCGAAGAAACTCGAAGGTTGTGTGTGAAGTCGACCAACCCGCACTCGTCGAATAAGGTCTGATCACCCTAATTCAGGGTAGGCTCGAGCCCCTCGATGGGGACGTATATGAGCTGATATGATAATGATGATGAAGGAAAAAAAAAAGTGTGTGTGTCAGCTCCGACGCACGACTGGAGTTTACTACTTAAGTACGATTGCCTAAACAGGCACAAAACAGGGCTTGACTTTAGTTTTAAGTTTACTCTGCACAGTTTTTATAACTAATCATTCCAATTTCCGGCCTCTTTTCATAGCTGATGTGTCAGGTGTTTTAGCTCCCATGGTCGCAGCTACTAATGATCCATTTGGTGTTTGGCAGCGACTAACCTCGTATGCTTTAGATGCGGTTATACGAGCATATCTTAGGTCATACCATAAAGGGCTCTAACATTGGTTTTGTGTTGACTCTTCAATTAAATCAAGAGCATTTTTGTTAAGTTTCTCTTGTAATGTTTCTAGTAATTTGTTGACATCTTTCTTTATATCATCACTCACTTGAATAAGGAAATGAAAACTGTCGAACATCACTGTGTTTAAAGTCGTTCTGATACTTTAAAAGTTCACAATTCATAATTTTCTTCTTTTTTGCTTCTTGAAGAAACCCGTGGAAAAAAAAGAGTTCAAAAGAGCTTTTCCATATATAAACTTGAGCGGATGCTCGCAAGCAGTGTAAATGCAATGCATCAGAGGTACATATAATTCTCGTCAAACCTAAGGCAAAACCTATGTTTTGGCACAACAATTTGTGTCGAAGATCATCTGCTGTTGTTTGTTGCTTAGAAATTAAGTAACTGCAAACTTTTTCGAGATCTGTAAATTGCTCACTAGTTAAAAAGCCCATTAGCCATAGCAGAAACTGCATCCTGAACAAAATCCAGATTCGCGGCGTTCAACATTTGTGTTTTTGTACCTATGCGACTTGTGGTGTCGCAGCCAGTTAAAGAGTGCAACCCTGGTAAAATATCACATATATTTTCGCCAAGACTTCGTGCAGCTAAATGGCACCCAAGAAAACGGTTTTTCTTTCGTGATCCCTTAAACCACAAAGCGCGGCAACCTAAGTTTCAAACCTAAATTTCGGCAACGTCGCAAGCGCACGAAGCGAGTCTAGAGCAGCGGTAAAGGGTAGGGGGGGGGGGGGGGGCTGAATGAAACAGGACCGCGCGCGCGGGCGGCAACATGGCTTTTTACGATGTCGATAGCATCAGGTAGATGAATCACAAAACATTTCGCGGTCCGCTATTTTTGAAAACGAACATCTCCTTGTAGCCTGCTCTATACTAGTTTCATAAGAAAAATATACATATCGTCAAGATCTTCATTTCAGATTACAACTGTCAAACTTAAAATCGCCATAACTAGGAAAGTATTGACCATCGAAGTCACGAAAAAGAACTAGCGTCAGTAGTCTGATTCCTACCCACCATCTTTTTTAAGAAATTAATTTGAATATTTTTTTAAAAATTAGTTTTTTTATCTAAAAAGATGACATCACAAACTCAACATTTAATTTTGAACGAAAAAACTGACTTCAAACAGGAAACTAAGGTTCCCCTCGATTTCCCCGGGATGCCATCACCAGATCCTGGTTTCCTCATCATGTTACCATCCTTGGGATCATCATCATCATCATATCAGCCACAAATCGTCCACTGCTGGACAAAGGCCTCCCCCAAGGATTTCCACGACGACCGGTCCTGCGCTGCCCGCATCCATCGGCTTCCCGCGACCTTCACCAGGTCATCGGTCCACCGCGTGGGAGGCCTGCCTACGCTACGTTTTCCGGTACATAGCTCGTAGAACAGATGGCCGATGGGGCAGTAAAGTTCTCGAGTGGCGACCGCGCATCCTTGGGATATCTCATTTCTAATAAAAAAAAATCAAAATCGGTTCATAATTAACAAAGTTACCCGCGAACACACATAAAAAATATCTACGGTCGAATTGAGAAACTTCCTCCCTTTTTCTAGTCGGTTAAAAAACAGCCACAGTCTCAGATCAAAAATAAGCCACGGTGTTATTGTAAATTGACGATTATAAATTGAATTTAGTTAGTTATTTATTATTATTTATTCACTTTTTAAAGTATAAAGATTGGTCCAAATCTGCGCTACTGCAGTGTGGGAGCGTCTACTACGCAAAACTCTCGTAAAACTTTTTGTACACACCTACGTGACCACGACGCGACTACGGCTCTGTAGGATCTGTAGGAGAACCAAGGTAACCGACATAGCTGACAGAATCACTTAAGTAGCAGTGAACTGGGCACATAACTCATAGAAAGACGTAGCATAGGTAGGCCTCCTACTCGGTTGAACGACGGCCTGTTGTAAGCTACGGGAAGCCCCTGGATGCAAGCAGCGCAGGACCGATCTTGGTGAAAATCCTTGCGGAGGCGTTTATTCAGCAGCGGACTTCTTTCGGCTGACATGATGATTACCATGATGATGGTGATAGAAGTACCTTTACTCATTACTAACCGCCTCCGTGGCGCAGTGGTAAATGCACTCGCTTTACGTCAGGAGGTCGTCCGTGCGTTATATTCCCGGGGGGTTCTATTTTTCTATGACTCTTTGGTTGTTGGTAGGGTATTTCCTAGCCCGCCTACCATTTATGTGTTCCGGGATGAAGATATGAAAGCCAGTTGCCTTTTGCGTTGGGGAATTGTGGTAAACCAGCTTCTATCGTTAGTTACCATCAGGAGAGATAGTGTTATGTGAATATAAAAAAAACATATTTGAGTATGTGAGGGTGTAATATTAACAGAAAAAGTTTTGAAAATGACTTTTCATTGACACAATATGAAGATAGGGTTAAAAAATGTTTTCTTTGTAACTACATATGTTCACACACGTAACCCCATCTGTTACGATCTGTATGTACTACAGAATGTAGTTTAACTTTCTAGTAGACAAACATTTATCATTATGTATGAAGAATTTAGTTCTATGTATTAGGTATAGATGTCGCTCTTTAGAAGTATTTATAAGCTAGCCCACGGGCATTGTAAGGCCCTTTTTCGACAGACCTCACACCAATAAACATCACCTATATACCAAGAGATCGTCGTCATTTATATCCTCAACAACATACTTCAGTACATGATGTGATAAGCAACTTTGAACCACCAATCCATCGAATATAAATGAAAACGCTAAACACGTTAAAAAACCGACTTCCATCGCAACAACTTCATACAATTTTGCAATATTATTTTGGTTTTTTGTTAATTTTCTAATAAAGTACTTCACCGATTTTGATAAAATTTATATGGGACCACACGGGAAGCACTAGCTTTCAAATAAAAAAGAATCATCAAAATCGGTTTACCCAGTCAAAAGTTCTGATGTAACACACACATAAAAAAAACATACAGTTGAATTGAGAGCCTCCTCCTTTTTGGAAGTCGCTTGAAAAGTAAACAATAACGGAACAGGACGTCATAAATAGTTATTAAAATTGTTCAGACATAATGAAGGCTGCAAGATATGCGTGATCCGTCACTCGTTAACGCAAGGATCCGTGACGGCTGCGCATGCAAGCAAGTGGCGCCGCGCCACCGCCCGGGTTAATTAATTATTGCAGTGCAGGGCTGTCGGTCGCACAGGGAACTTTTCTTGATTCGAGACCACTGTCCATCTACTGTTTGGCACAAATTTGATAATTTTCAAAACGGTTATTTCAAGTAGATGTATTTTAATGAAGGCAGCAAGAAATGCGTGATCCGTCACCCGTTAACGCAAGGATCCGTGACGGCTGCGCATGTGAGCAAGTGGCGCCGCGCCACCACCCGGGTTAATTAATTACTGCATTGCAGGGCTGTCGGTCGCTCAGGGAACTGTTCTTGATTCGATACCACTGTCCATCTACTGTTTGGCACAAATTTGATGATTTTCAAAACGGTTATTTCAAGTAGATGTATTTTAATGAAGGCAGCGAGATATGCGTGGTCCGTCACCCGTTAACGCAAGGATCCGTCACGGCTGCGCATGCGAGCAAGTGGCGCCGCGCCACCGCCCGGGTTAATTAATTACTGCATTGCAGGGCTGTCGGTCGCTCAGGGAACTGTTCTTGATTCGATACCACTGTCCATCTACTGTTTGGCACAAATTTGATGATTTTCAAAACGGTTATTTCAAAATAGACGTACTTATTTTAATGAAGGCAGCAAGATATGCGTGATCCGTCACCTGTTAACGCAAGGATCCGTGACGGCTGCGCATGCGAGCAAGTGGCGCCGCGCCACCGCCCGGGTTAATTAATTACTGCAGTGCAGGGCTGTCGGTCGCTTAGGGAACTGTTCTTGATTCGAGACCGAGACCACTGTCCATATACTGTTTGGCACAAATTTGATGATTTTCAAAACGCTTATTTCATAGTAGATGTATTAGTTACACTCTTTCTAGTGGTTATAAATTGCAAATAAATTACTAATTTCCCTGAATGTAACTAAATTTTTAATGATTTTTGAAAAACTTTAAAACTTTCAAGTACCTACAAGCATTACAATTTAAAAATGATTTGGCCTAATTTGTATTTTTCTCAGCAAACCCTTTCATTTGATACTCATATCATGGGGGTGCTTAAAAAATAACTGGTTCGCCATCGTTAGGAGTTCGCTATTTTGGATTAAAAATGACGTCACATACCTAACCATGTATTGTGCTCCAAACTTCACGACGAAATTTCAGCTCAATCTGAAACCGGGATATTATGTTATAAATTAGCTTCCAAGATTTGTTAAATCAATAATCTATTCGACGTTAAACAAATCTTGGAAGCTAAATTAGAACCACTTCTCGGTTTCCGATTGAGCTAAAATTTCGCAAACTCGTTAAGTTTAGAGCACAATGCATGGTTAGCTAAGTGAAGTCATTTTTAATCCAATATAGCCGACTCTTAAAGATATCGGACCCAATCGGACCAGTTATTTTTTAACAATCATTTTTTGATGATGACATTTTGTTATATTTTATTGTAATAGTTTTATTGAATAGGATCATAATAATTAATGTCCAACTCAATGTATATTATTCAGGATTAAACTGAAACTAATGCTCTGGCATGCATTCTTCTCTGTTTGGTGATGTAGCGCCGTCTTTTGTTGAGTAGAGGGCGGCTAAAGTTTGCTCACTGTCTAGTCAAGTAGCTCCCAGCGCCATCTGTTGTTTAGTAGTGGGTGACTAAGCTTTGCTCACTGTTATTTAGCGCCCAGCGCCATCTATTATTCAGTGTCCATTTTCAAAACTGCAATATTTTCCCTTTTATTCTTTTTTGGGCTTATTTTTCATACGCTACATACAGCTTTATTATATAACATTTATTTTCTGACTAGAAGGTGATCGATGCGGGAGCCGCTAAATCATACACCTAAACCTTCCCCTTTAATCTCTAGGACCATTGGTAAAACCGTAATAAAATCCGTTCGGTAGTTTTTGGGTTTATTGCGTTCAGACAGACAGACGCGGTGGGGGACTTTGTTTTATATATTATGTACGAGTATATGTAGATTATTCAAAATGGTATTCGAATTAAAATTGGCTTAGATTATTGCAGGTGTTAATACAGTATAAAAACCTTCCAGCGGGATCGTAACGGATAGAACCGCAAATCGCGCTCAAGCGAGATTCTATTCATAGTACAGTTGATGGGTTATTACAACTATAATATATTTGAGTCATAGCGACCAACTTCATAGACTTTTTGAGTTTCTGAACTCTGGTGGCAGGTTTTATACAAACGTTTAAAGCCTCCAAATTTTCTCCAAATTTCTAATTTCACTGAACTATGTACCCATTATCTATTAACTAATTTAAATCTAACTAAACGTAACTGTGTATTAAAGGACATAGGCTACTTTTTATCCTGGGAATATAGCATAATCTGATGCAGTTCCTGAGGGAACTAAAAAAATTCTCGATTGTTGTTTTTTTGCACAAAGATGGTTGAGTAGGTGGGAAACGACATAATTTACTTATCACCCTTAAGGCAATCATAAAAAGATGTCCACGCGGGCGGAGCCGCGGGAAAAAGCTAGTATGACATAAATGAGTGGTGTCGACACAGTAAACACTTTGCTCAAATCAAATTATTACAATTATCGATTGTATTATTAAAAATTCGTAATCGATTATGAAAAATATTTTTTTATTCTGAAATGCACAAAATATTCTCTCTTGATTTAAATATAGTACTAAAGGCAAATTGAAAATAGAAACAGTAAAGATACTTTTTATGAACATTTGAGTAATTTGTTAGTTAAGTAATTATTATTCCTCTACATGTTTTTATCGGAATGAATATTATTAGTTACTTCACACATACGAGTACATGTATACTACTACCAAAAATATTCAAATTAGCTTTGCCATTTTCAATGATTAATTTTTATCGCAATCGTAATTCTTCGATTACTTATCGATAAATATTTCATTTTATCCCCAGGGAACCTTTTATCGGAGTGAATATAATACAATGGTTTCACGGAAACGGCTCCAATAATTTGAGTATTTTTTTTTAGGTTATGGTTTAGTCCCAGGTATCATCAAAATAATATTTTTAGTAACTACTCAATAACAGATGGCGCTGGGCGCTTCATGACTAGACAATGAACAAAGCTTAGTCGCCCACTACTGAACAACAGATGGCACTGGGCGCTCCATGAATAGACAGTGAACAAAGCTTAGTCACCGACTACTGAACAACAGATGGCGCTGGGCGATACATAACTGGCCAGTGAGCAAAGCTTAGTCACCTGCTACTGAACAACAAATGGCGCTACATCACTGAACCAAAGTATAATATTAGTATACTAAATCAAACACAGTCGAAAACATGCATGCCAGAGCATTAGTTTCAGTTTAGTCCTTAACAAAATACATTGAGTTGGACATTAATTATTATGATTCTATCAATAATACTATGAAATTAAAACAAAACAGTCATCATCAAATTAAAATTTCAAATAATTGAAAATAAGGTGAATTGGGGGAAATCCGAATTTGGTTATATTCCGAACAACCCAAAAATCTACCAAACGTAATAATATTTTTATGTTGGCAACATTCACCTAGGCGCCATGTTGATTTGGCTATCGGTCTCCAGTTGACGCTCGTCGCTAGCGGCTTTCGGACGAGTGCAGTGACAGTTTTTTTGCCGACGGACGATTTCGCGCAATTTTTAGCAAATCGGAATAACCCCAACTTGGATTGTGTTTAAACTAGGTAAGTAAATGAATTGTTTGTTTGTTTTTATGGTAAATTGACGTTTTTTAAGGACAATTCAATGTGCCAGGACGTTCTATCTCTCAATTTTAGTTTTATTCGGAATAAACCCGACGGGGATATTCCGACATGTATTTTGTTTTCTCATAGTAATTTGCAGAGGTTCTCAACCTTTCAAAATAGTAGTGAAAAGGTACAGAGACTAATATAAGGTGTAGGTAAGGGACGGTGTACCAAAATACAAGGTGCAATAGACTGCCTTTTCAGTCCACGAAACTGAACAATTTGTTAAGTTACATAGACTAATCACGCCTGCATATATTTCGGTACACCGTTCTTTACACTCTATATAGTTAGTAGGAACCTAACTTAACTATATTGATCTATCTTGCTTGATAGAGAAACAAAAATAAAGTTTGGTATAAATTTCATATCTATATTTTCAACATTTACAACCCTCACCAAATATAGCCAAAAGGTTGAAGACCTCTGTCACTGGATGGCGTAATTCCGAATTTTAAATCTATGAAAGTTGGGTTGAGCTATAAACTTGATATATACGTAAATATTTTTGCCACCGGGGGTTTTCCGAACGAAAAAGAAATATGCACTTTAAATACTAGGTCTTAAAACACACTTTTAAATGAGTTTGGAATAAACCCGACATGGTTCGGAATATCCCCAAGAGAAGAAAAAAAAAGTGCGTTTTTTAAATATGCATAATAATTAATAAATTAACTAAAATACATATCATGACTCTATAAGTGTATACGCTAATAGATAATTTCCTTGACTAGACAGAAGTAAAATCAGTTTTAAAAAAAAACAATTACAGATCTTTTACAAATAAATAAAAACTAATACTACTTATCAACTCAACAAAAATCGTATCGGAATAGCCTCAATGCACCTTATTACATAAATAAAATTACATTATTAAGAAAATGTCAAAGAATTTAAATTATCATAGAATTTGATAATGATTACTTACATTTCAAGTTACAAGTAAACGTACCTACGTACTAAGGAGACTAAACCTAACTTTTAGTGTATTTTTAGTGTTTACAGATTTTGGAATAAAAATAACAGTCATCGAGAAAAACTGCAATTTTGACAAAACCTTTTTTCATTCTATATTCGATCCTCTTGATATTAAGGGTCCCCAGGACGCACGAGTTTCCATACAAACGTAGTTCCGCTTTAATACAAAAACTACATGCCGGATTGAATCCAAATTTTGCGAATATATTGAGTACACATCTCGATGTTTGTAACTAGCTTTCATCGTAGTAAATTGAAACATAGCTAAACGAAGGCTTAAATTCGTTTTGTACTGAAAGTTTGAAAATTCTCTTATTTTTTTCCGTTTCATATTAGTACATCGAAAACTAACTAACTACAAACATATATCGAATATCTTATTGAAAGTTTCGCAAAGGTTGGATTCAATCCGGCATGTAGTTTTTGTATTAAAGCGGAACTACATTTGTATGGAAACTCGAACATCCTGGGGACCCTTAAACAGACACGTCGGACACAGAGCAAACAAACCCTCTGGCATCAAAAACTTCTGCATCGAGATATATGTGAGTTTGTTCTTCGTAATAGTTTCTCGTGAGTTTTGTGTAGCGTATTAATTTGTAATCCAACACCGAGACGGCGCCAACCCCTATGCAAGCAATATTAGTGTAATTAATTGTTATGTTAGCATTGCAAATCGTATGCCACGGGCGCTAAGGACTGAGACGATGACAGCTCTAGATTGTGGCAAGCCTTTGATTTATTACGAACAAATTTATTCTTTTCTGTAATTTTTGTTACTTCATTTATTCATTCATTTCGCTTCGCCCGCGTGAGCATCGTTTTTACAACTGTATTTGAGAGTGAGCTTGGACAGTTTTCCCCGAATCTCTATCCCAGATCGGGCTATCCTGATTTGCAGTCTATGTCATTTATCACTCCCTCAACCATCTCTGTGCAAAAATTCATAACAATCCGTTTTTCCATTGCGATGCTAAAGAAATGAACCAAAAAGGTAATTTTTTTCAGTACCTTCGGGAACTGCATCGGACTACGCTATTTTTACGGGATAAAAATAAGCCTATATCCTTCCCCGTGACACAGGCTACCTGCATGCTAAATTTTATCAAGACTGGTAAAGATGTTGAAGCGTGAAAAGGTAACAAACAAATAAACAAACACATTTTCACATTTATAATATTATAGTAAGGATTTACAAATAACACAAAAACATTACTACATAAAATACAAACTTGATAGAGGACGATAATTTTGAGATAACAAAACGTCATTTAAACAGATGAGATCAATAGGGTTTTTAGCAATTAATTTTGGACCACTGGACATAGTGAAACGTTGTTTGATTGGATTAAGGTTGTCTGGAAATGATTACTTACAATCTGTAGACCGCCTACTTGTGTATCTAAAGATATCCTGATGTGACTGTACCTACCGTACTATATACCGCATTAGTTATCTCGGCGACCTGTCTCCATTGCAAGATATAACAAGGAGACCGACCGTTTCCGAACTACCAACAGAGTGGGCGATGACGGGTCCATTGTCGTCCAGAACAGGAAGAAGACGCGAACTCGTCCGAATAATAACAAGTGCGGCACTGCACCGACAGGGCTCAACTTCCTGCTGCGCGCCGTGGTGCCCACCACTCTGTTATACGTATCCTGTCTTCACCACTCCACTACTGCTGCAGATGAAGATGAAGACCAAGTGCGCCTTGATGGTAACGCCATTAGAGTCGCGCTACAGCGTCAACTTCAAGTAATTTGTAGTTCTAGTCCCGACTGAGCAGCTGGAGTCCTTCACTAGGGAGGAATTGCAGCCGTAGGGTGTGGTGTTTCGAAGATTCCGCAAGAGCTTGCCGATCACTAACGCTGATACAGCACTAACGTCACTTCGTGCTAATAATTTTAATTGATTTATAATTTTATTGAATGTACAGTATTTTATGTTTCATAATTGTATTAGTTTTTATATACTTGTATAATATGGTTCAATTCAATTCAATTCAATATATTTATTCAAAATAGGTGCAAATTACACTCTTTCTGATAGTCATAAAATAATAATAACAATGTCATTTGTGAAGAACCAAGAAACAAACAATAATTAGTTTATAACGTCAAAATTAAATCCTTGTTAAAAACCAGATTATGTCATTAGAACATGAAAACAATATGACACGAAAAGTTATACATAAAAAAATAAAAGTTAAAAAAAAACTAAAAACCGACTTCAAAATGAAATTCACTCCAAAGTGTAAAATAATACTATTATACTTAAACACACAACATTAACCAACAATAACGAAATCAAAGGTGGTTACGAATTAAATTAGGGGCTTAAAAATTTTTTTGAGGTCGGTGTCAGCAATGCCATCAAATAAGTAAGTAACTGTGTGCTGGTTTAAAAAAATTTAAAGCCCCTAATTTAATTCGTACCCACCTTTGATTTCGTTATTGTTGGTTAATGTTGTGTGTTTAAGTATAATAATATTATTTCATACTTTTGAGTGAATTTCATTGTGAAGTCGGTTTTTAGTTTTTTTAAACTTTTATTTTTATTTTCTTTATTTTTAGTGATAATGCTATCTATCTAACAACGTTAAACCCACCTACTCACCAATAGGAATTATCAAATCGTAATACATGTGTTTCATTAACAGATACAAAGTCCTGTGGCTGAGATGATGATGGACGATTTAACTCCAAAACATGAAAGTTATGGAGTTAATCGTCCATCATAAGCTCATCTGAATAACCTGAAAGAACACAACCTATCGGTCTATGCATACCTACGTATATATCTATTTATAATAATAATTATTATTTTTATATTAGCTCATATACGTCCCCACCGAGGGGCTCGAGCCTACCCTGAATCAGGGCGATTAGGCCTTAGTCGACCACGCGGGCCCAGTGCGGGTTGGTCGACTTCACACACAACGTGCAGGTTTCCTCACGATGTTTTCCTTCACCGCTAAAGCAATCGGTAAGTATATGTACGTAAGTTTTTGAAAAACTCATTGGTACATTGGCCGTCCAGATTTGAACCCGGTACCTCTGGTTAGATGGACCGAGTCGTTACCGGTTGAGCCACCGACGCTTTTTAATATTATTTATAATATTGAAAAATAATTCCTCCAACTCCTAACCATTAAGAAGTTGTACCTTCCTTTATCAGCTTATCAACATGAGATGATGACTAACAGACGAAAGTATTTAATAGCTTTAGAAAACATAATATGAATTACGTAATAAGTGCCTACGTAATGAGTAATTTGAGGGTTGCTCTCGATATCCCTGGGATCCCATCATCAGATCCTGACCTGGTGACAATGGGACCCCCTCGGTAGTATACTCTATCGAATGAAAAAAGAACTTTGAAAATCGGTCCACAATTGACGGAAAAATCGGTGAACATACATATATATATATATATATATATATATATATATATATATATATATATACAGTCGAACTTAGTACCTCCTCCTTTTTGAAGTCGGTAAAATCATTGAATGCATTTAACAAGAGTAGGCCAGTTCACACGGACAGCACCCGGTCACGAGTATAACGCGAGAGTCAGCCATCGCTCCCATCAACTATATTAGAGGGAAAGGATCGAACCGGCTCCCGATGCGCCACCATCGTACGTTGGTTCTGTACGTTGTACTTTGTTACCTGATATAAATAAATAAATTAATAAGAGCGTCGGTGGCGTTCGAATCCTGCCACGTTCCAATGTGTTTTCGAATTTCGATTTCATATGTACGTTTATCCGACGCTCATTCGGTGAAGGAAAACATCGTGAGGAAACCTGCACACGCCTGCGAGTTGTGTGTGAAGCCAACCCGCGTGGTCTACTTAGGCCCGATCGCCCTAATTCAGGGTAGGCTCGAGCCCCTCGGTGGGGACGAATATGAGTTGATATGATGAAATAAATTAGTGTGTACGAAAAGTACAAATTCATGAGTAAAACACCTGCTTAAAACACTAAATAACTTTCTTCAAAAAACTGATAGTTAATACGCAAAATATATTAAACTCCCCATGTATAACATAGCTTCTCGCCAGAGGAGGGTCTTACATATTTAAAGCATGAGAAGCATCTTTTATTTTTTCTTACATATTATATGTGTTAGTAAGTTTACTCGATTGCATAAATTTTAAAAATATCCTATTACAGTTTTTGAGAGAAATAATAAGACATTTTTTGTAAAAAAGGTACCATATATAGCGATTTTCCAGATATACCACATATGGCATATATTAAGTGTTAATAAGTAATGTGGATTACATAAAGAACCCCGTACCAAAAGTATAGAAAATGTGGTTTCAGTTAAATATCCTGAGATTTTGGTAAAATATAGATTTTACGTCCTGAACAAAAGTCTCTATGGGGCCTACCACTGTTGCCGAGTCCCTTTCAGAGTTACGACTGGTTTTGTACCCTCAAGGAAATCGACTCTAGTACCGATTCGCACCTCGTCACAGTGACAGTAATATCAGTAATATGACACCTCCAGCGTCTTTCTCAAGTGCAAAATAAATCGTTTCATAAATATTTTACGAAGTTCTTATTACAACGACACACAGATCATTGGAACATATTTTTGTGCGTTTTAATGCACGCATATTTTTACAGTAGTACCAGACAAAACAAACTATTAATAACGGGTATAATGAAAGAAAAATAGTGTTACTCGTTAAATCTTATTTAATTAATAAGAGTCAATTGTTTAAATAAATAGTTGGTAATTGAATCTAATTAATGATTTGTTGTCTCATACAAAACCAGTCGTAACTCTGAAAGGGACTCGGCAACAGTGGTAGCCCCTATAGAGACTTTTGTTCAGGACGTTAAAATCTATATTATATCAAAATCTCAGAATATTTAACTGAAACCACATTTTCCATACTTTTGGTACGGGGTTCTTTGTAAAACGGTCTTAGAACCAGTTTCGAAATATTTTTTTACTAACATTGTAAAAATGAATTGGCAAATAATTTGAAACATTTAAGTGCAAAATTTCATCAAAATCAGTCCAACAGTTTCTCTGCAAAATTAAAATACGGACATAGACGCAAACCTTTTTTACGCAACACTTTTAAGTATCTATATGTGATATGAAGTGAATTTTCGTGAAAATCTCGAAGTTAATTATTCGGACGATCACATATTAACCTTCTTTCACTACTTTGTCGCTTAAAAGTAAAAGGGCTTTCCATAGATACATACGAGTACCATACATATTTGTTTTATCAGCTGATCATATTGATTATTTCTTGATAAATTGCTGGGTTCTTTACTAAAAAGCCCGAGTCCAACTTTGGCTAGAGTACCCTGGATGTGCGATAAATCTTCAATACAGTTGTTCGAAAAGTGGTACTCTATATTATGCTAGTTCACTGTGCGCAAAGTTGATCTTAGCGCACACGTTCTTTTTAATTTGCCATTTTTTGTTTTCTAGCTCGGAAGAACCTGCAGCTTGGGCTAACAAATGTCACTGGTTTTTTATTTACCTCTTTACCACCCTTGTATCATAAATAACTTCAACGATCGCATTGAAAGCAAGGTGTTAGGTGTGTTAATTTGTCTACTTGAATAAATAACGCTCAATAGTACACAAGTACTGAATAACCACAAAGGAATCGATAACTCAGCCCCGACACGAAAGGACTGCCCTAACTGAGGTTAACTTAATGGTCGCTAGAGTTTTCTTTGAAAATAGACTGGAGCTTTGAAGTAAACTTACTATAGAACTTCTCGAAATTCTCGAAATTAATAAATAACCTAACCAAATCGGAGAATTAATTATGCAATGTCTGTTTAAAAATTTAACGCTGTGCTGCCTTACTTAGCTTAGGTAATTAAACGTAGTTATGTTATTATTTGTTCTGTATAATTATCGAAAGGAAAAACGTTTTTAAATTAATAAAGTAGTAAGTAGGTAATTATATAGGATGTAAAAAAAAAGGTGTAGGCTCCGTTAACTGGGGCTTTTACTCATCATACTGAACAACTTTTTTTCTATGACTGAAAAAGAAAAAATACGTAACTCGTCATACAAATCGATCAGCTAAACGACCAATTTTGTACATTTTTGGAAAAAGAGGGTGCATTTTTTCGAGAATTTGACTATGTGTTTCTTGAGCAAAGTTATTTAGTATGATAAGTTGAACCCTCCAGTCAACGGGTCTTACGCCAATTTTTTCACACACTGTATGGGTCCTTTTGAAGTATCTGAAAATAATTTCAGGAAAGTTTCAGCCCATGAAACTGAAAAACTTTACCTAAGGAACCTACACTGAATTCTCAATTTTTTTTGGATCTCCCATATAAAGTTCACTATCAGCTGATTAAGTTAGCATGAAAAGACCAAAAATTGTTTTGTTAACTGAGTATAGGTTGCTTATGGAAAGTTGTTTAGTTTCATGAGCTGAACACCCCATAAATTGTTGTCAGGTATTTTAGAAGGACTCTATATTCGTAATAAATATATTTCAAGCCACATTTGTTTCCCAAATTAAATGTGAACATACTTTCAATCTTATTTTGCGCATTGAGTATAGGTTCCCTAAGGAAAGGTCTTCAGTTTCATGACCTAAACACCCCTAAATTATTTTCAGGTATTTCAGAAGGACTCTACGAGTAGGACTCTACCCATATGGGTAAAAAAATATTTCAAGCCAAATTTGGTTCCCAAATTAAATATGAACATACTTTAAATCTTATTTTCCGCATTGAGCATAGGTTCCTTAAGGATAGTACTTCAGTTTCATGAGCTGAACACACCTTAATGACTCTATATGGGTAAAAATATACTTCAAGCCACATTTGGTTCCCAAATTAAATATGAACATAGGTACTTCCAACCTGTTGGACGCCAAACTGATGTCGATCATAAATAAGTAATGCTTAACTCCACCTTTCTTGACTCAATCGGAACATTATTTATGTAACAAACAAAAAAGAAAACAGTGAAATCAAACATCAGCACCAACGGCTGCTAAGCTACACAACGAATGGAATCAATGACACTATCAAACAAACCTCTCGTCGTAATGACCGTGCTTATCGTCAGTTAACCTGCGTGATCGACGAGTCCATGCATGCTGCCTTGAGCTTAACCATTTCGACCAATATAAATATCATCTATATTATCATATCACTCATCATAGCAGCTCACTTATACGTCCCCACCGAGGGGCTCAAGCCTACCCTGAATCAGGTCAAAGTCGACCACGAAGGCCCAGTGCGGGTTGGTCGACTTCACACACAACCTTCGAGTTTCTTCGCAGGCGTGTGCAGGTTTCCTCACGATGTTTTCCTTCACCGTGAAAGATGTCTACTGCTGGACAAAGGCCTCCTCCAAAAAATTCCACAACGACCGGTCCTGCACTGCCTACATCTAGTGGCTTCTCGCAACCTTCACCAGGTCATCAGTTTAGCGAGAACTTTACTGCCCCAATGGTCATTCGTTCTGCGAGTTATGTGCCCCGCCCACTGTCACGTTTAAAGATTCTGTGAGGTATGCCGGTTGCCTTGGTTCTCCCACGGATCTCCTCATTTCTGATTCGTAAGGAAACTACTAACATAGCTCGCTCCATCACCCTTTTGCCTTCTTATGAGACTCATAGCGTCTCATGGTGAGCGATCAGGTCTCACATTCTCGGTGTCAGTTACCTATTCCAACATTTATTAACGTACAGGTCAATCTACAGCCACGATTTATGCGTTTTTGCAATATGAGTAGAGGGAAAAGAGGCCAGAAAGGGTTGAGTGCATGTCAGGGGCCACAGATAAGGTATGTACTCAATCATTACTTGCTATCACCATTAAGGTTGCCACTTTACACTATCAGTGTGCACAAATTTTTCATTTAACGCAAAATCCTTGTCTTTCTGATTTATTAAGCTATTGCATAGCTTCTATCGCGGGCCTTGAGCGCGGGGACCGAATCCAGAAATTCCGTAACGAAAAAACCTCACGCTCCCCACTCCGACGGTTGCCAAGGCAACAATATCGGTTGTTAAAACAATTAAAACAAACATACCTATAAGATAAAAAAGATTTGATCATTTTCGGAGAATAATAAAACTCTTTTCATAAACTGTATATACCTCCATATGACAAAAAAGATTTGATTATTTTCTGAAGACTAAGTATTTACTTTCAAACATATATTGATGGAGCTAAAGAAGTTTTACTTAAGTCGTGTGGTCTAAAGCACACTCGTATTTTAAGCTATTGTAAGTATAGCTTTTATCGCGGGCTTTGAGGGGACTGAAAAAAACCTGACACCCCAAAAAAAAATATATTGAGTTCTAAAAAACTTACAGTGCCATCTATCTATCCATCAAGATGATGGTGATGGTGGTGGTGATGGTGGTTGCGATGGTGGTCGCGATGGTGGTCGCGATGGTGGTCGCGATGGTGGTCGCAATGATGGTCGCGATGGTGATCGCAATGGTGCTCGTGATGGTGGTCGCGATGGTGGTCGCGTGGTGGTGGTGGTAAATAATTATAATTGCATAGGTTGATAAAAAATGCTGTGCAATAGCTTTACCGCGGCAGTCCCCTAGTGCCACACGTCTTTTTTTTCTCCTATTCGGAAGTTTTACAGATGAATTATTTTATATATAACTAGCACTACTACTATTACTACCACTACCACTACCACTACCACTACCACTATCACTACCACTACCACTACTACTACCACTACCACTATCACTACCACTACACTACTTTTTGTAGATACTCGTATTGCAGAAATTTTAGGTCATTTTTTATTCTTTCAGTTACATTATTTGAGTTTTAGTAAGGATCCCTAATATTTTGAAAATATAATATAGCCTATAGCAACCGCGGATAGTGTAGCTTCCCAACGGTGAAAAAAATTTTCAAATCGGTCCAGTAGTTTCGGAGCCTATTCAAAACAAACAAACAATAATATTAGTATAGATTAACAAAAAGTTTAATTTTAAAAAATCTCTTATTACAAACCTGTGATTTGAGTGTATTAAATTATGTACTAGTTTTAACCTGTACCTACTATAGATACCCCACCTAGCCTCAGTAATTTATTTATTTCAGGAAATCAGTTTTTGACGTTTGTAGATCAAAATAATTAAAATTAAAATAAACATACATTCACACACGCATACACGCCCTCACACACTCTCTCACACACACACACACACACATACTTACACTAACAAACAACACATCTGATTCGATTGCACGTGGATAGATTTGAATAATTTAGTTAATTTTAAAAACTTTAAATTTATTGTCATATGTATTTTCTAAAGTTTGATTACTGTAGATTTAACGCTGTAATTTCAATAAATATATAAAATAAATAATACTAAGTATAAAAACAAGTAACTTATAAGTAAGTAAAAAAACTGCCGAAACACGAAGATGCCGAAAGACATTAAGAAAATAGAAGCACTTGTATTGTAATTTGTATTTGAGCAAAGCACATGTGAACAAGTCGTTAGTGGAAAACTGCAAACTGCTGTTATTTAAACTGTTTGTCCTCGAAACTGAATGCTGGAACGTTTATTTAGAATAGGTTACCGATCAACGCTCAATTCTTAAGAGCTTTATCACAGTATATATATTAGTACTAAGCTTTATTAAGCTTTACATATTACTTTAATCTTTTTCGTTTTTACAAGAGATACATACGAAATACCTAACGAATAGCCTGACTTTTAACTACCTTCGTGACGTAATGGTTACTCCATTAGCTTTACATCAAGGGGTTGCAAGTTTGATTTCCGGCGAAGTCTAACTCTGTAAGACTCGGTTTGGTGGGTGGAAGAGCATTTTCTAAACCCGCCTGACTAACTACCACCATCTTATGTAAGTCTTGCCGCCAAACATCAATGATAGCAGCATTGATATGTTCCGGCTTGACGTAAAGATAGCCAGTTTCCTATTGCGTTGGGGAATCTTGGTAAGTCCGCTTCCATCTTCGGCATCGTAGTCACTTACGTTTGACAATTTTAACCACCTCCGTGGCGTAATGGTTTAATAAGGCCGTTAGCTTCACATCCGGAGGTCGTGGGTTCAATTCCCGGCGGAGTCTAATCTTACAATCTTGAACCGACTAATAGTAATAAAATTGTGTTTATATTTGAACCGTGCAAATTATTTTGTAGAGTAAGCTTTTAGTATAGTAGCAAGTAAATAGATATATAAAAATAAAATAAATATTGTGGGACAAATCACATGGTCATCTGGCCCCAAAGTAGGATTCCCTGTGTTATGCGTTACCAGAGACTGATAAACATACTTATATACTTTTAAATACATACATATATAGATATATTTAACACCCAGACACAGAGCAAACAAATCTGCTTATCACACAAATGCTTGCCCTGGGTGGGGATCGAACCGACGACTCTTGGATCAGTAGTCAAAGGTACTAACCACTGAGCCACCGAGTCAGTCAGATATATAGTCAAACTAGCTGTTTCCCGCGGCTTCACCCGCGTGGACAACGTTTCTATGACTTTTCAAGGGTGTGCAGCGTAGAAACAAAGTAGCCTATGTTATTGATCCAGGTCCTAATCTGTCTACCTACCAAATTTCATCCAGATCCGTTTTTGCGTGAAAGAGTAACAAACATACATCCATACATTCTTACAAACTTTCGCGTTTATAATTTTAGTAGGATAATACTAAATTGCAGTTCAAAGCGGTTGGACCGACGTACAATGGAATGTAACGATCAGGAGGAATTAATAAACTGAATCCGAAACAATAAACTGGTTTCAGCGGCGTTCGCGCAGCCACTTAAATCTGTGAGCGCTGGCGGTTGTCCAGGCGCCTAGGGCTATTCAGAATAGGTATGACGAATGCTAGTCATCTGATTTACTTTTTATCATCTGTCAAAAACGACATTTTGTTCAAAAAATGTTTGACACACCTAGGCGTGACGTCGTAGTTTTGTAGCGTCATTTATGTACTCATATTGTGATTTTGGTGAATTAAAAATCGAAGACCTGATGGAAAACAAAACGAGTAAGGTTTTCAGAAGTTTAAGTCGGAGGGCAATTTAGTGATCAAGAGTTCATAATTTATTAATGATGCTGTCGTCATCCCTATTCGGTTCAGATTAGAATTATTATGTTTTTTGTTTTTTCGGTTCGCTTTTGCTTTCGCCAGTCGACAGCTGTGGTTAAAAATCAATTAGCGAAAACCGGTTCAATTGAAACAGCTGTGACACGAAGCCCTACAGTACTATATATATATATATATATATATATTAGTACTAACATACAGTATGGACACTCCCTGCCGCTCTCGAGATTGCGACCTCACCCCCTCGTCACCCAGATTGGTTACAGTTTGTTTGTCGAACGTATAGGATTTCGCCGCCATTTTGTTTGTTCCGTCATTCCTTTTTTTGAAATGTCATTTCTGGCCCGTTGTATGAAGTGTCCAGGGTGTGACTTAGGTCTCGATGCAGAGTATTAAAAACTGGGCAAGCGCAAGTTGTACTTGCACACAAAGGGTTCTGTACCATCGTACAAAAAACAATAATCATGTTTCTTGTATTAATTTTTATAGAGTTAACACTTGACATGTCGTCGTGCACAAAATTTAAAGGCGTAACTAGCAACATGTGAATTTTACAGTAGGAAACGTGTTACGTGTTGTAGACGACGATGTGACATATGATTTTTGACATTTGACTTCATTTGAATGTGACATTTGTTGACAATGACATTTTGACATTGATATTTAATAATGACCTTGACATTAGAATTGATTTTTGACATACACCTGCAAAAATCTGTTTATTGCAGATCTATACCTAGAACTATGCCTTTGTCGGTTTAAAAAATAGTTCTCCAGTTCTCCACCCTTTATTTTGCCTGTGTGCCAAATTACATTAAAATCGGTTTAGGAGTTTACAATTAGAAGAATAACAAACAGACCGACATATCGACACAATTTCCGTGCAATAATAGCTACCTTACAGAAACCACGCATTATTCGGGATAAAAATAGCCTAGAAGTTAATTAATCCAGTGCTTGCTCTATTTAACTAACAAATTTCATCCAAATCCGTTTAGTTGTTTAGGCTTGAAAGTTAAACAAACAAGCTAACATACCTTCGCATTCATAATATTGCTATGATAATAATACTTAGTTTACATTATTATTTATGGAAAGTAAATAACGACTCCTTTTTTGAAGTCGGTTAAAAACGTAGCGCACGCAGGCCTGGCCTCCCACTCGGTGGACCGATGACCTGGTGAAGTTCGCGGGAAGCCGCTGGATGCGGGTAGCGCAGAACCGGTCGTTGTGGAAATCCTTGGGGGAGGCCTATGTCCAGGTGTGTACGTCCTTCGACTGATATGATGATGATGATGAATTATTATTTATCATAGTTATGTATTATTATTGGCACTGGATAATGCCAAGTCGTTAGTTATAATCACAGAAATCGAAATAGCTAACTAACGCATACAACAAAGTTCCGTCTGTCCGTCTGTCACCAGACTGTATTTAATAAAGCGTTAAAACTAGACAGTTGAAATTTTCACACATCATGTATTTCTATTGCCGCTATAACAACAATTACGAAAAAATTTGAAAAAGTGAAAGTCGTCATACAGAAAACGAGTTTTTTTAAACGTGAAGAAACTAGTGTTATCTAGTATGATAGTACGGAACTGAAGAAACTAGCGCCATCTAGTATGGTGGTACGGAACTGAAGAAACTAGCGCCATCTAGTATGATGGTACGGAACTGAAGAAACTAGCGCCATCTAGTATGATAGTACGGAACTGAAGAAACTAGCGCCATCTAGTATGATGGTACGGAACTGAAGAAACTAGCGCCATCTAGTATGATAGTACGGTACTGAAGAAACTAGCGCCATCTAGTATGATAGTACGGAACTGAAGAAACTAGCGCCATCTAGTATGGTGGTACGGAACTGAAGAAACTAGCGCCATCTAGTATGATAGTACGGAACTGAAGAAACTAGCGCCATCTAGTATGGTGGTACGGAACACTATGTGTGCGGTTCTGACTCGCACTTGGCCGGTTTTCTTTTAACGTGTTTTACCGTTTCTAATTATAATATTGTGCACATAACATGTTATATTTACATTCGTTTTGATAATATTTTAACGACAAAAAGCTTAATTTTTTACAAGTTTAAAAATTAACATGTATTCATTAACCCAATGACATACACACACACACACTGTACAAACCCTTACTAACATGTTTAATTCATTACCGGCAGAGGTCAGTTCTCTGGGACGCCGCCGGCGTGTCAACTAATTATAAAATTAATCCGAGGCAAACAAGCCAAACTCCATCTAACTGTGCACACATTAAGGCTTAAATTTTAATGGCGAGGCTCTCGGGTGCTCTCTAAGGATCTATTGTAAACTAGACAGAGGATTGAGTGGCCTTAACTGGTTTACATTATGTTAAATAAACCATGACGTCCCCACTGCTGGGGTACCGGGTCTCTTTCTAATCTTTTGAAGGTTAGGCCATACTCCTCACATGGGGGCCTAGTCCGGTTTGGTGGAGAATTGAAGATTGTGGGGCTAGTGGCATAGTAAAAGCAAAGTATATATATTAGTACTAACATACAGTATGGACACTCCATGCCGCTCTCTAGATTGAGACCTCAGTCCCTCGTCACCTAGATTGGTTTCGCCATTTTGTTTGTTCCGTCATTCCTTTTTTGAAATGACATTTCTGGTCCGTGGTATGATATAATAGGAATGACATAAGACCATATACCATTCCTATTTATTGTAGTGTGTGTGAGTATGGTACGTGCCTACTGGGGCGCGCACACATACAAACCGCCTCCGTAGCTCAGAGGCAAAGTTCATTGGCTTTACACAGAAGGTCGCGGGTTCGATTCCCGGCGGGGTCAATTGTAAGACTCGGTTTGGTTGGTGGTAGGGCATTTTCTAAGCCCGCCTGGCTAGCTACCACCATCTTATCTAAGTCTTGTCGCCAAATATCAATGTTGATATCATTGGTGTGTTCCAGCATGAAGATAAGATAGCCAGTTCCCCATTGCGTTGGGGAATCTTGGTAAACCCGCTTCCATCTTCGGCAACATCGTCACTTAACACCAGGTGAGACGTTGTCAAGGGTTTACCAATTGTAAATTAAAAAAAAAACCGCACGATGTACCGTTGTATGAAGACAAACTACTATTCTTTCCTTTTACTATGCTAGTGGCGAACCCTACTGTCAGGAGTATTCGAGCCGCCTTCAGTGCCTAAGAAAATACGAAAACCGTCGAGATAAATACAACTACAAATCTAACCCATCCAGGCTATGGCCATGCTTACGGTCGGCTTACCTGCAACGTCGCAATAAGCTGGAACCGCTTCTATTATTACTGTTATAATTGAAAACGCTGAACACGTTAAACACGTTAAAAAACCGACTTCCATTGCAACAACTTAGTACAATTTTGCATTATTATTTTTGTTTTTTATTAAGTTTCTAAAAATTTATATGGGACCACTCGGAAAGCACCAGCTTTCAAATAATCAAAATCGGTTCACCAAGTCGAAAGTTCTGAGGTAACAATCATAAAAAAAAACCGTCGAATTGAGAACCCCCTCCTTTTTAAAAGTCGGTTGAAAATGAAACAAACAAAGACTGTATAATAGTATGATATAGAGCAAGCCTGTCCAACATACGGCCCGCGGGCCACTATCCGGCCCGCGAAGACAATTCATCTGGCTCGCGAATTAGTTAAATTTTAAGTCATCTTATGTATAATTATTGCGCGTAGCTACCTACCTTTATTCCGCGGCACATAAGTTCAACAAAGATTCAGACAATAAATGCATTGTGCAGACAAAAAAGGTGACAGTCATCCCATTAGGTAGGTTTTTTAAAAGTGACACTTCCTCCTTACATAAGTAAATAAAAATTAATGTTTCGTTTTATTTAAAATTCACTTTACTATTGGACATTTCCTTTGGCCCGCTGCGTCTATAAAAATCCCAAGCCTGGCCCTCCACCAAATTAGGTTGGACACCCCTGATATAGAGTCTAAAAATTAATAAAAAAATGTGTAATGTTCTGTGGGTCCGTCCGGTGCTCTTGTTCCCAAATTACTGGACGGAGTTGGATAAAATTTGAATAAATGCAATGTAATTTTTATATAAAATTTAAAAAAAAAATATCCTACCTTGATTTTTTGGGTTTCCGTGATAGTGAAGAATCCCTTTTTTTTGTTTCACAAAAATGGCTCCTACGATTTGAAAGAAACTCTATGCGTCATTATAATTTACATTGCCTGCTATAGTTTGAGGGGGTGGGAAGTGACATGATTACTAATAAGCATATCCTGATATAGTTCCCGAGGGACCTGGAAAAATTCATGTCCACGCTCGCGAGCAGCTTGCGGCTTGCGCACCGCTCACCTTCTAAGATAGTAATAAAAACGATTTCCACGCGGGCGAAGCCGCGGGAAAAGGCTAGTTATATATATAATTTGACCAGACGGTGATGGCTTCGCGATAAAGTATGCACAGCGTGGTTGTACAATTTATTTAAAGGAAACAATAAGGTACGAGTAATTACTTACACAATGTTACATTATTAGTTTAAAGATATTAAAAATTTGCACCGGTGGCATAGTAAAGTTCTCGAGTGGCGACTGCGCACCGCAAAACGTAGCATAGGTAGGCACCGACGACCTGGTGAAGATCGCGAGAAGCCGATGGGTGCGGACAGCGCATCAGGACCGGTCATTGTGGAAAGGGAGGCCTTTGTCCAGCAGTGGACGTTTTTTGGCTGATATGATGATTAAAAATTTCAGTGGGTACTTATATTATTGTAGCTTTTTAGTTTAAAGAACGAAGAATGTGTGAGAGAACTTCTTAAAACTGGTTTAGTACTACTAATTTTGCTACATAGTAGGTATGCTTTACCGTAGATACGAGTTCAGTAAGAAATCGAAGTTGGTATCCTTGTAAATAAAAAGTTTTGTTCGTGAATCGGGATTTCCCCTGAGTAAACTCGTAATACATAAGAGCAAAGTAGTTTCTATCGACTTAAAAAAAACCGGCCAAGTGCGAGTCAGAACCGCACACAAAGGGTTCCGTACCATCATACTAGATGGCGCTAGTTTCTTCAAAAAATCACGTTTTTTGTATGGAGGCCCCTCTTTTTTTTCTGTTTTTCTAATTTTTTGTATTCGTTGTTATAGCGGAAACAAAAATACATCGTCTGTAAAAAAATTCAACTGTCTATCTCGGCTGCCCCATTTTAAAACACAGTAACTGAAAAATTTTTCTACCTGTTTTTTTTTGGTATTGTTGCGTTTTTCATTACTTTTAGGACTTCATTTCAAGTATTTTTTCTTTCAAATATATTTACTGCAGTATTTTCTGTTCGTGAATCAATCTTTTTATCAATTTGGCGCGCAATTTTTTTAAAAGGGCTAATTTAAAAAAAAAAACTGGGAAATGCAGCCTGGTGACAGACGGACAGCGAAGTCTTAGCAATAGGGTCCCGTTTTTACCCTTTGGGTACGGAACCCTAAAAAGGAGGAGGTTCTCAATACGACTGTATGTTTTAGCCGACTTCAAATAATGAGTAATGTTTTAAGAATTGCAAAATATTTCGTATTTGTTAGTCTAGAGCTTCCAAACAGGCGTGCTGAATGTCATAAGTGTACGTATGTTTATCCACGTATTTCTCAGAAACTAGAAATCAAGTTGCACCTTTACTTATTTTGTTGGATTAAGTATAGATTCATCAAAATCGGAGCAGTAGTTTTTAGGGTTCCGTACCCAAAGGGTAAAAACAGGACCCTATTACTGAGACTTCGCTGTCCATCTGTCTGTCTGTCTGTCCGTCCGTCCGTCTGTCACCAGGCTGTATTTCATGAACCATGATAGCTAGACAGTTGAAATTTTCACTGATGATGTATTTCTGTTGCCGCTATAACAACAAAGACTAAAAAACTTTAAGGGGGCTCCCATACAACAAACGTAATTTTTATAGATAATGGTACGGAACCCTTCGTGCGCGAGTCCGACTCACACTTGGCCGGTTTTTAAGATATTTGTATACCAATCACTGGATTATCGAAAACAGCTTGTAGACATGGCTCAGAAGTGACATCGGTCTGTAGTTGTAACAGGGTGTTGTCGCCCTTGTTGAAGAAGAGCACCATTACTTCTGTGCCATGCCTTAGGCATTTGTCCCTTGAGTACAATAGAATTTAACAACATCTGAACAGCTTTTGAAACCGGGCTAGCATACTTTAATTAATGATAAATTTTTAATTTAGCATACCTTGCTTTGGTGGAATAAGGCCTATTCGCCCTGATTCAGGGTAGGCTCGAGCCCCTCGGTGGGAACGTATATGAGCTGATAAAATAATAAAAAACATATGCATGTACTCGTTATTACAAACAACTTTCCCAAAGAAACTATACGTCAAATCAAAAAAAAAATTGTTAGTCCTCGATAATAATAATAAATTTTCAAATCGACAAAAATGTAGAAAGGACCAAATTTTATTTTTATATTTGACATATAGCTTCTTTGGGAAAGGTCATTGGGCAGCATAGTATGAAACCTATACCCACGGCCTACAGAAAAAAAATTAGGTAGGATGTTTAGATAAACGTCTCTAGTTCACGAATATATATGTCGCATTAACGTAGTTAATGGGATTCAAGCCAAAAGCTTAAAAAAGAAAAATAGAATATTGAGGTTAAAACTTTCGTGTTAGCAACGTGACAGAACGTCCTTAAACGTTCTTGAGGTAAAAAAAATAGATGGAGCCTATTGCTAGTGAAAAGCAGAGTTGTACAAATCGATGGAGCCTCTTGCTAGTGAAAAGCAAAGTTGAAAAAATGGATGAAGCCTCTTGCTAGTGAAGAGCAGAGTTAAAAAAATCGAAGGAGCCTCTTGCTAGTGAGGAGCAGAGTTAAAAAAATAGATGGAGCCTCTTGCTAGTGAGGAGCAGAGTTGAAAAAATAGATGGAGCCTTTTGCTAGTAAGGACCAGAGTTGAAAAAATCGATGGAGCCTATTGCTACTGAAAAGCAGAGTTGTACAAATCGATGGAGCCTCTTGCTAGTGAAAAGCAAAGTTAAAAAATCGATGGAGCCTCTTGCTAGTAAAGACCAGAGTTGAAAAAATCGATGGAGCCTCTTGTTAATGAAGAGCAGAGTAAAAAGAAGTGATGGAGCCTCTTGCTAGTAAAGACCAGAGCACAGATTACTAAATAGTTACTTACCAGAGTTGAAAAAATCGATGGAGCCTCTTGTTAATGAAAAGCAGAGTTAAAAAAATCGATGGAGCCTCTTGCTAGTAGAGTACGGAGTTGACAAAATAAATGGAGCCTCTTGCTAGTGAAGAGCAGAGTTGGAAAAAAAGATGGAGCCTCTTGCTAGTAAAAAGCAGAGTTGAAAAAATCGATGAAGCTTCTTGTTGATGGACAGCAGAGTGAAAAAAAGCGATGGCGCCTCTTGCTAGTGAAGAGCAGAGTTTAAAAAATCGATGAAGCCTCTTGCTAGGGAGGAGCAGAAATGAAAAAATAGATGGAGCCTCTTGCTAGTGAAGACTTGAGTTGAAAAAATGGATGAAGCCTCTTGCTAGTGAAGACCAGAGTTAAAAAAATCGATGAAGCGTCTTGTTAATGAAAAGGATAGTGAGAAAAAGCGATGGAGCCTCTTGCCAGTGAAGAGCAGAGTTGAAAAAATCTATGAAGCCTCTTGCTAGCGAAGAGCAGAGTTGAAAAAATCGATAGAGCCTCTTGCTAGTGAAGAGCAGTGTTGAAAAAATCGATGGAGCCTCTTGCTAGTGAGGAGCAGAGTTGAAAAAATAGATGGAGCCTCTTGCTAGTAAAGACCAGAGTTGAAAAAATCGATGGAGCTTATTGCTAGTGAAAAGCAGAGTTGTACAAATCGATTTTTCAACTCTGCTCTTCACTGGCAAGAGGCTCCATCGCTTTTTCTCACTCTCCTTTTCATTAACAAGACGCTCCATTGATTTTTTTAACTCTGGTCTTCACTAGCAAGAGGCTCCATCGATTTGTGCTTCACTAAAATTGTTTTATTTACGCATTTATATATTTTTTTTACATTTTATTCCCATGGTTTAAAAAAAATATATATATTTGTAATGAAATGTGGGTTAATACTTAACAATTTAAAACTAATTTGGTTTTTGTAGGATAACTTTAGTTAACCGGGTCAGATTTTGCCCAATGACCTTTGTTTTTAATCATGAGTACATTTATATTCTTTGCTCTCAAGAACTAATTAAAACTCACCCCATATAATAAAACTTTAACGGGGCCGTATCTGTACATGAAATATTTTTTGAAAATAAAAACTGTGGTGGACATTACTAACGATATAGAGGCCAAAGCAACAACTTTAGGAATTTTAGTCTATCTGTCTGTCTGTGTGTATGTTCACGCATCACGTAAAAACCCAGCCGATTTTGATGAAATTTTGTATGGTAACCACCAACATATTTGTCTTCTGTTCTTTAATTGTAAATATTTTCTTTTTAAGGTAATGATTATTCTAATAACGTTGAACCAGACTATGTTCTCTAGGCTAGATCTGCACAATATGTTAAAGTAATTTAGGGAAACCTGTAAATTGCTCATGATCTGTTACCATACTATTTTAACGCTGTGTAATTAAGTAGCTGTTGGTTTTCTTAATAAATGAAAATAAAAACTAAGTAGTAGGTGCTTCAAAATTAAAGTAAAAAGATGCAAATAAACAAACGTTTAGATGCGATAGTTATTTTTAATTAATTTCTAGTACTTATGCTTAAATAAATAAAAAGAAAACACAGTACTTTATAAAAATAGATAACGTACAATCAGAAGGCCTTTCGTTTCGTCAGAAATAGGTTTCTATAAGTAGCCTTTTAATAATTTAAAACGTTCTTATGTAAACCAGGAAACATTTCAAAATTTTCAACTTAAAATTCCTTTTAAAATCGGAACACGTAACGTCATTTCCGGTAATTGCGCTGGCCAAAAAGTAACATGATCATCACCATAAAGCGCTGGTTAAAAAGCGAACGACACGATAATAGCTTGTACTGGGTTGGAGATGTGCCAGCTACTCGCTACTGTGAAACAACCTCAAGGTGCATAGTGCAGGAGCTTAACACGTTCACGGACAATAAGTCGCACCTGTTTGACCCAAACAATTTGTGTGAACAATTTGGAGAAGCTTTGACATTTGTCGTCACATATGATCCTAAAGCTAACATAAATCACAAAACTGCTCTTCGTGATGCCTCAGGACTAAACAAAATTTCATACACAGGACTGCCATAGCATCCGTGTCACTCCCACTGAAGGCTTTTTATGTGTGTGCATAAATCTCCTTCCTTTGACGCTAGTCGCCCCTGTAATAGTGTAAAACGTGACACTGAACGTGAGCTTCTTATATTTACTATGGAAGCCTGGTTGCGTTAGCATTTGTGTCAGATCTAGTACGAAGATGTTTGAACGCTATAGCATCCGCGTCACAATAAAGTAGAAAAATCTGATTGTACAGTATTTCCGTCATTTTATCAAGTTTTCAAGATGTTTATTCAAAATAGGTGCAAATTACACTCTTTCTGATAGTCATAAAATGGTATTAATGTAATTATACATGTAATTTGAGAAAAATAAAAAAATAAACAATCATTAGTTAATGACGTCAAAATCATTGATTTAAAACACATTAGGTATGTCATTAGAATATGAAAACAATATGTCACAAGAAGTTATACATTAAAATCATTGAATGACATTAATGCTTCTGACAAAGAGTAGGCCAGTTCACACGGACAGCTCCTAAATCGAAATTTACAATCCATGTAAGAAAATTTACAGCGATTCACAGACGTGAAATTTTTTGATGTTAATAATTAGAATAAAAAGCAACATATTTTTGTTAGTAGGTAGTTATTTAACTGTTCAAAATTTAGGTAATTAAAAAGTTGCACTTAGAACCTTTATATAAGGTCTAACAAAATTAGCTGAAACTATTTTAACTGGTGCTTCTACCCATGAAACTGAACAACTTTCCCCATGAAACCCATGTCAAATCTCAAAAAAAAAAATTGAACTTCCCATACTAAGTTGGCTGATCGAGTTAGTATGGGAGCAATTTTTTTTTGCGATTTGACTATGGGTTCCATGGGGAAAGTTGTTCAGTTTCATGGGTAGAAGCACCAGTTAAAATAGTTTCAGCTAATTTTGTTACACCTTATATAAAGTGTAATGGGTCGCTCCTAGAAACTTAAATAGGGGTTCTGCTCATGATACTGAGCATTTTTTCCCTAGGAACCCATAATGAAAATGTAAAAAAAAATTAACTCTCCATACATAGCTGGCTGATCAGGTAATCAAATTGTATGAAAAGTAAAAAAAAACACATGAGCTCCTCGAAGAAAAATGTTGAGTAACATGAGAAGAATCCCTTGTTTAAGTTTCCAGGAGGGGCCTTGTTACACCCTGTATATGCACCAACCTTATATTTGAAAATAAGAACATAAGAGCGTCGGTGGCGTAACGGTTACGGCCACTACTTCTTACCTCATGGTTCGAATTCTGCCACGACCAATGTGTTTTCGAATTTCGATTTCATATGTACGTTATACGACGCTTTTACGGTGAAGGAAAACATCGTGAGGAAACCTACACACGCCTTCGAAGAAACTCGAAGTTGTGTGTGAAGTCGGCCAACCCACACTGGGCCGCGTATAGGCCGCGTGGTCGACCGTTCGCCCTAATTCAGGGTAGACTCGAGCCTACCCTGAATTAGGGCGAATATGAGCGCATAGATATGAGCTAATATGATGATTTTTGAAAATAAATGAAATAAATATAATGGAGCAGTTGACTGCTTTAAAAATAATCTGCTTACCAAATTGCGGTTATTCAGAAATTTAAAACCCTTACTCGCTTTGATATCCATCTTGTTTTTAATTATTGGTCAAATTTCATTTTTGGCAGATGATAAAATGTTACTCAAATGACTAGTCGAGGAGTGAACCTTACTCTATGAAGATTTTTTTTAAATTAGCCTTATCCTACCTGATGGAAGCGGGCTTACCAAGATTCCCTAACACAATGGAAAACTAGCTATCTTATCTTCAATCCGGAACACATCATGTTCTTAAAATTTATGTTTGGCGGCAAGACTTAGTTAAGATGTTGGTAGTTAGCCAGGCGGGCTAGGAAAATGCCCTTCCACTAACCAAACTAACCACTAGTCTCCGCCGGAAATGGAAGCCGCCATCTTCTGATGTGAAACTAGTGGACTTAACCATTACGCCACGAAGGTGGTTCAGGATATAGATTGGTTGTATGTTTAACTAGATATTTCCCGCTGCTTCACCCACGTGGACAACGTTGCTATGAATTTTCTAGGGTGCTCACGAGGGTGTAAAAAGTAGCCTATGTGTTAATCCAGGTCCTAATCTGTCTACCTACCAAATTGATCCGTTCAGTAGTTTTTGCGTGCAAGAGTAACAAACATACATCCGTAATTTCTTACAAACTTTCGCGTTTATTCTCGTAATAGTAAGTAGTATATAGTAGGATAACTTCAAACTACCTAATCCACAGAAAAGCTTAATATTATACACTAAATTTTCGCAGAAAAGTTATAGACTTTCATTTCTTTTTAATTCGCGACTTTATCAAAGGAAATAACAGTTTCATTCTCCCCAAATAGGTGCTATTTTGCATTCTGAATTTTGTATGCGATGAAATTTGCAAGTCGTGTTTGTTTTATTACTAAAACATAACTACAGTTTAACTGTAGGCATTTTCTTTAGTAGCTTAGTGATATTATACTGGGTTGTAGAGTTATATTTTCATGAAATTAAATATGACCTTTCCATCCAAAGACATAAAGTGCACTATAGAACTGCATCTTTTTTGAATATTAATAGCCCAAAAAGGGATGGACGTGAATGTCTACCCTTTTATGTACTAATTTTAGAAAAGCACAGTAATTTTAACGTCCTTTCTTTGGAAGTCGGCTAAAAAGTAAGTAAATCGTTTTATGACTACTTTAGTACTAATAAAGGAGTATGTATTCTGCTAGAAAAGTTGGTCACAAAGTATTACAAATACGAAAATGTGTCTGTCCGTCTATTTGTCTGTCCCGTTAAAAATACTAAACTGATTTCTTAATTTGGTATAGAGCTGTATGGCAGGCATAGAAAGACTTTTATCTTAGGATACTTTTATCTCGAGGGACCACGAAAAACTTTATTCCATTGCTAGCGCACCATGCATCCTCTAACACAGTAGTCAAAATATTATGGTCGCGGGTTAAGTCGTGGGCAAAAGCTAGTTTACCCATAACTATGAAGAAAAACTAGATTCACGTAGAATTATTTCAAATTTTTGGACCATTAACAACCTCTTTCCTGAATAGCTATTTAATCATATCAGCTCATATACGTCCCCACCGACGGGTCGACCAGACATTACACACAACCTTCGAGTTTCTTCGCAGACGTGTGCTTTCGAAATTCGAAAATAAATTGGTACGGGGCAGGATTCGAACCACAACCTCCCGGACAGGAGGAGGCGGCTTTAACCATTACGCCACCGACACTCGCTCAATTATTTATCAGTAGATTGATTCTTTTTATTTATCTCAAGGCTTTGAAGATATTTAAAAATGCACAGATTCCCTGCATAGCACGAACTACTAGGACATTGAAAATGAAATTTAGGCATAAGGAAATAAACGAAATGAACACAAAAGTTTATTTTTTCACAATTTAAATTTGTAGAAGTTGCAAACTTTTATTTTTTTACATAACTCCCCATACCCCGTACTCATTAATTAAAAATTTAAATATTTTACAAAAACCAAATTTTTTTTAAAAAATCTAATAAAGTTCAAAATACTCCAAAAATCCTCCATTCACCATATACAACAATATAAACTCTCATTCACACCTAACTTCCATACCACAGTACTGTATTACCATGATGCGCTACAACTCACTCGCCGAGCTACTTTTTTTTTTTTTATTACTTTTTTACACCCTACAGCCCGTATTTTCTTTTTGATTATCAAAATTTTGATCTCATTCGAGAACCAACTAAATACCCTAGACCATTTTTTTCATTTTTTTTAATTTTGACTTAGTTCTCGAGACATCCGGGCCCAAAGTCAAAAATTCAAAAATTTTCGACCCAAAAAACCGGTTTTTTGACCATAACTTTTTTGGTTACCAAATTTTTTTGAAAATTCCTTCACCATGTGATAGATCTCGTCAATCAGCGTCCTTTGACAACCTATTTATCTATGAACTACAAATAGCTTCTATACAATCGCCGTGTCGCACTAAACTTCCAAATGGGACCTAGTACCCAGCGATCTAAAAGTCATTTTCAATGACAATAATAATACTATTGTTACTACTCATCAAACTGAAAAACATTCCATAAAACTCACTTAACCCAGCGATTTGTGACCCACAGTGGGTAATGCACTAACAAAACACAGTTGAAAATCGAACTCAATATTACAAGTTTCCGTTGCACCGAATGCTACTAAGAATAGAGATGCCAATTGAAGGGTAAGGGGAAAGAAAGATCAAAGTCAGTGTTTTTCATAATTAGAGGTAACAACGCCATCTAGAGGACTGCCTGGTGTTCTATGACATAGTGAAAACAGAAACATAAAAGAAAGATCACTGTCCTCAGAAATTTGAAATGAAAAAACCATGGTACTTTAAAGAAAAGATCATAGTCAACAAAATTCTTAGAAAAAAGATCATTGTCTATGACTATGACCTTTCTTTGCGTTTTTAGTTTTAAGTTTAGCTTTTGGCCATTTTTATATCTAACGTGTTTCTAACATATTATTTTAGCAATATAATAAATTGTATTCCTATTTTTGTTTTTTACTGCTGGAATACTTATAAATTAATAAAAAAATAAACCTATAAAAAAATCATAGTCCATAGACTTTGACCTATTTTTCAAGTTTTTTTAAACAATATGTGTTTATATTTGGGGTAAAAGCTAAAATTATTAAATTTGTTTTTAAATAGTTAAGTAGATTGTAAGACAATATGATTTCTCTTGCTATTGTAAATTAATTTCATTCAAATAATAAAGTAATTCAAAAATAGGAAGTTTTTTTGGTTTTTCTCTAAACTATCTCCCATTGACTATGACTCTTCTTCCCCCTTACCCTTCAATTGTCTTCCTTTTATTTACTTCACTTTTGAACACATGTATTCTATCTACGAGTACCTCCCCTTATACAGGTTGTAAAAAAATGGTGTAAGTCCCGTTAACTGGGGCTTCTACTCATCAAACTAAACAAATTTTGTTCAACAAATTTGCTTAAATCGCAAAAAAATTGGAACTCTTCATACAGAAGAACAGCTGATTGACCAATTTAGTGCATTTTTGTATGGAGCGTCGAATTTTTTTTTTGAAATTGTATATGGATTCCTTGGGAAAAGTTGTTCAGTATAATGAGTAGAAGCTCCAATTAACGGGTCCTACACCAATTTTTGTACACCCTGTATATAGCATATCTTTGCCTTTACCTTCGACCAATGTAACAGCTATGGACCAGCCCTATCCAAACATTAATCTCATAAAAAAGTGAGTCAAATAATCATGAAATCATGCGAATTTTTATTAGTATTTTAGAAAATATAATAAGAACTGTATTACAAAGTTTGTGCTTAAGAATGAAAAATGACGTCTAAACCTTTATTCGTAGGATTATCAGAGCATACGAACGTGTAACCTCTTGATAGGGATGACGAATGCTAGTCATCTGAGTTACTTTTTATCATCTGTCAAAAACTACATTTTTTTCTAAAAATGTTTGAAATACCTAGGCGTGACGTCATAGTTTAGCAGCGTCATATATGTACTCATTTTGTGATTTTGGTGAATTAAAAAAACGAAGACTTGATGGGAAACAAAACGAGTAAAGTTTTCCGAAGTTTAAGTAGGAGGGAAATTTTGTGATCAAGAGTTCATAATTTATTTCTAATACTGTCGTCATCACTATTCTGTAGGCATTAAAACAGTTGTTCGCGTGGACCGGTCCTTAGCTGTTTTTGGTCGAAGGTTTTTGATCTGTATGAGTTGTACATCAAGATACATGCCAACTGTACCTGATCATAAGAAGAAATGTGCAAACAGGGGAATATTACTTTTAAAATTAATTTAAGTATTGGTGTAAATTATTAGCCCCAATAGGGTCGTTGTAAAAAAATAAAGTTTTTTCTTGCATCCTAAACAAAATAAAAAGTTGAAAAAAACTAATACCCGACAGTGGAAAAATTATGAAAAAAAGAGTTTCCCGCCTGGAATCGTAGCCTTTATTTTTCCCTTCATCTGGGTTAATAGCCGTGGTCGCAAGTCATAATGATAGGTACTTACGAGTATGTTAAAAACTTTGATTAAGATAGGGCTTGCGACCACTGCTATTACCCTAGTAGATAAAGTGAAAATGAGGGCGTTGTTTTCATACTTTTCTGTAGTCGGGTATTAGTTTTTCTTAACTTTTATTTAATTTATTTAATTTTCATATTTTAATTTCCATATTTTTATGCTCATAGTATACAACGCCAACCCTCCTCGCTACCCGCGGCGACATATCGTGTCGCTTGATTGTAGTGCGCGTACATTGAGCCGTCACATAATATCGTTTGTCTATTTTTTTATTTTTTTTTTATTTATTCACAATTGGTAAACCTTGACAACATCTCACCTGGTGGTAAGTGACGATGTTGCCGAAGATGGAAGCGGGCTTACCAAGATTCCCCAACGAAATGGGGAACTGGCTATCTTATCTTCATGCCGGAACACACCAATGATATCAACATTGATATTTGGCGGCAAGATTCGTCTATTTGCTAAGAAATTAAAAAAAATTGCAAATGTAATCCATATAAATTTAGAATGAACTCGTCAAGACCTTTCTTTTTATACCAAACATGATATGAATGAATATCTTTAAAAAAATTTTTTGTTTGTGTCATCATCATCATCATATCAGCTCATATACGTCCCCACCGAGGGGCTCGAGCCTATCCTGAATTAGTTTCTTTGGGAAAGTTGTTTGTAATCACGAGTACATTATTTATTTATTTATTTATTATTTTATTGTACACAGGATACATGAAATAAAGATTTTAAATATTAAGGTCATACATTCATATCCTTATGCTATCAAGAACTAATTAAAAGTCACCCTATATCTTATGACACTCGAAGTGATGACACGTATACAAAGACACCACATTTGTCAAGGTCGGTTAAGTGGTTTAGGAAATACGGGGGAACAGATAAACATACATACATACATAGACTATCAAAAATATAACCCTCCTTTTTTCGTAGTCGGGTTAAAACTACAATAATAATTGTGACAACCAAATACAATTCCATTTCGAATCACACACCATATAAAAGGCCACATTTGGCCGTTACGTTGAAGTTCACATTTGGAACCGGTCGACTATGAACGTCCAAAGAGCCCAAACTAGTGCTGGATGATGCCAAGTATATACATTTGCGGCACACGTTAACACTTGGAGCATACAGAGCCGGATTAAGGCTGCTTGATTTCCTAAGACTAAGCACGCCGTTAAATGTGCTTAAATCCTAACTAATCAATACAAATAAAAATTAAATACTGTTCGTTGGTAAGCGCAACGCTTGAAAACGCCTGGACTGATTTGGCTTATTTATAAAAAAATATTGAAATAAGGCTTTAAGAGAAAGAAAAATTTGAAAAATAATATATTTGAATATAGAACGATGGATATGCGTAATTTCAAGACACGAAATTATGGCAGGACAACAACGTCGGCTGTAACATTATAAATTCGAAAGTTGATTTGTTTTTCTTCGTTTCACGTCGCAATGGAGCAACGAATCGACGTGATTTTTTGCAAAAACTTAGTTGATGGCGTGGGAAGTGATAATAATATACCTTATTTGCTTTTTACGCTCTATTTTTATAACCGCCTCCGTGGCGTAATGGTTAGTCCATTCGCTTTACACCAGCAGGTCGTGGATTCGATTCCCGGTGAGGTCAAATTGTAAGACTCGGTTTGGTTGGTGGTAGGGCATTTTCTACGCCCGCCTGGCTAGCTACCACCATCTTATTTAAGTTTTGCACCAAACATCAGTGTTAACAACATTAATGTGTCCGGCATGAAGATACGATAGCCAGTTCTCTATTGCGTTGGGGAATCTTGGTAAGCCCGCTTCCATCTTCGGCATCATCGTCACTTACTATCAGATGAGATTATGCCAAAGGCTTACCGATTGTGAATAATAATAAAAAAACTTTTACTCCTAAAAATACTTATTGCCTCAGAAATTATACGAAAGACCAAACGCGACTTCTATGACGTTAAGAATTCTAAAGTGGGTTTGTTTGTCCTTCTTATACGTTGCACCAGAGCAACGAATCGACGTAATTTTTTTCATAGACTAAGTTAACGGGGTAGGAAGTGGCATACCTCAGTTACTTTTATCTTGTAAAAATACTTACTGCCTCGGAATCTAAGACAAAACTTGATGAACCGATTTCGTTGAAATTAAAGCTTAAGGAGCGAAAAACAACAAAGGATACTATTTACCCAAAAACTATCATAGTTTCTTGAGGTATCTGGAAAACTCATGCATGACACATCAACTGTAGACGACTGGAGCACTAGTTGCTTGAAAATAGCGGCTTTGTATAATTGAAATTCTAGAGTATAAATAGAGCTGGCTGGCAAATCCATCTATGAAGTTAATTTATAAGACCTGCAGTATAAGTACATTATAAATGTACTTACTGATATTCAATAGGTCTCCAAGAGTTACAATAGGAGCAAGTGATCTAAGAAAAAAAACTAATTAATGCTGACCACTGATACAAACTTAAATTGAGTCTCGCTCGAATCGCGCTAAAACTTTTTTAGCTTTGGTTCCCCAAGATAAGAAGTGAGCCATTGTAACGATAGTGATAATGCACAAAAAGATACAGAAATAACTAAACAGAGTAGAAGTGGTGTGCCTCTGTCCGAACGGACTGACTGAGGGACGTCCCAGAGACCAAAGGTTACTTAGTTAGCTGGCGAATCCGGTACTGGTAATTTGGCACAGGCCACTCGCTTAAACTCTATACCGAGATCACTGGGCGGGTAAAGAAAGTTTGAATTAGTTTCATCGTAACTGGAGGTTTAAGTCGATTCAAAGTTGAAAATTTGGGAAAAATATTTCGAGCGGCCTTTTTAAACGAGTAGGCGTTATGAAAACTTGGATGGAATACAAACTGAGGAGCATCTTTTTAATACTCATTGTGTAATAGCTAAGGGGAGCGTCGGTGGCGTAATGGCAAGTGCCGCTACCTCCTGTCCAGGATGTCGTGGTTTAAACCTGCCACGTACCAATGTTATTTCGAATTTTGATTTCATGTGTACGTTTGTCTGATGCTCCTATGGTGAAGGAAAATATCGTGAGGAAATCTGCAAACGCCTGCGAAGAAACTCGAAGGTTGTGTATGAAGTCGAACAACCCGCACTGGGTCCGCGTGGTCGACAAAGGCCCGATCGCCCTAATTCAGGGTAGGCTTGAGATTTGTAGTTGATTTCCGACCCCCAGTTAATATGAATTTTTTTGTTCTAAATTAGATGTAGTTTATCCCCTTAAAAGGATTTGCACTACTTACCAGTCATCCTGTATATACAGATACCAATCATGAACGATTGGTCCACGATCGGTCCTCAGGCATACCACCTCGCCTGGCGGAGATATCTCTTCGAGTAGGAACGCACCGTTCCTAAATATTGTTGATCCACGGTGAGTGCTACCACCGCCGCTGATAAGGCCATCCTAGTAGCTAACTAGCACCGCAGTTATAAATAATTATACTCGATGACTACATACTTTTGAAATTTTCGTTTAAGTATTTACTCAACGTTTATTTTACCTACTCAATGTTCCAACGGGACTCTATTACTTAAAGCCTCCGCTGTCCATCCGTCCGTTCGTTTGTCCCCCTGTCTACAGCGCCAGCGTGCCTACAGCTCCGGGACCTACCTGGGCAGTAGGTAGTGGTTCTCTTCCACGAGGCACTCGCCTTGCAGAGTACCGGGACAAGCGTCTTGGCGGCAAGAACTACCGTAACTGGTCCTTGTCTTCACCTTATGGTGTTGGCAGTAAAAAGCGGCCCTCACTGTATGCCCAAGGGTAGGAAAGTGGGGACGCTATATCATAAACGTGGTAGTTTTAGCGTATCTGGTAGATATAAGAGAGGGAATGTCCGTCTGTCTGTCAGCAGGCTGTATTTCATGAACTGAAATAGTTTTTGACAGAGTGTGTATTTCTATGGCCGATATAACAACAAATAATCAAAATTCATAAAAGTGAAAAATTTGAGGAGTCCCGCATACAATAAAATGTATTTTATAGGTACGTATTCAAAAATTTTTGGACTAAAGAGTCCGATGTGTTTAAAAAAATATTTTGCCGATTGCGTTGATGTCTTTAGTTTGTGATGAATAAAAAATCATTTTCATAGTTGTACTAGTTTTCATAGTTGTACTAGTTTTCATAGTTGTACTAGCGGTCAGAGTCATAGGTGTGCTGATACAGAACCTTTGGAGCGCGAGTTCTACTCGCACTTGGCTAGTTTTTTACTCGATTGCACCAGTAGCAGGGTTATGGTTTTCGAGTTTAAGTATGTATATTTCTTTCATCATTACAGCTCATATACGTCCCCAACGAGGGGCTCGAGCCTACCCTGAATCAGGGCGATTAGGCCTTAGTCGACCACGCGGGCCCAGTGCGGGTTGGTCGACTTCACACACAACCTTCAAGTTTCTTCGCAGGCGTGTGCAGGTTTCCTCACGATGTTTTCCTTCACCGTTAAAGCAATCGGTAAGTATGTACGTAAGTTTTTGAAAAACTCATTGGTACATTGGCCGTCCAGATTTGAACCCGGTACCTCTGGTTAGATGGACCGAGTCGTTACCGGTTGAGCCACCGACGCTAACTTTATTTCTTTAACACGCTTTAAACAGCTTGATGTATATTGGAGTGCGAGGTGTCGTTCTATTTGTCTTGATCCTGTAAGTGGCATAGGATACATTTTTACCCGACTGGCCGAAAAAGAGGGGATAAGTTTTTACGCAGTCGGCTTTTTAATTTTTAATTATATTTGTTTAGTTATTTATTTAACTGATGGCGGTGCTGCTAGTCAACTACTAGAATGCCCAATTGCCCATGCCACACTAGGGCAGCTATCAGCACTTTGCTAATCTGAGGGCTAAGATCCACCCTTTTTAATGGATTTCATACTCATCATCATCATCATCATATCAGCCGAAAGACGTCCAGTGCTGGACATAGGCCTCCCCCAAGGATCTCCACGACGACCGGTTCTGCGCTGCCCGCATCCAGCGGCTTCCCGCAACCTTCACCAGGTCATCGGTCCACCGAGTGGGAGGCGTGCCTACACTACGCTTTCCGGTGCGTGGTCGCCACTCGAGAACTTTACTGCCCAACCGCCATTTGTTCATACTCAGAAAGCAGAAAAAATGTATCTTTGTAGGCACATGAAACTTTATTATTTTATTATAATTTCATAAAAATTTCCTCGCTCTGCCAATGTTCGTGTCGTGTATTGGTGAAATTTCCGGAATTCTGGCCTAATGACTGCTGCAGGCAATTTGCTATGGGAATTTCAACCCTTTATTTCGGTATTAATTTTAGCGTAAAGTTAATAATATCTGAAAGATTAAGTGTACACTTGTGTCTAATCAAACTAAAGTAATAGCAAACAAATTTTAAGCAGCAGAAGTAAAGCTGGTACATACCAAATAACTATACAGGGTGTAATAAAATTGGTGTAGGTCCCGTTAACTGGGGGTTCTACTCGTCATACTGAACAAATTTCAGCAAGGAACACATAGTCAATTCTCAAAAAAAATTTGGACCCTCTGTACTAAATTGCACGAAATCGGTCGATCAGCTGATCGATTTGTATGAAGAGTTAAAACAAAAAAAAAACGTTTTTAGCAAAGTCGTAGAACAAAAGTTGTTCAGTATGATGAGTAGAAGCCCCAGTTAACGGGACCTACAACGAATTTGTTACATCCTGTATAATATGTTCAATGTACTTCATACAGTGTGGGCTGCGCTAGCCTAGTGTTATACTCGTATCTCCACAGACTAACTTAATTTTGCTCGTTTGGCTATGATGTACATGTCGGATGCTATGTAGATGACGTATGTGTCAATAATATAAGCTATTTGGACGACATAGTGCTGCTGAGCCCCTCGATCGGAGGTCTGAAAAAATTGCTGGCCATTTGTGAGGCATAGTTTTTACAGGCAAAAATAAGGGTCCCTCATCTATACCACTTTTATCTCTAAATGGAGTACCATACACCATGTTCAGCGGTTTAAATATCTTGGTTACATTGTGACTTCTTCTCCAAATTTAAGAGCTAATGCTCTTGTCGGTGGAGCAATCTGCATTTTTTTTTGTCCTCAGCCAACATCTTTACCTTCCGATACGACACGACAGCAACCTTCTCCTTAATTTGTTCTAGGTATTTTCGCCTTGGCCTTCCTCTACTTCTCCTTCCCTCTATCTTTCCTTCTATGATTGTTCTCAGTAGACTGTCGTGTCGTACTACGTGTTCCAGCATATTTTCTCTTCTATTTTCTATGGTCTTTAATAGGCTTCTTCATTAGGCTTACATTGTGACAGAGAATCTAAATGATGACCAAAACGTAGAAAGGGAGTGCAGGCATTGTCGGTTCGAGTTAACATGTTGGCGCATAGGTTTGCTCGTTGTACAGCAGAGGTAAAAACAACTCTTTTCAAAGCATATTGTCAGACTTTCTACACGAGCGGCCTGTACTCCAACTTTAACAAAAAAGACCTACAATGCCTTGCGAGTTCAATATAATAATATTTTCCGAGCTTTGTTTGGACTTTCTCACTATTGCAGTGCATCCGATAGGTTTTCCGACACTAGCACAGATAATTTTTATGCAATAATGCGCAAAAAATTGGCTTCGGTTGTGCTGCGCGTGAGGGAAAGTTGTAATAAAGTGCTGAACATGATTGGAGACAGGATGGACTTCGTCTTGCTTAGCAGGTTCACTCTACTCCATGTCCGCTGAGCCTGCTAGGTGTGGCAGAGTGACATGTTGTAAGTCTCTACGGCTTCTTCTGTAGCGCTTATTTCTCTATTTGATTTAAAACTGAGTTTTGTTGTGTTACTTTATTCTATGTATTTTTGCGAAATTACTAACATAGACATAAGTAAAAGTGTTACTAACAATCTTATCACCATCATCATATCAGCCGAAAAACGTCCACTGCTGGATAAAGGCCTCCCCAAGGGATTTCCACGACGACGGGTCACGCGATCTTCACCAGGTCGTCGGTCCACCGCATGGGAGGCCTGCCTACTAACAATCTATGGACTCCGAATGTCTGAAAATAAATCATTTTTATGTTATTTATTTTTTATTTATGATTTAATCAAATAACTGTCACGTACGTAGTTCGATCCTCTCTCCACCCATTCGAACCCCTTAGCTGCATATCTGTTAGTCGGTGCCGGTGTTGCATCACGCCTCAAAAGAGCAAATAATATCTTCTAGCTGTCGAAGGGCAGCAGTGACGCTGGCCCCAATGTCTTCATCTTGCATAGCAATTGATCAAGGTCTGGAAGACCGATTGCAATTAAAAATAGGAAAAAAGGTACGTAGCACAGAAATATCAAGGTCACACTAAAGGACCACCTACTCCGAAACCAGCGTGCAAGCGATCGAAACTCGTGCGCCCGTTGCCTCCTACAATTCCTTCCGTACTTGTGACACAAACCATCTGGAATTATTGCTGTAAATTAACGTGCAAAATCAGCGGTGGTGATATTTTGTACGTTGGAATGGCGTGCAATTCGACGTGGTTCGATCGCAGCGAGCAAGGCGCGGAGGAAACGTCAGAAAAATCGAATTTCCATGCCGGCAGTCGAAGCTCAGGCGGCGTGCCGCTAGCACCGCCCTCGCGGCCGCTCCTGCAGCGCCGTCCGCACGAGTCGTGCCCGCGCCACCAGCCAACCCTACACCAAACTTCAAATCCGAAATACAAAAAAAAGTTGCAAAACCAACCTTTGCTCAAAGTGAGGTGTTTAGTTTAAAAAGTAACATGAATGGTACAAATGGTGCACTAATTAAGGGATTATGGGTTCGGCACTCGGCAGCCGTCCCGACCGCGGGTCAGTTTGTCGTCTAACCGCATAAATTCGTGCTCGTTGCTTTTATTAAAAGGTGACGTCACTCGGTCGATTTTCGCGTTTGCCATCGTGATTATGAGTGAAAACATTCAATGATCCTGTGCGGTTTGCGTAAGCTGGGTTAATCTTTGAGTAAAAGTTGCATTGTCTCAGACTGTCTAATGTTGCATAGGTAGTATCGCATAGCATACATTGCAGCGATTACGTCCTTCGATATTTATTGATTGTTTTTCATTATACTTAATAACTATCTTAAGAAAGGTATAGGTACGTAATTAATATGTCTAAATGTATGTCTTTCTATTCTCTGTTTGGTTGTGAGTGAGTCCTTCACTGTAATTTTTTAGTGTACCTGAAGGTAACGGAACTTTACGGAACCCTATTACTAAGCAAAGGCTGTCCATCCGTCGGTCCAACCTATAAGGAGCCATTGAATTACTACTACTAGTTGTAATTCAATGTAAGGAGCTGTGTCTTTTGAATCCTCGTAGCTGGTTGAAATAATCACAGATTATTTATGATAGCGAATTTTCTCACGAATAATAAAAACAACAAACAGTAATAAATAAATTGTCCCATAAAAGGATCTTGTTTTTCAAAGGTTAATTTGTCTTTGCCCTATGGTAAAATCGGTAACAAATTCAAGCTTCAAACTTGTTGTGAATGAAGTACAAACTTAGCATACAAGTAAAAATCAGTCAAGTGTGAGTCGGGCTTGAGCTAAGGATTTCGAACTAAATTTTTAAAAAATTGCCTGATAGGATGATGATGATGATGATGATGGAAGTTTCGAATTCATGTCTCTAAATAATGGTATTATTGTTCAAACGTTAAAATGCTGTAATATGAACATTGCCAACCTATGGAATATGCCATACCTTTCCGAAAAATTCAATCGTTTTTTTAAATGTTTAACTGATACTTTATTGTAATCGGGTAAACGGGTTATAAATGAGGATTACTCTTTTCTTGGATCCTGCCCTTACTAAAATTGTCTGTATATATAAAAGGAAAAGGTGACTGACTGGTATATCAACACACAGACGGAACCACTGAACGGATTTCGCAAAAATTTGGAAAACAGATAGCAATTTGGACGTGGGCATCCGCTAAGAAAGGATTTTGGGAAATTCCCACGGGAACGGCAAGAAACGGGATCTGCGCGGGTGAAGCTGCGGGTAGCCACTAGTTGTTGTATAAAAATGAAATGAAATTGCTTTCCACGAGACATGGAATGACCTTCCCTTCGCGGTTCGTCTAAAAAAAAAAAAAAAAAGGCTCAGCAAGAAGGACTTGAAAAAGTATTCAAAAGAATCATCAAAGCATTGATAACAGCCCTGGTGATGTAGATGCCTACCAGGAGGTTTCAGGTTCTATTCCCAGCGGAGTCTAACTATGGTGTAAGTAAGACTCGGTTTGGTTGGTGTTTGAGCATTTTCTAAGCCTACCTGGCTAGCTACCACCATTTTATCTAAATCTTACCTTCAAACATCAATGTAAACAGCACTGATGTGTTCTGACTTGAAAATAAGATAGCCAGTTCCCATTGCGTTGGGGAACCTTGGTAAGCCCGCTATCGCCACTTTACCATAAGGTGAAATGATGCCAAATAATTGTATTTAAAAAATGCGGCGGCAAAGTATATATATTAGTACTAACATACAATATGGACTCTCCCTGCCGCTCTCTAGATTGCGACCTCATCCCCTCGTCACCCATATTGATACAGATTGGTTACAGTTTGGTTGTCGAACGTATATGATTTCGCCGCCATTTTGTTTGTTCCGTCATTCCTTTTTTGAAATGTCATTTCTGGCCCGTTGTATGAAGTGTCCAGGGTGTAGCGGCGGTAACCGCTTCCCATCAGGTAGGCCGTCAGCCTTCTTGCTACCTATTTCGATAAATAAATTAATTATCAAAGAATTTATAACTTTTATCTTTAATGTAATGTGAACTTGCATAGTTAAACCCATTAATGGCAGTGGCAGTGGGCAGGGCACATAGCTCTTAGAACAGATGGCCGTTGGGGCAGTAAAGTTCTCGAGTGGCGACCGCGCACCGGAAAATGTAGCGTAGGCAGGCCTCCCACACAGTGGACCGATGACCTGGTGAAAATCGTGGGAAGCCGCTGGATGCGGGCAGCGCAGGACCGGTCGTCGTGGAAATCCTTGGGGGAGGCCTTTGTCCAGCAGTGGACGTTTTTCGGCTGATATGGTGAACCCATAGTAATACTTATAAAATAGTAGATACTTAAGTAATTAATTGTAATTTTATAGTGTATGCCTGTTTAAGGTAGACTGTTCTAACAATAAGAATTGCAATAAGAACTAGCACATAGAGCTTAACATTCAGACAATAAATGACATTCATCATTCATTCATTCATTCCATAACCACCGCCCTTACCTACTTTCTCAGGACTCGCTATAAATACTCGACAAATTGTTAATTTCACATTAGACCATAAGTTTCTTGCTTCTAATGGCCAAAACGTGAACGATTTTAATGGGGAATGAATTATATGGTTGACTCACAAACTAAAGTAGGTACCTAGGAAAGTAGGCATAACAAAAAAACTATAATCATACCTAACTTTAAGAAAATTAATAGGTAATACATGTAGTACCCAGTAGTTGAAAAACTAGCAATTTTACACTAGTAATTACTTGTACGTACCAACCTATTAGAGACCAGTTTATATTTATGTGGAGTAATGAAGCACGCCAGCGGCGGCGGTAAGAATACATTTTAAATAAAGTTTGTATCGATAGTTTAAATATATTCAGGGTGTAAAAAATGGTGTAGGACCCGTTAGCTAAGGGTTAGACTAATCATACTAAACAACTTTCCCCAAAGAACCCATAGTCAATTCTCTAAAAAAAATTGGACACTCCTTAATAAAATGCACAAAATTGGTCGATCAGCTGATCGATTAGTATGAAGAGTTTTTTTTTGCGATTTCAGAAAAGTCGTAGAACAAAAGTTGTTCAGAATGATGAGTAGAAGCCCCAGTTAACGGGACCTACACCAATTTTGTTACATCCTGAATACAGGCTGTAACAAAATTGGTAAAGTGAGGCTTCTACTCCGTAGGAGAACCAAAGTAACCGACATACCTCTCAGAATTGCTAAACTTAAGTGGCAGTAGACGGGGCACATTGCTCGTAGAACAGATGACCGTTGGGGCAGTAAAGTTCTCGAGTGGCGACCACGCATAGGAAAACGTAGTGCAGGCAGGCCTCCCACTCGGTGGACCGATGACCTGGTGAAGGTTGCGGGAAGCTGCTGGATGCGGTCAGCGCAGAACCGGTCGTCGTGGAAATCCTACGGGGAGGCCTATGTCTAGCAGTGGACTTCCTTCGACTGATATGACCCTAAGCCTCCGCTGTCCGTTCGTCCGTCTGTCACTAGGCTGTATTTCATCAACCGTGACAGCTAGACAGCTTAAAGTTTCACAGATGATGTATTTCTGTTGCCGCTATAACAACAAATACTAAAAATTAGAAAAAGTGAAAGTATCCATACAAAAATTGAGTTTTTTTTAAACGTGAAGAAACTAGCGCCGTCTAGTATCATACTAGTACGGAACTGAAGAAACTAGTGCCATCTAGTATGATGATGTTGCACTTAGCCGGTTTTTTGACAACCACAGACAAACGTTTTTACAAAATTTCAATAACTTTGATCAATATTCAAATAAGTTTTATGATGCTTGCTGGGGATACACTTATCTTAAGAGGCTCTTTCAGGCTAAGTTTAGTCTTTAGGAACAGAAAGTTGAATTCCTAAAATGTTAAACTCCCAAAATGTTGAATTCCCAGAAAGTTGAATATTTTTAGTTTCGCAAAATGTTGAATTCTTATAATGTTGAAATCCCAAAATGTTAAATTCCCAGTACTCGTAAAATTAACTGTACGGCAGCCCACAATAAACTTTCTTGACAATTTTTTCATATTTTCTTTCATACAATTTTTAAAAAAATAATATTAATAATGCGCACGGAAGCACGGACGGACTTCATTGAGATGTTTCGGTATGTGTTAATGATATACAGCACATTTTTAAGAAAATTGGAAAAACTTTTTTTGCGATAGCAATAATACTTCCCATACCCTACGTACGTACGTACTGTACTACGGGGTCGAGAAAGTAAAAATCATAACTCGCTGAGTACAAAAAGTGCAAAAAACTTACTATTTTGGAACTTATTTATTTTATCTTCGAAGTAAATTCATAGTTTCCTAAACGAGTTTATATTTTTTCATCACATTGAAAATATACAATAAATCCAATTTTGGTACCGGAAGGTTGTTTAAAAAAAAAACTTTATCCTAGATAACGACCTGAGTGAAAAAGAGGTGTTTTAGGGCAAAAAACTGAAAACTTCTACTGGTTAATGGATTCCTGTTTAGTTGTTAAAAAAAGTGTTGCGACACCAGCACAGATTTGTTTGGTTAACGTTACGTTAGTATGGGATTTATGAAAACCAGCGGTTTCTTAATACTTCAAATATTTAAAATCCATACATGTTTAACTCATCGCATACAAGAAGGGATTTCTCAGACCGTAACGGTTTTTTAATGTGATATTTTTAAAAAAACGTAACGTCGAGGGCTGTACCCTTGAGTAGCCGAGTTTGCGATGTTATTTAGAGTCAAAAAGACGCATATTTGTTTTGTGAAATCAGATATGAAAAAAATACCACTAGTTACTATTTTAACACTTAATATAATTTTTTTGTAATATAATTTAAGTTTAAATGAGGTTTTAAGACTAATTTGTCTATGATTAGTTTTTTCAATTTAAATAAAACTCATATTTTACTGCAAAATTGAAACAAACCATTGATTGCAAGTGTTTTTTTTTCATTTATTTCATTTATTGTCGTTTCACCTATCCTCTTAATTGATAAAAACGCATTTTGGAATGTAATTTTTAAAATATATTTTCACCTAAACTTGTATAGCGCGTAACTTTTATTAGTCACCTTGTATGCGAAGTGTTAACAATTTCCTAAAAAAACAGGCATGTTAAGATGTGTGATAGAAGCTGGCATAAAGAAAACTTAGTTATAGGGTGTAATTTATTTCTAACCAATATATTTTTCCATCAGACCCGGTAAAGAGAATGTAAAAATACTTTAATATTACCTACGTGAGAGAACATGAAAAATTGGATGAATTACAGAACTTGGTGTTTAAAGTGCAGTGTAAATTACAAGTTTGTGATTGACAGGATAATTATGCTGTGATGTTAATAAAACATTATCATGGATACTTGCATCTGGCTGAGGATATCGTTGTAAGTTTAAAACATAAAAAATATTTACACTTTTCGAAAGGCTCTGACTTTGTAGCTTACCCCAAAGCGTTTTGAAGCGTTTTGAATCAGGGGGCCGTTCTAAGAGCTTCGAGTTCGATTCGTTACACGGAGTCGGCAAAATAGTCGAACGGATTCGATAAAGACACCCGTATAAAGGAAAAACAACCGAATCCTCTCGATTTTTTCCGATTCCGTGTAACGAATCGAACTCGAAGCGTTTTGAATCAGAGGCCAGGTCGCTGAGCCAGGGCAGTAAGTATGTAATCTAGTTTGTTAAAGGTAGGCAGCCTTCATCGCGTGATCTGCATTCCTTGGGAGTCACGTCATCCGTAACGAAATTACAGATACTATCACTGCCACAGATATCGGGTTATTTGTTTTCTCGTAGCGAAAGTTGCTGCGGTAATTAATACTTACCTATCTTAAATAAATAAATATAAAGGAGTGAGTAGTAGAATAGTTAGGTATTACTTTTGACCGCTTCCGTGGAGTAATAGTATGTCGCCGCTTCGATCCTCAGTGGGGTCAACTTTGTATGATTCGGTTTTAGTTGGTGGTAGGGCATTTTCATAGCCCGCCTGTCTAGCTACCACCGTCTTATCTAAGCCTTGCCGCCAAACATCAGTGTTAACAGCATTGATGTGTTCCGGCTTGAAGATAAGATAGCGAGTTCTCCATTGCGTTGGGGAATCTTGGTAAGCCCGCTTCCATCTTCGGCATCATCGTCACTTACCATCAGGCGAGATGATGCCAAGGGCTTACCAATTATTTGTAAAAATAAAATAAAAAAAGCAGATTGTGAACTGATTTTCATGGTTATTTTACATTCGAAAGAGTATACTGCCAGCTAGGTCCCATAATTTTTTTTATCAAAATCGGTTAACTATTTTTTTCAGGAAATTAACAAAAACAAAAAAAAAATGTACTTGGTTGTGACGATTAAAGTCGGATTTTAAACATTTACAGCGTTTCCAATAATCGTCTGTCAGTTTGAACTTAGATCACATGTAAAATAATGAGATACACGGTCATACGGTTAAAAGTGTCCGAATATAAAGTCACCCTTTTTGTCCACGGAAGTGTACTTTTGCAGTTCTCCATCTCTGTCTTACATATTTGCTTTGTATGAAATTGGGAATCTAGTTCATTTGTATGTGAATTCAATTCCAAAACGACATTTAGTTCAAAAAATATTTTAAACTAGCTTTTGCCCACGACTTCGTAGACGTGCGCATGCTTTTTATGACTTTGAGGGTGAGTGGTGCGCGAGCCGCAGCGGCTCTACAGCGTAGGTAGGAGTTTATTCCAAACCCCACGGGAAATATATCGGGATATTCTGATTAGCAGTCTATGTCACACCAATCTGTTGTTCCGTTATGATGTTAAGGAAATCAACCAAAAAAAGACCAGTTTTTTTTCAGTTCCCTCATGATCTGTATCGGACTATGCTATTTTGACGTAATAAAAAGTAGCCTATGTCCTTTACCGTGACACAGGTTACCTGCACGCCAAATTTTGTCAAGATTTGTTAATTTGTTGAAGCGTGAAGAGGGAACAAAAAAACAAACACATTTTCACATTTATTATTAAGTAAGTAAGGATAACAAAGCGTGACAATTCAACGTCATTGATGTTTTGTGATTTTGCTTTATAAAAAAACTAGCTTTTGCCCGCGGCTTCGCTCGCGTGGACATCGTTTTTGTGACTGTCTTAGAGAGTGCGCGGTGCGCGAGTCGCAAGCGGCTCGCAAGCATGAAAAAAGTAGCCTATATTTTAATAAAGGTCCTAATCTGTCTACCTACCAAATTTCAGCTAGATCTGTTCAGTAGTATTTGCGTGAAGAAGTAAAAAACATACACACTCACAAAATTTCGCTTTTATAATATTAGTGTGAATATTTTGTTTACATGTTTGACCATTTCTAAACAACTAGGCTTTAGCTAGCTGACATGTCAAAGCGTGTCAAAAATGTTCCCATTTGTGTGGTGACACGGAGGCGTGTTTGATGGGTTTCTAATGGTAGAAGCATACTCGTACAACACACCGAAAGAAAAATACGGAAGTCACCGAAATTTGTTACAAATAGGTATCGACAACCTGCTAATCACGTCTATACAATTATAGTAAAAACTTTGTGTACTTACTTACTTTTTCAGTATATTTTTTACTAGCTGTGCCCGCGACTTCGTCCTCGTGGAGGTTTTGCATTTTTCCATGGAAACTTTTGAACTTTCCGGGATGAAAAGTATCATTTATGTTAACCCGGGCTATAAGGATACCATCATATAAAATTTTATCAAAATCAGCCTGGTAGTTTTTATGTGATGCACGAACATACAGACAGACAGAAAATAATTCCAATAGTTGTTGTTTTGGCCTCTATATCGTTAGTAATCTCCACCACAGATATTATTTAACACGCTTTTATTAGCTTCACTTGTAACTAACTATGTAAGAAAATATTGGAATCTTAATTTGACCCACTTTCCGGTCTTCGATTAGGATGAAATTTTGCACACGCTCTGAGTTCTGATGACAATACATGAGTAGGTAGCTAAGAAACGTCATTACAAATCAAATATGGCGGCCTCCCCAAGATGGCGGACTGGCTGTTTGAAATCCACCCCCATGATATGGGTATCAAATGAAAGGGTTTGCTGTCAGGAATACGAAAAAAATAGTCACGTGACTTAAATCCAATATGGCGGACGTCCAAGATGGCGGACAGGCTATTTAAAATGCACCCCCATGATATGGGTATCAAATGAAAGGGTTTGCTGTCAGGAATACAAAAAAAATAGTCACGTGACTTAAATCCAACATGGAGCACATCCAAGATGGCGGATTGGCTATTTTGTAATTTTTAGTGCAAGCTAAAAGCGTGTTTTTTAGTTTTTTAAACTGATTTAAATTTAAAACTGAACTGATGCTGGGACCCTGGAAGCGTTCAGGCCCCGCAGTCATACAAAAACGAATAAAAGTGGCCAAGTGGGTGTCGGACCATGCGCAATGTAGGATTCAGTAGTCTTTTCAATAAATAAAAGTCATTTTTTTAGGTGGCATAGAACATTTTGTATGGAAAATCTATTAACTTTACAAATCCAACAGCACATATTAAATTGGTTGACTATTAGTCTTAACGTTAACTAAGAAAGCCTTCTTGGCCGTGATGAGTTTCCCTGTAAATTGGTTGACTATTAGTCTTAACGTTAACTAAGAAAGCCTTCTTGGCCGTGATGAGTTTCCCTGTAAATTGATTATTATGTTCTCCAATCTCCTGAAATATCGGTTTAGCTAGCAGGGAAGGCTAACAAAAATTAACATTTTAAAGCTTAATATTTCGCAAACGGATCTCTGAATTAAAAAAATGTTTTTCTACTCCCATTTGGTAATATGCTTAATACATAACCTCAAATCATATCACAAAAGTATTCATTCCTACAAGTCGTTTTACAATGATCATTTCAAAACGAGACAACTGTACTACAATGAAACTTTTTAAATATTTTTATGGCTTTGGCTTCAAAAATTTAATACATAATTATGAGAAATTTTGCGTTGTATTTTTTTCAAAAACATTTCATGTACAGACACGGCCCAGTTACAGTTTTATTATATATATAGATGAGTTTTAGTACTCATCAGCAACATTTTTATAAAAAGGTTTAATTCAGTAAATTTAAAAACTGGCCAAGTGCGAGTCGGACTCCCGTACCGAGGTTTCGCACCACCATGCAATAAATTTGCGTTGCGTATTTGTCACATCAAAAACCGGCTAAGTGCGAGTCAGTCTTGTACACTGAAGGTTCAGTACCAAGACATCGCAAGATGTCGCTAGTTTCTAAACAAACTGAAAATGTCAGTGTACTACTGTAGGGGGGTTCCCTTTAATTTTTATTGTATTTTCATTTTCATTATTTTTTGCTACAACAGCAATAGAAACACACATGCTGTGAGTGAAAAATTCAACTGTCTTTATTTGGTTTATGAAATACATCCCGCTGACAGGCAGACGGACGGAAGAACGGACGGACAATGGAGGCTTAGAAATAGGGTCCTACTGGCACCCTTTGAGTATGAAACCCTAAAAACATCAACGAGATCCTTAAGGCGAGTTAGACTCACACTTGGCCAGTTTTTATTATTTACTTTATGGTTTGTTATATTCACACCTTACATCACATCAAGTTTGACACAACAAAACAAAAGAACATTAAAAAAAGTACGTTATTTGTATGTGGATTCCCCCTTTATTTTTTACTTTCTTTTTATTTTACTGTTTTTTTAATGAATCCGACATAATAACACATATCTTGTGAAAATTTCAATCAGTGACTTATGCGGTTCAAAAATTCTCTTTGTGGTCAGTCCTTTAGGACTGAGGATCGAGGTACGCACGAATTGCCTCCATCTGCTCCTAACCATCGCCAACCTCACCGAATCATAAAATTTGTTAGATGGCATCTCATTCAACTGTACGGTCTATCTTACAGAAGATAAAGTTGGTGGTAGGGCATTTTCTATGCCCACCTGGCTAGCTACCACCATCTTATCTAAGTCTTCCCGCCAAATATCAATGTTGATATCATTGGTGTGTTCCGGCATGAAGATAAGCTAGCCAGTTCTCCATTGCGTTGGGGAATCTTGGTAAGCCCGCTTCCATCTTCGGCAACATCGTCACTTACCACCAGGTGAGATGTTGTCAAGGGTTTACCAATTGTTAATAAAAAATAAATAAAAAAAAGACCATCTTCTTGATATCTTGCCTTTTACAAAAGATACATTCTCGGATATGGTCGAATAGACAGACGGATGGAGATATAGCGTAGGCTTTGTAATAGCCTAAGGAACCCAAAAACTCCATATTCAAAATGACAATAAAAAAAAACGAGTGTGATTTAGACCACACGATTGAAGTAAAACTTCTTTAGATCCATCTATATATGTTGAAAGTAAATACTTAGTCTTCAGAAAATAAATTAATCTTTTTTGTCATTACATATAAACAGTTTATGAAAAGAGTTTTATTATCCTCTAAATATGATCAAATCTTTTTTATCTTATATGTTTGTTTTGTTTTGACAACCGATATTGTTGCCATGGCAACCGATATTGTTGGTAAACAAAAATAAATGGTATCTCTCTTTCTATCTTCACTAATTTATATATCCCTCTCAACTTCCGTTCGCCTCGCCTGACCACACTTTCGTAACGCTCTCGTCACGCATCCACCAGCTTACTCCCAAAGTCAAGCGTGCGTAATGAAGTTTTACATTGTTATCAGCTCATATACGTCCTCACCGAGGGGCTCCAGCCTACCCTGAATTAGGGCGTTCGGGCCTTAGCCTTTGCTACGTTCGTAGTGTCGTCGTAGCATAGCTATAGAGCTACGACGACGCCACGACCCTGCTTCGAACCATTATTTGTACGATTACTTTTTAAAGGTTTCGTAACCAAAGAACAAACACATCAAAAACTCCATATTTTTAAAGATACATTAATTCTTACAACTTACTCAAAACGTGAGCAAAAAAAAAAATTCTTAGGTGGTAGCGTAACGTGAGCACAATAAAATTAACCACGGCTAGACTAACCGTAGCCTTTGCTACGTTCGTAGTGTCGTCGTAGCATAGCTATAGAGCTACGACGACGCTACGACCCTGCTTCGAACCATTATTTGTACGATTACTTTTTTAAGGTTTCCTAACCAAAGAACAAACACATCAAAAACTCCATATTTTTAAAGATACATAAATTCTTACAACTTACTCAAAACGTAGTAAAAAAAAAGTTCGAGCGAGACCTACAGTACTCGCATATGATGTGTAACATGTGACAAAATACTTTATAAAAGGACGGCAAAGATACGGCAGACTAGGCTGTATGGTCATAGATACCTTCGCCTTTTCCGCGCTTTTGAAGCCTGAAACAACGCGACTCCCTGTTACACATTTCCGCCATGGGACACATTTCCGTCCCATTTCACGAAATCACTCCCACAAATTGCAGGAAAGCGAGAGGAAAGATGTTACACATCAAAAATAATCTTGGTTGGTAGCGTGACGTGAGTACAATAAAATTAACCACGGCTAGACTAACCGGCTTTTGTTACATAGCTATGCTACGACGACGCTACAACCACTTCATACAACGGGCCAGAAATTATATTTCAAAAAAGGAATGACGGAACAAACAAAATGGCGTCGAAATCCTATACGATCGACAACCAAACTGTAACCAATCTGTATCAATCTGAGTGAAGAGGGGGTGAGGTCGCAATATTTGTACCACCATAATTTGTACGAATTACTTTTTAAGGGTTCCGTACCCAAAGGGTAAAAATGGGACCCTATTACTAAGACTCCGCTGTCCGTCCGTCTGTCTGTCTGTCCGTCTGTCACCAGGCTGTATTTCATGAACCGTGATAGCTAGACAGTTGAAATTTTCACAGATGATGTATTTCTATTGCCGCTATATTAACAAATACTAAAAATTACAAAAAAGTGAAAAAGAAAGGGAGGTCTCCATACAAAAGACGTGTTTTTTTTAAACGTGAAGAAACCAGCGCCATCTAGTAAGATGGTACGGAACCCTTTGTGTGCGGTTCTGACTCGGACTTGCCTGGTTTTTTATATCATTAATTTTCAGGTGAGGTTTTGTTCAGAAATAATATAGGGTACTTTCATCATTATCATCAGAACTCAGATTGTGTTTGAACTTTGAATTCTTTGTGAAAATCCAAATTTCCCACAGAAAAAGCTAAAGTCGACATGAGAGGTTGAATCGAGTCGGTTTTTCTACTTGTGGGTCACGCACACCCCGCGTTATCTTGCGTTGTAATCTACAAGCCTTTGATGTGCCTTGTTACTGTTAAAATATTTAGTAAATCGTCTTTTGTATATTTGTTTCAAGTGTGACTATGCAAAATTTATAAGTAATTCCTATTGCCCTGTTTATAGATTCAAGATTTAAGGTATTTATTCAAAATATAATAGGTGCAAATTAAACTCTTCCTGATAGTCATTAAATAATAATAACATAATTTCATTTGTGAAAAATCAAGAAATAAACAATCGTTAGTTAATAACAAAAATTCAATCATATACAGGCTGTTACAAGAAGTTAACCTAGCATAGTTGCATAGTTTTTAGTAAGTTGTGTTTCTATAAAGTGTGTAGTTAATAGACGTGATTTGTTATTCTTTGTAATATTATCTTTTAAAGAATTTTGGTTGTTAATTATTTAGGTATTATATAGGCAGTGCTGGTGAAGATCGCGGGAGGCCGATGGATGCGGGCAGCGCAGGACCGATCGTCGTGGAAATCCTTGGGGGAGGCCTTTGTCCAGCAGTGGACGATTTTCGGCTGATATGATGATGTTGATGATGGCAGACACCATTTTGCCGTAGAAATAAGAATATTGTGGAACAGTTTAAGTTTTATTGATAACCTGTCTAGTTATTTTCGAATGCTTTACTGGTTTTGGAATATTAGTGTTAAAAATAACTGTATCATGTATTAAGTATTAGGGTAGCTACTAGTAAAGATTTACCCTGTATGGGTGTAAAAAAATTGGTGTAGGACCCGTTAACTGGGGATTCTACTTATCTTACTAAACAACTTTCCCCAAGGAACCCATAGTAAATTCTCAAAAAAAATGTTTGACCTTCGATAGTAAAATGCACACAATTGGTCAATCAGCTGATTATATTGAATGAAGAGTAAAAAAAAACGTTACCAGCAAAGTCGTAGGACAAAAATTGTTGAGTATGATGAGTAGAAACCGCAATCAACGGGACCTACACCAATTTTGTTACACCCTGTATAATATTGTGTGATACGAGTATTGTGGTCTAATGGAGAACAAAAGTTCGTCATCTGTTCAGATCGTAAAGCGACACATTATGACATTATCCTTTCTGTTAAACCCAGAGGTTGTAAACACCATTAAACTAGATCGACCAGCCCGGACCAGCAGACGACCCCAGTTCAATTGTTTATTCCATTAAACTTGAACAAGAAACTCTGAGAATACACACATCTTGGATCTAGTTTATAAGTCAAGCGATGATGGTTACGGATATGGTAGAGATACCGAACAAATATCCTACTAATATTATAAATCCTGCTAATATTATAAAAAACGGTTCTGCTGGAAGAAATTTTAAACAGACTTCCAAAAAGGAGGAGGTTCTCAATTCGACTGTATCTTTTTTTTTAATGTGTGTGTTACCTCAGGACTTTTGACACGATAAACCGATTTTGATGATTCGTGTGGTCCCATATAAATTTTATCGAAATCGGTGTAGTACTTTATTAGAAAATTATCAAAAATCAAAAATAATAATGACTGACTCGGTGGCTCAGTGGTTAGCGCTCTTGACTACTGATCCAAGGGTTGTGGGTTCGATCCCCACCCAGGGCAAACATTTGTGTGATGTGCAGATTTGTTTGCTTTGTGTCTGGGTGTTAAATATTTATATATGTATGTATTTAAACGTATATAAGTATGTATATCAGTCTCTGGTTCCCATAACACAGGGAATCCTACTTTGGGGCCAGATGACCATGTGTGATTTGTCCCAGAATATTTATTATTTATTATTATAATGCAAAATTGTACGAAGTTGTTGGATGGAAGTCGGTTTTTTAACGTGTTTAGCGTTTTCAATTATAAAATAGTAACTTTCCTATTTGAACAATTTTGCGTTCAGATTGTACCTACTCTAATAAATTTGGTTTTATGGGGTTAAGGCTTATTTGACGTCACTGGCAGTGTTTATCGATTCACAGGAATATCGATTCAAAATGATTATACGTTTATACAAAGCTTATCATTGTAAGGATTTTAATAATTCACAGTAATAATAATACAGCAATACAACTATCACGCAAATAACTACTGCAACTGCAGCATGAACTGTATAATTCAGTACTATATTTTATAAATCTATAATGTTTTATAACAAAATATCACTAGAATAATAGAGACATATTCTAGTAATATTTAGTAATAGAAACCGGCCAAGTGTGAGTTGGACTAGCACTCCGAGGGTTCCGTACCACCACACATCTCCACATATCTACATAGTATAATGACAATGGTAACTATTCACATTACACAAAAAAGACATCAATACGAATGACAAAAATATACTACGACTAACATTTGGCCGATTTTTATTAATTATTATCTTACTTCAGTATTATTATTATAATCACATCCAGTTTTACGTTTGTACGTATTACCGTTTCTACGATAAAGCTAAATTAAAAATACTTCTAAAGACCTATAAAAAACAAGTTTTTTTTTTCTGTAAGCACCCCCTTTATTTTTTCACTTTTTCTAGTTTTTAGTATTTGTTGTTATAACGACAACAGAAATACACATTCTGTTAAAATTCCAACCGTCTACCTATTACGGTTCATGAGATACAGCCCGCTGACAGACGGACGGACGTAATAGGGTCCCGTTGGTCACCCGTTGGATGTAAGGAACCCTAAAAATCAAAATAATGGCCAGTACCTTGCTTGTTTTAATGTCATCTACTCTAGGTATATTTATTGCATTGATTAGTGCCAACTGTATGTAAAAATGTATTCACTTTACAAGCTTTTGTATATCGACGGCCGAAGGCAATAGGGCAGCGGGCCCCATTATGGGATAGTTTTGTATGAACATCTTTTTGTATAAACTTTTATAACAGTATACTGATCAAACTAAAAATAATTCATTCGAAATGTTATATTTTACATTGCTATGAAGTTGTATTCTTCTACCATTCATACTTTTGTAACTACCGACAAAAATGCTGGTAATTTGAAATTTTGCCAAAAAATTAAGTGTATCCCAATATGGGATACCATACACCCCCATCATGGGATATCCCATATTATGAACCTAATGGGATATCCCATATTAGGATACACTTATTTTTTTGGCAAAATTTCAAATTTTCAGCATTTTTGTCGGTGTATGGTATCCCATATTAAGATACTTAATTTTTTGGCAATGCTTATGGGATATCCTATACAGGGTGGGAAGGAGTATACCGACAGATTTTTAACTATGGATTCCTAGTGCTATTACGAGTAAACAATGTTATATCAACATGGGTCCAAAACTGCCTCATTAACTTAATTAATTTCTGGAAAAAAAAAATTAACGATAGTACTTCCTTGTGAACGAAACCGTATGATGTCAGTTGATTATTAAGAGCTCAAGACAACAAACATCAGATAAACATCTGATACTATTATTAAAGCGTGTAACCCTTGAGATTTTTCAACTCGTGAATTACTGATTTAAATGAATATCTAAAAAATTAGGCTTTATCCAGCAATGTATATATTACTTTTTTTGTCCAAATAGTCACTAGAATCGTTGGTTAAAATCTGTAGGGATACTCTTTCCCACCGTGTATTGGGTATGTATACGCGCAAGTATGGGAATTCATCCCTAATAGTGAAATGAAATAAATCCTTCTTATTTAAATTATTTATAAAGATAATACTATTACTCTTACAACTTATACATAATCCTTGCAAAGATCACAAAAAAATGTTTTGGTGTGCGGCTCTACACCAGCACACAACTCATGACACCACCGAAAACATTTAGTACACTGTATCCACTTTTCTCCAGCAATGTGATTTGAATATTGACTAAGGCAATAAATGCACTCTTCATCTTCAGCAGTGTCGCTTTCGTCGGAGCTCATTAATGGTGGCTCGTCCTCGTTACTCTCACTAGATGAACTTTGTAAAATCTTCTTCCTTACAGCTATCTTCTTTTTTTCATTTTCTTTAACAGGTATGTTCTTTTTTACAGGCTCATCCTCATCACTCTCACTAGATGAACTTTCAATCTTTTTCTTTACAGCTATCTTCTTTTTTTCATTTTCTTTTACAGCTATTTTCTTTTTTACACGTAACGTCTTTTCTTCTTTTACTTTAGCAGTTATCTTCTTTTTTACAGGTATCTTCTTTTCTTCATTTTCTTTAGCAGGTGTCTTCTTTTTTACAGGTATCTTCTTTTCTTCATTTTCTTTAGCAGGTATCTTCTTTTTTACAGGCGTCTTCTTTTCTTTATTTTCTTTACCAGACGTGTTCTTTTTCTTTGTAGTTTTCTTTTTCTTACTTTTTGAGGTCCCTGGTATTGCTTGTTTTTTGGTCAGTTGTTCCTGTAACTCATTTTTGTACGGTGAACTGGTCACCAATAAAGGTTTTTCACCTCGGAGCTGTGTTACTTGATCTGTTTTCTTGCCTTTTGACTGAATCTTGGGTAAGGGATTGATTTCAGCCGGTTTCACGGAAAACTTTGAAATCGACAAGCGTGTAATATGTGCCCCTGTTAAAGTGGATGAGGCTGCAGAATGAACTAATTTATTATTTGAAGTCGACGGTGGCGTTGCTGATTCATAATGGGGTACGACTGGAAGTGGAGTTGATTCAGCACCTGAATCCCATGAGAGAACAGATTGGAAAGCAGTCAAGGCAAGTGATCCTAGACTCGATGGAGCCGAACCTGAAGGGGATGGGACTAGCAGTGAAGATATTTCAGCACTAGAATTTGACGGTGGTGTGGTTTGTGTGCCAATTAAAACAGGTGGTAGTGGGAGGTCTGCCGGTTCAGCACTTGTTGTCGCCAGGTGCATAACTGATTTAGTAGCTGAAACAATCGGGGATATCACTGGAGCTGGAGCTGATTCCTCATCCACACTCAGGTCATCATCTTCGTCGTTCTGTACAGCACTAGAATTTTTTGGTGGTGTGGTTTGTGTGACAGTTAAAACAGGTGGTAATGAGAGGTGCGTCGTTTCAGCACTTGTTGTCGCCAGGAGCATAGCTAATTCAGTAGCTGAAACGATCGGGGATATCATTGGAGCTGGAGATGATTCCTCATCCACACTCAGGTCATTATCTTCTTCGTTCTGTACATCGGAAGGACATGGTAATGGAAGATGCGCTGGTTCGATATGATCCCTATCGATAACATCGTCGTCGTCTTGCACAGCGAAGTCGTGGTCTCTGAATTGATTGCGGTTGAATGGGAATATTCCGCTTTTACGGAATCCATTAACGGCGACCTCTAATGTAGCAGCCCTCATGTACGCCTTCCCCACTAATTCTGCTACTTGAAATGCAGTCACCACGCGGCCTGGATGATTTTTTAGCCATGTATCAATTTCCTTGGCATAATACGTTTTGAATGGATTCATGAATGATACATCCAAAGGCTGCATTCGGTGAGACGAATGTGGTGGGAGGCATATCAGAATTACACCATTATCCCGGCATTTGTCAATAACATCAATATTTCGCGTATGGGTGAAGTGGCAATCTAAGATCAATATGACTGGACTCTCTTTAGATGGATGGACAGTGTTGATGAAATGAACAATCCATTGCGTAAATATGTGGGTTTGTATCCAGCCCGATTTGTGACACGCAAACTGAGATCCAGGTGGAGCACCATTTTTTAACTCTTCTTTCATGTTGACTCTGGGAAAAATGAATAAGGGTGGAACAAAGAAACCGGATGCACTCATGCACGTGACCAGAGTTATTAGGGCTCCCCGCTCCGCCGACGAAATTCCGCCAACTTGCTTCTGTCCTTTTAGAGATAGAACTTTTTCCATTTTATGTTGAACAACAGTCACACCTGTCTCGTCAACGTTGTAGATTTTTGTTGGATCGAAATTAATTTTGGGCAATTCAGCCTCCAAGATATCATTAAACTGGTCCACTTTCTCTTTTGAAAACCCTCTGGCTCGATTAGCAGATGTAGCTTGAGGTGTCCTAAAAGACAACTGGGGATTCCTTTTTAGAAATTTCCTCGTCCACTTCCGGCCTGCAATCTTCCTCTCCGCATTAAACTGATGCGGCAGTCCATTCTTTATTGCCAATTGGAACGCCAAAGCACGAATGTCAGAAGCTCGTAATCCATAAAATCTTGAAACCATTGTTAAGCAGTAATCGACAAGCTCTTGTTCCATTTCAGGTGAAAAAGTAGGCTTTCGGCCCATTTTCATGGAATTTAGCTGTGCTACTGTTTGGGTTTCATTTTTGCAATACCGCTCCAACGTTGACTTAGGTACATTAAAAACTTGGGATGCCTTGAGGTAACCCATTTCTTTATTCTTTACAGCGTTGTACGCACGCACCATCTGATCAGCGTCCCATAGCTTACGTTTTTTTTTTCTTTAGTGCTCATCTAAAATGAAAAGAAATTGGGAAATTAAAAATAATGATACTGCAAATATATATATATATATATATATATATATATATATATATATAATGTATATATATATATATATATATATATATATATATATATATATATATATATTATTGAGTAAAACAAAAGTTCTAATACATATTTTTAAAAGTTTGAACTTGACTGAGTGGACTGGTAGTAGGTAGTTATACACGGCGGGAAGGAGTATCCTGACAGATTTTAACCAACGATTCTAGTGACTATTTGGGCAAAAAAAAGTAATTGAAACATTGCTGGATAAAGCCTAATTTTCGAGATATTCATTTATATCAGTAATTCACGAGTTGAAAAATCACAAGGGTAACACGCTTTAATAATATTATCAGGTGTTTATTTTGATGTTTTGTCTTGAGCTCTTAATAATCAAGTGTCATACTGACATCATAAGGTTTCGTTCACAAGGAAGTAGGTACTATCGTTAATTGATTTTTTTGTTTCAGAAATTAAGAAAGTTAATGAGGCAGTTTTGGTCCCATGTTGATTTAACATTATTTACTCGTAATAGGTACCACCAGGAATCCATGGTTAAAATCTGTCGGTATACTCCTTCCCACCCTGTATAGGTAGATAATATGTAGAACATATTAAGAAAAATAAATATATAATAATAACTACCATTTCTGAGACTTGACTCTAGCTTACAAGTTTCGTACAAATTTCATTTTTTTTAAGAACGTGATTTGCTTGAACCTACCAAGTAAGGTAATGCATTGAATATTTATTAAGTAAATGAACTTAGGTTTACACATCCCATAATAGTATACATGTACCTCAATATTAGATATCCCGTATTAGGCACACCCTCGTATCCCATATTAGGACGATTACGTATTTTGCGAACACATGGTCGTAAACCAAAAAATAATTGAAATGCAGCAAGAAACAACACATGCACCTCAACACAAACGTTATTAGATGATGCAGAACCACAAACAAAAACATAAAATCAAACTTACCTTAAGAAAAGTAAACTTCTAACTGGCTTATTACAAAAACTCTTTTACAAAATATTGATATAAACACACCTCCCGTCTAGCCGAGTGGCGACTGACGCGTGAGCGTTCCAAAATGGCGTCCTCACTACAAGGGGCAGTATTTCACAGCGTTTTCGTGAGATGGCGCTGCTTGTAGGCAGCTATCGTTCGCTATCCCAAATTGGGAAACCATCCCATATTGGGGCTCGCTCCCCTATTGTCGTGTTTAAAAAAACAATTTAATATTTGTACTCATGTAAAAAGGAACATTGTTTAATAATATTAGTAATGCTATACATAGACTAGTTTATTTATTTCATGTCACCAGTTATGTATTTATACAAAATATATATTTAAATTGTCAAAGCGTAATATGATCGTCAAAAAATACAAAAAATTGTCTCAATAAAAAAATTAGATATCAAAACAAAATGAAATAAGATGTTAAAGTCTTGTTTGGAAATGGCCAAACATGTGAACTAATCATTTTATCATTTTAGCTAAATCACTTACATTTGGGCATCGAGCATGTTCCTACGAGCAATTTATTCACTTTTAGGCGCTTTGCACACGACGGGGCGGGGCGTGGGCGGGGCGGACCGGTCAATTTCGCCGCCAACGATAGCACAAAGGGAATTCTATACTACCAACGCACATGGAGGCGGCGCGGTCGGCGCGGTCTCTTTGTCCTCCATGTGCGTTGGTAGTATAGGATTCCCTTTGTGCTATCGTTGGCGGTGAAATTGATCGGTCCGCCCCACCCCGTCGTGTGCAAAGCGCCTTACAATTCATGACGATATTTTTATGTACGACTTAATTATTATTTATTTAGAACCATAGCTAGTTATGAACGTATTAACTTGTTTTCCAGGTGTCGACGAGTAGAGGCGCGGATGCGGCGGCGCGGGGGGCCGCGGTCGCCGGCGCGGGCGGCGCGTGCTGTGACCCGCCGCGGTAGCTGAGCGGCGCCGGCGGCCGTGCATGTACGCGGCGGCGGGCGGCGCGTCGCTCGCGGGCCGAAAGGTGAGATAGCACGATGTTTAATGCACAAGTGTAAAAGAGACGATAGGCACGGCACTCCATGCCGCTCTCTAGATTCCGACCTCACCCCCCGTCTCCCAGATTGGTAACAGTTTGGTTGTCGAACGTATAGGATTTCGCCACCATTTTGTTTGTTCCGTCATTTGTTTTTTGAAATGTCATTTCTGGCCCGTTGTACGAAGTGTCCAGGGTGTGACTATACGTTCGACAACCAGATCAAAGTATATGTATATATTAGTACCAACATACACACCATGTCCATACACACTCCCTGCCGCTCTCTAGATTGCGACCTCACCCCCTCGTCGTAGGATTTCGCCGCCATTTTGTTTGTTCCGTCATTCCTTTTATGAAATGTCATTTCTGGCCCGTTGTATGAAGTGTCCAGGGTGTGACCAAACTGTAAACAATCTGTATTAATCTGGGTGACGAGGGGGTGAGGTCGTAATCTAGAGAGCGGCAGGGAGTGTCTATACTGTATGTTAGTACTAATATGTATACTTTGCCTGAGCGTTGCTAGTACGACAGTTCTGTGTACAGCGGTAAGTACAGCGTCACTCTTATTTCGTAAGACAAGACGTCACGATGTTATAGTAGCTGAGTGTGAGGATGATAAGTGGGTGGAGATTCACTTACGTTAAGTCCGAAGCTAAACCGAGGGTAAGCGAGACAGACATGTGATGACCGATGAGGCTCTGGAGGTGTTCATATATGCAGCCGCGAGAGGCGAGTTGCTTACAGGGCATAAGGTGATGTGTAGGTAGCTGAGTGCGAGGGACGCTACAACTGAGCGATGCTAGCACGATAGTCTTGTTTATACACAATAGTAGCTGGGCGTCACCACCGGCAGCCATGCATGTATTTTACTGTTAAATATAAATGTAACGCCATCTAACGGCCAATACATTATACCTTTCTGTCAGCAGGCGCGCCAGCACGGCCGTCAGCCCGCGCCGTCGAGCCCGCACGACACCAGCCCCGTCCACACTGCCCCAACCGGCGTCCGCGCTTACTCGTGCCAGCACTGGGAGGCGCGTCTACTCGCGCCGCCCCCCCGCGCGCTCTCCGCACTCCCCTCGCCGCCGCGCTCGCCATGCGATGTCGTCGAGGTACAGGTTGCGCCCGCTAGATGTCGTGACTTGGTGTGGTTAGAGGGTTGGATTATAAGCATGGTTGTGTTGTAATAGGTTGCTATGGAATAAAATATTACAGAAAATTGCCTGACAAACAGCAAAAAAAAACCTTCATTACATAAAATGTTAATTACTTCTTATTATAAAACCGTAGCAACCTTGCATCGTATAATAAATTTGACGGCAGGTATGTATCTGTTAGGTAGATGTTTTTTTTTATGTTTTAGAATAAGTTGTAAAATTAGCATGTGTAAAACTAGAATGTGAGGCAATGCAACTTTTGTGTATAGATTTAATCGTGAAGTATACTTCGTCTTAGTCACCCTTAAGTACCAATTTAGTAGAGTAGAATAAAATTGGGTTTTCAGTATGCGTCAATGTTAGAATAGTTATCGATAAAATGCAAAATACAAATGTGTTATTGTGTGAAGTGCAACAAGTGGTTTGGCCATGAAACAGCGACATCTATCGGAGAGCAGCGTTCGATGGCCGGTCACCAGGCACCAGAGACTGCGGCTGGATGTGCGGAACGAAACTTGAGTGACAGTGACAAACAACTATAAAAAAGTTCAAAAAAAAATAAAAAAAAAACGCCAAATTGCGCTTGCTTCCATTACTTCTTTTCTCACAATAAACATATCGTAATATAAGTTAACGACCACTGTAAATAAATAAATTAGTTAATAAAATATAGATTCGCGCCTTTCTTGTGCCTATCTCAAAACAATTATAAAATCATAATCAAAGTGAGATAAAACAAAAGTAATCAATTCTGTGATGGATATAAACAAAGGGTGATACTGACGTTCGATGTGCAATATATTAGTCGCCGCTAATGGTAACGTTAGATAATTGTATCTTTAAAGTAAATTAGTAACATAAATAAAAAAACAATAAATAAACAATTTTTCATAAAATAATGTCGTAGATTGAATATCGATAACCAAGCTACAACACTAGTGTTCAGTGCTAACGGACCGCCCGAAGTGAATCCTTAGCCTCGCGGCTAAGTTCCCCGCGCGCCCCACCCGCCACAAAACTGGCCAGCATGCAGGCAGCTCTTATGCTTAGATCCAAGTCGCGGGAGAGAAGAAAACAGCGGCTCAAGAGAGGAATCAAGCACGAACTTCCCAGCAATGTGGCGACAAAATCCATCGCACCATTCCCGCGGTACCCGCCGGCTTCCTGGGTATGTTCTAGAATAAAAATTTAAAAAGAACTACAATACAAGGTTGCATGTTATCTGATAAGTACCGTAAGATAAAATTACTTAATGTCTTTAAGGCGTAATACCTACCTCAAATGAGCAGCTTAATTCGCGTCAGTACAAATTTCTTACTAAGTACATTTCAAATCAGCGAAGCCGTGGTCCAAAAAGTGCATAATTTAGAGAAAACCTCAGTTATTTTATTTTTGGACGCTTTGTTCGATTAAAAACTATACATCTCTTTTGCGAACAATGATATTAACTTAAGTTTAAAAGTATTTGAATTATAATAGTATCTCAAAAGGAGTGGAAATAGTAGTGTTTTTAATTAAAATGTATGTATGTTTATTTATTTCTTTGGCACGCCTTGCCTAAACGACTTGATGGATTGTGGAGTTCGAGATGCCGTTAGACAAATCTAACGGCATCTCGAACTCCACAATATTCTTGTCACTCACGGGAACAAGACAAATCTTGTTCCCGTGAGTGACAAGAAAAAATTTTACCTGACTATCCAAAAAAGAGATTATTTATTTCTTTGACACGCTCTGAAGCCCACGGCTTGTTGGATTTACTCGTAGGAGTGCGAGGTATCCTTAGATTCGTCTTAATCGCTTGAGTGACATAGGATACATTTTTACCTGACTGGCCAAAAAATAGGGGTTAAGTTTTTAGATTCCTAATTTTTTTAAACATGCTGTTGCCGGTGGATATCAAGAGTGTGCGGCGCGTAAGCAGCAAGCGGCTCGAGGAGTCTCATGGTTATAGTTATACAAAATGATCCAAGTCAGACCGTTTTTATTAAGTGATGATCTATAATACATGCGGCTATTGATTTTATTTACATAGAATATTAAATTCTACTATTTTTCTAAACATCTATAGCCGTACGTAAAATCGATTACTGCCGTGGCGACGCATGCCGTGGCGACGCATGCCGTGGCGACGCGTCCCCACGCTACATGATGGTATATATATACAGTCTATACGTAGTAATATGTGTTTCACATCTGCTATACGTTCCGTGACGGCTCACAATTTTTTTTGGGATTAATGTATGGTTAGGGCCGGTCCATTATATTTGGTCGAAGTATTTAGGTACAAATTATCTTAAATAATCCAAGTTTTTACTCGATTCGACAAGTTCAGTAATATTCAGATTTTTTACATTTCCCCTATGTCCTTAATAAATAAAATAAATAAATAAATGTCATTGAATAATTTTCTAACTGGGCTTAGGTGCGGCCCTGTCAACAAAAATTAGGTTTTTCCATTTCCACTTTTATTATAGAGATATTTTGCCCTAGTTATCAATAACTCCTACATTATTCTATACTGATCTAACGTCCATATCAGCTTACAAACATCCCCACGGAGGGGCCCGAGCCTACCCTGAATTAGGGCGATCGGGCCTTAGTCGACCGCGCGGGCCCAGTGCGGGTTGGTCGACTTCACACACAACCTTCGAGTTTCTTCACAGGCGTGTGCAGGTTTCCTCACGATTTTTTTCTTCACCGTTAGAGCGTCGGATAAACGTACATATGAAAATCGAAATTCGAAAACACATTGGTACGCGTGGTCGACTATGGCCCGATCGCCCTAATTCAGGATAGGCTCGAGCGCCTCGGTGGGGACGTATAATATATATAGTTTACCAAGAAAACAGAAATGAAACATGAAAGTTCTACAGCGCATTTAATATTGTCACTAAAACCATATTAAAACCACCTACGACTTTGCATGGTGTATAGAAGAAGATACTGAGGTTAGTGTATATTATAACTCTGTCGCTCGTCTGTGGTATGAGTATAAAATTTTAAGACACCGATCTCAAGTCTGTATTACTCCGTACTACCTCCGTGGAGTAATAATTAAGTCAATTAGCTTCACATCAGGAGGTCACGAGTCCCATTCCCGGCGGAGTCTTACTTTGTACTAGTCGGTTTGGTTGGTGGAAGGGCATTTTCTAAGCCTGTGTGGCTAGCTAGCCGCCAAAAATCAATGTTAATAGCATTGATGTGTTCCGGCTTAAATATAAGATTGCCAGTTTCCCCATTGCGTTAGGGAATCTCGGTAACCCCGCTTTCATCTTCGGCATTGTTGTCACTAATAATAGGGGATCGAACTGCATCAAAAATAAAATCTGAAATTTCATTTTCTTAATTTCTCTCCTCTTGAAGTTTCAAAAAACCTTACTTGTTTTGTTTTTCCAAAATTCTTAAATTTAATTTTTTTTAGATTTTTGATTGATCAAATACACAAAATAAGTTCGTCAATGACGCTTAAAATCTATGACGTCACTTGTGGGTATTTCAAACATTTTCAGAACAAAATTAAAAGTAACTTAAATGACTACCAGTCCGATCCCCTATTACCATCAGGTGAGAAAATGCCAAAGGCTTAGGAATAAATAAAAACTATATTGTTTAGATTTCAAGGAAAGTTAGCCAGTATCATTAACAACCCTCAAACGTCCTGCTACTGGGGCACGGGTCTGTTCCCAAACTCGGGAAGAGTGATGCCATACTCCACATACGGGGTACAAGTCCGGGTTGTTGGAGGTTGTAAGGCTAATAGTTAACCCACTGTCAGATTTTTTTTGAAACCGCCAATAAGACATAAAACAAGGTTTAACGACTGCCATCTAGTACTAGCAACCGGCACCAACAGCTAAACGTGCCTTGAGAAGCACGGAAACGCTCGAGATAAATGCCACTAACCGTGCTCGATGGCCTCATTAGGGTCACTCAACAAGTGGGTCTTAAAATGAACATGGACAAGACGAAAATGATGGTAAATATCCGTGTCGCATTAACTCCTTTAAAAGATGGAAATTCTACACTCGAAGTTGTTGATGAATATACCTGGGACAAATAGTCCAGTTAGGTAGGTCAAACCTCGAGAAATTGATTTTAATCATCGATGGAAAGACCATATTGACATAGTTTGCACAATACTAAACAGATTCATTTTTCCTTTATACAAAATAACTCAAGTTGCTTCAAGAACAAAAGCTATGACTGCATAGCGTAGTATACATCGAATCGATACTTAAGAGGACTGTGAACCCACGGTAAAAATTCGACTTTTCATACAAATGGCGACAACGTTTTGCACCTCTTAAATGTTAAACGATTTGAACCAAGTTTTGATAGGCTGTCAGTCAGAACAAAAGCTAGACTTAAACGTATCGTTTTTTTTTTAAAAAAAAACGGCCGAAAATAGTTTTGCATAAAAACATGTCAACGAAAATAAAATTAAACGAATTAACTTTATCGAAAAAACAAAAACGCATAAGCCTAGCTTTTGTTCTCACTGACAACCTATTAAAAATTGGTCCAAATCGGTGAACATTTAAGACGTGAAAATTGTTATCGCCCTTTGTATGAAAAATTGCAGCTCCACAACCCTCCTAAGTCATCATCATCATCATCATTACAGCTCATATAGGTACGTCCCCACCGAGGGGCTCGAGCCTACCCTGAATCAGGGCGATTAGGCCTTAGTCGACCACATATTCTACCTCTTTAGTGTTTGTACATTCTTAAAGCGGCCACATTCGTAAAGATACACTAAACTAAATACTACATTGAGGCTAAAGACGCAACAACTAGCACTAGGAGTTGAAGGTACCCAGATAGACTAGTATATGATGACTGATGAGGTACCAAAAAAACTGTTTCTGGATGTGCAGAATAACACAATTTGTTAAATAACTCCAAATAAACAGATTTATGGTGGAACTAAACCGATGGCTTCTACTAAATACATTTTACTAGGTCATATAATTTTTGGATTATAAATGTATTATAATGACCAAGTACAATTTGAATGTCATTTATTTAATTATTTGTAATGTAGCTAGTTTTATTTTTACTTTGTTTTTGTTTTTGCATGCTGTCATTTTTATGGCTGAGTTTGGCGTTTTCGATTAATTTTTTTGTAATACCTAATATTATGTTCCTAAATCAAGGGCAAATAAACGAATTCTGATTCTGAACGATCGGCTGGCCAGCGTTCGGGAAGCTTCGCAATATCCTTACGTACTAAATACGGCAGAGTCTCTAAACTAAGGTCTTTTACCAACACATGTTGCCAGTGATGAGATGCGGACATGGTCGCTTACTATAGGCCTCATAAGAAGGCTTAAAGTCAGCCAAAGGGCAATGGAGCGTGCTATTTTTGGAATTTCGCGCGCAATCGAATCAGAAACGAGAAGATTCTTAGGAGAACCAATGTTACTCTTAGAATTGCTAAATAAGAGTGTGAAGCACATAGCTCATGAAACAGGTGGCGGTTGGGGCAGTAAATTTCTTTCGTCGAAGGCCTCCCACTCGGTGGACTGATGACCTGGTAAAGGTCGGGGGATGCCGCTGGATGCCGGCAGCGCAAGACTGATCGTTATGGTAACCCCCGGCAACTGTCCAGCAGTTGACGTCTTTCGGCTGGCATGATGAACAATGCTTTAGGTCAGTTAACCTGTGAGATCGACGGAACCACCTAAGCAAAATATATATTAGTACTTACATCAGTATGGACACTCCCTGCTGCTCTCTAGATTCCGACCTCAACCGTTCGTCTCCCAGGTTTATATAGATTGGTTACAGATTGGTTGTCGAACGTATAGGATTTTGCCGCCATTATGTTGTTCCGTCATTTGTTTTTTTGATATGTTATTTCTGGCCCATTGTATGAAGTGTCCAGGGTGTGACCTAAGTGTCCCTGAGCTATGATCGCTTCATATTATAGTACGTAGCCAGTATCATCAGAAGCTAAAGTGCTACACCCATTTACTATACACCCTTTAACCCTTACTAGTGTTGTAAATGTGAAAATGTGTTTGTTTGTTTGTTACATTTTCACGCCTCAACTCCTCGACCAATTTTCATAAAATTTGGTGTGCAGGTAGCTTGTGTCACTGTTATGGGAAGTTAATCCCGTGCAAATAGCATAGTCTGATGCTGTTCTTGAGGGAAAGGAAAAAATACGTTTTTTTGTTGATTACTTTAACACCGCAACGAAACAATGGATTGTAGTGATTTTTTGCACAGAGATGGGTGAGGAGGTGGGAAATAGCATAATTTACTAATTAGCATATCCTGATATAGTTCCCGAGGGATCTAGGGAAAAACTCATTTCCAAGCTCGCGCACGTCGACGTCGCAACGGAGTAACGGATTGATTTTTTTTATAGAATCGGTTGAGGGGGTGGGAAGTGACATATACTGCTAATCAGAATAGCCCGATATAGTTCCTGAGGAATCTGGAGGAAATTTAAGTCCACGCTCGAGGGCCGCTTGCAGACAAGACAGTCCTAAAAACGATGTACACGCAGGAGAAGCCGCGGGCAAAAGCTAGTATATATCATAATATTAAAATCAATATAGCAATAGCGAAGTAGATACCAGCAGCCGTCAATGAGTGCTCATATCAGCGGCGCTTCGGGTCAGAAGCGATACCTGTCAAGGCCCATCCAGCGCACCGCGGAAGCCATTACCACCCTCGCCTGTGAAGGGTTATTCTACTGTGGTCTGAGGAATAGTTTCATCAAAAAAAAAATGGTCAAAAGGATCAAAGTTTACATTACATTATAATAAAACTTTATGCATTACCTTAATCTGAATTTCAGTGTTTTTTTCTTGGTTCGATTACCGGCTCTTTTATGAAAGTACCTACCAATTATTGTTTTTAAATCTCTGAATACAGCTTTTCCTAACCCTGAACATCGACGTCATGTTCCTAACTCTAATTTTAAATTTGCCCCCCTGACCCAACTCAAACACTAATCTGTCATTATATTAGCTCATATATGTCCCCACCGAGGGGCTCGAGCCTACCCTGAATTAGGGCGATCAGGCCTTAGTTGACCACGTGGGCCCAGTGCGGGTTGATCGACTTAGCACACAACCTTTGAGTTTTTTCGCAGGCGTGTGCAGATTTCCTTACGATGTTTACCTTCACCGTTAGAGCATCGGATAAACGTACATCATCATCATATCAGCCGAAGGACGTCCACTGCTAGACATAGGCCTCCCACAAGGTTTTCCACTCAGAAGCGCTGCCCGCATCCAGTGGCTTCCCGCGACCTTCACCAGAACATCGATCCACCGAGTGGGAGGCCTGCCTACGCTACGTTTTACGAACTTAACTGCCCCAACGGCTATCTGTTCTACGAGCTATGTGCCCCGCCCACTTCCACTTAAGTTTAGCAGTCCTGAGAGCTACGTTGGTTAGTTTGGTTCTCCTAAGGACCTTCTCGTTTCTGATTAGACACCCAGACAAACTACGAGCATAGCACGTTGTGAATTTGTTGTTAGGGAAACATTTTTTTATTTTTTTATTTTAAATAGTTTATCAAGATATTAAAGATAATTGGAAACAATAAACACGTTAAAAATGACTTCAATCGCAACAGTTTAGTACAATTTTGCATTTTTTTCTTTTTATTAATTTTATGAAAACGTACTGACTTTATAAAATCGAAATGAGACCAGCCTGGAAATATACCCACACACCCTCATCGAATAAAAAAATAATCCTGAAAATCGATTCACATTGTGAGAAGATATGGCGTAAAAAACATATAAATAAAACAAACTGTCGCATTGACAACCTCTCCTCCTTTTTGGAAGATACGACATAGGATACATTTTTACCTAACTGCCCAAAAAAAGAGGGGTAATGTTTTGTGCAATCGGGTTTATATTTTTTCCACTGTACTGTGTTTATATCTTTATGTATGTTTTTTAAAGCAATGAATAAAAAAAATGATTAGGTTATTATAAATTTGTACAGAAGATTTGGAGAAAAGTGAAGTAAATCTATCCGTTCTAACCTTACTCATCACTATACTACTATCCGAAACATTAACAAAATACTAAAGTATACCTTACCTGAATATAAATAAGGCGTGAAATTTAGAAGTATTTACTTGCTTGGCAACGCTATTAGCCTTGTAAGTCGATACGACGCGACTACGTACCCAAGGCAGAATGATACGGCAAAAGTTTCACTTACTTAGTAAAATTATTTGAGTTCGATTAGGTACCCATAGTTTTTAGTAATTTATTTATCAACAAACTTTTGATAGGATAATAATTACAGTCAAGCTAAATAACATTTCATGACGAAATTTTATTCAATGTTTAATGAAAATGAAATAGTTATTTTCAAAAAAGTTGCTCGAAAAGTGGTCCTTTATATGCCAGTCAAGTGTGCGCAAAATTGATTTTACCGCACACGTACTTTTACTTTACCACTTTTTTAATTTCTAGCTCGGAGGAATAAGACATTTCCAGCAAATAAAAAATTTAATAACCAAAGATACGGAATCCTCTATAAGACATTTGATAGGATAATTTTAAAAGAGATAGGTTGTTTCTACGTGAGGTTAATTCATAACGCTAGCTGATTAGAATCTCTTTGGTTGGGTTATATCTTTGTGAAGAAAGAGAATAAATATGAATGAAGCGCATATGTTACACCAAGGAATAGGTCGTCTTTTCCAAGGAGGTTTTAATGTTTATAATAATATTATCCCAAGCCTTATTGTAGTCTATTTTTAAAATTAAAAAAAACTTACGCATGCGTTCGTGTGCTAGCTAAAATTTGGCGCAATTTTCGAAAAACTGAATTGAAATGTTTTAGTTGTAAAATTATGAATAGGTAATATATGTATAATAAAAATATACTTTATGTGTATGTATAAGAAAAAACAAAGTGAGATTCCTCCCCGGACATTTAAAATTAACACAATACGCGTAAAATGAACTTTGGTTGCCAAAACCTTGATAGGTATGTATGTATACCCATGTATAATATACCATGTAATGTATGTATACCATGGGACAGGTCTGGGCTGCGAGGAGGCCAGTTAATGTCGCCTCTTTTGGATATCACTTTTTGGCCAAAAATTTCTCGAACTGCACTCAATGTTACAGCAATGCCAAAATAATGAAGGAACACATATGGATGATGTAATTTTTAAAAAATAAATTCCCTTTTTATGTGCTTTCATAATTAATAAACGGTTTTCACCTGATGTAATTAGTTTTCATTTAATTTAGTTTGAAAAGTAAAAAAACTTATGGTCATCCCTGTATTTTGTTTTTCTGTCACGGTCGTTTTTTTAATTTACCGATTTTCTCACAAGTTTATTGAAAAACGTTGTATGACACATGTGTGTAAAAGACTCGGGCTCACAAATGTCACTTGTTTATTATTGACCTTTTCACCACCCTTGTATCATAATTCATAAAAAACTCAATACAGTTACGAAAATTTGCGCTTTATTTAATTACAAGCTGCTTCCCGCGGCTTCACCCGCGTCGACAACGTTTCTATGACTTTTTGAGGATGCGCAGTGCCAAAAACCTCACCAAATATCACGACGGGGGAGAGGGGGTCACAAAACTCGCGTGATTTGTGCACAATCCCTTATCTGGGAGAATGGCACAAATGTAAAGAGAGCCTTATTAGCACAAAAGAAATGCCTACGCGCAATGACAAATAAACGTTCCCACTGCTTGGGCACGGTTCTTTCCCAAACTGGGGAAGGTCAGGCCATCCGCACACGGGGGCCAGGTCCGTGTTTGTGAAGGTTTGTAGGGCTAGTGGCGAACTCCACTGTCGAAAGTATTTCAAACCGTCTATAAGGCGTCTGACAGGATTTAAGGACTGCCATCAGTGCAGGCAACCGGCACCAACAGCTCGTGCCTTGCGAAGCACGGTAACGGTCGAGAAAAATGCAACTAACAGTCAAACCCATCCTAGTAATGACCGTGCTTCAGGTTAGTTAACCTGCGTAATCGACCTGACCACGAAAGTTGCACTGAGCTACGACCGCTTAAAGAAACCCACCTTTAGATTCACGTAAACCTTTGTTTTAAGATCTTGGTTTATGAAGCCTGCATCTTCGTAAAACAAAACCAAATTTAGTAAATCAGCTGATTTATTTGTATACGTAGGGTTAAATAAAAATTGCTAATTAAGTATGGGTCTCTTGGAGAAAATTATTTTGTATGATAAGTAGGATGAGCCCTAGTTAACGACTCCTACCACAGATTACTAAATAGTTACTTCGCTTCTACCCCAAAATATAACCACCTGCGTGACGTGTGACGTGATGGTTAAGGACAGACAGAGTAGGTAACCTAGCTTTCCCGTTGTATTAGAAATGAATAGAAAAATAATAAAATAGCTAAAACTTAAAATATAATTAAATAAAAAAAATCACGTTAATTTGTCTTACTGGTAAAAAGTAACACAGCATCAGACCTTGGAATCTACCTTAGACCAAAGTTCTCACTATTACAAAAGTATTCATTCCTACTAGTCGTTTTACAATGATCATTTCCAAACGAGACAACTGTCATCACTCATCATCATCATATCAGCCGAAGGACGTCCATTGCTGGAGATAGGCCTCCTCCAAAGATTTCCACGACGACCGGTTTTGTGCTACCCGCATCTAGTGGCTTCCTGAGACCTTCACCAGCGCTGCCTATATAATACCTAAATTAATAACCTTCAAAATTCTTTAAAAGATAACATTACAAAGAATAACAAATCGCGTCTATTAACTACACACTTTTAGATCATCGGTCCACCATCGGTCCATCGGAGTGGAACGCCTCCCTACGCTACGTTTTCCGGTGCGCGGTCGCCACTCGAGAACTTTACTACCCCGCCCACTGCCACTTATGTTTAACAATTCTGAGATCTATGTCAGTTACTTTGGTTCTGAGAAACTCCGAGCATAGCACGCTCCATTGCCCTTTGGGTGCCCTTCAGCCTTCATATGAGGCCCATAGTAAGCGACCATCGTTTGTCATCACTGGCAACACACACTGGTCGAAGAGATATTGCGAAGCTTCCCAAACGCTGCCCAGCCGAGTTGGATTCGACGATTGATCTCTTTCTTGAAGTTGGACCAACTAACTGGACTATTTAACCCAGATATACATATTCGGCAACAACTTCGAGCATAGAGCCTCCAACCTTAAGAGGAGTAGGTGCGACACGGACGTTTGACATAATTTTCGTCTTGTCAATGTTCATTCTAAGACCTACTTGTTGAGAGGTTCTACTGAGACCATCGAGCATTGTGCCTAAGTCGTCCATAGTCTCAGCCATGACCACGATATCGTCAGCGAATCGAAGGTGGGTGATGTACTCGCCGTTGATGTTATTAACGAGTCCATCCCACCAGTCCAAAAGATTAAAAACATCATCCAGGGCGGCGGTGAACAGTTATCGGAGATATGACGTCTCCCTGTCTCACCCCTCGCTGCAACCATATGGGTTCAGAGTTTTGATCCTAGAGGCGAACCGACATGGTAGCGTTTTCATACAAACACTTCAGTACCTCGATATATCGATAGTCAATATGGCACCGCTGGAGAGGCGTAACACAGACTATAACAAGTTTCGACCGAATCAAAGGCTTTCTCATAGTCCACCAACGCTAAGAATAGTGGAAGTCGTCAAACCTGCATGCGAGACTGTTCGTTATGACTCTCGAAAACAGCTTGTAGACATGGCTCAAAAGTGAGATGGGTCTGTAGTTCTTCAGCAGGGTGTTGTCACCCTTTTTGAAAAAAAGCACGACCACACTTCTGTGCCATGCCTTAAGCGTTTGTCCCTCGAGTATAAAACTCTAAATTAAATTACTTCTAAAGAGCTTTAAGTACCGGTGTTCCACCTGCTTTTAGAAGTTCAGCCGTAATTCCATCATCACCCGGTGCCATAATGTTCTTTAGACAACTGTACTACAATGAAACATTTTAAATATTTTTATGGATTTGTCTTCAAAAATTCTGTAATGATTATGACAAAATTTCAATGTATTTTGTGCAAGATGCCAAGGCCATTTAAAAAAGCGCGGGTACCTGCGCCATAGCTAAACATGGCGTGTGATTGATTGAATTAGCTTATTCTAGGATGAATTTTTGACGGTTTAAAATTTTCTCTTATTTATTTTATGGTTGTAGACAAAGTATTGTATGCCACTGCACGCAATTAGCCATTGTAACACTTGTGCTGTCTATTGTGGCACTCAGCTTCGCTTCTTTGCACAAACTAGCACTCATGTTACAATGGCTCTCATTACTTGGCAGTGGCATAAATAACTGTTCTTTCTTATAAGGTTTTGGGGGCGGCTGGGAGTGGAGCCGCATATCGCGTATTTATGGGTGTGTGAACACACACTTGTAAAAAATATACCAACGCGCTGGCATAGAGCCGGCTCTTAAATCCATTAGCGTCACATCAGGAGGTAGCGGAATCAATTCCCCGCGGAGTCCAACTTTGTAAGACTCGGTTTGGTTGGTAAAAGGAAATTTTCTACGCTCGCCTGGCTAGCACCATTTTATCTAAGTCTTGCTGCTAAATATCAATGTTTTGAAAATAATATAGCCAGTTCCCCGTTCCGTTTGGGAATCTTGGTAAGCCCGCTTCCATATTCGGCATCATCTTCACTTACAATCAGGAGAGATAATACCAAGGGCTTACCAATTGTGCATTAAAAAAAATACAACTTTTTTTAATAGTAGCTTAAAATATGATGCTAAATGTTAAATTGTAAATCGGGTATTAGAAGCTTATAGGTTTACAGTTTGTAGATAAGATCGCCGCAGTGATAGCATAGCCGCATTGCTTACTGCAGTCGTAACGATACCTAGTTCTAAATGGTAGATTTGTAGCTATGATAGTATAGTCAAAGTAGTACTAACATACAGTATGGACACTCCCTGCCGCTCTCTAGATTGCGACCTCACCCCCTCGTCACCCATATTGATACAGATTGGTTACAGTTTGGTTCTCGAACGTGTGGGATTTCGCCTTGACTTTGTTTGCTCCGTCAATTGTTTTTAGAAATGTCATTTCACGACCGTTTGTGTGCAGTGTCCTGGTTTAATAGTATAGTTTTTAACTGTTTTTATTTTAGTCGTTGCAGTTAAAATTTGTATAGAATAGAAACCCTCATTTGTTATACTTGACGCTTGGATATGTAAAAAGTAAATTATCCCAAAGATAATAAAATCTTGTTTAAACTTATCAATTTTTTTCATAATGTAAAATAGTAACAATCGCGCCGCTTATTAAAAAAAAACCGGTAAAATGCGAGTCAGAACCGCGCCCAAAGGGTTCCGTAGAGCGCGCTAGTTGCTTCGTTTAAAAAAAACACGTTATTTGTATGGAGACTTTCACTTTTCTAATTTTTAGTTAATATTGTAATAGCGGCAACAGAAATACATCACCTGTGAAAATTTCAACTGTCTAGCTATAACGGTTCATGAAATACAGCCTGGTGACAGACGAACGGACGGACAGTGAAGTCTTAGTAATAGGGTTTCGTTACCCTAAAAACTACATCGCATTAGACTGTTCGTTGCATTAGATAAACTAATCAATTAAATTGAAAATGAGAAACCCGATTGCATAAAAAATATCCCTATTTTTGGGGAGTAGGGTAAAAATGTATCCTATTGTCACTCACAGGATTAAGAAGAAGATTAGAAAGACACCTCGCACTACAAAATTCATCAAGCCGTCTAGGCTACAGACACAACCGAAAAAACAGACATACCTACATATATTTTTGGATAGTCGGGTAAAAAAGATTTCCAGAGCCGTTCTTTCGACCAGGTTTACTTAGGTGGGAACGTTTGACCAATAAATACATTCTAGAATAAATTAGTTATTTTAGAACGTCGCCGTTATCATCGTCTTTATTATAGAGGAGTACCCACATATACCCGGTGAATTTCATGATAATGTTCAAAATGACAGCTGCAAATAAATAGGTTTTAAGATGGATTAGAATGGGTGTCAAAAGGATGTGATTATTTTTGTCCAAATAATCTATAGCATAGTATATTATAAAGAGGAAAGATCTGATTGTTTGTTTGTTTGTTTTGAATAGGCTTCGAAACTACTGGACCGATTTGAAAAAATATTTCACCGTTGGGAAGCTACACTATCCGCGGTTGCTATAGGCTATATTATATTTTCAAAAAATGGTAGTGTAGTGATAGTAGTAGTGGTAGTGTACTGGTAGAATAGCGGTAGCGGTAGTGTAGTGTGAGGCGGTACAAAGTTCGCCGGGCCGGAAAATGTCAATTTTTAAATTTAACTGCCAACTTTTGAATAATAATAATGACAGCTGTCATCTTGAACAGCATGCGAAATTTCACTGTTCCTGGATTTAACAGCTGACATCGTAACCATCATACGAAACATCCGGGGTGTATAAGGTACAAGGGTACTAATCCTTAAATTGGCAAAAAGTATTTGTAACTGCGTTTGGCAAAAAGAGAATATAACTACGCGGAAAATCGCTTGGCATGATCGGCTATACCATGATTGTAGAATACTTGTACAGTCGGGCTAAGGTTTCCTATTACACCAAACATTACGATCGCGTACGTAAGTCTCGTATATTTGGCACTAATGTAGTCGTTAAGATAGCCGTTTGCTTTAGCTAGGATTGCGATACAATGTTTACGAGATACTAAGATGAGACTTGCCAACACGATGCTTAATAACAACGCGTGACAAAGATAATAAAGCATCTTATGGATGTTAGGTCAACATTTTTAGGGTTCCGTACTAAAATGGCTTAGATAAAAAATCGTTTAGGTTTAACGTTTTCGTTTGATGTGCTGGCCTCTATACAACAAAGTCAGTACCGAAAACGTTAATCTTTGCTTGATTTATCAAATTGGACAATATATCTAAAAAAATACAAAGTCAATTCGCAAAGGAAAAAATCTATTTCCCATACAATATTTGATAAAATTAGTAAATTTTATTATTTATTTTGGGTAAACCTATTTAACCTAAAAAAAAATATCTATTGATTATACTGAAACGTAATTAATTGTCGTAAGAGCATTGGATCACGCACAGCTGTTCCACCCTTTCGCACGAATCGTTACGCTTCTTCATTTATTATGCGTACAGCGCAGGAGTGGAACTCCTTGCCTGCGTCAGTGTTTCCCGATTTCTATAATTTGGGGATCTTCAAGGCAAGAGTGAATAGTCATTATTTGAGTTTGCGTGTACCATCCTCGACTGCATCATCACTTACCATCAGGTGAGTTCCAGTCAAACGCACTCAAATTAAAAAAAAAAAAAAAGCTCTCTATGTGGATTGTAGAGGCGCTAGTGTGTACTGTAAAACATCAAAACGCCTGCACTGCTATCTTAAATTTCTCCCCCCCCCCCCCCCCCCCGAGCTAAATTTGAATTTGAACTGCGGTAACACAGACCGTGAATTTTGTCTGTGGCTTTCAACATGAAATTGGTTTGACATTGACAGCTGACAGGCAACTGATTAGGCTTTGAAAAGGACCGTTGCGTTGGTTGTAGCTAGTAGCTTTTCCGGTTTTTCTATATTTCGATCATTGGTGTTAAAATTAGATCGTATCATGATTATTTCACGTTTCATCATCGGTATATCGACGAATATTAATTTGTTAGATAAAAAGGTAGGTTACCATAAATAGTTGTTTGCAAAGAACCATCGGTTGTATGTGACTTATAGCTTTGTTTGGACCAGTTGTGCTATTAGATATTTGGTACATTAACTTGTTACCTTTACTTGTTATATAAATTTTATTTGTGAATATCTAATGACCATTACGTAAAAAAAAATATGCTTGTTTCATGGAACAATTTTTACATGTTTTAACTCAGTCTTAACGGTATAATTAAGTTAGTTCTATGAGAAGTACCATAGGAATAAGTCACTACCGGGAAAAAATGCCGCCGGTCTTGGGGGTTATCAAGGATTAATTTTGTGCCTTGGAGCTTTACGACCTCATACACACTCCATTACATCATCGGACAACATGACGTGGCAGGCGATTCCACCTCTTTGTCGTGAATGTTCCACCTATACGCACGCACCAAGCGTTTTGCTTCATCGCTTATCATGCGAACGGCCAAGAAGTGGAATTCCCTACTGGTGTCCTTGTTGCCCGATTCGTATAATTTAGGAATCTTCAATACGATAGTGAATATACACTATTCGAGCTTGCGCTGTTGAACCTCGGCTGCATCGGTTTCTTACCATTAGATGGAGCCAAATGCACTCAAATTTTTAATTACATAACCTTTTTTAAAATGTAGTAGTTTAAATAAATTTCTATTATAATATTCTATTAATGGCCAGTAACTCGCACGAGTTCATGAAACCAGTGATCTAGGGGTTATTCATGATGACAAACTTCTATTTGATTGCCATATCAATTCCATTATTTCTAAAGCTAACAAGTCATTAGGTTTTGTAATCAGAAGCTCTTATAATTTTAAAGAAATAAAAACTATTAAAATTCTTTATTGTTCGTTTGTTCGTAGTATCCTTGAATACGGATCGCAAGTCTGGAATCCCCAATACGCATGTTACAACGAAAGAATTGAACGAATCCAACGTAGATTTCTTAAATATATCCAGTACAAATGTGGTAAATATGACATTGACTACTTAGAAAGATGTAAGCGGCACCACTTGCTACCCCTTGCTCAGCGCAGAGAGCTGATGGATGCAGTGTATCTTTTAAAAATATTAAATGGTACGGTCGATTGTCCTGAACTAATAAATTCACTTAATATTTATGTACCTGCTTTTCATCAAAGACATCCTACATTCCCCAATGTCAAACTAACTATAGGCGTAACTCCTATTTACTGCGTGCACCAGGCATTATGAATGACCTAGTCTTCAATTTCAATTTTGATATATTTTGCATTAGTCCGAATACCCTAAAACGCGTATACAATAGCGAATTCTTTGGTTCTCAATCTCAAACAACGTAACTAACTTTAGGATATTATTAACTTTTTCTTTCTATTTTATTGTTGCTAAGAACTGATTTAACTTTTTTTTTATAAGGTTTATATTTGTTGTACTATTATTCTTTATATTACTGTTGTACTGTTACTGCTCGAACTGTATGGCGTACGTCAAGCTAGCTTATCTGTAACCTAAAGGCGAAAACTTCTCAATGTTCCATATCTTCTAAATGTTTGTTCATATAATGTAACCTAGTTTTCCTTAAAAAATAAAAATAAAATAAAATATCGTACCTATACGATGGTCAAATGTTAGTTAAATACATATCCAAAAATTAATATCATACATTACTTGTAACTAAGAATAATGCGAGTTGCTAGAATTAAAATGATATTTACAGCAGTCTTGCAATTTTTTCAGTGTCGGTTGAATCTGCACATCTATACCATATTTGTAAAATAAAACTGTATCGGGGCCGTGTCTGTACATGAAATATTTTTGGAAAAAATTTAATAAATAACTGTGGTGGACGTCACTAACGATCATCATCATCATATCAGCTCATATACGTCCCCACCGAGGGCTCGAGCCTAACCTGAATTAGGGCGATATAGAGGTCAAAACAACAACTTTTGGAATTTTTGTCTGTCTGTATGTCTATTTGTCTGTCTGTCTGTGTATGTTCGCGCAATAGGCAAAAACTACCATGCCAATTTTGATGAAATCTTGTATGTTGGTTCCTTATATCCCGGGTTAACGTATGGGATATTTTTATCCCGGTAAATTTAAGAGTTCCCGTGGGAAAATTCAAAACCTCCACGCGGACGAAGTCTTGGGCACAGCTAGTATAATAATATACATATAATAAAACTGTAACGGGGCCGTGTCTGTACATGAAATATTTTTGGTAAATAATAACTGTGGTGGACATTACTAACGATATAGAGGCCGAAACAACAACTTTTGGAATTTTTGTCTGTCTGTCTATCTATCTGTTTGGCTGTCAGTCTGTCTGTCTGTATGTTCGCGCATCACGCAAAAACTACTAGGCCGATTTTGATATACTTTTGTATGGTGGTTCTTTATAGCCGGTATAACATACAGGATACTTTTTATTCTGGAAAATTCAAGCCCTCCACGCGGACGAAGTCGTGGGCACAGCTAGTAGTAGATAAAGCAATTTCGTACAAAAAACAAGTCAGGAATGACAGACAGAGACCGCTCAAAATACCAATTTATTTAGCGAAACAGCTCTTTTTACTAACATTATTTCGTATCTCGCTGTTTGTTTGCTAAACTCAATATAGTCAGGTGTACTTAAACATAGAACGAACCTTTGTTTGTTCTCTCTGATACTATACAAAAAAAAAATATTCGAGCGAGACCTACAGTACTCGCATATTATGATGTGTAACATGTGACAAAATACTTTATAAAAGGACGGCAAAGATACGGCAGACTAGGCTGTATGGTCATAGATACCTTTGCCTTTTCTGCGCTTTTAAAGCCTGAAAAAACGCGACTCCCTGGGACACATTTCCGTCCCATGGGACACTTCTCCGTCCCATTTCACGAAATCACTCCCACAAATTGCAGGAAAGCGAGAGCAAAGATGTTACACATCAAAAATAAGCAATGGGGATCGGGCTGCATCAAAAACAAAATCCGAAATATGATTTCCTAAATTGTTCTTCTCTTGAAGTTTCAAAAAACCTTACTTGTTTTGTTTTTCCATCACGTCTTCCATTTTTAATTGATCAAATTCACAAAATAAGTTCGTCAATGACGCTTAAATATATGACGTCACTTGTGGGTATTTCAAACATTTTTAGAACAAAATTTCGTTTTTGACAGATCATAAAAAGTAACTCAAATGACTAGCAGTCCGATCCCCTTTTGAGTGTCAGGCACAATATAGTGTAAGTTCCGCAGTCATGTGAATGCTGTTTATTAAAAGTATACCTTTCGTTAAATCTTGCAAACAGTATACTTGAAAAAGTATATTTCAAACATTTTTAGAACAAAATTTCGTTTTTGACAGATCATAAAAAGTAACTCAAATGACTAGCAGTCCGATCCCCTTTTGAGTGTCAGGCACAATATAGTGTAGAGTTCCGCAGTCATGTGAATGCTGTTTATTAAAAGTATACCTTTCGTTAAATCTTGCAAACAGTATACTTGAAAAAGTATATTCTTAGGAGTCTTAGGACCCTCTTCAACGACACTTCACATTTTCAACATGGACGTAGGTACACTTAAATAATCAAATCGTATTTTATACAAATGTTAAACAATCTCGAGTGAAATCATAAGGGGTTACTCAGTATTGAGTCAAGAATACAGTAAAAATAATTGTAAAAAGTCTGTCTTTAAAAAAAAACACTTTCCAAGACAAGAATTAGTAGGTACTCGTAGATATAGTGCACTGTAAGGTCGTTCACCCGCCAGTGCGCGCGATACTGTAAGTCTATCTTGTCTAAGCTGCAAGTATACCTACGACTCTACGAGTACGTATTATACGTTCCACAGTATTCCCAGATTTACTATGCCTACTGCCTAAAGGGTACCGAACGCACAGATTACTAAATAGTTACTTCCGAACGGACGCGCAATCACGTTCTTGTGCAGGATTAAATTACGATGACGATTTAGATGAAAAATTAAGATGGATTTTTAAAAAAATTTCTCCTCTATTCAATACAAGATACAAAGTAACTTCTTAATATATCACTCTTGATTTTTTTAACATCTGTATACTCAAAATAACCGCAAAAAATAACAATGTAACCGCCTCCGTAGCTCAGAGGCAAAGTTCACTGACTTCACACAGGAGGTCGCGGGTTCGATTCCCGGCGGGGTCAATTGTAAGACTCGGTTTGGTTGGTGGTAGGGCCTTTTCTAAGCCCGCCTGGCTAGCTACCACCATCTTATCTAAGTCTTGCCGCCAAATATCAATGTTGATAACATTGGTGTGTTCCGGCATGAAGATAAGATTACCAGTTTCCCATTGAGTTGGGAAATCTTGGTAAGCCCGCTTCCATCTTCGGCAACATCGTCACTTACCACCGGGTGAGATGTTGTCAAGAGTTTAATTGTGAATAAAAAAAAATAGGAAGCCATATTAATGCTATTAATTGTAAGTCCTGTATTGTTTTTTCGCGTGCAGTAAATTATTTTTACTTACTTACTATTTTTGTGACATTTTTTTTCATATAATTCGGTTTAAAAGTGTAAACGTTCAACCTATCAGTTTAAGAAGAATGGACAGATGAACAGAACGAAGTTTTATGGGTTACTAGTAGGGGCTACAAAATCCTAATAACAACACAAGACGTAATATTTTATCTGTCATTTTTTAAAGTTAAAAAATTTAGTGATTATCGTTACCAAACGTACTTACTCTCAATAGGCAATTAGCCACGCATGTGGTGAGTCGGACCCGCATTCTAGGGTTCTGTTATACCAATTACCGTCGTATTAAATACTTTAATGTTACAGACCATTAGACCATTTAGTATAAGCGTCGGTGGCTCAACCGGTAACGACTCGGTCCAATAACCAGAGGTACCGGGTTCAAATCTGGACGGTCAATGTACCAATGAGTTTTTCAAAAATTTACGTACATACTTACCGATTGCTTTAACGGTGAAGGAAAAACATCGGGAGGAAACCTGCACACGCCAAACTCGAAGGTTGTGTGTGAAGTTGACCAACCCGCACTGGGCCCGCGTGGTCGACTAAGGCCTAATCGCCCTGATTCAGGGTAGGCTCGAGCCCCTCGGTGGGGACGTATATGAGCTGTAATGAATGAAGACCATTTAGTATTGTGTATAAATTTCAAGCGTCTATTACGGTTAAACCCGTTTGGCAGCCTTTGGATACGAAACCCTAAAAATTATATAGGTACCGTTAAAGTTTCGGGCCTCGCTTCTACTGTTTTACAACTTTCTATACATATTATCAGGTTTCATGAAGGAAAAAAAAATTACCTGAATTTATAGGGCGCCACAAACAATTTTTTTCCTTCATGTCAGATTTGGTTTCAGGTATCTTGGAGACAGCCACTAGCGACCACGATCAGGTCGCCCGACCCACCGCTACTCCCACTAGTCGTATGACCAGGTCGCTAGCATTCGTCAGTGTTTCATAATAATTAAAAAAATGGCTAACATACTTACGTATGTGAACATCAAGATTAAACTTGGGCGAAAATTATAGACTCAAAGGAATTTACCTACTCATTTTCCTTGCTGACTAAAATTAGCGTACCTAGCCTCTCCATTGTCATGCAGAATAACTATCAGGCTAACCTGATTAACAAATGAATGAGCTGGATCGTGTGAATTATGCATTGATAGATGCCCGTAACATAGAAGTGGGGCGAGATCAAAGGCTCGCAGTTTGCATAATGAATACCAGTGACCGGAGTTACCCTGTACTACTCAATTGACAGGTTAGGGGAGCTTTATGTTATATATAACATAGATGATTATTTATTTTTCAATACAGTTGCTCGAAAAGTGGTCCTTTATATGCCAGTCAAGTGTGCGAAAAATTGATTTTACCGCACACGTGCTTTTACTTTACCACTTTTTTTATTTCTAGCTCGGAGGAACAAGACATTTCTAGCAAATAAAAAATATTATAACCAATGATACAGAATCTTCTTTAAGGCTTTTGAAAGGAGAATTTTAAAAGAGATAGGTACCTAGTTTCTCCGAGGTTAGTACATAACGCTAGCTGTTTAGATTCTCTTATATATAACCCATATCTTTGTAAAGAAACGAGAAAAATATGAATGAAGTGGAACCGGTTACACCAAGGAATATGTCATCTTACATACAAATCTTCTTTGGAGTTTTTGATAGCATTTGAAGCAGCCTCATTCTGTGGTGGATGGAACACCCGGTTGCAGTAGGGCGTCTATCATTTACCATAAATCTACGTTTGTATGAGATTTATGAACTCCAGCGGGCTCTTAAGAATAGTTAATATACAGGGTGAAATTTTTGAACGCCACCTGGAGGGAAAGTACTCTACATACTGGAGATAGACAATTTTACTCAAAGGAAACATTCCTTTATTTTTAAAAAGAAACAGGGTGTGGCAAGCGAATTTTCAAAAATCTGTGAATGCAGTTCTGTTTCTTTTATTATTTGATTACTCCCCGGACATTTAAAATAAGCCACTAGTCGTGTAAAATGAACTTTGGTTGCTGAAACCTTGCTAGGTATGTACCTACCCATGTATTTTTCTTTCTGTCACGGTCGTTTTTTTTTATTTTTTCTCACAATTGTATTGAAAAACTTCGTATGATATGATTAATTCATACAAAGCAGTGTGGTTGCGGGTCGTCGGTCGCAGTCGCCGGCCGTATAAATAGTTATTTATGATACAACGGTGTAAAAAAATTCAATAACAAACGAGTGACATTTGCGAGTCCGAGCCGCAGGCGAGGGTTTACCACCGTCACTCGTTTGTTATTTCCTTTTACACCCTTGTATGAAACACTGACAATTACAAGACCCGATCGTGGTCGCCAGTCGTGGTCGCCACCGGTCGCCGACGCCAAGATCAGAGTGCTACCTTACGTACGTTATTCATTGTCTATGGATAGAAAATAAACAAACATAATCGGGGGTTCCCCCAGTAATTCTGATCAACTTTCTCTGAGCTATTATTATTTACCAATTTTAAATAAAAAAAAGCTTAAAATTTGGACTTCCCATACTTTGGACTGTTAGCTAAGTCCACATTTTTTTGCGAATTTTCCATAGGTTCGTTGGGGAAAGTTGATTATAACCCGCAATTAAAACCTTAAGTATACAGAATGATTGGTAAATAACAAAGCTCTTAACTGCCACTCATGAAACTGAACAACTTTACTGAAAATAAAAAAATAATATTTGTGTTATAAGGGGACGGAGTAATATTTTGTCCCGAGGGCGTCAGTTTGCATTCTGAGCAGAAATTCAATATACCTACGTCGTCTCCCGAGAATAAAATATTTTGGCCCCGAGTGACACACACAATTTTTAATCGCAACCTATGAGAAAAAGAAGTAAAAAGAAATAAGAAATTTTTTTTTTCAGCGCGCATTGCCGCCAAAACATAATTGAATAGTATTTCTTCCTACATTATGCGTTCGACCTCTCAGGTTAACTTCACATACTAAACAACAAAGATTTAGTATTTTAATACAAACTTCTTGCTAACCAATCACAAAAGTGAGTTTATTAAGGGACTCGTGCGAATAAAAAAAAATTACCATAGAGAATTCAATGTTAGTTTGTGATAAAAATTTTTCACATTCAATCATCGCGAACGCGGGCCAATCAAGGTAGCATAGTAGATTTTATTAGCACTTATTGACGAACCAAACATCGCTTCTCGAATAGGTGTGATGAAATAGTAGATTGTTAATCAAGGGAAGAAAGTGACCCATTTCACTCGAGATATTCGCCAATAGTTCGAGGGTGGAATGGGTCATTTCACCCGAGTTAAACACTCTACTTTTCATTTCGACTGTGAGGAAATGAATTATTTATATGATATAAAGTATTAATTAGATATCAATAATTTAAGCTTACCTATACCCAGCCTCCAACCTTTTCGCAATGGCCGCTAGCCACGGCCGACTAGATTGTACCTAATCGAGATGGTCACGACGTGCATCTAGGTGGCCATGGCGAAAATTGAAAAAAAAGTGTCATTTTATCATTGCAATATGGCGCGCAGCAGAATGATTTAATATCAACCTATAGATCTAAAAAAACACGTCGTTTAATGTTTAGTTGAGTTTAGATATATGAAAACCTCTAATAATATGATGTAACTCAATTATCTTCGACTCCGTGGCTGGCAATAAAAAAAAATACTTTTCATCTCTCCTGTTCGGAAAGTTTAATTTTCATGAGTAGATAGCCGGGCGGAACATTGCTTTTCCATCCCTAGGGAGGAAAGTATTTTCATCCCTAGGGTGGAAAGTATTGTTATCCCTAGGGTGGAAAGTAATTTTTTTTTATTGCCAGCCACGGAGTCGAAGATAATTGAGTTACATCATATTATTAAATTACATTAAAATAAGAGGTTTTCATATATCTAAACTCAACTAAACATTAAACGACGTGTTTTTTTAGATCTATAGGTTGATATTAAATCATTCTGCTGCGCGCCATATTGCAATGATAAAATGACACTTTTTTTTTCAATTTTCGCCATGGCCACCTAGATGCACGTCGTGACCATCTCGATTAGGTACAATCTAGTCGGCCGTGGCTAGCGGCCATTGCGAAAAGGTTGGAGGCTGGGTATAGGTAAGCTTAAATTATTGATATCTAATTAATACTTTATATCATATAAATAATTCATTTCCTCACAGTCGAAATGAAAAGTAGAGTGTTTAACTCGGGTGAAATGACCCATTCCACCCTCGAACTATTGGCGCTCTCACTTCGTTCGAGCGCCAGAAATATCTCGAGTGAAATGGGTCACTTTCTTCCCTTGATTAACAATCTACTATTCCACCCTATGGATGACAATACTTTCCAACCTAGGGATGACAATACCTTCCTCCCTAGGGATGGAAAAGCAATGTTCCGCCCGGCTATCTACTCATGAAAATTAAACTTTCCGAACAGGAGAGATGAAAAAGACTTTTCATATAAATCGATAAGCTGATAACGTATGAAAAGTATTTTTTTATGATCACTACTCGAACCCTATTACTATGTTTGGTAAAACTTTCCCAAATAATTATGTAATACAAGCTCAATGTCATTGTGTAGCTAAATATCGTCGAAGGCGAAATAGTTTTGCAGCTAAATACCGTTGATGGCGAAAAAGTGACCTTTTCGTAACAATATGCCATCGTTCAATAGATAGACCTCTTGAAAGTAAAATTCTTACCTCCGTCTGCAAAGATAAGGAAGGAATATCGACCTATTTCCGTTTTCAAAATAAAACCTGTGTTTACTATATAAAGGTGTGATTTATTCAAACGTTTACTATAAACAGTAGTTCACATCATAAGCTCGCCCGTTCATTAATCATACCATGACCCGTGTGACCTAGATAGGATTTCAATACTTATTATTAAATTGCAGGTAAATCATTTTATGAAAATGGGAAATTCCTTACGAAGTAGATTCAAATTTTTGATACAGTGACATGGAAAGGCCTTTATTTTTTTAATATAAAATTTGAAAAAGTACAGGCATTTTTACGTCACCGTAACAAAGGTCGAATATGAAAAAAATATTTTGAAAATCTTTTGTCGCGTACCTAGGCACAGAGGCGTAGGTAAGTAATAGCGTATTATTTTTAAAAGATTAAAATAAAATTTCGAGATACGGTAATAAAAATACAACTTGTGATAACGCGTCATGTGTTAGTGAGTTTTCAAACTCTTTGAATTCTCGTCCCTTAAATCCTGATATGAAGTTGTTATTTGGTTTAAACTATCAAAATGAAGTAAAAATATGTTAACTCTAAATAGGTTCTAAATAGGTAAAGTTAAAATAAATGAAATAGTAATAACATTACTATAAAGCATTATTTCGTAAATAAATAAAAACCGTGCTAATGACTGTCGCATTAATATGAAATCATCATCCTTAGCTTATCTCGTATATACCAGAGGGAGGCAACTAAGAAAATGCAGGTCTTACAGGACCTGTATCTATATATATAAAAATGAATTGCTGTTCGTTAGTCTCGCTAAAACTCGAGAACGGCTGGACCGATTTGGCTAATTTTGGTATTGAATTATTTGTGGAAGTCCAGAGGAGGTTTAAAAGGTGAATAAATATGAAAATGCTCGGAATTAAATAAAAAAAAAACAAAAAAAAAAATCAGTCAAAAAATAATTGGTTTTAGGGTAGGGTAGTGTAGTTAGGGTAGAGTAGTGTAGGGTAGGGTAGGGTAGGGTAGTGTAGTGTAGGGTAGTGTAGTGTAGTGTATGTAGGGTAGGGTAGTGTAGGGTAGGGTAGTGTAGTGTAGGGTAGGGTAGGGTAATGTAGTGTAGGTTATGGTAGTGTAGTGTAGTGTAAGGTGGAACGAAGTTCGCCGGGACAGCTAGTCTGTAATAAAAAAAATTAACACGAATCGATACTTGCGGAACCGGTTGTCTGACTAACCGGACTATTGATACGATTCAGGTTGCAGCGTCGGGGGCTCAACGGTAACGACTCGACCCTCCTAACCAGAGGTACCGGGTTCAAATCTGGACGGCCAATGTACCCTTTTTTTTGAAACTTACGTATTACGTAATATTCTTACCGATTTCTTTAACGGTGAAGGAAAACATCGTGAGGAAACCTGTACATCTGATTACAAATGTGTATGATGGTCGCGTTGCACACGTCCGCAGGTGTAAATCTAAAAAAAATGCCCTACACGTGACCGCGAGTGATGCTAAGTGCAATACCAGGCAACCGCCGTCTATCCCTTGCATAGCTCGGGTAATTGTGCTACACGATAAGAGTAGAGGGTACACCGTACTAGTTCTACAAGTAACTTCTTAAGAACCCATAGGCGCTTTTCACACGACGGGGCGGGGCGGGCCAGTCAATTTCGCCGCCAACGATAGCACAAAGGGAATCCTATACTACCAACGCACATGGACAACAAAAAGACCGCGCCGCCTCCATATGCGCTGGTTGTATAGCATTCCCTTTGTGCTATCGTTGGCGGCGAAATTCACCAGCCCGGCCCGCCCCGTCGTGTGCAAAGCGTCATAACGTTCCGACTGCTGAGGCACGAGCTTCTTCTCAAATTCAATTCGGGAAAAATAGGCAATCATCCACACACGGGGGTCAAGTCCGGGTTGGTGAAGTTAGTCGGGCCAGTGGAAAAACTCAACTGTCAGAGGTTTTTAAGCCGCCTATAAGGCATCTGACGCGGCCAAATTCGAGGCATTGATTGGAATAGTTGTCTCTGTCTTTTTCTTTACGTGTAAAGGATAAAGAAAAAAACCAAGCTTGCACTTTTTCAGTGTATTGTCGTTTCAATAAAAAACTACAATAAATTAAAAAATTAAAAAAAAACTGGCATATTGAAGTTTATTTAAACTTATCGACTAAGAAAATTTAGCGATTTAAATCGTTGCCTATATTGCCTATTGAAACGCTAACTATCGTTTCGAGCCGATCTCTTTTGTTGCGTTTCATAATTAAATTCTTTTTTGATGTCGTTGCTCTATGGAATTTGAATTTGAAAATATTTGTTATTTTTTTGACAAGAGGAAAACAAAAGGTTGACCGTGATCTCTTCGACAGTCATGTGCATTTAAATTTTTGGAGATATTGTTTTATAATGTTTTGTTGAGGCCCACTATTTTATTCTGTGGTAAGTAATTCGTATAAGGAAACCGCTTTGCGTGTATTTTTGGTACTGCTGCGAACTAGATCTATATATGTCCGTAGGGTTTCATCCACCCCCCTGCGAGGTTGACGTCCCCGAAGGTTCACCTGATTAAGGATTGATCCTGGGATGGAGCTGTGCTGACCACCAGCCAGTCCTTTCCACTGCCCGCCCAGCTGCTTGCCAAAAGGGAAGTGAATTCTTATTTTATCTTTTATCCCGAGCGACTCTCTGACGTTTCTACCGTCCTAGAAGATTTCCTGCTTCCGGTTTCTAACCATTATTTATTTATTTTAAATTTTAAAAAATGTTTTGTACCTGATACGTGTTTTTTAGAAAGATAGGGTAATTCAGACCATAGTGAAATTTAATTATTTTAGAACTTAGTAACTTATTTAAGTACCAAAGGGACGGTGACGATCGTTGCCTACCGGCATTCTATAAAATAACCTTTTTATATACAAATAAAATTGTCACTTTAAATTTATTTCCGGAAATTGTCAATAAATATATTAGGTCATTGTTTTAATTGTCAACACGGTCAACCAATGTAAATCACATCTTTTTCTAATACTCATATTGTTTATTGTTCCTTCTTTTTAGATAAATCATAAAATACATAATATATTCTAATTTACCCCATAATATTTTTTTCTTAAAACTCCGTTTAGGCCCGAACCTCTAAATCTTACGTATCATATGTGGCAAATTCCGTAAGGGTTTTTATCCCCATTTCCATTATTTTTGTCACACTATACAATGCAAATTTCTGTTTTAAAAGAGTATATTTTTTCTGCTATAGAAGTTAACGGATTGTGTTTTTGCAACTGGCAAAATGAAATGAGAAATAAAAAATCAGGTTACAATATATCACTTTCATATGTTTTGTGTTTGCTCAGAAAAATCGAAATCCCTGCGACCAAAGTTTCCAATGCGTCGCCTGAACGTGCCTTGCGAAGCACGGAAGCGGTCGAGAAAAATGCTATTATCAGTGCTTCAGGTCAGTTACATAGTCTTCGTGATCGACCCAACCACGCAAGTGGCACTGAGCTGAGCTTCATTAATCCGGTATTTTACTACTAGTCATTTGAGTTACTTTTTACCAACTGTCAAAAACGACATTTTGTTCTGAAATTGTTCGTGTTACAAACTTCTGACGTCATTGTCATTGACGAACTAATTTAGTGATTTTGGTAAATATAAATAAATAAATAAAATAAATAAATATTCTGGGACAAATCACACATGATCATCTGGCCCCAAAGTAGGATTCCCTGTGTAAAATTGAAATTAGAATATAATGTTAAATGAACAAGTTTTTTATGCTTTTGTAGGAGAAATGCTATTTAGTGAATATAATTTTTTAATTTATTATAAACACTGTCAAGTACTGTGACGCCTCTACTGGTCGTCCGCGGGGTAAACTCAGTGGTGTTTATAGAATAAGTAAAATACAATTTTGTAAGATTAGTGAAACTGATGAAAAATCATATTTATTCACTTTAAAACTGGCTTCGCCGGCTGTCTTATTATTGGATCGAATTTGAATAATAATCTACGCTTTTGCAAACTTTCTGTAAATAAAAATACACTTCAGCGGTGAAAAGTGGGACCTCTGCCCTGGATTGCGGCCTCTCAAAGACTGAATTAATCGCCTCCGTGGCGTAACGGTTAGTCCATTCGCTTCACAGCAGGAGGTCGCGGGTTCAAAATTGTAAACTCGGTTTGGTTGGTGGTAGGGCATTTTCTAAGCCCACCTGGCTAGCTACCACCATCTTATCTAACATCAGTTATCTAAGCTAAACATCAGTGTTAACAACATTGATGTGTTCCGGCATAAAGATAAGATAGCCAGTTCTCCATTGCATTGGGGAATCTTGGTAAGCCCGCTTCCATCTTCGGCATCATCGTCACTTACCATCAGGTGAGATGATAGCAAGGGCTTACTAATTGTGAATAAAAAAAAGAATCTCAATTGTTTAAAAGAAGCTTTCGAACAACAGCTCAGTTAGAATTTCAAAAATAAGTTTTTTAAAACGACTCGCTGATAGGAAGATGGTAAAGGAGGCGAAGATGAGTGAACTTAGAGCTATACGATCTCTACAGTACTTACTTGTACTTGTGCGTTTCGTTTTGTAGTTTTCTTTTAATTATTGGTTTCAGAGTAAAGCTAACAAGGCACATTTCTCAAATCAAATCAAATCAAAATAATTTATTTGAAATAGGTGCTTACACACACTTTTAAAGAGTAAAAGAAATCCTTATTGTCTATTACACAATGCCATGATTCAGATTACAGTCTCAGGTAATGTTATATGTTAAAGAATCAACATATATATCTTTGTCATTTACATAATCTATTATTTTATAATATCCTCTAGAGCACAAGCATTTTTTGACATGAGTCTTTAATTTGTTCTCCGATCGGAAAAGTAGCGTAGGGAAGCGGGCTGCCGATTGGTTAAGGTTGTGGGAAGCGCTGTACCTATGCGGCCCGCGCGGGACCGGTCGTCGTGGAAATCCTTGGCCTCCCGCCTTTGTTCGGCTGTGGACGGCTTTCGGCTGGTATGATGATGCAATGGAATGATGGAAAAGCCTAATGTTGCTACGGGGAAATAATCTTTTGAACTGTGAAAATTATGGTACAAGTGAGCTATGTTGGTCATTATCATTATACTCGAGTAGGGTTGCAACACGAGCCGAAGATCAGGGCTGCAATAGAGTCTAGAGTACAAGATCAATGCTTCCGAGTGTCCCGCGATGTTTTTCAATACACTTGCGAAAAAAAATGAAATTTTATAAACTTTTTTTGGTTAATTTATGTTCATACTACTGTGGTTCAGACAAATAAACGTAGGTAGTAGTCACATACTTTTTCCATGTATCGACATTAAATCTTCTTACTTAACCCATAACCCTTGTATACACAGATCTACTACAAATAGATTTCTATATCGCGTGGCCACTACAGTGCCTCTCGCTTTAACCGTTTTAAGTGTTTGTGTTGCCACCTTAATATTATTTCCATTAAGTCAGATTAACTTTCAATCAGCGCGACCTAGCGCCTTTGTAGTAGATCTGATGAAATATAAGTAATGCTTTCGAAAAGCATTTGTACAGCTTTATTTTTCAATATACCTGTTCAAAATCAGGGGTCACATAGAAACCTACAAACATGTATTATTTTTATTAGGTAAAATTTAAATTAATTTGGCAACATTGAAAGAAGCATTTGTTTGGCTAAGTAATGTCAGATTTTGACAATTAGCCAGCAAAAAAGTGGTCATGCCGATAAGGACAAAAAATAATATCTTTGCAAATATTTTTGCACTCGTGCCATATCGTAACTATCCTTCTTTTTCTAACAATTTCGTTACTAATCTATTTGTAGTAGATCTGTGCTTGTATATAAAAATTGAGCACAGGTTTCTTTTCACTGCACGCGCTGAGGAGGTTGTATGCTTATTATGACATATGGTAATAAAGTTAATGATTGTACCTAAATTTTTACCTAATTTTAATGTAAATTAATGTTTGTTTGTTGAGATGAATAGCGAGCGCCCAAAGAGCGGCCGCCGTGGAATTCTTTTTCACCAAGATAACACGCGCGCTCACACAATTGTTAAAACCATGGACTATGAACTAAAGGGTTTTCCATTAAGGACATAACAAAAAAAAACTTGAATAAAACACACAATTTTTAAGATTTTGAGCTCAAATTTATTCCAGGTGTTGTTGAATAGTTACATTTTAAGAATGAAATTCGATTTCGGCCATATGGCCACCACGGCTCGATTTACAGCGGTGGATTCTTTGAACAAAATTTTCGGCAACTCTGGCACATAATTCGACTGGAACGTTGCGAATTTCACGTATGATGTTGTCTCTGAGCTCATTTATCGTTGTTGGTTGGTTGGCATAAACCAAAGACTTGATGTGACCCCATAAAAAATAGTCTAATGGCGTTAAATCGCACGAACGAGGCGGCCAATCGACTGGGCCGTTTCTCGAGATAACACGTTGACCAAATTGTTGTTGCAATAAGTCCATTGTAACGTGTGCTGTGTGGCTTGTGGCACCGTCTTGTTGAAACCACATATTGGTGATGTCCATACCTTCCAATTCGGGCCAAAAATAATCTTCTATCATGGCTCTATAGCGCTGGCCATTGACGGTAACATGACGATCGTTTTCATCGACGAAAAAATACGGCCCAATCACTCCTCCGGCATGAAATCCACACCAAACAGTAATTTTTTGTGGATGCAATGGTGATTCATGAAGCACATGTGGGTTTGTTCCTTGCCAATAACGCATATTTTGCTTATTGACAAAGCCATTGAGCCAGAAATGAGCCTCATCGCTGAAGATGATTTTGCGATGAAATTCGTCATCATCTTCAAGCTTACCCAGCATCCAATTGGCGAAGTTTCTGCGCTTCAAATGGTCAAGTGGCTTTAGTTCTTGAGTCAAGTTGATCTTGTAAGGGTATAGACCAAGATCCTTACGCAAAATACGCCACAGTGAGGTGCGAGAGATGCCTAACTCCTGTGAACGGCGCGGAATCGACCGATTTGGCTCATTTTGTACAGACGCACTTACGGCCGCGATATTTTCAGCGCTTCGAGCGGTACGCTGTCTTACTGGCACCGGAACATCCAACAGCGAAAATGTTGATTCAAATTTTGTCACTATAGCACGCACAGCTTGTCGGGTGGGACGATTATTACGACCGAAAATTGGAGTAAGCGCTCTTAAAGTTGCGACCACCGACTCAGAATTTCGGTAATAATTTTTAATTATTTCCAAGCGTTGTTCGTTCGTGTAATTCACCATGATAAAAATGTTGTATTTACTGAGCAAATTGACATTGACAGTTCATAAAAAAAGTTTAAGGGTGCGTTCATATAAAGGTGCAAAATTGTTATGTCCCTATTGGAAAACCCCATATTTGACAACTTCGGGGGTACAAATTTTACCCCACCCTCCTTACAACCCAGATTTAGGGTCCATGCGATTTTTTTATTACCCACGGTAAAAAAAATGCTTAGTGGGCGAAAATTCAACACAGCAGACGAGGCCGTCGAAGAATTTCGGCGTTTATTTTTCGACCTCCCGAGAGATACGTTTTTTAAATGTTTTGAAAGCTGCTTTACTCAAATGCATAAGTGCATAGGGGTTGGAGTAGAATATTTTGAAAAGCTCTAATTTTTTTTTTCATATTCTAACCATTTTTGGAACAGCCCACGTACAACACGAATGCCGGTTGATATCACTAGATGGAAGTCGTTAAGCCCTGATTGAGATTTTTTTTATAGGCGGCGGTGGCTTACAATGGGGCTCGCCACTAGCCCTTTAACCTCCACCAATCCGGACGTGGCTCTCGGAAGGGATTCGTTAAGTTAAGGCCATAATGCACTGCATAACTTCGTTTTATAGATTTGGCTAACAATTGATTAACAAACTATTTCGCATGACAGTGTGGCGTGCGACCCACCCATGTAGAATTATAATACCTGGGGTCGCATGGCCCGTAAATGGAATAAATCAGCCTTTATTGTAATTGCTAAAGAAATTGCATTAAGAGTACCTAACACTGAATGTAACACGAATGGGTTGATAACCTTAAGTGCCTGAAAAATTTGCATACATAATATGTTTTCAATTTTCTTCACGGTTTTTGCGAATGAAAACATAAGTGCTAATTACGGCTAGCACGAAGTGAAAGTAAGGTAGAGAGTGACCGTTTGTAAAAAAGAAAATTTCACTTATTTTATTTGAAGTAAAACTTCTTTACGCACGCTTAAATTGGGCAGTAAGCTGGTGAATGCGTGACGCAAGCGTTACGGAAATTGTCGTCGCCGAGGCGAACGGAAGCAACAATATCGGTTGCCAAGGCAACAATATCGGTTGTTAAAACAATCAAAACAAACATATAACATATAAAAGATTTGATCATTTTCAGAGGATAATAAAACACCTTTCATAAACTCTCTATATGACAAAAGAGATTTGATTATTTTCTGAAAACTAAGTATTTACTTTCATACATATAGATGAAACTAAAGAAGTTTTACTTCAATCGTGTAGTGTAAAGCACACTCGTATTTTTTTTTCTTCTATTGATAAACCCTTGGTATCATCTCACTCATCTCTGATGGTTAATGACGATGGTGCCGAAAATGGAATTGGGAAATTAAATTTAACACTACCGTTTTAGAAGCGGGTTTACCAAAGTTCGCCAATTCATCGGGAATCTGGAGTCTTATCATCACGCCGGAACACATCAATGCTGTTAACATTCATGTTTGGCGGCAAGATTTAGATAAGATGGTGGTAGCTAGACAGGCGGGTTTATAAATTGTTCTACTACCAACCATGCTGAGTCTTACAAAGTTAGACCATGTTTGGAATCGAACCTCGTCCTCCTGGAGTGAAGCTTATGGGCTAACCTATTACGCCTAGTAGGCAGCAGAACCATACCTATACAATAACATTTTCATGATTTTAACGGAATATTATATCGTTATTTTCCTTAAATATTTTCGGTCTGAATATTTATCTCTACAGAAATATGAGTATAGTAGGTTATATCGTGTCTGAAAATTTAAAAAAAATATATATTTTTGTACATATATTGTCACTATGTCACAAAAAGCATCGGTGGCTCAACGGTAACGACTCGTTCCTTCTAACCAGAGGTCCCGGGTTTAAATCCGGACGGCCAACGTACATATGAGTTCTTCAAAAACTTACGTACATGACGTGTGTAACGCGACCTTCATACACATCTAATATGGTTGAGAGGAGCGATGGCTGACTCTCGCGTTATACTCGTGACCGGGTGCTGTCCGTGTGAACTGGCCTACGCTTGTCAAAGGCGTTCATGACATTCAATAATTTTGATGTACCTATAACTTCTCGTGTCATATTGTTTTCATGTTCTAATGACATTATTTTTTTTATATCACGGATTATATTTTGACGTAATTAACTAATGATTGTTTATTTCTTGATTTTTTACAAACGAAACTATGTAATCACTTTTTTATGACTATCAGAAAGAGTGTAATTTGCACCTATTTTGATTAAATATCTTGAATCTTGAATACACATCTGGGATCAGATGTGCAGGTTTCCTCACGATGTTTTCCTTCAAATTATAATCTATGTTAAACATTTGCATGCCTTGCACAGGCGAAACATGATTGCACTAAAAATTATTATATTAAACATCCTACTACCATGTTTGATGCAAATAAATTATCATTTCATTTCATTTCACCGTTAAAGCAATCGGTAAGTATAATATACTTCACAGGTTTCCTCACGATGTTTTCCTTCACCTTCAATATTTTTCGTTTGTATATTCATTCTGTGCAGAAGTACGAGTACAGTAGGTTATATCGTGTGTAATTTAAAAAAAATATATATATTTTTTGTGCATATATTGTCACTATGTCACAAAAAAGCGTCTGATCCCAGATGTGTATAAAGGTCGCGTTGCACTCGTCCGTAGGTTGAAATGTAACAATATCAGGCATCCGCTGTTTATGCTTTGGATAGCACGGTTAATTTTACCACACGATAAGAGAGAGAGAGAGAGAGAGAGAGACTATGTAACAGAGGTTCGTACCCATTTAGCCACCATTTTCTCATCACTAGACAACATTTAATAAATGCCCAATAATAAGTTATTTGTGGTAAGAAATACATTGTTTACCACAATGTATTGACGCCCAAAACACGTTACCCTTAAAACGACAAAGAACACCAAAAAAATCAAAATTTACTAAGTAAATGATTTGTAATGTACACAATATACGCACTTCCCAAACAAACTACAACATTTGCAACAAAATACAGGTACTTAATAATAATAAAGGTAAAGACAAAGTATATTAATTAGTACTAACATATACAATATGAATACTCCCTGCCGCTCTCTAGAATCCGACCTCACCCCCTCGTCACCGAGATTGATACAGATTAGTCATAGTTTGGTTCTCGAACGTATAGGATTTCGCCGTGGTTTTGTTTGTTCCGTCATTTGTTTTTAGAAATGTCATTTCACGACCGTTGTATGCAGTATCCGGGGTGTGGTATAGGTACCAAAATAGTTTATCCCAAAATCGGGTTTGGCTAGTTTGTCCTATGCGGGAGCGAACGAAGCGAGCTCAGGAGTTCGGAGCACCCCGAATCGGATGTTTTATTTGAAGTTTGTGTTACAAGAGGTGAGCCTATAGGCCTTGGGCAAAGTATAGATATTAGTACTATCATACAGTACGGACACTCCCTGCCACTCTCTAGATTCCGACCTCACCCCCTCGTCACCCAGATTGATCCAGATTGGTTACAGTTTGGTTGTCGAACGTATAGGATTTCGCCGCCATTTTGTTTGTTCCGTCATTCCTTTTTTGAAATGTCATTTCTGGCCCGTTGTATGAAGTGTCCAGGGTGTGCCTTGGGACACACCCTTCGTTAGGCTTGATATTGAGAACTACTAACAGGAAACCCAAGGGGGCTACATCTACGTGAGCACTGTCACACCCCGGACAGTATATACAACGTCGTGAAATGACATTTCTAAAAACAAATGACGGAGCAAACAAAATGCGGCGAAATCATATACTTCTTTCTTTTTTTTCTACAGAAAACAGTTTTATTGAGTTTTAAAAGGGCGTTCTTTTTCAAAGCATTTAGGGTAGTATACACTCATAAACCTTTTTAAAATTTAAATAAGAAAAAAAAGCAAAAATAACAATTTAAAATCTCCATACAAAGATGGTTGAATCAGCTGATCGAATTGTATGAAAAATATAAAAATACATATATTTTGGTGTTTCTTGGGGAAGGAAAGTTGTTCAGCATACCCTTAAAGAATTGCACGCTATAAAACATTCTGTATAAGTAGGTAGTAGCCCTCACAGTTGTGGCACAGAATTACAATACGCAATACTGTGGTTGTGGCATGTCAAGGGTCTCAACCTAGAGTGCGACAAGGTGAGGTCATACCTCTCCACAAAGTACCACAAAGAGTACCATGATCACTACTATTTTTTTGATAAAAAGTGCTTACGTTACTATCCCTTTAAAAAGAAACTGGATTTATCTGGATACATAATTTAATTAAATTACACAGTCATGTTGTGCATACTTCCTCACGAAGCCTTCAACGTCTGTCGTAATCAGGCATACATAAATCAACACCTTTTAAAAAAAAATGGATTTATCTGGATACATAATTTAATTAAATTACACAGCCATATTGTACATACTTTCTCACTAAGCCTTCAACGTTTGTCGTAGTCAGGCATACATAAATCAACAATAAACATTAGACTTACTAAGTAGCAAAGAGTAAACTTAGGTTTAACAGGCTTGATAAAAATATACAAATAATTTGGGTTTGTATGGAAGGTACCTAGTGCAGTAGGCCTTAGTAAATCTGAGGAATTCACAAAGTTTCATTAAAAACGTTTGAGCCATTTTCAAGATAGAGAAAAATAAAAAAAACTACTGGAGATCTAGTTTAAACAATATGGCCCTTATCCAAATTTTAACCTAACCCGTCCAGTAGTTTGGGAACTGAGCACCGGACACACACTCACACACAGTTTTTTGTTTTTAAAATTCTATTAATGTAAGACAGTCGATTCCCAAAAAAAAACTGAACTTCGATTTTTTTGCAACAACAATGCTTTCGTCACTCCTTCGTCCCTCGCTAAACATTCGCTTCTCAGTCGCTCGAAATTAAAAATAAATCTGGATAGGTGAAAATTATAAAACTAATATCTACACTTATTATCTTGACTTTAACAAGACTGTAATAACAAAACTACACTTAAGATGCAATTAAAATAAGAACCTACCTATTTTTTTATTCACAATTGGTAAGCCCTTTGCATCATCTCACCTGATGGTAAGTGAGCATGATGCCAAAGATGGAAGCGGGCTTACCAATATTCCCCAACGCAATGGAGAACTGGCTATCTTATTTTCAAGTCGGAACACATCAATGTTGTAACACTGATGCGTGGCGGCAAGACTTAGATAAGATGGTGGTAGCTAGCCAGGCGGGCTTAGAAAATGCCCTACCACCAACCAAACCGAGTTTCACAAGTTGACCCCCACCGGAAATCGAACCCGCGACCTCCTGGTGAGAAGCGAATGGACTAACCATTACGCCACGGACGCGGTTAACCTACTTAACAAAACAATTAAAATAAGTAACCTACCTACTTACCTGTTAACTTAATTGTTAAGCTGTACTATCACCAAAGTATATATACAGGGTGTAACATAAAGGTGTGGTGATACTTTAAGGTGGGCTTGTACCCATCAAACTGAACAACTTTCTCCATGGAACCCATAGTCAAATCGCAAAAAAAAATTTGGCTCTCCCATACTAACTCGATCAGCTGATCAGCCAACTTAGTATGGGAAGTTCAAATTTTTTTTTGCGATTTGACTATGGGTTCCATGGAGAAAGTTGTTCAGTTTGATGGGTACAAGCCCACCTTAAAGTATCACCACACCTTTATGTTACACCCTGTATAATATACTAGCTGTTTCCCACGGCTTCACCCGCGTGGACCACGTTTCTATGACTTTTCGAGGGTGCGCAGTGCGCGAGCCGCAAGCGGCTCGCGAGTGTGGTAAAAAGTAGTCTATGTCTTAATCCTGGTCCTAATCTGTCTACCTACCAAGTTTCAACCAAATCCGTTCAGTAGTTTTTGCGGGAAAGCGTAACAGACAGACAGAGTTACTTTCACATTTATAATATTAGTAGGGAGTAGGGATTAATTAGTACTAACATACAATATGAACACTCCCTGCCGCTCTCTAGATTGCGACCTCACCCCCTCGTCACCCAGACTGATACAGATTGGTTACAGTTTGATTGTCGAACGTATAGGATTTCGCCACCCCATCACATTGATATTTCAGTAAATTACTTACTTAATCAATTGTTATCCGTTCAAATTTAATGTTTTGTGAACTGTTTCTTTTTTTGGCTACGAAACACACGAGAAATATTATCTTGCCAGCTGTCCAGAATGGCAGGCAGCCGCGGAACACTTTATTAATTTGCTTCTAGCTTATGCCAAAGTTATTCTTGCGGTTTAGTTTCTCAGAATTTCATTTGTCTAGTTCTTGTAGAGCGTTCAGAAGATACTTTAAAACGGTTGAACTGTATCAAATTACTTTCAAAGGTTAAATGAGGGTTAAATAGACTGACCTCTTTTTTGCAGTAGGTTCAAAAAAAAACAAAAAAAAATGTCTTTAAACTTTTTTGTATTTTTTCCTCAAATGTTTCGGTTAATTTTATACATGAATCGCCAGAGGAAACAAATTACCTTTCAAATGAGATGATTTTAAAGTCTGTACTGCTCCCAATTCAAGAAAAAACATATTTTTCACATATAGCTACAAAAAATAAATTAAAAAAGTGAAAATGGCTGCCATTTAGAGGGGAGAAGGATGCGACCCCTCTAATGGGGGGTTTTTCGTCGACGAAATGTGGTGTATTACATGCTTCTAAAATATCGGTAACCCTATCCGATACAAACTGTATATTAGTTTCTCATGGAAGCAACAAACTTAACTTACTAACGACGTCGGCGAAGAGGCCGGAAAACTGTTTGAGTGCCACGCACCGAATACGATGACGCAGCAATAACTATGTATACTTACAAATTTTCAGCACTTTCACTGCCATATATATACATTTATATTTAAAAATAAAGTGAACTCCCTGAGGAGAACATGCTTTCACATGGACGTCTGATTACATTCAATTTGTATAGGAGGTACCTTTTTAATGTTTTCCTAGACGTATGGCATATTATAGAGGCTAGTAAGTTTTGCAAAAACTCTAAAATAACTTTAGTTTTTAGGGTTCCGGAACAGGTAACGGTACTCTATTTTACAGTAAGCTTACGCTGTCCGTTCGTCCGTCTGTGCGTCTATCCGTCTTTTAAAAGGCTGGTATCTTTTGAACCGTGATAGGTAGCCGGCTGAAATTTTGACACAGAACATGATAAATATAAGGGATTTAGTAAAATCCAATATCTTTCTGTTACGATTCATGAAATACAAACAAAAAATCGCTTTTATTTTATGTTTTTAATTTTTAATTCTATTTTAGGTTTTTTTATATTTTTATTGTTTCAATACAGCGGCATTAGAAATATTTCTCCTTGTTACGGTTATTGAAATATATTCCGCTAATAGACATAACAAACAAAAAAAAATGACATTTCTTCTATGGATTTGGCCCCCTTTGTTTTATTTCTATTTTTAACCGACTTCAAAAAAGGAGGTTTCTCAATTCGACCATACATATATTTTTTTTTATGTGTGTTCGCGGATAACTTCGTCGTTTATAAACAGATTTTGATGATTCTTTTTTTGTTACAAAGGAGATATTCCAAGGGTGATACCATGATAAGGAAACCAGGATTTGATGATATCATCCCAGAGAAATCAAGATGAACCTTAGTTTCCCGTTTGAGGTCGGTTTTTTGTTCAAAATTATTATTTTATTAGTGGCATGTGTATTCAACACACTATGTGAACATTTTAACTGCCTATCTATTACGGTTCATGAAATACAGCGCGCTGATAAACTGACAGACGGACGGACGGACAGCGGATGCTTAGTACCTAATGATTACTATTTTGTTGTACAGAACCCTAAAAACATTTCAAAACTTTTTTGTATGGCAGAAACGATTGATGGGGTTTCGCACTCAAGGGGTAACTACGGAACCCTATTACTAATACTACGTTGTCTGTCCGTCTGTCCATCTGTCCAACCTTTAAAGGCTGTAGGTATCTTCTGAACCGTATTTGTTAGCCGGCTGAAATTTTCACACGGTATGTGCTATTATGACGGAGTTACTAAGAAATAATAAAAATTACAAAGTAAATAAAATGAGGGTCCCCACCATATGAGGAACTAGAGTTTTTTTTAATTTATCGTAAAATCGGTAATATATACAACGGTAAAACTTGATGTGATTACAATGGTTATCCTGAAATAAAAAAATAAAAGTTAAAAACACTAAAACCCGACATCAGAAAAGTATGAAAACACGAGTTTCCCGCCTGAAATCATGGCCTTTAATTTTTACATATCTGGGATAATAGCCGTGGTCGCAAGAGCGGAAAAATGTTTTCTTATCTGTGGTCGCAAGCCAAAATGATAGGTACATAAGATAAAAAATTGGATTACGATAGGACTTGCGACTATACGGCTATTACCCCAGGTGAAAGGAAAAATAAACTCTTGTTTTCATACTTTTCTCTTGTTGAGTTTTAGTTTTTTTAACTTTTATTTCATAATTTTAGTCCTCAGAGTATAACGCCAGCCCACCTAGCTACAACCACGGCCGCGTGTCGTGGTCGCTTGATTGTAGCGTGCGTACATTGAGCCGTCACTTAATATCGCTTGTGTTGTGAGACTGTTTGCTAAGAAATTAAAAATATTTGCATAAGTAATATACATATATTTAGAATGTGCTCGTCAATACCTTTCTTCTAATAACAAACATGACATATGATTATCTAGAAAAAACAATTTTTTTTTGTTTAATTCACCTACAATTCCGCTATGTTTTTTTTAAAATAATTAAACTGTTTATTTCAATAAAAAGAAAACACCTGATGCCACACAAAAAACGCAAATCTTGATATAAAAATATTATGTGCGTTTAGCGTTAGTTGCACAGCTCGCAAGCTATTGAGTTTTTTTTAATGCTTTATATCCTATGACACGCGGAGGCGGAGTGATAGTACAGTCCAAACACACCACATTTGTCAAGATCGGTTAAGTGTTTTCGTAAATACGAGGGAATAGATGAACATACATACATACAAAAACTGTCAAAAACATAACCCTCCTTATTTCGTAGTCGATTAAAAAAACGACCAAGTGCAAGTCGTACTCGTGCTAAAGAGTCTTAACTGAATAAAATAAAATGCATATTTCTGTCGCTTGCGTTGATGTCCATTGTTCAAAATTCAAAAAGTTTTTCTGGTCATCGAGGATACCGTTTTGGGATTGTTTATTTTTATGCGACCGGCACCACGTATAGAGTTTTCTCGCATAGCTATGCCGCATATGGCTTAATATACAATATTTATACTAACTGTTTCCCGCGGCTTCGCTCGCTCAGATCCCAGTGAAAAATTTTCTATACCTATTCTCAGACCTACCGAATATACAATTTTTTTTTTTTTGGAAATTCGTCCAGCCCTCTCGGAGGAGTATGGCAACTCAATTAAAATAGATTCAATATATTTATTCAAAATAGGTGCAAATTACACTCTTTCTGATAGTCATAAAATAATAATAATGTCATTTGTGAAGAATCAAGAAATAAACAATAATTAGTTAATAACGTCAAAATTAAATCCTTGATATAAACCAGATTATGTCATTAGAACATGAAAACAATATGACACGAAAAGTTATACATAAAAATAATTGAATGCATTTAACAAGAGTAGGCCAGTTCACACGGACACCACCTGGTCACGAGTATAACGCGAGAGTCAGCTATCGCTCCCATCAACCATATTAGAGGGAAAGGAACGACCCTTGTGGCGAACACCACTGTCAGATTTTTTTCAAGCCGCCTATAAGGAATCTCACGCGACTCAACGACTGCCATCTAGTCATAGCAACCAACACCAACGGCTAAACGTAGCTTACTAAGTACGGAACGATTGAGAAAAATGTCACTAACAGTCAAACCCATCTAGGTAATGACCGTGTTTCAGGTCAGTTAACTTGCGTGATCGACCCAAACACGCAAGTCGCTCTGAGCTGCAAGCGGTTTCGAATAATATGATAAATACAATAACTAAATACATCATATAAAAAACGGATGAAAAATGTAATAAAGACACTAAAAACATGGTCCCTCTTTATTGTGAGTCGGGTAAAATGTTATCCTATTTCACTCACGGAATCAAATCGAATCGAATGATCGCACTCTAAAATCCATCAAGTCGTTTAGAAGATATCGTGGAATTAAGAAACATACATACATACATTCATTAGACCTGAAAATAATACACTTTTTTGTTGCCAGCCATGTTAAAAAACCACCACTTTCGTGAATAATTAGGGCTTCCACCCCAAAACTGTTTTGGATACAAGATAGGGCAAATCGATTGTGACTATTCTTTTCCTTTACTCGCACATAATATCTAAAACGTTTGTTTACGAGCAGTTAAGAGGCTTTTCCCGATGATTTAAAGTATGTTCAATAAACCACATAAATGCCCGAATCGTACCAATAGCCTATACGTCCTTACACGATATTTATCGAATTCGTGCATTGAGTTTCAAACGGTTAAGTATTTTTTGGTAACTAGTGGCATTTCGTCTTTAGCCACCTTGTAAAAAAGAATCAGAGTCAGAATGAGAGTTTTTATTGTTGATTATGGCACAAAGATCTTAAAGTAACATAAAGTTTCACATAATCTGCCTAAAGAGGCATACAATACATTTCAGCTTACACAAGAAAAATACATAAAAAATAGAAAAAAAATATTAAAAATTGCATAATACCTTTAAATTTTAAATTATTAATGTCAAATGTTGTGCTCAAGAACATAAATTTAATGTATAATGTCGAACTTAAATAAATCAAATAATTTCACAATATGTCATCATTTAAATATTCGTACATGTCATAGTATGTCTTTTCTAGTAACAGTTCACGTAACTTGTTTTTAAAACTCGTAATGTCGTCAAACTCACGGATTTCCCGAGGTACTTTATTATATATTTTAGGACCTAATGTAAATACACTTTTGTGGACCAGGGCTGTGTTACATGGAACTGTGCAAAGAGTGTTACCATGCCTTTGAGATTTTAAAGTCTTAAATAGATGCAAATTAGATTTCACAAATACAGCTACTTCGTAGATAAACATACAAGGAAAAGTTAACAGTTTTAGTCTTTTGAAATGAGGCCTGCAGCTGTCAGTTCGATAAATGTTACAAATAGATCTTATACATCTTTTTTGAGCCTTAAATATTAATTCCCTACCAGTTGCGTTTCCCCAAAATATTATCCCATATCTCAGAGTGGATGCGACATAACCATGGTATGCAGTCAGGAAGGCTTCATGGTTTACCACTTTACTCAGCATATAAAGAGCGTATGAAAAAGCCATCCGTTAACTTATATTTTTTGTACTTATACCAAAGGCTCAAGGTCACCCAAAGGGCAATGGAGATTGCTACAGCGTGATTGTTTCAGAAACAAGGAGATCCGTAGGTGAACCAAAGTAACTGACATAGCTCTCAGAATTGCTAAACTTAAGTAGCAGTGGGCGGGGCATATAGTTCGTAGAACAGATTGTCGTTGGGACAGTAAAGTTCTCGAGTGGTGAACGCGCACCGGGAAACTTAGCGTAGGTAGGCCTCCCACTCGGTGGACCGACGACCTGGTGAAGGCCGCGGGAAGCCGCTGGATGTGGGTAGCGCAGGACCGGTCGTTGTGGAAATCCTTGGGGGAGGCATTTGTCCAGCAGTCTTTCGGCTGATATGATGACCTAGTTTTACTAGATTTACTATTTATTTGTATTATAATAAGCACTGGGCCCGCGTGATCGACTAAGGTCCGATCGCCCTAATTTAGGCTAGGCTCGAGCCCCTCGGTGGGGACGTATATGAGCTGATATGATGAAGTACATCAATGGCTGAGCTTAACTAAGAACTGTCTCTAATTATTCTTGGTGTTTAATCAATATATTGTAATAATTTTTCGAAAACTCCAAAAACATCTAAATTACGAGTACAAGATTTTATCAAAATCCAGGTGACTTAAAAACTTAAAATTTAGGATCAAAATAGGTTATTGATTGTATTGAGTACAAATTTAAAATCCGGCTAAATGTGAGTCGGTCACACACACCATGGGTTACACAACCGTTGTGTTATAAGTAATGTGTTATCCTTACTAATATTATAAATGTGAAAATGTTCAGCACCTTGCCAATCTTGATGAAATTTGGCATGCAGGTAGCCTGTGTCACAGGAAAGGATATAGGCTACTTTTTATCCCGAGAAAATAGCAAAGTCCGATGCAGTTCCTAAGAGAACTGAAAAAATACTCCTTGTTTGTTTAATTTCTTTAACATTACAATGGAGCAATGGATTGTTGTTTCGCACAGAGATAGTTGATGGGGTTGGAAAAAACATAATATACTAATTAGCATATCCTGACATAGCTCCTGAGGGATCTGGAGAAAACTCATTTCCACGCTCGCGTAAGTCGGCGTGCGCAACGACTGAAGTGTTTTTTTTTGTATAGAATTAGTTGAGGGGGTGAGAAATGAGAAGTTTTCATAATCAGAATCCCAAATTTAAATAGTGTTTACTTCTAGAAAAAACAAAATCCCTGCACGTACTTAATGTATTCCAATCCTAACTCAATAATAATTGACAACGCTAAATACCTTACCAATCGATTTTAAAGTTGAACCGTCCCCCCCCCCCATCTTTTTTGAGCAGCCGGATTAAAATGTATTCAATGTCGAAATTCGAGATCAAAAATAATCTAATGACACCTTGCACTTCAAAATTCATCTAGCCGTTTAAAGCTACAGGTTCAGCCAAAAAACCCGATACATACATACACCCGATAAACAACCGACTTCAATTTCGTTATATTATTTGGTTCTTGTTAATTTCAGACGATTTATATGGGACCATAACGAAAACATTTTCGTAAATTGGTCCACAATTGACAAAAATATCAGTGAAAATACAAAAAATATATACAGACGAACAAAGAACTTCCTCCTTTTTGAAGTCGGTTAAAAGTAAAGGTTATCTGAATTCAATTTACAGTTTACGCCACAACCCAATAACAAACATTACAGAAGTACGTATAGACAATACGAGTAGTTTCGTATTTATAACCATCTCAAAAGTAAAATAACTTGGTATTCTGGATATGAAAACTTCTCACTTTTCACCCCGTCAACCAACTTTATACAAAAAATCACTTCAGTCCGTTGCTCCGTTGCGACACCGACGTGCGCGAGCGTGGAAATGAGTTTTCCATAGATCCCTCGAGAACTATGCCAAGATAAGCTTATTAGTTAATTATGTAATTTTCCACCCCCTCAACCATCTCTGTGCAAAAAATCACAACAATAAATTGTTACGTTTTGAGGTTAATGAAATTAACAAAAAAAAGTTTTTTTTTTCAGCTCCCTCAGGAACTGCATCGGACTTTGCAATTTTTATGAGATAAAAAGTAGCCTATGTCCTGTACCGTGATACAGGCTCCCTGTATGACAAATTTTAATAAGATTGGTCATGGTGTTGAAGCGCGAAAAGATAAAAAACAACACATTTTCACATTTATAATATTAGTAAGGAAATATTATTAAGGATTTGTGAAGGAAACAATAGAGATTCTAACCTTACTTTCGTGGGAATTTATAAACGTGCAGATATTTAATGATAAATTTTCGCTAGGGAAAAAAATATATAGAATAACTAAAAAGTGTAACATAAAAAAGTTAATAATAATACCAAAAAACCCGACTGCGTAAAAAGTGAACTTAAAAAAAAGGCAACAAGATGTCTCCAATCCGACACCCCGCAAGTACACCCTAAGCTGAGATCCATGCCCATTGGCTAGTTGTCCCTACACTTATTTTGCAGAGAGTAACATTCATAGTCGCCCTCTCGCCAATAGAAGCAGTAAAGACCATCTCCTGCACAATCTTACAACAATTTCATGCAGACGGAGGCAATGTAACTTTAATATAAGTATATTAAGATACTAAGACATATAAAGACTTATACTTCCTAGATATAAGACATATAAAGGTAATCTTCTTTAATTTATATTATAGACATATGACTGCATGAGATTGGTGTGAGATTTTGGAGGAGATGGTCTTTACTGCTTCTATTGGCGATAGGGCGACTATGAATGTTACTCTCTGCAAAATAAGTATAGGGACAACTAGCCAATGGGCATGGATCTCGGCTTAGGGTGTACTTGGGGGGTGTCGGATTGAAGACAGAAAATTTTACCTTGTTTCCAACTTTTTAAAGTTCACTTTTTACGAAGTCGGGTTTTTGATTTTTTTAATTTACTTTTTTTGGATCGTCACTGAATACTGATGCACTAAAAGTGAAGGTGTAGACGTTTGCCTGAGTAAGCAACTAATAGGTGTTAAATTAATTACCGGTTTTATGTTTTTTTTTTATAAATAAATAAATCCGCAACAAAATATGGGATGACTTTCAAACTTTGTATGGGAATACCAAAATTTTGCGAACTGTCTTGACTGGGGTTGTAGTTTAAATGTACTATTCATATATTAGAAAATATAGAATTACAAGTTCTAAAGTAAATACGGTTATAAAAAAAAGTAGATAAACTTCGACCACTTTTGCCAATCAAGAGCAGTTCCTTTATTATGTCTGCACAAACAAACAGTTCCTAACCACATGTGTATACTCATTGCAGTGTGCATCAGGGCGGCAGGCATGGCAGGAGGCGGCGGCGCTTTCTGTGGGGGAGGGGGGTGCTGCGGGAGGCGCGGCGCGGCGCTGCTCCGTGCTGGGCGACCACCCCGGCGCGCGCCGCGACAAGAGCGGCAAGTGGATCCGAAACAACCGGGTGAGTGACAGCTGAACAACTAGGAAAGTAGCGGGAAGTGAGCACTACTCTGTGCTAGGAAACCACCAAGGCATCGCCACGACAAGAGCGTCAAGTGGATCCAGAACAACCGGGTGACTTACAGCGGAAAAGCTGGATAAGTAGCGGAAAGGGAGCACCGTTCTCTCTGTTAGAAAAACGGGGTCTAACTTTGTAAGACTCGATTGGATTGGTGGTAGGTATTGCGTTGGGGAATGTTGATAAGCCCGTTAGCATCTTCGGCATCATCGTCACTTACCATCAGGTGAGATGATGTCAAGGGCTTATCAATTGTGGATTTAAAAAAACCGCATGGGCACGCGCAGCGACAAGAGCATCAAGTGGATCCGGAAAAACCGAGTGAGTGCAGCGGAACAACTGGAGAATTATTAGGGATGGAGTGCTACTCCGTGGTGTAGAATCACCCGAGCGCGTGCTGCAAAAAGAGCAGCAAGTGGATGTGGAACAACCGGATGATTGACAGCGGGAAAAATGCAGAAGTAGCGGAGGTAGGGGGGCGCTATAGACGCTCGCCGTGACAGGCGGTGTAAGTGAATTCGGGCGAAACGGGTGAGTGACAGTGGAACAACTGGGAGAGTATCTCATGGTCGTAGGGAGGGTGACCGCACGGGTGACATGAGTGGCAAGTGGATCCGGAAGAACTGGAGAAGTGACAGTAAAATAAGTATAAAGGAGTTCTTATTAAGTGTCATGTAATGCCTTGCAAGTTCCACTGTCCCCGGGGAGTTGGTTTTCCAAACCTCCTGTGTTCAGAAAGGCAAGTAACCTGGTGTCATCATTTTATCCTTAGAGTGCTTTGGACAACGAACTGGGGAATAAGCGGAGGTAAAAGTTCGTGTTAGGTAGCCATGCGGGAGAGTAACATTGCAAGTCGAACCAGAACAACTAGAGAAGTAACGGGCACAGGAAACATAGAATCATCTTATCAGCTCATATAAGTCCCCAACGAGGGGCTCGAGCCTTCCCTGAATTAGGGCGATTGGACCTTAGTCGGCCACGCGCACCGACTTCACAAATAACCTTCAAGTTTCTTCGCAGGCGTGAGGTTTCCTCACGATGTTTTCTATCACCTTAAGAGCATCGGTTAAACGTACATATGAAATGGAAATTCGAAAAGGCATTGGTACGTGGCAGGATTCAAACCATGGCCTTCCGGACTTGAGGTAACGACGATAGAATCACTTTGGTAAAACTAGCTCGATCATTAGGATGCGTATAGCATGACGTCAATGAATTTAGGAACAGTAACAAAAACAAGTATACAATACGATAGAAACAATCTGCAAACAAGTAACAATTGGAATTATGGCAGCAATGATGGTTCCCAAAAACTTGAACAACCAGATTCTTTGTGGAGTCCAAAACAAATTTAGATTTAGATTTATTTATTTGGATCCAGTTTACAGTATCTTATTTACTACTTACATCATAGTGCATGTTAGTACAAATAAAGTAATATTCCTTAGTAGTATTAAGACCCTACCTTCACCGCTAGGATACCCTGTGTTGTGGTAGGTAGTCTCTTTCATCATTTTTAAAATAAAAAAAGGAAAAAGTAAAAAATTTTGTCTAACTATTCCAGGTGCGAGACGCGTCGTACGGGTCATCGTCGGAATCGGAAGGGGAGGCGGAGAACCCGACGGGCGAGCCGTGGGGCGTCGCGCGGCTGCTGTATGCCGGTCTCGGCACGCTATCTCTGGGGCTGGTGGTCTACTTCGTCGGCACTGGCGACAAGGTTAGTAGTGACAAACAGGCAGATATGTTGAAAAAATTTTTAATCATGTAGTTTGGTAAAAAAATCGGCCATGTGCGCATCTTGCGCACCGAGGGCTTTGTACAACCACACAACTATCCCCGCACAAGTTTAATAATGATACATATTCATTACATACAAAAGACATCAACTTGAGCAACAGATTTTTTAAAATTCATTTAAGACAGAAGATAGAGTTTGGAGTCAGGGCTTATACGTAGAGTTATGTTATAAATGTGGTTTCAGTCAAGAGCACTAGAAACTTTTTACTTTGGACTTGGGACAGGCTCATCTAGGAGCATCATCATCATCAACTTAGCTAGGAGCTTGCCTCTACTATGGTCTCATAACTTTTTAACAGTGAAAACATAAACTTGTGACTCTTGGAAATTGAAATGTTTAGGTGGGATAAATGATTACGTGAATGCACGACCTGAACTTCTACTTAAAAGTACAATGTTTGATATAAGCTGATTTAGGCCTCTCGGTACAATATATATTTAAGGGTGTTCTGGTGCACATGCATGCACCGAATACTTGGGTAAAAGTAAATTGAGAAGTGAAGCGTCACGCCACGCGACTGTATCCGGCCCCTTTTGGCTCTCTAGCCAATTGATATAAACTAAATAAGGCCACTCGGTAGAATGCAGGGTGTTCTGGTGCACATGCACCGAAATACTTGGGTAAAAGTAAAATGAGAAGTGAAGCGTCACGCCACGCGACTGTATCCGGTCCCTTTTGGCTGTCTAGCTAATTAAGGCCACTTGGTACAATACAGGGTGTTCTGGTGCACATGCACCGAAACACTTGAGTAAAAGTAAAATGAGAAGTGAAGCGTCACGCCACGCGACTGTATCCGGTCCCTTTTGGCTGTCTAGCTAATTAAGGCCACTTGGTACAATACAGGGTGTTCTGGTGCACATGCACCGAAACACTTGAGTAAAAGTAAAATGAGAAGTGAAGCGTCACGCCACGCGACTGTATCCGGTCCCTTTTGGCTGTCTAGCTAATTAAGGCCACTTGGTACAATACAGGGTGTTCTGGTGCACATACACCGAAACACTTGAGTAAAAGTAAAATGAGAAGTGAAGCGTCACGCCACGCGACTGTATCTGGTCCCTTTTGGCTGTCTAGCTAATTAAGGCCACTTGGTACAATACAGGGTGTTCTGGTGCACATGAACCGAAATACTTGAGTAAAAGTAAAATGAGAAGTGAAGCGTCACGCCACGCGACTGTATCCGGTCCCTTTTAGCTTTCTAGCCAATTGATAAAAACTAATTAAGGCCACTCGGTATAATACAGGGTGTTCTGGTGCACATGCACCGAAATACTTGGGTAAAAGTTAAATGAGAATTGAAGCGTCACGCCACGCAACTGTATCCGGCCCCTTTTGGCTGTCTAACTAATTAATATAAGCTAATTAAGGCCACTTGGTATAACACAGCATGTTCTGGTGCACATGCACCGAAATACTTGAGTAAAAGTAAAATGAGAAGTGAAGCGTCACGCCACGCGACTGTATCCGGTCCCTTTTAGCTTTCTAGCCAATTGATAAAAACTAATTAAGGCCACTCAGTATAATACAAGGTGTTCTGGTGCACATGCACCGAAATACTTGGGTAAAAGTTAAATGAGAATTGAAGCGTCACGCCACGCGACTGTATCCGGTCCCTTTTGGCTTTCTAGCCAATTAATATAAACTAATTAAGGCCACTCGGTATAACACAGCATGTTCTGGTGCACATGCACCGAAATACTTGGATATTAAATAATCGGATATCGAGGAAGTAAAAAATATGTTAATTATCATGCAACAAGATATAAAGCAACAAAAACAAGACATGCTAGAGATGAAAGAAGACATTAAATATACAATAATCAACAGCTTCAACGTAAAGTTCAATAACTTAGAACTCAAAAACGAGCTTTTGGAGAAAAAAATAGACGAACAAACAAACAAAATAAAAAACCTAGAAAGACAGTTGAGACGCAGAAACGTAATCTTGTTTGGCGTAGAAGAAAGCGAAAAGTCATATGACGAACTCGAAAGAAAGGTAATAAACATAATAAATACATACATAAAAATTTCATGCGATACTAGCAACATTGAAGCTGTTAGAAGACTGGGGAAAAAAGGCGAGAAAGTTAGACCGATAGTCATAACATTCCACACATTGGGCTTCAAACTAAAAATACAAAAAAATAAACATTACTTCCAAAATACGTCATATTACTTGAAAGAAATTTTAACGAAGCTCAAAGAACTACAAGCCCAACTACAGAAAGAAAAAGAAGCAGGAAACACCGCTTTCATAAAATACGACAAAATTATTATATTAAACCACAAACGACACCCACATAAACAGGCAAACAAAAGAAACCTATCGGAATCCACGGAGATACCTAACCCTGGCAGCCAAAATGTTCTTCAGACTAATAAACAACCACCTAAGAAAAACAAAGGAAACATGAACAACTATTTAATACAAACGCCCAAATTAACCCTCGCTCAAACAGGATCAGCTAAATGCCAAAAGAACACACCACAGTACAACACAGTATAGCAATCAAAATCGAACCCTCTTCCAACCCCAATATTCCAGTACGGCCGGTCACCGAGGGAGAGTACGACCAAAACCCCCCAAGAGAAAAAAAAACCTATATTTGTACCCTTAACATAATGTTCTGATCAAAAATTAATCGTGATTATTCGTGATATAATAGGTCTGTGCGAAGTTCGCCGCCTAGGTTGCGAAGTTCGCCGTTAAGTTGGATGGACAAAGCCAAGAACAGAGAAACGTGGCATTCCTTGGGGGAGGCTTTTACCCAAACGGGATCCATACAAAAAATAAAATAAAATAAATAATAACTAAAAATAAAATAGCGCTAAATACTATAAAAACAGAAAGTGATATATGTTTAATATATTTATTAATTTAACAATGGCTATTATGTATAATATAAATTTATCGTTGTAATAATCTGTATGGAATTAAATAAAGCTTTATTATTATTATAATTAAGGCCACTCGGTATAATACAGGGTGTTCTGGTGCACATGCACTGAAATACTTGGGTAAAAGTTAAATGAGAATTGAAGCGTCACGCCACGCGACTGTATCCGGCCCCTTTTGGCTGTCTAGCTAATTAATATAAGCTAATTAAGGCCACTTGGTACAATACAAGGTGTTCTGGTGCACATGCACCGAAATACTTGGGTAAAAGTTAAATGAGAATTGAAGCGTCACGCCACGCGACTGTATCCGGTCCCTTTTGGCTGTCTAGCTAATTAATATAAGCTAATTAAGGCCATATATTATTATATATATAATATAATATATTATTATATGTCGAAGGGTGTAGGTTAGGTTAAGGATGGCCTCGTGGTTCACGTCCTTAACTATTTCGGTATTGGGCGTCGAAATAACAATGCAGCTATATCACAGAGGTCCTTCTTCAATAGTCTTGATCATTTGGTAATCGAAATTGTACAGGATGCCTTGGATAACAATGGATGCAAACGCGGTGATCACAGCGATGGCGTGACACGTCCGTTTTGCTCACAGATCACCCCTACTTGTGTTCTGCTCGACGCTCCGTCAAAAAGTGTCTGCTCCGAGACTGACGTCCAGCTAATATGACTTCTCCACAGATCTAATAAATTCTCAACTCAGTGTGGCAGCACTAACAGCCTTCCGTTAATACGTCATCTTTGCTACCACAAACGATCGTCTCACGAGTACAAGCGATCGTCACGCCACCACCGGTTTCACCCAGGTACTAATACCTGACGTTTGATCCAAACAAAGTTTAACGATCTATGTAAACTTATCTCGAGCTGGTATTGGTCGTATTTTCAATGACGCTCCGACACGGCCATCTTGACGCATCACACGTCCCCGTGTGGGTCACCTGAAAGAAAAACATGACCACCAGAGTATTTCTTTTCTTAACTGGCCCGCTCGGCCAACCTGACATAAAATACAATAAGCATCAAGAGATTTTTATCACAGTTTACAGAGAATTTTTTCACTAAGCTTTCAAAATAAATAGGCACTTTCAGTAAAACAGTCAAGTCAATGTCAATTGTTAACAATTTCACTCGTTTAATCACTTGAATTGTATCGCAATGTTTCGCAACAAATTAACTGCAGTCACAACACAACAGTCACCCATCTTGGCAACTGTGGGCCACCTCCATCCGGTGCCCAACCAAACTACAGTCACTCTACCTGGCGACTCTCAGACACCTCCATCCGGTGCCCGCCCAAACTCACAGTCGCTCTACCTGGCGACTCTCAGACACCCTACGGTGCCCGCCCAACTCAGTCACCCTACCTGGCGACTCTCAGACAACCTCTCAGGTGTCCGCCAAAAAACACAGTCACCCTACCTGGCGACTCTTGGACCACCTCCCTCCGGTGTCCAACCACACTATCGCTTCCATGCGGCGATCTCAAACATCACCTCTTTCTGGTGATTGCCAACATCACCTCCCCGGTGATACGCCTGCGAGCCAAACGCACGCCACACACAGTTGTGGCCGCACAGCAACGAGAAAATAACTCGGTGTTTTACGCCTACGTCTACGAATGGCCGAGACTATTGGCGTTCTGTTGCGAAACATTGTGTCACGGTCAAGTACATAAGTCCTTACTCTGCACTAGTAGATGGTTGAGGTTCAGTCTCTCCGTCATCAATTCTGTCCAAGTCAATAATACTGTCACTATCGGGCATTTAACGTAATCTGTCGTAAGCGTATTTGTTGGTCAGATTAGACGTTAACGCTTTAAAGACATAACGGTCATGCTTCTCCATTTGTAACAACGCAAAGTTAGGTAACTTGTGAAACTAAGCTTTTGTCTAGAAATCAGCCAGTGGCGCTGCCTCAGAGCAATACACCACCCATCTCTTCCCAAGGGTTTCACAAGAAGTGACTAAGGGACTAAAAAAATGAGGATGAGCAGCAGCGCCCTTCACGCTTATACTGTACCGCCAAACAACCCGCCAAGTGTAGCGTTTATTTTTTTTTACAATTGGTAAAACCGCTCCAACATGGGGGAGGCCCATGTCTATTATCACATCAGCAGCAAGCTGATTAACAACTCCTGTCATAGGATGCGTTACTCTCCGTATTATCACTAGTCTGTTGTCGTGCTTCACTTAGATAAAATTACAGCCTGTGTGTGTAATCCACAAACATGACATTTAGAGGTTAAGCTACTTTACTCGTACCTAGAAGCAACTCCAGGAGGCTGTACTTCGTAACTCAGTTAACCAACAGTTCGGTTGTTGCCAAATGATCATCATGTAGGGACTTGTAACATGAAATCTCATTACTATACTCTAAGGAAGTGAGCATATTTTAAAGGACACTTAACTAAGAGTACCAACGTTTAAACGTACTAAGATTCACCTGACCGTTGCCACGCGCCTAAAGCGTTTATGAACGTAAGTTCAAATACAAGGGGGCATTACGTAGATCGAATGACACGTGGACGTATTTGAACAGAGGTTACAAAATCAGTCATTTCGATTTAATAGGTAAAGAATGCACCTGATGTAACCACTAGCTATGCCTGACGTGGTGAAATAGTGACCACCTATGAAGTCAATCGATGTTCCAAGCTATCAGAGGAAGCAATTTCCGTTCAGGCATGTTATCATTTTTTTTTCACGGTTATCAACACTTGCGTTCTATGCTATCCTTTTTCTTTACCAGCATGATAAGGCCGTCAAAAAGGGAAAGCTTCGGGGCTTATGACATTCGCAGCCTCCAGCCCATGAATCCTGTATCATCATCACATCAGCCGTAAGACGTCCACCACTGCACTCCGCATACTACCCTGTTATTATTCTTTTTTTTTTACAATTGGTAAACAAAATATTTTATTGGGGTCCCCGAAACTCATACCTACATAGGGTCTATATGATAGCGGGGCATTAAGGATGCCCTCGACAAATTCATCACGAAAGCTATTAAAAATAGGCAAAAACTTTGGCCTATGATCAATGAGGATATCAGTCGCAATACTACGAAAGCTAATAAGAGTTTACTCCATGTTAAGATGTCGGTCTCAATATTATAAAAGCTTAAAGGGGTTTCAATACTTTCAATCCTGGTTTAGGTTTGTTTAACCGAAACTCTAGTTAGCTAAATGAATCGTCATATTTACAATGAGTCCTCGTTCATAATCTTCCGTTCAATCACGACGTTGTGTCACAAGTAAAAATCCGAAAGCATGTGAAAGAGTACTTTCCACAAGGCATCATTTTAGCTGCTAATGCAATCACTACTAGAAGGGTAAGGGACTAACTACTCTATTCGCATCCTTACCGACAGTCAAGCTGTTTTGTTATTGACAGACTCGTTTAAGAATACCGTCAATCCTAGATTTAAAATATCTGAATCGATCATAATATCGTTCGTACTCGTCTGGCATAACAAGATATGACCATTCTGAACAATGCCCGACAATATTACCCTCACTCGATATTTGTTCTGTACAGTAAACTTAAGAGTTGCCTACAAAAGTCAATAGTGCGTTAGTATTGAACACACTCCCGAAAGTCTATACACGAAACTTTCTTTAACGAGAGAACAGTAGGCACCACTACAGATTAGGTAATAGTACTCGTACTATGTATGTACTACTACCACTATCAAAACAAAAGGGGTACGACTCATCGGATTTTCGTATCGTAGCTCCTCGCGTACACTACGCACTTCGCTGAAGCTGTACGCGCCGCTTGCGTGGATCTCCGCTGCTGCCAGTGCAGCTCATGCTGTCACCTCATTCCAATGATTGTTCCGTAAGGGAGATGGCGACAGTTGAGCACCGTGCACGTGTATTAGCTTCAGGTATATTCCGGTTGAATGCTGGCAATATAATTCCAGCAGATGTATTCGATGGTGCTTGCATATCCTCAATCAATCGCAGTATGTTCTGGTTCTGTAGCACGAAGAATTGTTGCCAGTGGGTTTTTATTTCACAGCTTCCCGTCGTCTTTCCCGTCGTTGTGCACTTCTTGCGAGCGCTGGGAACAATCCCACTTCTGATGTCTAAGGGTGTAGGTTAGGTTATGGATGGCCTCGTGGTTCACGTCCTAACTATTTCGGTATTGGGCGTCGAAATAACAATGCAGCTATATCACAGAGGTCCTTCTTCAATAGTCTTGATCATTTGGTAATCGAAATTGTACAGGATGCCTTGGATAACAATGGATGCAAACGCGGTGATCACAGCGATGGCGTGACACGTCCGTTTTGCTCACAGATCACCCCTACTTGTGTTCTGCTCGACGCTCCGTCAAAAAGTGTCTGCTCCGAGACTGACGTCCAGCTAATATGACTTCTCCACAGATCTAATAAATTCTCAACTCAGTGTGGCAGCACAAACAGCCTTCCGTTAATACGTCATCTTTGCTACCACAAACGATCGTCTCACGAGTACAAGCGATCGTCACGCCACCACCGGTTTCACCCAGGTACTAATACCTGACGTTTGATCCAAACAAAGTTTAACGATCTATGTAAACTTATCTCGAGCTGGTATTGGGCGTATTTTCAATGACGCTCCGACATATATATATTTTATTAAGGCCACTCGGTACAATACAGGGTGTTCTGGTGCACATGCACCGAATACTAGGGTAAAAGTAAAATGAGAAGTGAAGCGTCACGCCACGCGACTGTATCCGGTCCCTTTTGGCTGTCTAGCCAAATAGACGTCGAAAGCCAGTAGACGTCTGTCTATTTAGTCGCGATAAGGTCAGTGAACTGGGGCGAGAAAGATAAAAATATTCAGAGTAAGGAATATGCCATACCTCGACCGTTAGTGTCAGGTCATAAAAAAATAGACTTAAAGTAAACAGAGCATGGCACGTCGCGAGGTCGATCTCTACAGAAGCGAGCTGGTACTTTCCCTTGGATTGGTCTCTACTTCGTCGGAACTGGCCACAGAAAAGAACTTGAGTCAGGTGACACAATAAAAAAAATGTGCCTTGTCTTGAAAAGTATATCACTAACTAGCTTTTGCCCGCGGCATCGCCCGCGTGGTTATCGTTTTTATGACTGTCTTTGAGGGTGAGTGGTGCGCGAGCCGCAAGTAGTTCGCGAGCGTGGACATTAGTTTTATCCAGATCCTAATCCCAGATCGGGCTATTCTGATTAGCAGTCTATGTCATTTCCCACTCCCTCAACCATCTCTGTGCAAAAAATACAACATTCCATTGTTCCGTTGCGTTTTTTTCAATTCCCTCAGGAACTACATCGGGCTATGCTATTTTCACCGGATAAAACGTAGCCTATGTCCTTCCCCGCGACACAGGCTACCTGCATGCCAAATTTCATTTTCTACATTTGTCAAGGTGTAGAAGCGTGAAAAGGTAACAAACAAAAACAAAACATTTTCACATTTATAATATTAGTAAGGATGTTGTAATATTTCCGGTTTCAGGGTTTCAAGACGCCAGCGCTGCGACTGGTGGGTCCGTCGCTCATCGTGGCGGGGCTTGCCTGCTGCCTCATACGCATCGCATTCTGCGTCTTCGCCAAGCCTTGCTGCCGAAGGCGGACAAATTACAAGGAGAACAGAAGGTAATCAATCATTCCTCATTCAGTGCAGCAATTATCATGATTTAAAGATCTTTTGACAGAACAAAAGCAGCCTAAGAAAACGATGGTGTATATCAGACGTTCTACAAAGTCGTTGTATAAACAATCTTTGACGTTCGACTATAAGACAGCCTATTCAGAGTCAATTAGGTATCATATCAGCCGAAGGTCGTCCACTGCTGGATATAGGCTTTCCCCAAGGATTTCCATGACGACCGGTTCTGCGCTGCCCGCATCCAGCGGATTCCCGTGATCTTCACCAGGTCATCGGTCCACCGAGTGGTAGGCCTGCCTACGCTACGCTTTCCGGTGCGCGGTCGCCACTCGAGAACTTTACTACCCCAACGCCCACTTAAGTTTAGCAATTCTGAGAGCTATGTCGGTTACTTTGGTTCTCCTACGGATCTTCTCGCTTCTGATTCAATCACGTAGATAAACTCCTAGCATAGCACGCTCCATTGCCCTTTGGGTGACCTTGAGTCTTCTTATGTTTCTTCTTCTAAAATTAGGTATAATTCAATGCAATACGCTAGTAATGCTCGAGATAAAAGAGAAAGAGATACCTACACGTTTCCTACGCACGCATAGGTGGATAGTATTATCAGACTCCATCCTGGAATACGACCTCTGCTCGCCCCCTGCTTATGTCAGTTTACCGTGCCACGAACATGATAGGACGATAAAGTCACTAGGCAAGAGATGATTCATTCATGAGAAAATTCATCACTCGCCTGTAAAAAAACGTTTGTGGCATGTGCAGCCCTTCTGTAACGAAGAAGAGTGTTCATGTGGAACCAGTCCACAACTATGACACACTTACTGGCTTGCCCTGGAGTGCCCGGACGCCTGTACCACGGAATTCCTTTTAGAAGGGGGGCAATAATAGCGGCATACGCGTGGCTACCTACTGAACTAGTAAAATAACATTTCTATTTGACTACATTAGGTACAAATCATTGATTCGAAAATAAGAAGAAATAGCTCACGCTTTCGACCAATATAACAACTATGGACCGGCCTACGCAATCAGCGGTTTTGATGCCTACAGAACGTTGCATTCGCTCATTTTGCCTTAGTCGATCAGTATTCCCCAAATGGGTTGAAGGTCGAAATTAGTGAAATTTTTTATCTAATTCGTGCTACAATACGTCTCTCTATAACTGTCATTTTTTATATTTGAACGAAACTCGGTAGACTATAGTGGTGTTAGTGTGTGTTTGCGTTTGCGTGTGTATTTGACATTTTTTTAAATAGATTAATGTATGGATAGGGCCGGTCCATTATACTTGGTTGAAGTCTCAAGCACATAATTTTGAGAAGTGCATACACGTGTGAATTAAAGTAGAAATTGCAAACAGTTTCATGAATTTTAACACGAGTGTCTCCGTAAAGTATATTTTCCCAAATCCAATTAGTCATTTTCATGGAGTTTGTGTTGGACCTGCTATTCTGTTAAAAACTTTGTTTTCTCCAGACTGGGCGGGTACGGCGAGGGCGAGGAGCTCCCGCTGGCCCGCGGCCCTCGCACGGGGCCCGCGCAGTGTTCACCGGCGCGACGCCTCGACGCGTCCTCTTGCGACGTGTCCTCTCTTTCCAGCGGGGAGGAAGACGAGCGAATGCGGCGATATCGGACCACGCCGGCTCACTTACAACAGGTTCCTACATACATTCCTGACTCAAGTCTTCTACAGGCCAAGAGGCAACGCCTTGAAGCGTTATCTTGCGACGTGTCCTCTCTTTCCAGCGGGGAGGAAGACGAACAAATGCGGCGGTATCGGTCCACACCGGCTCTCTTACAACAGGTACCTAGATACATTCCTGACTCAAGTCTTCTACAGGCCAAGAGGCAACGCCTTGAAGCGTTATCTTGCGACGTGTCCTCTCCTTTCAGCGGGGAGGAAGACGAAAGGATGCGGCGGTATCGGACCACACCGGCTCTCTTACAACAGGTTCCTAGATACATTCCTGACTCAAGTCTTCTACAGGCCAAGAGGCAACGCCTTGAAGCGTTATCTTGCGACGTGTCCTCTCTTTCCAGCGGGGAGGAAGACGAACGAATGCGGCAGTAGGTATCGGACCACACCGGCTCACTTACAACAGGTTCCTAGATACATTCCTGACTCAAATCTTCTACAGGCCAAGAGGCAATGCCTTGAATCGTTATCTTAAAAATATAAAGTAAAGAAATATTCTGGGACAAATCACACATGGTCATCTGGCCCCAAAGTAGGATTCCCTGTGTTATGGGAATCAGGGACTGATATACTTACTTATATACGTTTAAATACATACATATATAGATATTTAACACCCAGACACAGAGCAAACAAATCTGCTCATCACACAAATGTTTGCCCTGGGTGGGGATCGAACCGACAACCCTTGGATCAGTAGTCAAGAGCACTAACCACTGAGCCACCGAGTCATACAACGTGTCTTCCCTTTCCAGCGGAAAAAGGACAAACGTATGAGGCGGTATACACCAACTCATTTACAACAGGTTCATAAATATATTCCTTCTACAGACCAAGAGGCAACGCCTCGATGCATCGTCTTGCGACGTTTTTTTTTCTTTTTCCAGTTAGTAGGGAAGAGTACCAACGCAGGTGGGTAAACTAACCAACTCACCAAAAAAAACCCGGTTCTAAACTAAAAATCTGGTTTTTACTCAAAACCCATGTTTTAATCATAAAATAAGAATTTTGGAATATACCGGGTTTTTAGTTGTAGTTTTTAGGTTTATTTTTGGGTGCTTGCCATATCTACGTGCATCAGTTTCGCATCGCACCCGCTTAGCTAATACTTCTCAATGAAGTTATATCATTAGGCCAAGAGGAACACCTTGAATAAAGCGTCTTCCTACGACGTGTCCTCCCTCTCAAGTAGACGAGTGCGAGGTTGTGAGGCAACTACGAGTCCATGTTGCCCTTTTTCAACGAAGAGGATGACCACTTGCACCTATTTCGCGCATAGGTAACTTAACATGGATTACGTCAAAGCTAACTACTACGAACGGATATGCTAGTTTACGCACACATGGACGCGTCGAAGGCGTGGGATCGGGAGGGAAAATGCATTCTACACAGGTCCCATGTTTATTTCTGAGAGTTCCTAAAGTTTATTCTAATCTACCTATTTACGGACTTCCTAAATAGATAAATGTAATAACGAATTGCTAACACCAGTTCAACCTGGCTAAGACTTTTCATTAAAACTTAAGTTTCCAATTCATTCAAACAGGGTGCAGTACAGCAAATCACGGTCCAGCAGAAGCCGGAGTCGAATCGCGTGCCACCACCACCTCTATCACCAGCGGCGGCGAGTTCCACATTTCAAGCATTGTGCGCGGCGACGTCAACGTCACTCGCGATATCAGCGTCAACCTCACTCGCGATACCGGTGTCAACGTCGTTCGCGACATCAGCGTCAACGTCGAACGCAATACAAGCGTCAACGTCGAACGCGATACCAGCGCCAACGTCGCCTGCGATACCAGCGTCAAAGTCTGTCGCGTCATCAGCGTCAAAGTCGATCACGATACCGGAGTCAACATCACTTGCGACGTTGCAGACTCCAGTATCACCCGTGGCGCCGGCGTCGGCTCTGCAGACGGGTCCACGTCGGCCTCCACCCAGAACCGTCTCGTTTGCCGGCCCGCCAGATGGCGAACTTGTTCTCAGCCCCGCTCAGCTGCGCTCCTAACCCACAAGCAATAAACTTTCCCGCGATACCCACTTTTATACGCTACTGCATTCGTCGTGCCAAGTTGATGTGCTTATGGATCTCCTCATTAAAATTTTATGACAACGCTGTTGCCTATTAAGGCACTGCAGTATTCATCAGAGTGTGAAAAACGTCTATTTTATAATATTAATCAAATTATTAATGGTCCACAAGTTCGTCAACTTCCCATCGAGTGTGTGCTCTGGACAATGTGACTTTAAGCGGTTCGCTTCAGATATCGGTTATGTGATATCGGTGTGACTATCGCGGTTTTGATTAAGCTAATTTTTCAACTTATAAGCTACGGTGAAATTAATAATTTGCACGTTTGATATAAACGCAACCTCCTATCTAAAACTAATTTTAAGTCTGCTAGTTCTGATATAGGTAGGTATTAATGTAATTTTTTAATGTGCATTGTTGCGGATTTGCAGTTTTTTTCCTCTGGAGGTCATTGTGTGCCGTAGATTTTATAAGCAATAACGACAGTGCTGATACCTACCACTTTTGTAACACCGTGTGATTAGAGAGAGGGTGAAATCGCTAACCAAATTTATTTAAAGCATATTTTATATATATATTCGATAGGGGATGCAAATACAAACCGAAAATATATAAGGATATTTTCACCTAAAGCGTCACGTTACTGAGATATTTTGATAGACAGAGAGGGAAGTAAGTGAATTGACAACCTATAACTCAAAATATTTAAGTGATGTGACGCTTTAGGTCAAAATATCATTTTTTGTATAAATTAAAAAAAATTGTGCGTTTGGGTGCACCTCAGGCTGGTAAGTGCCAATGCAGCCGAGGATATAACACGAAAGCTCAAATAGTGCCTATTCACTCTCGTCTTGAAGATTCCTAAACTAAACGAATCGGGGAATACAGACGCCTGAAGGGAATTCCACTCCTTGGCTGTTCGCATGATGAACGAAGAAACAAAACGCTTCGTGCGAAAAGGTGGAACATTGGCGACAAAGGGGTGGACTGTGGTGTTGTACTTGTATCCCCTATCAAAATATATAGGCTTAATCTCGTGCGAAAGATGAAAAAAAGTTCTTCAAATAATATTAACACTTTATGCCAGCTTCCAAACAAAAATGTTCCAACCCTTTTGGCTAGTGATTTCAATTTCACCCTGTATTTGGTACGCAAAACACAAATGCATGATACTTTCATGTCATTTAGCATTGATTTGATATTAAAGCTCTAAGAATAAAAGTATCTAACTACCTACTTGTAATATTCGACCATAGGGGACATTTTTCACAGAACAACGTCAAATATTGCAAGTACGGCTTCAGTCCTGAAAAAAATTAAATCGAATTTTGTGCTGATGAAAATATCATGCATTTTTAAGTACCTAACTAGAAAAAAAAATGCTGCATGGTTCTGCTTAGTCGTGTATGTACTGTAAAAAAAATCTAACTCCGTAGCTACTTAACTAAATGTGCTAGATAGTTCCATCCATATTGACGCCAAGTCATTGTCGGTATAGCGAGAAAAGGTCCTGTAACACACTCATCTGAAAATTACCATTTTTTTAACATCAAGTACTATACCGAATTATATCTTGTAGAGAATTAGGTAAAATAGACCACATTTTAGGGATCCTCTTCTTTCTCATATTGTGTCACAATTAACAGTGCTATCCAAAGGCTAAACGGCGGTTGACTGGTGGTGCATTTAGCATCACCCGCGGTCACGTGTAGGGTATTTAGATTTACACCTACGGACGTGTGCAACGCGACCCTCATACACATCTTAGAATCAGATTTGTGGGTTTCCTCACGATGTTTTCCTTCAGCGTTAAAGCAATCGGTAAGTACATAAATGCACGTAAGTTTCTAAGGGCTAACCGATTGTGAAAAAATTGGTACATTGGCCTTCCGGATTCGAACCTGAGACCTTAGGTTATGAGGAACATTCGTAAAACAGTTGAGCCAACGACGTTTTTAGGGGGGTGGGACCGATTAAAACTGATTAAAAATTACAATCCTATTTGTATGGGAATGAATTTATGGATTAACTTTGTATGGGAAGTCCACATTTTTTTGTTATTTCAGCAAAGTTGTAGAACAAAATTTGTTCAGTTTCATGAGAAGGAACCCCACTTAAAATGTGCTCTATAACCTAACATGTTGTATAGGTACCTGTCGAAAACTGTTCTTCAAAAACTTCTCACCTGAGGCAAAGTATAAACATTAGTACTAACATACAGTGTGGACACTCGCTGTCGCTCTCTAGATTGCGACCTCACCCCTTCGTCATCCAGGTTGATACAGATTGGTAACAGTTTGGTTGTCGAACGTATAGGACTTCGCCGCCATTTTGTTTGTTCCGTCAATCGTTTTTTGAAATGTCATTTCTGGCCCGTTGTATGAAGTGTCCAGGGTATGCCTTAGGAGTGTCTGATACAAACCTCTTAACTGTTGATTCTACGCATGAAACTCAACCACTTTTCCCAAATAAATAAAGTACTTTTAATACAAATCGATCAGCTGATTACCTTTGAACTTATGAAAATTCCGTTATTTGTAGTTGCGAGCGAAAAACAAGGGGTAACAGAGGTATTGCGATGACAAAAAAAAACTGTTGTTTTGATAGGGAGCGATTGTCTTACAAAGTCCAAAAAAAGTCTATGTGTGTGTTCGGGCTTTAGCTCTTAAACGACTGATTAGATCGGATTTGGTTGAAATTTAGAAAACCCTTTTTTTTAATTTTTCTCGATTTATAGGGTTCCCACCATTGTAAAAAAAACAATTATTATTCCTTTTCCCAAATATGGCTCTAGCGATTTTAATAAAACTTTGTATGTTACTACAAATTTGTACGGCCCACTATACTATGATGTTCATTTTTCTTGAAAAAAACGTTAAAAGATGCTTCCCATACAAATCAGGGGTCTTTTTTTTCACAAAAATGGCAGTAATAAAGCTTTGTGAGATACATGAACTTAATAAGGCCTAATAAACTTTATATTTCATTATTCTTATACAAAATCCTAATAAGGTACCTACCAGATTATATATAACTTTTGCCAGCGACTTCGCTCGCGTGAAAATAGTTTTTATAACTGTCTTTAAGGGTGTGCAGTGCGCGAGCTGCAAGCGGCTCGTGAGCGTGAAAAACAGTACCCTATATGTTAATCCAGGTCCTAATCTGTCTACCTACCAAATTTCAGCCAGATACGTTCAGAAGTTTTTGCTTGAAATAGTAACAAACATCCATACATACATACAAACTTTCACATTTATAATATTATAATTAGATTTTTGTACCTATTAAGTCTGATATTTTTATACACCTATATTATCTTTTCTACTTTGTATGCCAGAGGGTGAGGACTACGCGAGAAAGTATGCACAGAGTAGCCAATAAAGTATAATTAGTAATAACGTATGGACACTCCCTGCCGCTCTCTAGATTCCGACTTCACCCCCTCGTCTCCCAGGTTGAATCAGATTGGTTACAGTTTGGTTGTCGAACGTATAGGATTCCCCGCCATTTTGCTTGTTGTATCATTCGTTTTTTGAAATGTCATTTCTGGCCCGTTGTATGAAGTGTCCAGGGTGTGGCGTAGTTAAACAATTTGTTATCTCGATTCGGCAAAGTTGTAGATTAAAAGTTGTTCAGTTTCATGAGTAGAATCATCATTAGGGAGGTGTTCAGTTATGTAACGGTCACCGTATATAGTTCTATAGACTTAGTGTACCTACTTCGATCATTTCTCGACTATTACCGAACAAAATAATAAGTAAATATAAAAACATAATTAAATTGTGTTTAAACTGCCTACTAAGTACTAGTCGCGAATTTATATTTAAATATAAAATTCATATAAAAATATAGATTTATAACTGACAATAATGATTGTTAACTGGTGTATTTAAACGTGTTAGGTTGTATGTGCGTTCTTTTGTTTTGGTTATATCGAACAATAGTAGTTCTTGCGCCAAGTACATGCCGATATCGGTACATTTTTACATTAATAGTAACATCTAACCAATTGAAAACCAGCTTTCATTAATTCAGTAACAGCATGCATTTATAAATATTAATTGTAACATCTAACCAATTGAAGTACATAATCAAAAACCAGCTTTCTTTAGTTCAGTTACAGCATGCATCTATAAATATTAATTGTAACATCTAACCAATTGAATTTAATACCTCAAGACCCTTACTTAATTTAATCGTGCAGTTTTCTTTGAAACGTAATGTTTTTTTGTTTGTATGCACGGTATTTTTTTGCTTCTCTTCACACGGGTCGTTTTTTTTCCCGGCTTAATGGCATTATACCTCTTTCGGATAATTGCTTACGTGTTGTTGAGTTGTTTTTGCCTGTGTATTCCCTTACGATTCCAAGAGAATTTTTAATTTAAGTAGTCGATGGCCAGACTCTAGATTTCTTTCAATCGAAAGTCGGGACAGACTTACTTTTAGTTCACGATTATTTAACGTTGTTTTAAGGAAAAAATCTTTAAAGGGTTACTGTTTGAAATATTTTTATTTGAAAAACCTGACTGATTTAATGTATCCTAGGCCTAGGACTCAAGACGAATCTAACGACACCCTCCCACACTCTGTACTCCATCAAGCAAAATGGCTCAGCCAAAAAACATACACACTTACTCCCGAAAATCGTTATTGTTATTATGGTATTTATCACAGGATTACAAATTATCAAGATAATTTATTTTCTTTGCTAATTATCGACGTTGATTCTTATTTTTGGCTCTGTATTTTTTTTTACTAAAAATGAAAATACAAAATGTTTTGTAGAAAAATTGTTGTTTAAGCCTCTGCCAAGTAATGAGAGCGATTGTAACATGAGTACTAGTTTGTGCCACGAAGCAAAGCTGAGTGGCACTATAGACAGCACGAGTGTTACAATGGCTAATTCCGCGCAGTGGCATACAATACTTTTTCTATGACTATGAAATAAATAAAAGAAAATTTTTAAACGAGTCCGCCTTTGAACATGTTTTATTCATTCCTGTTTTAAGCGTATATTTTGTAGAATAAAGAGTATACAAATAAACAAACAAAGCTTGTACCTAAAAGTTTTTAGGTTTTTCTAAAAAAATATTTATCAATCTGAATGGATATATATACATACTTGGCGTAGGAACTAGAAATACTTAGACACCATGGCCAGGATTTAAGAAAATTGTACTTATTAGTTAGCGATTACATAAAGGTTTGTGTATAGTAAAAGATACTGTTTAACGGTACCTAATGTTTTTATGTGTAAGTAATTAATGGACTAAATAAATGAAAACGTACCTACGGTAAATTTTAAAAATAAAGTAAATGAGTGTTACGCGTGCGTTGTATATGGCACACTATAGTAAAAGTTTATAAATATATTACAATTATTATTATATTTTAGAAATATTTGCACATTCAGTAGTGAATATTAAAATGTATATCTGCAGATTTTAGCTAGAGTATATTTACGAAGGAAGTACATTATAAATATATTTGAAAATGTTTTGAAATAAACGAAATTATGTTTAAATGTGACAAAACAAAACAAGATATTATTATAACTACCTTTTAAATAATTATAAAAGTTTTCGATTAGTTTTGTCAATTATAAAAAACTAAACGAGAAAAGTAGTTAATTTGGATTATTTAACTTTTAAGAATGGTCAATTAATTAACTGAATGTTTTCAAGGTCAGATTGGGGTGAAGTCAGTAAAATTTCCTTCTCAATCGTTTTATTTCTTCTAATTCCAGTAAAATTAATTTTATCCACATTAAGTTTAGTTAGGAAATCTTAAACATAAATAGGAAAACTCAAATAAGGGTGCGGTCCTAAATTATGTAAAAAAACAATCTCACAATAGGGATGACGAATGCTAGTCATCTGATTTACTTTTTATCATTTCGTGAAAACGACATTTTGTTCTAAAAATGTTTGTGATTTTGATGAATTTAAAAACGAAGACCTGATGGAAAACAAAACGAGTAAAGTTTTCCGAAGTTTAAGTAGGAGGGCAATTTAGTGATCAAGAATTCATAATTTATTTCTGATGCTGTCGTCATCCCTATTAATGTGTTATTTCAAATACTGGAATGTTAAAATAGACAAACATAAATAAACTAAATAGATGTTAAGAAAAATATGAGCTTCGTTTAGACTAACTGGGCTTGTGTAATCAAATGTTGTATAATGAAATGACGTACGGTCACGGAATTCAATTGTTTAGCAGATTCACGAAACTTCAATTTTGCCGGTTTATAAGTACCTACATAGATTTCCTTTTTTAAAGAATATATTAACGTCTCTGGGTACAAAAGCCCTTTTGAGACAGTCTTCATATGTTTTTTGATCTTCATTTGTTTTTTGATTAGCAATGAATGCCGCTGCATTACAAATCTTCTTTGGAGTTCTTGACAGTATTTGCAGCAGCCTCATTCTGAGGTGGAACATCCGGTTGCAGTAAGGCGTCTATAAAACTGCATCCAGGCACATTGGGGTTTCACGTCCTCCTTCATTTTATCCTTCACATTGCTCACATGCACCAGAGGATTTTCTCCAAACCGCACCAATTTATGAAAAAAAATCTAGCAGAAAACAATGCAAAACAATAAAATAAAACTACGAATGCATTTACCACAAATCCCGCCAAGAAAATCTCTCTACATTTCCAAGATCATACGACTAATGATGAATGAGACGTCTAATTTCATAACCCGGCTAAGTTAAAGAGACTTGAATTTGCTAAACATTGAAATTCCCTGACTGTACCATCTCCATCGTCATCTTACCACCTAAGTTTGTTCATCTTTTACCTTTACGACATTTGTCCAAACATTCATCTAAATGTAAGTACTTTTTCTTGAATGTGTTTTTATTCATATTTTTTTTATTCTAAAAATAAACTAAGAAACCGCCATTTACTTTCATATTTTGATAAGCTTCTCTCTAAGTATAAAAAAACATGTCTCGTATGGGAACCATCGACGATGGGGACCCACCTTAACTTAATACTTTATTTTTTTAAAGTTTTCGTGAGTAAATCCCCATAATAAAACATATTCTGTGAAAATTTCAGTCGGTTGAAAGGATACATCAAAAGTCAGACAGACGAACGGACGGACCGACAGACAGACAGACAGCCTAGGCTTAGTAACAGGGTCCCGTTACAGTAATGGTATATGATTGTTCAATCCATGGAATGTAAGCGTGGTACAATAATTGTTAACCATAGGTATTTAAATGATTTTTCCAACATATTTTCATGTGTTTATTATTTCAATAAGTATAACATTGTTTTAAAAATACTGTTTTTTTAATCTACAGGTTGTAACAAAAATGGTGTAGGACCCATTAACTAGGGGTTCTACTCATCATACTGAACAACTTTTCCCTTAGTCAATTTAAATAAAAATTAAGCCTCCATAGAAAAATACACAAAATTAGTTGATCAGATATCGATTTGTATGAAGAATTAAAAATTTTGTTCGTATGTATAATAAATTCGTCAAAGTCATAGAACAAATGTTGTTAGTATGATAAGTAGAAACGCCAGTTAACGGGACCTAGGTACACCAATTTTCTTACATCCTGTATTACCATAAAATTTGCTTACTGACAAAGCAGACATGAAGTATTTTAAAAAAAGAAGTATTTATTAAATCTATGCACGAACATCCAATGGATTAAACAAAATGAACCTTAACTTTTAAGATTCTTACGAACTATTTACATTTTCCCGCCATTTTTGATTTCTATAAGACGGGTCCAACCAATGTTGACAATGTTAACTATTGATATATTATTATGATTCTCGCCGAGTAGATTACGTGTCTCATGCTAAATCAATGACAGAAACTGCCCGCTATATGTTGACATTTGAAGTTTAAGTTCTCAAAGTGTTTTGATTTTTTTAAGACGACAATTCCTACTAAATGATAGAAAACCCAAGGTTGAAAAAAAAATACCCTTATTGTTGATGATGTTCCTTAAAGTGAAAAGCTATTAGAAACACGATCGAGCAGTTGTAGCTTGATAGAAAAAAATCCCAAAGATAGGTCTGCACCGTTACTTTCGACTCTAGTTATGAATAATTTTTTGAAGTATATAAATTTAAAAAAATATACAACAATATTAGTTATGATAATACAACGTGAGTTATAATTTTTTATACTTTCATTGTAGTTTTTGATTGAAACGAAAAACCATTGAAAAAGTGTGTTTATTTTCTTTACTCTTTACACGTAAAGAAAAAGACAGAGATAACTGTTCCAATCAATAACTCGTCTTAAAACCAGTTTATTCAAAATGGCGGTGTACGCTGTTTTTAGCCCGGACTCTTTAAAAGCTGACACTATTTCTACTTGGTGAACATAAATATTTTTTTTGCTGAAGCTCAATTTTTCTTTTTTTTATTGTCTAATTTTTCTAAATGTAATAAGCGCACATCTCGACAGGGTTCAAGAATTATTTTCTACTCACAGACAAACGTTGCAAAGTTATCTGTATTCACTATACAATAATCTCTTTTTATAAATAAAATTTAACTGCAATATTTTTGTAAAATGAAAATTTTGTCTGCCCGTTTACTTAAAAATTGAAAAACTATTTGTATACTCAAAGTATGTATTTTGTATTAAAAGTCAAACGAGCTTGTCAACCTATCTCACAGCTCATAATTATTATTTTTCATCCGTTCTGAAGTATCTGTAGCATTATTAAAGTATATTTAAAGAATACTTCTAAAAACGCCTGTTCCATTAATCCCTACTAAGCTATCTATCATAGCTACTTTTTTAATTTTGTTTGTGAAGTCAATTTTTTTATTATTTTAACACATAATAAAAAAGCTTTTTCACTTTAATGCGTAGAAGCCCTTAAAACTGATCTACATAGCTCAACTTTGCCTAGGGATATTTTAGGATTTTTCGTACAAAACATGGTTTTTTGAAAGCTACAAAAATATTTAGGAAATGTGTAGGGTAAAAAAAAGAAAAATGGGCAAGTGCTATATTTAAAATATCAGTTGTTATAAATTAATTTTGTTTTGGGTGGTTTTTGTACAAATGCATGAAAAATTAAAATTACGTTAAATACTAATTTCATTCAATCTGTACCATCTTAAAATATCCTTAAGCAATGTTGAGCAGTGTATTTCACTTATCACGCCAGAGTGACACTGGACTAGATTGTCTTTTAGGTCTATCAAATATAACATTAACATGACCCCAAGAGTCCGCTGGTTTTGGATATTTGCATTTTTTTTATAATTTCGTATGAAAAACGCATTTGTTTAAATGTTTTTTGATTATCCTTAAAAAAGTTATACTTTAGTATAGCTTTAGTTGACTTGCAAAATACGGTAAAAACCTTCTCATTTTATAAATATTTGACAAAGCAAATAAGTTAGGAAAGTACAAATTAGTTGCAAAAAATATTGATTGATGTCAAAAAGGTGTCTCAAACCTCATACGAGTACTAATTTTACAACAATGTTCTATGAAAAAAATGAAGAATTTTTTTTGTGAATCCAAAGTTATTCAATAATTCTAGAGGGTCGCAGATGTCTGTTAATGCAAAAAAACATGAAAATAATGTTTCTTAAAAATTTGTATGCGACTTAGCTGCTATTTTTGTTGCTGATTTGTATTTTTTCAACTTTTTTAATTTGTGGGAAAGCTGATAAAATTAGAAAGTTTTTACCGCATTTTGCATGCCAACTGTATTATAACATTTTTTGGAATATCACGAAACATTTAAACATATGTGTTTTTCATACAAAGTTAGAAAAAACAAATGCAAATATCTCGAAAACCAGTGAACTTTTATAAACCCTTTTGACAGCGATCACTATTTTTTGTTGCAACTAATTTGTATTTTTTCAACTTTTTTAATTTGTGGGAAAGCTGATAAAATGGGCAGTTTTTACCGCACTTTGCATGCCAACTGTATTATAACTTTTTCTTGGAAAATCACAAAACGTTTAAACATAATATGTGTTATTCATACAAAGTTAGAAAAAACAAATGCAAATATCTCGAAAACAAGCGAACTTTTACAAAGGTTATGTTTATGTTATCTGTTAGACCTATATCCAATCTTAATCCAGTGTCACTCTGGCGTGTCATTTCTGGGACACCCTGTATAAATACTTTCTTGGTTTGTAGATGACTCACGATTACTCAATATGTTTCGTGCTTCCATGTTTTCGTGATTACAACAGTGATGCTTCTAACAGTTTCCTAATAAGCTTTTAATTAACGTAGCTTAGTATGTAAGTTTTTTTTTCATAATATTTTGATAAGTTTTCGGCCTAAATATGTCTACGAACGAATCAAGAATTGAATGTCAAGTAAATTAATTTTGTTTAAATAGAACGACTGCAATAGTTATTTTATCTTAATGTGTAATTTTGTAAAGGCATTTGAGACTTACTTGATATAATTAATTGTAACTTTGTAAATAAGCAATAATTAATAATTAAATTATTTGTCATCTACAAAAATAATAGTGGTTCACAACTTTCCTTGCAATCTTATTAAATTATTTAATATTTTCTACCACTATACTGCTACTAAATATCTTGAGATATATCTATTTATCTCTTTAACACAAGAAGTAAATACGAAAGCGCGTCGGCCTATCTGTTTTTTTTTTGTTCGGATGAGATCTAAATGTCCCACGATACGAACTACCAAATGCTGTTGAAATACAAAGTGCAACCACGCTGTGCCTACTTTCTCGTGAAGTTTTCACCGTCTTCATACTCAGGCTTACATAAATCAACAATAAACATTATGCCTACTTAGTAGCAAACCTGACGAAAAATTTACCTATAACTTGTAAGCGAATAAGCTATGGCTCTAGAACAAAGTTGTTCAGTCTCGCGAAAAGAAGTCCCTAATGTTGCAGCACCCTTTGTACACTTATGTACCCTTTGTAATTTGTTACACCCTGTACAAATATGTGGAATGAAAGCTGTGATTTAAATATTGCTAAACAAAAGTGAGTTTACACAACAAAATATTAAATATATATGTTTATGTTTATCGAACAGGTTTGCAGTAAAATCACTCTCACATGAATTTTGCATCTGTCTGAATGCACACTGATAGTTTAACACTTTCACAGTCCCCTTATAAAAACCTTTGACCTAAACTGTTGCATGGAGTCTGTAATGTTTTTGTTTGGATTCCAATTGGTACCGAACGATACACACCAATCGACTGTACCGTCAACCTGCTATCTACGATAGTACGTATGTGTGTACGTATGGATGGTGTATCAGGTCCAATACGTTTTTATTTCAACAAAGTGAGTAAAGTGTGGGACCCATGTGTGATTCTCGGACCAGTGAGACTTGTCAACCCACATGTGGTACCTAAGGCTGTGAAAGTGTTAAGTGTGTGAGTAAAGTGTGGACCCATTGTGGTTCCCGGACGAGTGAGATTTATCAAACCCACATGTGGTACCCTGGGGCTGTGAAGGTGTTAAAGCAGCATAGTAACTCACTATCTTATCTGTAGCCTCGTCCCGCACTCTCCGCATTTCGCCGTCTTCTCTCTGTGCAATCACACGTAATGCAAAATCCATGTCGGGCTAGTTTAACTGTAAAGAACATAGCGCTCAAAAGTTCTAGATTTTTTATGTAAAGAGCAATGAAAATTAATGTTTGTAAATAGTTAATTTGGGTCATACCGTCATGTTGTTCATACATCGTTTGTATTATTTATAGGCATTGGTGCATATCATGTGTATAGAGCAGACGATTAATCAAATAAATTAGAGAAAAAAACTAGTTCACCGCTTGATTTTATTTCCCTGTATAATTCCTTTTTAATTAATTCAATTTGTTTACTCATTTAATTCCTTTCTTTACAGGGTGTAACATAAAAGTGCAGTAATACTTTAAGGTGGATTTGTACTCATCAAACTGAACAACTTATGTTCTACAGCGTTTCTGAAATCGCATTTTTTTTTGGATTCTTCTTACAAAACCGACCAATCAGCTGACCGATTTTTAGAAAAATAAAAAAAACAAATCGCGATTTCAACAAAATTGTAGAACAAAAGTTGTTCAGTTTGATGAGTGTAAGCCCACCTTAAAATATCACTGCCTCTTTATGATACACCCTGTATATATTTCATTAACCAAACCTATTGTTTTACTTCTAAGAGAAAGTGGTAATTTTACCACCAAATTAAATTCTTAAGTCCAAAATTAAAAATGTAATTAAAAAAAGACTTGCATAAAAATATAACCCATTTTTTCCGCAACCGGGTAAAATATATTCTGTCACCCATGGAATAAGGACGAATTTAACGATACCTCACACTCTAAAATCCATCAAGACGTTTAGAAGATACCTTGGAATAAAGAAACATACATACATACATTAGACCTGAAAATAATACACTCCTTTTTGTGGGCTGTCGTGTAAAAATACTACACAGGGTAGTTGGCATCAACCAAAAAACCAGTAATTTTACTATATAACCTAGCCGATTGATAAAAAATAACCAGACTTAAGAAAAACCGGCCGAGTGCGACTCGGGGTCACACAAACAGGGTTTCGCACCAAAACTTTAACTCCAACAGAACAAGACCTTTCAGTACATACTTTGCTTCAGGTAAATAGGTGTCTACTTATTCTGGACTTTAAAAAATCGTTTTTTCCGTGGGAGCGAAAGTAATTTAGATTTTCCTGGTTTTCTTTGTATTCAACCTCATATTTTTTCAAGATTTTAGGCCCGTAGTTTTGGAGATCAAAGGGGAGGGGGAACGGACTTTGGAAATGCGGGAAATGGACAATTTTCGTCTAGTTTCTTAAATAAACAAAACAAAACTATTTAAAATAATTAAAAAAATATTCTCACAACAAGATCTTTCATTTGATTAAATCTCACGATATAGTTTGCAAAATATTTTTTTTAATCAATCCCCCAAAAGTGGCTCCCATGTTTAAAATTAATTTGTTTACGTTACATGTCCGTCTTTTGGGTCACCGACTTAAATATTTTTACCAAATTTCAACACAATCGGTCCTGTAACTTTTGAGAAAATCAGCTGTGACAGACGGACGACAGACAGACACACAAGTGATCCTATAATATAAGGGTTTCGTTTTTTCTTTTTTAAGTTACGGAACCCAAAAAAATATAGCCCCTCTTTTTTGAGCAGTCGGGCATGTATCCTATGTCACTCTCGGGATCTATAAACGAATCTAACGACACCCAAGATCCATCAAGCCATTTAGGCTACAAGTACAGGCCAAACAAACAGAAATACATATAAAAACTGAACAACATTTTCATAAAGAACATGGTCACTTTTAGGGTTTCCGTACACCCAACGGGTGACCAACGGGACCCTATTAGTAAGCCTCCGATGTCTGTCCGTCTGTCAGTCTGTCAGCGGACTATATTTCATGACCCGTCATAGGTAGAGAGTTGAAATTTCCACAGAATATGTATTTCTATTGCCGCTGTAACAACAAATACCTTCTAAAAATTAGAAAAATTAAAAAATAAAATTTAAAAAAAAACCGACTTCAACATGAAATTCACTCAAAAGTATGAAATAATATTATTATACTTAAATACACAACATTGACCAACAATAACGAAATCAAAGGTGGGCACGAATTAAATGAAGGGGTTTAAAAAGAATTATAAGGTCGGTGTCAGCACGTATCAAATGTTTTAGATTCGATGGTTTGCTGACACCGCACCGACCTCAAAAAAGAATTTAAGCCCCTCAGTTAATTCGTGCCCACCTTTGATTTCGTTATTGTTGTGTATTTAAGTATAATAATATTATTTCATACTGAATTGTTGAATTGAGTGAATTTCATTTTTTTGTCGGTTTTTAGTTTTTTCAAACTTTTATTTTTATTTTCTTTATTTTTAGTGATAATGCTATCTAACAATGTTAAACTCAATCACCCACTCACCAATAGGAATTATCAAATCATAATACATGTGTTTTATTAACAGATACAGAGTCCAGTGGCTTCCATCATCATCTCAGCAGCATGAAAGTTAAGGAGTTAAATCGTCCATCATCAGCTCATCTGAATAACCTGAAAGAATACAACTATAGTTCTATGCATACCTACATATATAGAGTGACTTTTAATTAGTTCTTGATAGCAAAGTATATGAATGTACTCGTGATTACCAACAGCTTTCTCATAGAAACTATATGTCATATATGAAAAAAATTTTTTGGTTCCATACCTACATTTTTGCCGATTTGATAACTTATTTTGTATCGAGGGTCAAAATATTTTTTTCTGATATGTTATATAGTTTCTTTGGAAAAGTTGTTTGTAATCACGAGTACATGCATATCTTATAATATCAAGAACTTAATTAAAAGTCACCTTGTATATCTATGTATAATATTGAAAGAATTTTCCTCCAACTCCTAACCGTTAAAGAGTTGTACCTTCCTTCATCAGCTTATCAACATGAGATGATGACTAACATACGAAAGTATTTTAATAGCTTTAGAAAACATATGAATCACGTAGTGCCTATAAAATTTGAGGGTTGCCCTCGATTTACCTGGGATCCCATCATCAGATCCTGACTTGGTGACAATGGGACCCCCTCGGGAGTATATAATAAAAATAATTTTGAAATATAAATATATATACAGTCGAACATAGTTCCTCCTCCTTTTTTGTCCCCACAAAAGTACTCTTCAAGTACATACCGCCCCTGATGAAAAGCTATCATTGAAATACTATTTAGTTGTGTGGAGAGGTGTGGTGGTACGGTAATGTTTCATGTAATCGGGACTGCCTAAAAATGAGAGGTAATGTTTATATGTAATCAGGTTTTTAATTACTGGTAAAGTTACCTGCTGCGAAGATAACAAGGTAACCCTGTGTTATTTAGTTGTTAATAATGAAACAAAGCTATAGATAACATGAAATTTATTCTTCCAACACTACAATAGAGTTATTTATGGAAAAAAATATTATATCTATTTACAGTTTATAAAACCTTAAAAATTAAATCACAACGTAACATCGGTGACCTCGATTCACTGTCATATTAGTAAATAAATGTTTATTAAACTATAGTAACAAGTCAAAATAACATTTTACATTTATACATGAAACTATGTCTCTAACATGCAGTATAATTATAGTAATACAATACAAGCGATTGACCAATATTCTGAAAGAAACAGGAAAACATTGGACGAAGTAGTTTTCACTACGTATTATAGGTTTTTAACACGTATAGCTCGCGTCATGTAAAAAGATCGCTGGCAGTCGCCCGCGCGCAATCAATTTTAGCCCTAATGTTCAAAGCTTTAAAGATGCAGCAACCTTCCCCCACTACTGCAGCTAGCGAACTTTTTACGTGACGCGAGTTAAACGCTAAGTGTGGCCGTTCTATGATGAGTTGATGACCGTTTTGGCATAGTTAAAAAAAAGAATAGTAGGTTATCTTCATACAATGGTACATCGGTTTGTATGTTTGCGCGTTTTATTATTGTAGTGTGCGTGCATGCCTACTTACGCACACACACACAAACCGCGCGATGTACCATTGTATGAAGATAACCTACTATTCTTTCTTTTTACTATAGTTTTGGCTTTACGGTTTACACTGTTTCACTATTATTCTTTACACTCTGTTATTTAATCAGCGATCCATCCTTCAAACAAAAAAAAAATAGTGTACTTAAATAATACCATGTCTAATCAGTCATCATAGAACGGCCCTACAGTAGATACTCGTAGTGTAGGTATCATATAATTATTTACCACTAAATAATTCGTATTTCTTTTTTATTAACAATTCGTAAGCCCTTGGCATCATCTCACCTGATGGTAAGTGACAATGATGCCGAAGATGGAACTGGAATTGATGGGCTTACCAATATTCCCGAACGCAATGGGGAACTGGCTGTCTTATCTTCAAGTCGGAACACATCAATGTAGTTAGTATTGATGTTTGGCGGCAAAACTTAGATAAAATAGTGGTAGATAGCCAGGCGGGCTTAGAAAAGGCCCTTCCACCAACTAAACCGAGTCTTTCAAAGTTAGACTCCGCCGGTAATAAAACCCGCGACTTCCTGATGTGAAGCTTATGGCCTAACCCGTTACGCCATGGAGGTGGCTAAATTTTTTTAATTTAGTTTACAACCATAAACGTGCTTTTAATGAGCCACAGTGTAGATTGTAATTAATTACACACTTGAATTTTCACATCAACAGTAATCATAGTTTATATGTTTCATTTTTCCTCCGTCATTGAAAAAATCAATATTTTTTTAAAAACATTAAACTAAGCGATTATTAATCGACACACATTCTGCATACCCTTTGTATAAATAAATACTATACTATACATATAATATTGTGTACATAATACTATAAGATTATCATTTGAAGATACGTAATAGCAAGGTTAAAATCACTCTCGATGTTATTATTATTATATCAGCTCATATACGTCCCCACCGAGGGGCTCGAGCCTACCCTGAATCAGGGCGATTAGGCCTTAGTCGACCACGCGGGCCCAGTGCGGGTTGGTCGACTTCACACACAACCTTCGAGTTTCTTCGCAGGCGTGTGCAGGTTTCCTCACGATGTTTTCCTTCACCGTTAAAGCAATCGGTAAGTATGTACGTAAGTTTTTGAAAAACTCATTGGTACATTGGCCGTCCAGATTTGAACCCGGTACCTCTGGTTAGATGGACCGAGTCGTTACCGGCTGAGCCACCGACGCTTAATGTTAAACGCTCGATGTTACTTGCACGATAATTCCATAGCAAAACATTCCACAAAGTATATTTTTTTTATAATTTGTAATTATTTTACGATAATTTTATCTTTAACATACTGGGACGTCTTCAGAGATCTTCGTTCCAATACAAAAATACTTAGTTATCTACTTTAGTCAGTAAACAAGCCCTAACTTTTCAAAGCACTTTAAAATATAGTTAAAACCCTACAAGCTCACGGTTCATTCATAAAAAGTAACGAGTTTCACTATTTCCAAAACCACTCACTGAAATCTAGTTGTCAAGATTAAACATATTAAAATCTTAATCCATTTGATGCAATTTAATTCGATAAAACATTTATTCGCATCCAATTTGAACATCAAGCCTTCTGGCTGACGTTTTTACAAGAACACGTAAGTCTTAATGTAGAAGCGACACAAATATCTTCCAAAACTAAATTAATTTATTGTTTTTTTTTTTCCAATTAAATTGAGCAGTGCAGTACTCGACTAAAAGCCTATTTTCTGCTTTATTCATGTGCCCTAAGTCCCTAAAAGAACAGGACATATTATTTTTATTACAGCATCCTACTTTTAACTCGACCACCCTGGGTCTAAAATAGGCCTTAAAGAGTAGTACATGGTGTTGCATTTAACTTTAACACTTGTATACCATACGACGTTTTTCAATACAGTTGCGAGATAACTTTAATTTAAAAAGTAAATATATAAAACAGCGGTTCTGAAGAGTAGGAATAGGTGGAAGAAAGTGTGCTCGCGTGCTGGCGGCAATGTTCCACTTTCAAGCCATGGGCGCTGTGTATAAAAATTCACTTTCAAACCATGCGTTAAAAGCCATGTAAAGTAAGAATTTTCGAGCACCTGTATTGAAAAATCTTTTGAACAACCTAAGCCCCCCACGACTCAAAATATCCTATACACGCTTAAAACATGGTTCGTTCCACAGATTTGGACAGAAGGATCCGCCCTCCTCCATATTTTACTCGGATTTTCTTCATACACGCAAAAAGTAGCGCCATCTAAAATAACTCGTACGAACTAGCGTGGGCGAGAGTTGACGTCAGTGCCACGCAAAAGGACCTTGGTAGAATTGTCGCTTTAAAAATGCGTTTATTTAATTTGTTTACAAGAAAAAATACAATGTAACGTTACTTAACGATGATTCGATAGCCAATTTTTCTTTTTAGCCTTTCTTTCATGATTTTTACAGCCTCTAATAACACAAAAAGGCATTTTTATATGGAATATCTTTCCACCGCACTCTGCAATTTTCCGCAGACGACTGAGTCGCGAGTGTGCGAAACTTTTGATTTTCGCACCAATTCGCTGGGAGCATTAGTCGCGCGCGTTGGCCGGGTCCTTACGCCATGCGCCAGTAATATAGAAGTCATTGGTTCGTTCCCTGCATTGATTGCTTAAAGTCGTGTCAGCGCCTATATCAAATGGTCTCGACAAGTCCTTTCCTCTTCGGTCGCAGCTCGCCGGAAATAAACGAAGTTTCTTCTGAAGGACTTGGCTTTAGTAGAGTGGATGTGCTGGGCTGACTCTGGAAAAAAATAGTTACCTACATGTAAAATAATATGCAACAAGAAAGAAAAGTTTGTTGAGATTGAATCCCAATCAAGCGAAGGATTCCATAATTTAATCACGAGTTAGAATCTAGAGCATAGTGAGGGATTCAAAAGCACAGGAATTAAATCACATGCGTTGATTGAACACATACCGGCATGGAGGTAAGATAGCCAGTTTCCCATTGATATTGGTAAGCCCACTTTCTTCTTCGGCATTATCGTCACTACCATCAGGTGAGATGATGCCAGACTTATAAATTGTTGATGTGAAAAAACGATGTTGTCTGTAAAGTCGGTTTACTGACGATATTTTTACGTGATAACGTGTCACAAGTCGAACGCTTGTGCGCTTTAGACCACACGACTGAAGTAAAACTTCTTTAGCTGCATCTTTAAGGAGATGTAAAATACCGCCCAATGGTGAGTTAACTCTTTGGCATTACCTCAAAGAAAATCGACCGCATTGGAACACCTCTTGTAAGATCCTGAAATCCTAGTACTTTTAATCCATTGACACACACAGATACGTGTTTTCCTCACAGAGTATCGACCGCATTGGAGCACCTTTTGTAAGATCCTGGATTTCCTCACAGAGTATCGACAGCATTTGAACACCACTTGTAAGATCCTGGAAGCCTAGTACTTTTAATCCATTGACACACTTGTTTTGACGGTTCGTCCGTCCGTCCGTCCGTCTGTCTGTCTAAGTACAAGTACTTGTACAAGTACAACTCTCGTTTGCACGCTCGGCTCAGGCGTAACGCGACAGTGACGTCACAATGGCGTAACGCGACAATGACGTCACACGAGCATAACGTTATAATGACGTCACACTTTTTCGTGAATGCAGCCCGTGTCATCAATTTATAAAACGTTACCACGTCAAAAGCCAAAGCAATCAGAAGCAGTCTCCTTATGTCTTCTAGGGTAATATATCGCAGCACATCGCAGCTTAGTAGGAGATATCTAAGAGGCGGTAGGCCCCTGTCGTCATTTTACATATGAGATATTACGCCTCGCGCGAGGCCCGCCGCGCGCGGCAAACGTTCTGCCTCGCGCGGCGGCTCGCTCAGTGTGGACGTGCCTCGCCCGAGGCAAGCGCACGCTCTGCCTCGGGCGAGCGCGTACGTGACCGAGCCGAGCGGTGTCGGCAATTTTCTATTGCTTTACCTGAATATTACTGATTGTGGGCAGTTGAACGAGTGGTGCGGGTGAAGAGGGGGTGGGCGGCAGCCTCTTGATGTCCTCTAGGGGAATATCTTCGCAGCGCGCGCGGGGCGAGCTCTCGCGGGAGCCGGCGGCGCTGCTGCTTCGACTGCCGCGCCCTGACACGCTGCTGCAATTTTATTGTATTTTAATTCATTGTGTGGTAAGCAATCATAATCTTGCCACTCCCCGTAAATTAAAAGTTTTTTATTGTATATTATATATATTGGTTTACGAAACTTTTATGCTATAACCATGTAAGCCACTAACCCTAAAACTCCACTCGCCTCTGTGGGAGGCCTAACTTTCTGAGTGGATATACTATGGGTTGTTTTCAATGATTTTTCAACAGCTGGAATAGGGTAGTTGACTGTTAGGTCATTTAAGTTACTTTTTAAAATATGTCAAAAAAGGAATTTTATTAAAAAAATTATTGCAATTTTATGATTGCGAAAAAAATATTATGAAGTACTGCTCAATTTAGAGAGTAAACTTTAAGGTTGCCTGGAACAAATCGCTAAAAGCGATAGGTCGCCTTTGCACTGTATATGTATAATTTAAATTAAGTTTCTTGTTTCTTTTTTATTAAAAAATTGAGTGCGTTTGGCTGCACCTCACCTGATGGTAAGTGCCGATGTAACCGAGGATGTAACACGCAAGCTCAAATAGTGCCTATTCACTCGTCTTGAAGATTCCTAAATTATAAGAATTGCATTATATATATAAATATATTTGGTGTGTAATAAAGGATATTTACTTACTTACTGACGATAATTCATGATTATTTTTAATGCAGAGAACTATCCAATAAGTGGCCTAACTTCTCGAGATATAACCGCCGCCGTGGCGTAATGGTTAGGTCGCTTCACAACAGGAGGTCGCGGGTTCGATTCCCGGTGGGGTCAACTTGTAAGACTCGGTTTGGCTGGTGGTAGGGCATTTTCTAAGCCCGTCTGGCTAGCTACCACCATCTAAGTCTTGCCGCCAAACATCAGTGTTGACAACATTGATGTCTTCCAGCTTGAAGATAAGATAGCCAGTTCTCGATTGCGTTGGGGAATCTTGGTAACCCCGCTTCCATCTTTGGTATCATCGTCACTTATCATCAGGTGAGATGATGCCAAGGGCTTACCAATTCTGAATAAAAAAATTAAAAAAGATATGGATAGAGACAATGCTATAAGGACATTGAGAATAACATTTTACAGGAAAAATAGTCTGTAATTACCTCTCTCGACTGGTCCGTTCCCGGTACACTATGATGCCATCCTTCAGCACGTGCCCGCTCGGCCTAAGTCGTCGTCTTTCCGCATCGTCAGAGTGGCCTCCTGAAAAAAAAAACATGTTTAAAAAAATCTACCGAATGAATCCCAACCCATTTTCATTGCAAGCCTGAACGACGACTCACACGACATCAGAAACACGTAGACACTACACCACGGACATTCCATATAACGGGCGAGAAATGACATTTCTAAAAACAAATGACGGAACAAATGAAATCACAGCGAAATTATATACGTTCGAGAACCAAACTAGCACCAATCTGTATCAATTTAGGTGACGGAGGGGGTGAGGTCGGAAACTAGAGAGCGGCACGGGGTGATAAGAAAATGTCTGGCAATATTCAAACTCTGACTTTTACTCATGAAACTGAACAACTTACAAGAAACCCATACTCAAGTCGCAAAAAAAATGGGTTCCCCATACAAAGTTGGCTAATGAGCTGATCGATATGTATGGAAAGTCCAAAAAGTTTTTTGTTAATTGACTATGGGTTTCTTGGGGAAAGTTATTCTGTTTCATGAGTAGAAGTCACAGTTTAAATATTGCCACACATATTTTTATGAATTTTAACTAGTTCTTGATAGCAAAGGATATGATTACTCGTGATTACAAACAACTTTCCCAAAGAAACTATAAGTCAAATCAGAAAAAAAAAAATGTTGGTCCTAGATACATAATAAGTTATTAAAGCGGCAAAAATGTACGAAGGACATATAGTTTCTTTGGGAAGGTTGTTTGTCATCATGAGTACATTCATATTCTTTACTATCAAGAACTAATTAAAAGTCACCTTATATACTCTGTCGACACTGTTCACATTGATAGGCTACACATAATCATAAACGTTTCTGACAGTCTCAAATAAAACAACTATAGTAAGTACGGTGTCCTAAGTCCTTAAAAATCATAACACTCGATATTATGAAACAAATATATATACCTACATTTGGCGATATAGGTGTTTCTCCTTCTAACCTCAGTATTTGCAAAGTAAATATTATTTCATTATTAGGGTTTAAGTATGAAATTGCCGATTGGATAAAAAAGTTTAAAGAAGAAAATTAATATTAAGAAAAATAGTTATTAATACAAAATTTATCCTCAAAATAGCATTAGACTATTATAAATTAATAACTGATAAATGTGTGCCTATTGTTTAGATATTTTGAGAGCATGGTGGCTTTAAACCCATGAAGACGGTAATTTTCAACTTAAGAAATCACTATTTTTAAAGGCAAAAAATACACATTTTTAATTTTAAAGCTTTAGAGTTATCGCAGCAGTTTCTTCGTTACAAATGTCATATTTGGAAATACACCGCATAAGATTTCGTCACTTTAAAAAAAAGTTAACTAGTCTAAAAAATTGCCCCATCTGACCACTAAGAAAACACCTTTGTTTTATTCAATACTACGTAGCTCAGGGGATTGGAACACTATAGACATGCCACTAGTTACTAAAAAAAGACCATAAGTAGTGTCACCATAAGGTCAATAATAAAAAAAACAATAACTTTTTTTTCCAATAAAAATTGGCATTGAACTTCAAAAACTGAATTTGCCGATTCATACTTCTAACGTATAATATGGACACTCCCTGCCACTCTCCAGGTTCCAACCTCACCCCTTCCGTCACCCAGATAGATACAGATTGGTGCAATTTTGGTTCTCGAACGTGAAGGATTTCGCCGTGATATCGTCGGCTCCGTCATTTGTTTTTGAAAATGTCATTTCTCGCCCGTTGTTCGAAGTGTCCGGGGTGTGGTATAAGCGAGCGACACATGCGTACACCGACTCCGCAGGCGACGTTGTATTGCCTGCGAAACGCGAGCGTCTCATCTTAACCCCAATTATATTCGTTTTTTTTTAGTTTTTTTTATTCACAATTGGTAAGCCCTTGGCATCATCTTACCTAATGGTAAGTGACGATGATGCTGAAGATGGAAGCGGGCTTACCAAGGTTCCCCAACGTAATAGAGAACTGGCTATCTTATCTTCAAGCCGGATCACTTCAATGTTGTTAACACTGATGTTTGGCGGCAAGACTTAGATAAGATGGTGGTAGCTAGCCAGGCGGGCTTAGAAAATGCCCTATCACCTACCAAACCGAGTCTTACAAGTTGAACCCACCGGGAATCGAACCCACGACCTTCTGGTGTGATGCGAATGGAGTAACCATTACGCCACGGAGGCGGTTAAAGTTTATCTGTTCTGTTCTAGAACAAACTAAAGCACATACCACAGAACCATCCGCCGTTGTAGCAGTAATGTTTTCGAGTTTTTTTTTAACTGGAAGACGAATGACATTATGATGATGATATACCTGGGATGGGTCGCGCGAAGAGTGGTCGATGTCTTGGTGCCATCGTAGGCGCCATCATTCCACATACTTCTAATAAACGACCGATCTGCTGCATCTTCTTCTGGCGGGCTTTTGTGCGACCCTGTAACAACAATGAGACTTTGTTGTTATAATTAGATTGGATAATAGATTCATTCAAATGTGTAAGATTTATTGGATAAGTTTGCAAAGTGCATAGAAAAAAGAACGTTAGGTGCATACGAGTAAAGTACAGTTTCAGAGGGAATAATCTAAATATCCATACGTCGTATAATAAAATTTTAACGAGACCGTGTCTGTTCATTTATAATTTTTTGAAATAATAATCGTGGTGGACAATGGACACATATTTTGTTCGTCTGTCTGTTCATGCATCTCGCAAATACGGCTGTACTGATTTGAACGGAACTTTGCAGTATTATACTTTATAGCCCTGAGTAACATATTAGTTATTTTTTGTCCCGGCAAAGTCAAGGGTTCCCGGAGAAATATAAAATAACTGACTTTATAAAATGCTAATCAAAGGGGTTCCCACAGAAAAGCAAGTAAATTATCTTCGGGATAGCTCAAATGTATTAAGGTGAGTTATATTTGGCATGTCGAATACGGTACGTTCTGTTTACGTGATGTCATATTTTGATCCCGGAGAATCAAAAGGCTTAATGTATTAGATGAAACGTCCACTGTTAGATTAGGCGTATTCAATATAATTACTTTCGCGTTTATAACATTACGTGTGATATGAAATACCGCTTATTTAAGTATCGTATGAACCACGGATCAGATAAATAAGGTAAGCTGGGCAGGCGCGCCACAAGTATGATTAGACAATCACACTTAACCGAAGCACGCGTTCATACTTTTTATTTGCGTGTGTTGTGTGTAACGTACATACTCTCGAAATTGTGTGAGACACAATTGCAGCCCTGTGTTCTAAGTGTGTTTTGTTTATTAGTGTGCGCAATTCGTGTATGTATTATTATTGCTTGTGTAGTGGAGTTGATGGGTGGGAGACAGGCGGCGACGCTGGTTTTCAAACAAAAGTATGACTATTGCCAATCCAACCTTATTTATCTTATCCGTGGTATGAACCAATACTTATTTTAGTATGAACCGCCGCTGGCTCCCGCTGCCCAACCCCAAGTAATAAAACTAGTGTTGTACCTTAGTGAGACGCTGCTTGGCGGCCATGCTGCGGATGTGGTCGTCGAACTTGAACTTGGCCTGCAGCAGCACAGTGCGTGGCAGCGCCCCGCCGGCGCCGGCGCGCGGCTTGTGGACCGTCAGGTGGAGGCAGCGCGGGTCGTCCTTGTCGCCGCTTATCTATACGTTTAAGTATAAACTTTAAGAGAATTCACAGACCGTGTTTATTCTAGTACTCGTAGCTAACAACCCACAGTATCCTCACTGCTGGGGCAGGGTCTCTATTCAAACTTGCACTTTAGCGTAACTACAACGAAATATACTTCACAAAGTTGATAAAATAAAATACATCGTTTAAAATTTTCGTTAAAGTATGTATTCAGCGGATGGATGCCGCTGGATGCGGGCAGCGCAGAACCGGTCGTCGTGGAAATCCTTGGGGGAGGCCTATGTCCAGCAGTGGACGTCCTTCGGCTGATATGACGATGTACCAGCGAGTACCTAATTATTTTTTACTGATGGTGGCGCTAGTAAGCATTTAAAGATAACTAAAATCAAGATAAGGACAGTGGGGGTCCACTTATCTTTGTGGTTCTCCACTGTCATCATCGTCAATCCGTATTAGCCTACTGTTTGAAGGCATAAGCCGGCTTCTCGGCGTGCCTCTTATACCGAACTGTAAAGGGCATCCCACTTCCTAACTAGCGCTGCCATCAATCTAAAATAATTAGGTTCTCGCTGAATACACACTTTAAAGAAAATTTTAAGAGATGTATTTTATTTTATCAACATGAGACCTTGCCCCAGCAGAGAAGATACTGTGGATTGTTACCTATTAGGGCCCCTTACAATGACACTGATTGTAGGGGACCCTAGTAGCTAACAATCCACAGTATCCTCACTGCTGGGGAAGGTCTTTATTCAAACTTGCACTTTTAGCGTAACTAGATGGATATATAAACCGTTTATTCACCGACCAGGCACAAAAAACAATAAGTAAAAGGTTGGTAATAACAAAAAAAAATTAAGGCAATGATTTGTATAACGAATTATACTTCACAAAGTTGATAGAATAAAATACATCGTTGAAAATTTACGTTAAAGTATGTACCTAATTATTTTTACTGAAGGTGGCGCTAGTTAGGAAGGGGGATGCCCTTAACAGTTCGGAATAAGAGGCACGCCGTGAAGCCGGCTTATGCCTTCAAACAGTAGGCTAAAACGGATTGACGATGATGACAGTGGAGAACCACAAAGATAAGTGGACCCCCACTGTCCTTATCTTGACTTTAGTTATCTTTAAATGCTAACTAGCGCTAGTTAGGAAGTGGGATGCCCTTAACAGTTCGGTATAAGAGGCACGCCGTGAAGCCGGCACGTGACTTCCAACAGTAGGCTTATACGGATTGACGATGATGACAGTGGAGAACCACTAGGAGGAGTGAAATTTAGGTGTGAAATTTTAAAAAAAATCTCTCACATTTACAATATTCTCTGGTTAATAATATATATCCTATATAATATATATAGTAATCCTAGTGTGGGGCCAGATGACCGTCTGTGATTTGTACCCCAATATTTTGATCATTATTATAAATATGAAATTAGTCATATACAGGTGTGCCGAAATTGGTGTAGGTCCCGTTAACTGGGGAATCTATTCATCATACTCAACAACTTTTATTCTACAAGTTTGCTGAAACTGCAAAAAAATGACGAACTCTTCATACAAAACGATGGACCAATTTTGTGCATTTTTATATGGAGTGTCGAAGCTTTTTATGCGAACTGACTATGGGATTCTTGGGGAAAGTTGTTCTGTATGATGAGTAGAAGCCCCAGTTAACGTGACCTACACCAATTTTGTTACATTCTGTATATACCTAAGATGATGCACTTACCTCTAAATCTTGCAGACTGCCGACCAGTTTGGCGACGCCCCAGCCTAGCCTCTGTTTATCCGGCTCAACGAGTATTATCTGTATGTTATCCACCGCTAGAAACCGATGTTGCCACGTGCCATCCTTTTGGATTATATCGCACGATATTAGGTCAGAATCGTCTGGAATACAAACATAATATGATTGAAATTATATTAAAACCTAAAGGCGTGTAGAGATAACTGTTCCTTTAGGGGAACGATATTTTTCAGTATCAAAAATGAATAATAAAATATTATTCGAAAAATAGGATACCTTCTAAAATATCTGAAAACCTTACTTGTGTATGAGCCGTTCATTAATTTTCAATTTTATGTTCAAATCACAAAATTAATTTGTCAAAAACTTTGCATATTTGTGACGTCATATTTGTGTAACACGAATATATTTATAACAAAATAGCGATGTTGGCAGATGATAAAATGTAACTGATTTGAATATGTGAAAATTACCCTATTGACCTTATTAAATTACCCTATCACCCGATTATGGTAGTTTTTTATTTCCTCTAATAAGTTCAGACTGCAAAAAAAGATGAATGCTACCTAACACAAAGAAATATACTTGTTTTATACACTTTTTGTAGAAGCTGTCGTAGAGCTTAGTAAGACTTGTAAGGTTGTCGATCATGCAGGTTAACAGACCTAAAGCACGGTCACTACCTGGATGGGTTTAGTGGCATTTTTCTCGACTGTTTCGACGTGCAGAAACTAGCGACATCTAGTAGTATCTTCTATATAAATGATTTATTTATGAAGATGTTTTGGAACGGAACCCTCAGTGAGCGAGTCCAACTCGCACTTGCCTGTTTTTTTTTGTACGCCACGAAGGCGGTTAAAATGCGAAAGATCGCTAAGAATGCGATCATTTAAACCCCCACTCCTCGTTTTTACACCCAAGAGATTTCTGGTGAGCTATATAAACAAACTAACCACCATACCAAATTTCAGCTTTATAGCTGTAATAGTTTTTAGAGTAAACACTGTTCTTAAAAGACGGTACAATTTTACACAGAGACTGTCGCAGTTGTACCAGTCATTGGTGTTCGTTAATCAGTCCCTCTTCAATCTCGAGGAGCGCGCCTGAAAACTCTTGTGCGTTAGAATAGCCACAAAGATTGACTCTAATATTTTGCTTGAGGCGCAATTTCAGTACTCTCGGCCATGTACTAAGCGCTTGAGGCAGGCTTTTTCAAAGGCCTTCTCATGCGTCACCACCGGCAACTTCTGGCGTAAATAACCGCCAAGAGAACTGTGATAATAACAGTTTCTCCCTCTGGATGTCCTGGAGAATTTTGTTAACAGCTTGTTTGTACACTATTAGTACACCAACCCCGAATAATTCGACAACAGTCCTTAGACCATCCGGACTGTGTTACTCATCATCATATCAGCCGAAAATCGTCCACTGCTGGACAAAAGCCTTCCCCCAAGGATTTCCACGACGACCGGTCCTGCGCTGCCCGCATCCAACGGCTTCCCGCGATCTTCACCAGGTCGTCGGTCCACCGCGTGAGATGCCTGCCTAAGCTACGTTTTCCGGTGCTGTGTTACTTACTGTTACGTGATATCTCACACACAGAAATTTCGTACAGTTTAAATCGATGGGAATCTTGAAGGTTTTTTTTCACAATTGATAGGCTATCTAATTTTTAAATTTCTCCACTTCCCTCCTTTTTACGCCACCATAATATTTTTAACGTCTTGCTACAACACTTAGACGCTTAGTTTAGCAAGACATCAAACACGAAAGAGAAGCTTAAATTGGAATTGTTTTAAGTCACCATTTGATCTGATATTCAAAAGTGCAACTCAACCGCCTCCGGTGGCGTAATGGTTAATTCTATTAACTGGCCAGCTACCACAATCGTACGTAAATCTTGCCGCCAAACATCAATGTTAACAACTTTGATGTGTTCCGGCTTGAAGATAAGATATCCAGTTCTCCATTGCGTTGGGGAATATTGTCGAGCCCGTTTTCATCTTGGGCATCATCGTCACTTAACATCAGGTAAGATGATGCTAAGGGCTTATCAATGGTGAGTTAAAAAAAAATATGATATCATTGAAATTGGCCTTTTGCATTCCATAACAGATTATTTTATCAAAGTGGCGGATGGATTATCCTCTCCGCAGTCACTGGGCCGCCTGGGATACAACCAAGGGAACGTAGGGCTGCCCATGGTCTACGTCATCCTGTAGGCTTAACTGGCTGAACCCGCAGGTACAGAGGCCAGCACATCAAGCTAGACACTTTAGACTTTGTATCGGTCTTATTTTGTTTTCATTTTTTTTATTTGTTTATACACGGTTCTATTCCACCTTAGTATGGATCAGAATCGTGCTACGAGTGTCCAGCTTGATGTGCTGGCTTCTGTACGAGACGATCAGTGTGGAGCCAGCCAAAAGTAAAATAGTAGGTGTATTTTGTAAAGAAATCGAACACTGAAGGTACTCACTAAGGTCCAAAACGTCTCCGACTTGCACGAAGGGCGCAGGGTTGGCCAAGGGTAGCTGTGTCTCTAGTTTGCCAGTCACTTTTAGGTACAAATCCCGAATGAGAAAGAAAGTTCTGATTGCGCGTCTGGCTCGCTCCATCTGCGAGGGAAAAATGAAAATAATTATATGACGACGAGAAGATAATAGAAAAGTCCTGACTTAATCACTTATTATCATTATTATTATATCAGCTCATATACGTCCCCACCGAGGGGCTCGAGCCTACCCTGAATCAGGGTGATTAGGCCTTAGTCGACCACGCGGGCCTAGTGCGGGTTGGTCGACTTCACACACAACCTTCGAGTTTCTTCGCAGGCCTGTGCAGGTTTCCTCACGATGTTTTCCTTCACCGTTAAAGCAATCGGTAATGATATGTACGTAAGTTTTTGAAAAACTCATTGGTACATTGGCCGTCCAGATTTGAACCCGGTACCTCTGGTTAGATGGACCGAGTCGTTACCAGTAATCACTTACTGACTGATTAATCAACGCCCAGCCCAAACCCACCTCCACCCACCCAAGTCAATTAGCTTTACATCAGGAGGTCGCGAGTTCGGTTCCCGGCGGAGTCTAACTTTGTAAGACTCTGTTTGGTTGGTGGAAGGGCATTTTCTAAGCTCGCCTAGATAGCTATCCTGTCTAAGTCTTGCCGCCAAACATCAATGCTAACAACATTGATGTGTTCCAGCTTGGAGATAAGATAGCCAGTTCCCCATTGCGTTGGGGAATCTTTGTAAAGCCTGCTTCCACCTTCGTCACTTACCATCAGGTGAGATAAGGTATAAGGGCTTACCAATTGTGAATTAAAGAAAAACCCTTGGATTTAGTAAAGTGAAATTTTGCACAAAAATTTCCTTTATTATGCAGGCCTAAGTTTTAGAAATTTCCACGGGATAAGGAATAACACGGGAACCAAGTCGCGGGCAACAGCAATTTGGTCGACGGGTGTTGAACACAAAATATTATATGATCAATTAGGTACAAACTTGAAAACCCGAAATAACACTGATAACACTTAAAGGGTGATTTCAAGTTTCTGGATCAAACAATTTAGAAATTCTAGTGAGGGGGGGCATTGTTGTACTGTATTGTAATGTGTGTTGGATCATGGTGCGGCACCGTGCCGTGACAACAACCGGTGCGCGCCGTTAAAACTAAAGATGCGTCGCCGCGACTTATCTGATGTTTTCGAGTACTTGAAGTCGCCGGCGCCGCACCGAATCACGGTGTAGCGTCGGACCGTGCGTTTTTACGGCGCGGGACCATCGCACCGTAACTCGACTCCGCACTGTTTCACGGTACGTTTCATGGTACGACGAATTAGTCATTTTACAAAACGATTAGCCGCTTTGTAAACTAGTGAGTATAAAATCTCCGTAGAAAACCACGTCGGTCGGCCGTTACGCACAGACTGTTTGGTTCTTCATTATGGCTGCGACATGGACACAGCCTTTAGCGGCCTACATTTTGCAAACAGTACAAAAATATTCTTATAAAACACTATAGTGAGGCCATCCTAAAAAAGCCGCATTTGGAATCTGTCAGTCTTGCGTATTACTAAACCATCATTCTACTCAGCATGATCAAAGTATATAATATATATATTAGTACACAGATTGCGACCTTACCCCCTCGTCACCTAGATTGATACAGATTGGTTACAGTTTGTTTGTCGAACGTATAGGATTTCGCCGCCATTTTGTTTGTTCCGTCATTCCTTTTTTGAAATGTCATTTCTGGCCCGTTGCATGAAGTGTCCAGGATGTGACACGATGCTGTGTTGAACAGCAGGATGTATACAGTCTGCTTTTGTAAAATTTACCTCCGAAAACAATACTCGACATAAGTGCTCAACGCGAGGATGATTTCTCCGAGCTCTCATTATCTGAGTTGAAGGATCATTTAATAAGACGCGTCAGTCTTAGCTTCATAGTGAGGTGAAATGCTTAAAATTATCGATTAAATTGAATAAATCAATATGGTTATCAAACATCTGTGAATCGAATGCAGTTATTGTAAAAAAAACATTATTTACAAAGCACTTCTTGCTTTGGTACAGTAATTTTAATTGAGTTTCATTTTTATTGCGTCATGCTTCATTTTTATTCATCTAGATTCTAGACACACGGCAGTGAGTCAGCCAAGTATGAAAAGAAAAGAGCGACACCGGCCGTGGGTTATATTACACGAATCATTTCGGGCCACTTTCTACCTACCCGTAACTCAATGTCTGTTTAAATTTCACACTCGCGATTTTGTGTGTCTAGTAAATCCCACTCGATCACTTAGAATATATAACCTTTCATAAATATATCTCACACTTTCTGAGATATCGACGTGCAAAAATCACTATTTTTATGACTGACTTCACTCATCAAAATTATAGACCACTTCCAGGTGGCTTAGAAACTTGAAATTTGGCTTCAGGATAGGTTATTGGAATACGTTGGACGTAAAGGAAAAATACAAAAAACGGCCAAGTAAGAGTCGTTCCAGGTAACTTATAAACCTAAAATTTGGCATCAAGATAAGTTATTAGGCGAATACTAAGATAAAAATAGAAAAACCGACCAAGTGCGGTCTAACTTGCGAAATTAGGGTTCCTCACCACTGCTCTTCATCAAAATTGTAAACCACTTCCAGGTGACTTGGAAAACGGATTTGGCAATTAGGTAGGTTATTTGGCGTATACATAGGAAAAAGAAAAACCGGCTAAGTGCGAATCGGACTCACGAAATTTGGGTTCCATACCACCACTACTCATTAGAATAATTATATAGACCACTTTCAGGTGACTTTTTAACTCGAGATTTAGGATCGAAACAGGTAATTGGGCGTAATAAGGAAAAATAAAAAACTGGTCAAATGTGAGACGGGCTTGCGCACCAAGGGTTTCGTACCACCAAAATCTAAATATACATAACTAAAAAGGTGACTGAATGACTGACATAGTGATCTATCAACGCACAGCCCAAACCACTGGACGGATCGGGCTGAAATTTGGCATGCAGGTAGATGTTATGACGTAGGCATCCTCTAAGAAAGGATTTTGGGAAATTCCCACGGGAACCGCAAAAATCGGGATCTGCGCGGGCGAAGCTGCGGGCATCCACTGGTATATTATACAGAGTGAGTTTTTTGAGGTCATTTCATTTTTGGCCCGTTGTATGAAGTGCCGAGCGTGTCTTTAGGCTGATATGATGATGATGATAATACTAGTTTAGAAATATAGATATAATAGACTGAGGTGTTTACCTCCCCACTGGGCAATCGTTTGGCGAACGCTATGCCGGACATGGGCGTCCGGGTCGGCGGCAGCAGGATCGCCGCGTCCATACACAGCCATTCTACGTTAAGAGGCCGCTTGCTCATCTCGCAGTACCTGACAATGAAATACATAATTATTTAACACTATTACCCGGAATATGTCATCACCCTTCTAGGCATTCTGCATCAGGGCCGCTGCCCGTGCCTTCAACGTCTCTATATGCCTGCGTTCACAACATTTAAACACGACAAAGACCTGTCAACGAATACTCACTCATCTTCAAACATATCCAAGAACATGTCATTACACTTGTAGGAATTAAGCGTCAGGGCCACTGCCCGTGCCTTCAACGTCGACGGCCGCTATACGCCTGCGTACACAGCATTAAGACACGACTAAGACCTGTCAAAGAATACTCACTCATCTTCAATCATATCCAAGAACATGTCTTTACACTTGTAGGAATTTACCGTCAGAGACCCTAGCCCGTGCCTTCAACGTCGACGTCCGCTATACGCCTGTGTTCACAGCATTTAGACACGACAAAGACCTGTCAACGAATACTCACTCATCTTCAAACATATCCAAAAACCTGTCATTACACTTGTTGGAATTCAGCGTCAGGGCCCCTGGCCCGTGCCTTCAACGTCTCGACGGCTGCTATATGCCTGCATTCACAGTATTTAGACAGGACAAAATCCTCTCAAGGAATACTCACTCATATTCAAACAAATCCAAGAAGTTGTCATTACACTTGTAGGAATTCAGAGTCGGGGCTCCTGCCCGTGCCTTCAACGTCTCGACGGCTGCTATATGCCTGCATTCACAGCATTTAGACAGGACAAAAACCTGTCAAGGAATACTCACTCATCTTCAAACAAATCCAAGAAAATGTCATTACACGAAGATGCCTTCAACGTCTCGACGGCCGCCATATGCCTCTCGGAGCATTTAGCCAGGGTAAAGATATGTCAAATAATACTCACTCATCTTCAAACATATCCAAGAAGATATCATCACACTTGTAGAAATTCCTCGCAAGAGCCGCTGCCCGTGCCTTCAACGTCTCGACGGCCGCCACATGTCGGGCGCTGACACCTCCGTTCGCTGCCCCCACCGCACCTTGCATGGCTATCCGGGCCAAAGTTACACTTAGCTCTAATGTTACTAGACGGACTTTCGATGCTGAAAAGAAAAATAAAAATTAGTAAGTCTCGAGTATCAAAGTGTTTTCTTTTCTATTTTTTTTATTCACTATTGGTAAGCCCTTGGCATCATCTCACCTGATGGTAAGTGACGATGATGTCGAAGATGGAAGTGGGCTTACCAAGATTTCTTAACGCAATGGAGAACTGGCTATCTTATCTTTATGCCGGAACACATCAATATTGTTAACACTGATGTTTGGCGGCAAGACTTAGATAAGATGGTGGTAGCTAGCCAGGCGGGCTTAGAAAATGCCCTACCACCAATCAAACCGAGTCTTAGAAGATGAGCGCGAAACGTCAGTTAAATGCTGCCTATGAGTGCTGTAAGTATCTGTTAGAGATGGGTCTACCCTAGCTTTTAAAGGAACTGGATGCTCGGAGCTGCTTCCAGGCACCGGTTCCGCGGGAACTGTAAAGGTTGGTACAGACTAGAGGCAGCCTCGTCATGCTCGGCTCGCGCCGAGTGAGATTCTGATGATCTCGACGGTATCGCAAAGAGTCAACGTGCCCCGTGTCGAGCGTTGCCGGTTAGGGCTGCTACCTCCTGTTCGGGAAGGTCGAGGTTCGAATCCAGCCACGTACTAGTGTTTTCGAATTTCGATGTCATATGCACGTTTATCTGATGCTCTTACGGTGAAGGAAAACACCCTGAGGACACCTGCACACGCCTGCGAAGAAATTGGAAGGTTGTGTGTCAAGCCGACCAACCCGCACTGGGCCCGCTTGGTTGACTAAGGCCCAATCGCCCTAATTCAGGGTAGACTCGAGCCCCTCGGTGGGGACATATATGACCTGATATGATGATGCTGCCTCAGCCCGAAGCTGCCTCTAGAACCACAGTAGCTAAGTATGATAGAGGACTAACGAATTAATATGAGCATTCACAATCTTCTAAACTCACCAGGTTTACAGCTTAAATGAGCTATGGTCATGAGTTTCGATATCAATAACGTATTGAAACTTTGCATGTTTCGTCTCCCTTGCACTGGGGAGCTCACAGCCGCATCCCCACCATCTCCCTCCTCTTTATTGGCAAGAGTTGTCACAGATGAACACGTCGACGTTGCAGCTGTAACGTCATCAGACTCGGGACAGAGGAGCGTGTCTAGTAGTTCTGTGTTCACGCCTGGAAGTTTTTTTTTTCCATTTATTATTGTAATAAACAGCATTACGCGTTCCATAAAACCACCGAGGTTTAAATAGGCACGTTCAGCAGGTGAATTTTTGTTACATTGTGTTTCGTTACAAATTTCTAGGTGTTAGTATTACAATCGATAACTAACTTAGAGATATTGTTGATTCGAGATGGAAACAAGCCTAAATATTATGTCATAAATAACTCAGAAACGTGACGCTATAGTTAAAAATATCCTAATATATCATCATCATATTAGCCGAAAAGGACAAAGGCCCCCCCCAAGGATTTCCATGACGACCGGTCCTGCGCTGGCCGCATCCATCGGCTTCCCGCTATCTTCACCAGGTCGACGGTCCACCGCGTGGGAGGCCTGCCTACGCTACGTTTACCGGTGCGCGGTCGCCGCTAATATATATTCAGTTTGTATTTGCAGCCCATTTCGAATTATGTAAGTTGTTTCGAAAAAAAATCTGTACGTTGCTATGCTAAAGAGGTTAGTACCCCTTTACTCACAAGTTCATGTTTCGGCAAATTTTTGTACGAATCAGTACTGAGCCACACAGACAGCATTGTCTTTTGTATTGCAAAGGTCCTCGCGAGTAAGACAAAAGGTGTGTCATCCATTGTTTGTTGAAATGCACCGCATTTGCATATACTATCTAAGTATTCGAGTTATAACTCCACATTAACATGCAACCTTGCTGTTAAAAATTATCCAGTAAACTTACCCACTAATCATCCAAGTAAGCAAAATAAAATATAAAAACTGTGATTAGTTTAAACAATGATGGAAGCCAAAGTCAACACTACAATCATTATTAAATTATCCGAGTATCTTTTGTTTTGTTTACAAATCACAAGCTAGATTAGATATTATGATATTAGGACCTCACCTTTATTGTTTATCAGCGCAAAAAGCAAACACAAAGCAAACAATGCTTTGTAATCATTTTCAGTGCAGTCCAACGAATAGAATATCGTCTTCAAAAACGGCCTCTTCTCAATCTCTTCACTCTCTCTGTTTATAATAATTTCTATTGACACAGTCCTTTCGGCAGATGAACAAGCTGTTTCGCTAAGTAACTTCTGTTTTTCTTCATCGGTGATGTTTGATTCTGATATTTTTGAGGAGTTAGAATCTATACCAGAGTCCGGCAGCGGCGAATCAGGCATATTTGCCTTAACTAGTACCCTTCTCGATTTAACAGACTGTACTTGAGTAAGCAAGTCTTCAGTGGAATCGTGAGCAATACTAGAAGACTCGCTCATTTGAGACGTGGACGGCAAAGAATTGGACACCAATTCCGGATCTAAATCACAGCTAGACTGATCGGATTTATCTAAGTCATAACCAAACGCTTTCGGCCCCGAAAACTCCGGCGTAGTATAATCTCTCTCTTGACCGGACGAGCTTTCTAACGCCTTCTCCAAACTCAGTTGCGGTTTCGAGAACTCCAATTTGACACTGGACTTTGCATTGCTAATGTACATTTCTAGTATCTTTGTGGCTCCGTCCTCAAATACAGATAAGTCTGATTGCAATATGATCCACGCCAGCGCATGCACTATTGGACCATGCGTTATTATTAGAAACACTTGCGATAGTAGAAACAGAGCCACTACACACGAGACCGACGGTTTCGAGTCCTCGTCTGAATCTATTGCAGACACTGATCTGGGAAACGACATTTTTGGGGAAACTTCGGTGCTCTTCCCTTTTAGTATGGCTTCTAGATTTCTAGTAATAACTTCTATGCTTTGTATGTGGTCTCTGTTGTAGGGCGAGGATGTGGAAAGGCGTTTCGCTGACTCTGACGTCAGAGAGTATATGTAGAGAGGCACAAACAGTTTGTGCAATAAATGCTCAGTCAGTACGTCGTTGAGATCGGGAATGTTAAGACATAAGATGTCATTTATATAGTGGAGATGATCTAGGTGTTCCGCAACTAGATCGTCCAGTTTTTGCTGAGATTGATGGCTAAAAGAACACATATACGATAAATAATAATATGATAATGATAATCAAATGAGTAGATAAAACTGAATAAGATTAACAATAATTTAATACTTACTCAGCATCATTTCTGACACATGCATCTAACTCCAATATGTGTTTTCCAATAAACCATACAAGATTACTGAAGTAAGGTGCAGCAGTTCTGAAATAAGTTTAACATAAACATAAGCGATAATATAAGTCCAAAATATTGTTTAATGAGTTACGCTCCTACCCATACTCCGGTTTTTGATGCCTTAGTTGCCTCTTTCTTACAAAACCCTTAGGAAAAGATCGGGTGGTGCCATTCTAGGGCCACACTCCATCTAATTAATTTTTTTTTAAATTTGAGTGCGTTTGGCTGCACCTCACCTGATGGTAAGCGCCAATGCAGCCGAGGAATTAACACGCAAGCTCAAATAGTGTCTATTCACTCTCGTCTTGAAGATTCCTAAATTATACGAATAGGAGAATACAGACGCACAATTAATTCACAAACAACTTCTTAGATATCTAGCTACCACTATCTCATCTAAGTCTTGCCGTCAAGCATCTATGTTAATAGCTTGATGTGTTTCGGCTTGAAGATAAGATAGCCAGTTCCCCATTGCGTTTGGGAATCTTGGTAAGCCCGCTTCCATCTGATTGAGATGATGTCAAGGGCTATAAAAAAATATCTGGAAACATTAATTAAGAGGTCACCACAGATTTTTGTTTGAGAGTTAATGCTCAGTATTATAAAGCCTATGACTTTTTCGACTACTAACCTGTCTCTTATGAACCGCAGCATGCTTGCATCTTGAACTCGGTAAACGTTGAGTGTGAGGGTTCGCACTGCTATACGGACCATTGATTCTGAGTGGTTGAAGAATTTTATTGCCTCAGTGTAAAGAGGAAAGTCTTTTGTGTGCTGAAAGAAAAAAATAGTTACACTAACAAATAGAAACAAATGCCCTAGGTACTAGTTATTGATGTTCAATTTTGTGTCTTATCACCAAGAAATAAAGTCAACTTGTTACATTCGATATTTTTTTTATTATTATTAAAAATTTGAGTGCGTTTGACTATATCTCACCTGATGGTAAGTGACGATGTAGTCGAAGATAGTACACGCAAACTCAAATAATGCCTAGTCACTCTCGTTATAATAAAGTTACTGTTTCTAAGTAATATACAATACAATAATTGTTTACATACTTGCTTATTCATATATTTAGCAAGTACAGTGAACTAAAAGTACAGTAAGTTTTGTTAGAACACTTACGTACATAAATACACTGCCAGAAGGGTATTTTGCTTCTTTGTTCATTATACAAACGGCCAAGGAGTGGAATACCCACCCTTCCGGTGTCTGTAATCCCCGATTCGTTTTAGATTAAGAATATTCACGGCTAGAGTAAAGAGGCACTATTTAAAGTTGCATGTTACATCCTTGGCTGCACGGGCACTTACCGTCAGGTGAGGTTTAGCCAAACGCACTCGACTTTAATAAAAAAAAATCATCATCATATCATCCGAAATATGGCCACTGAGAAGAAAGGTCTCCCATAAGGATTTCCGTGATGACAGGTTTTATGTAGCCCGCGCTTTCCGCGACCTTCACCAAGTCGTTGGTCCACCGAATGGAAGGCCTGCCTACGTCTTCTGCTCGCCACTCAAGAACTTTACTGCCCCAACGTGCATTTATTCTTAGAGCTACATATGTGTCCTGCCTACTGCCAATTTAGTTTAGCGATAGCATAATACTTGGCTTTAATAAAAAGCTTGCACCTTTTGTAAAACTTACCTCATCATATCAGCCAAAAGACTTCCACTGTTGGCCAGTGGCAGCACTCCAGTCTGCCGGACCCAGGGGTTATATTCAAGATATTTATTCAGAAATAGGTGCAAATTACACTCTTTCTGATAGTCATAAAATAGTGATTACATAATTTCATTTGTAAAAAATCAATTAAAAGGTAGTGGGTTTTATCCCCACTCAGAGCAAACATTTATGTGACGAATAGGTTTGTTTGCTCAGTATCTATGTATTATATATTGAAACGAATATAAGTATGTGTAACAGTCTCTGGTTGCCATAATACAGGAAATCCAGTTTGGGCCAGATGACCGTGAGTGATTTTTCCCTAAATATTAATGTTAAAATTTTAACTGCAGGACGAACACCTCCCCAAGGATGTCCACAATGACCGGTCCTGTGCCACCCATATCCAACACTTACCTCGTTATAAAAAAAGTGTATGGTGTGGTTGTTCAACTTGAGACTTAGAGTCTTCAGAAACGATATATAGTACGCCATCACCTCTTCATCAGAAAAGTCAAACTTATGCACTATTATAGAGTTGACATGGTTGTTACTCAGTAAATAATCTGAAATAAAGGAAATAATTATATGAAATTAGATAGGCCTGAGTTAATAATAGCTTCCATCTTCGGCAAAATCGTCACTTACCACCAGGTGAGATGTTGTCAAGGGTTTACCAATTGAGCATAAAAAAAAAAGCTAACATGAAAGTGGTTCACTTTCATGCCTCCACTATACTGTCAGCCTAATAATGACACATTTTGCATGTAGTTATGGATAAAATATTGATTCCATACCATAGAATTTATACATGTCAAATACTTTGTCCCAAATACTGTAAGTAGTGTCTATTTGTCTGAAATCATGTAAAGTATCATGTAAGTAGTACAGATATTATAATATTCTCTGGGTTTCCTTACAAAATGCTAATAATTACATGTTCCTAGGATATAACAGTTATTTGTATAACAAGGGGACAGAGTACGTCCAATAATAAGCTACGGCGCAGTAGTCTGGTGGCCACGAACGAAGCTATCTACGGTCGTGAGTAAACTGCAACGCTTCCAAAGAATGGCATGCATGGCTGTGACAGGCTACATGCAGACAACTCCCACTGCAGCCCTTGAAACCATCCTGGACCTGCCGCCTCTGCACCTGTTTATCCAACAGGAAGCAGCTAGTGCTGCAGCCCGTCTAAAAATGCTGTCTCTTTGGAGCACAAACAGGATCCCGCACACTGAGCTTCTGCACGATATCATCGCGGAGGAGCCATTGTTTGCAGCGACGAATGATAGAATCCCTAAACGGTATGTCTTTGACATGAAATACAAGGTACAGCTACATGAGGAGCCCTGGGAGGGTCAGAACCTGAAAGAACTTCGGGTATTTACCGATGGTTCCAAAACAGGCACTGGCACCGGGTATGGGGTCTTCTCCGAGGATCTGAACATCAGGATAACCAATCCCCTGGGTGCGCATAACACGGTCTTTCAGGCTGAGTGTATGGGCATCATCAAGGCAGCTGAGGCGATTGCTGCAAGGGAGGTGCGTGAGAACCCCATCCGCATTCTCTCTGACAGCAGAGCCGTACTACAGGCCCTGCAGAGCAGCATGATCACATCGGGGCTCATATTGGAGTGCCAACAAAAATTGACAGAGGTATGTAACCGCGGCGGCGTAACTCTGCAGTGGATTAAAGGGCACAGCAACTCACGCGGCAATGATGCGGCGGATGAGCTTGCCAAGAGAGGGTCAGAGCTAATGGCCGTGGGACCGGAACCTATAATACCCCTCCCATATGGCTTGCTACGGTCCACCCTGAGGAATCGCACAAGAAATGAACACAATTTGTACTGGTCTGGTTTGGAAACCTGCAGGCAAGCAAGGGTGGCCCTTCCGGCAACTAACCCTGGTCTATCCAGAAAGCTTCTGAGACTTGGAAGAGCTCAGCTCCGCAAGGTAACAGCCGCTATTACAGGACATGGCCATTTTAATAAACACCTATTCGCTCTAGGTATCACCGACAGCCCCCTATGCAGAGCGTGTATGGAGGCTGAGGAGACTGCTGCCCACATCCTACTTGATTGCGAGGGGCTGGCACAGTACAGGGTCGTGCACCTCGGTGACCCGGTTTTTACAAACAGGAAGCCGTCGGCAACCTACGGGGGCTACTGGGCTTCTTGGAGGAGCTGGGCTGGCAGTGATGCCGGCCAATCACGCAAAATGGGCGCAGTGGTCGCCTGGTTGCGGAAATCAGCCCGCCCCTAACTTCAACTTCAACTTCAAGGGGACAGAGTGATATTTTGTTCTGAGGGTGTTAGTTTGAATCCTGAGTTTAGCGAGGAATTCAATATACTTTGTCCGTGAATAAAATATTCTGGGCCCGTGTGACAAAAAAATTAAAAGAAAGAACATGAACATTCTTTTTTTCAGTGTGCATTGCCGCCAAAACCTAACCAACTAGTAACTTCTTCATACATTATGCGTTCAACCTCTTTGGTTAACTTCAAATACTAACCAACAAAGAGTTGGTATTTTAATACAAACTCCTTGCTAACCAAACACATAAGTGAGTTTATCACCACAGAGAATTTAATGTTAGTTTGTGAAATTAACATTATTTTTTTACATTTTAACTTAACGAACATGGACCAATCAGAAGAGAGAAACAAAACTCCCTACAGGGAGCAAAGTATAATTTTGTTGCGGAACCAATCATTGTCTTTCGAATAGGTGTGATGAAAAATATAATTTTAGTCCCTAAAGTTCACCTGTGCTCCTTATTGTTCGAATACAGGTAGTATTTTTTTACAAATAGAAAGTCAACTCACACAGTGAAGTCTCATTCCTGATGTTTTCAAACAGAATGTTGAGTGTCTGCAACAACTGCACACACACATACGATGAGCCGCCACACTTCTGCCTCATGATCTTGAGGAAATATGACAGCATATTCTTCTCCAGGAAGAAACTGAAATAGATTAACAAGAATAGACCTAACATTTTATTTAATCCTTTCACATCCAAACTGACCATAGTGACTATTAGCTTTGAAGCAGTTAAGGTTCTGAGGTTCAAAGGTAACTTTTTCAATTATATATGACTCAAAATTGTTTGACAATAAACTGTTTGTTTATCCAGTTCAAATTCAGTTTGAATCACTGAGTGAAAAATTGTTTACAACACATTTCTTCCATTGTATTACCTACCTACTGTACAGTACTACAGAAACTTGGGTACCCACATGCCAAGAGACTCATTGTAGATGAGGAACTTGTATCAAAGAAGCTCCAAAGTCTTGAGCATTACTGCAAAGTCACCTGTCTATTGGTGTTTTACAGGAAGTTATGGCCCTTTGTTTTTGTTGCGTCGGTGGTGCAACGGCAAGAGCCGCTACCTCCTATCCGGAAGGTCGTGGTTCGAGTCCTGCCACGTATCAATCTGTTTTCGAATTTCATATGTACGTTTATCCGACGCTCTTACGGTGAAGCAAAACATCGTGAGGAAACATGCACACACCTGCGAACAAACTCGAAGGTTCTTCTCGAAGGATATCATATCAGCTGATGTATATACGTCCTCGCCGAGGGGCTCATGTCTACACTTAAATAGGGCGATCGGGCCTTAGTCGACCACGCCGGACCAGTGCGGGTTGGTCAACTTCACACAGACCAACCCACACTTTGCCCGCGTGGTCGACTAAGACCCGATCGCCCTAATGAAGGGTAGGCTCGAGCCCCTCGGTGGCGACGTATATATAAGCTAATATTATATGGCGCTTTATTCACTTAAGGAGCTCAAGCTTTAGTAATAATACTAATAAACAATCTTAAAAAAAATACTAAATATTTCTGTTTTTTTTTCTTAATTCTTTAACAATAAATTTGAGTCTAATTTCACTCCCTTTCATTTGTGCACTTTATGACAATGGGCAATGGAGCGTGCTATTTTCGGAGTTTCTCTGCGTGATCGAATCAGAAACAATGAGATCCGTAAGAGAACCAAAGTAACCGACATAGCTCTCAGAATTGCTAAACTTAAGTGGCAGTGGGCGGGGCACATTGCTTGTAGAACAGATGGCCGTTGAGGCAGTAAAGTTTTCGAGTGGCGACCACGTACCGGAAAACGTAGTGTAGGCAGGCCTCCTACTCGGTGGACCGATGACCTGGTGAAGGTCACGGGAAGCTGCTGGATGCGGGCAGCGCAGAACCGGTTATCGTGGAGATCCTTGGGAGAGGCCTATGTCCAGCAGTGGACGGACGTCCTTCGGCTGATATAATGATGACACTGTGCACCCTGCATTTTGTTGAACCAGAGCTCAGTTACATGAACAGCATTTCCGGTCGCTTTGAAAAGTTTTTGAATTGTGCATAATATATAGATGCTGGTTATATCAATTTTTAAAATAATGCTTTAGTGCATTTAGCAGCACCTTACCTGATAGTGAGTATAATGTGTCACTTAGTGCTTATCAACTCTTACCTTCCTAAATTATATAATTAGGGAACACAATAACCTGCAGAAAATTACAAACCATGTTCTCTATGATAAAAATTAAAGTAAAACACTATAACACAAAGGGGTGTTAATACATAATAATAATATTATAATAAATCTTTTGCCTGATGATGGAATTGGAAAGGGTGTATGAGGTCATGAAGCTCCTAAAGCTTACTCTCCAAAATGAATCCCATAGATAGAACATAAGATACTAAACTTTTGTTAAGATTACGTAGGATAATAGGTGCTAAAGTAGACATCTTTAATATTATCCAGCAATTAACAGAATAATACAGTATCTACCTGCCTACGTGTTTGTTTACGAAACAATGTTTTTATAATCCTTCAACATTATAATAGATTTTAGTTACTTACTCAAAAACAGAGCTATCGTTCTGATCTCCCCATATCAGAATCTCGGCTATGCAGCGTAGAGACTCCACCAGGGTACCTCGATTACTCTCCGAAACAGTAGTGTTCTTACAGAGGATGTTATGCAGGTATTTCAGTCTTTCCAGCGAGTGGGGGTTCTTAGGACGGCCCCAGCCACCCCCGAACCAGCTGCGGCTCCGAAACATTTTGTATGTCTACACTACACAAGTCTTTTCATGCTTAACAACACAACGTTTCCAAGATTTTTCCATATATATTTTTTATCAAACAACGAGGCACATCATTCCGTTAACACTATTTCAAATTTTCTATCGATGAATTTATCAGTGTTTGTAGCCTTTAATTTGCTAAGATTCTAAATTACAGCTTTCCTTGGATTTGCTGACTGTGTGATATAGTGGCAGTGTGCCTGGGTCTGGCTGGCCAAAAAGCAACAGAACACTGTCACTGTGATGGATGTCAAAGTCAAAAATAATTATTTTTTTTTCCTTTTAAGGACAGGCTAATACTAGATAGCCGTACTGCCTTGTCTTCAGTACATTTTCTTTTTCAATACTATATTAGTTTACGTTTTCAGTAATTTTTCTTTCACAGTTTTTAGTATTTTCCAGCATCATTGTAATTTTTTTCACTGGCTCTATATAACTAACTTAACCTACACACTCCAGCAAAATGATAACACTTTTGCTGAAGCTTTGGCGAACTTCATGTGGGAATTCGAAACACAGCATACACACTTTTATTTCGTTATCCTAGACAATAAACACATAAAATGGTACTTTGCTGATTAATACACTATCAATATTATATATCAAAAACCACGAAATATAATTTTTCGGATAATAAAAGAAATATGAAAAACTGGACGCTACCAATTCCCGCCAAAAAGTCAGAAAAATTTCCTACTATAAAGCATTTTGTGATACTGCTGTTACATGTATTCATGTATTACTTTGACAAATATGACCTACTATTTGACTTTGATGTTCTACCTAGGGTACGTTCCACTAAACGCCCGCAACGATTGTAACACCCTCTGTATCGTTCCACCTAAGGCCCGTGGTCGTCGCGAGCGATCGCTCGACGTCATAGATGACGTCACTGTTCGCGACCACATCGGGCCCACTTCGCCCACAAAATATTGGTGGGTCAGAGTGGCTTTCACCAAAAAGAATGTGGCCTCCCTATTGAAGAAGAGACTCCGGCAAAAATCAGAAGAGGAGGAAGCGCGTGCCAAACGACATAAAGAACGCTTGGAAATGGACGAAAAAATGATCGCGTTACTTTCTAAATAAGTTGATAAAAAGTAGGTAATTAGTTTTATCGATTAAGTTCTGTTTTTTACGTGGAGAGATTATATGATCATTTTCGAAAAACTAGAAAGTAAGTGTAATAGTGTAAGTTTTCATACGCAGTTAAAAAAAATCTATAGTATTCAGATTTAATATCGATTATTTATTGAACTATTTATACGAGAAAACAGAAAACTTTCACCATGCCGCCATATTGCGAGCACACAGCGCTCAAGATGTGCGTTCCACCTAAAACATTCGCCTACAACGCCCGCGGCCTTTTCCGTTAGTGGAACGGCAGTTTCAGCGGTCGCGGTCGATGGCGTTGCGGGCGTTAAGTGGAACGTACCCTAGGTAGTTAATACAACATCAAAGTCAAATAGTAGGTCATATTTGTCAAAGTAATACGGGTACGTTCCACTTAACGCCCGCAACGCCATCGACCGCAACCGCTGAAACTGCCGTTCCACTAACGGAAAAAGGCCGCGGGCGTTGTAGGCGAATGTTTTAGGTGGAACGCACATCTTGAGCGCTGTGTGCTCGCAATATGGCGGCATGGTGAAAGTTTTCTGTTTTCTCGTATAAATAGTTCAATAAATAATCGATATTAAATCTGAATACTTTAGATTTTTTTTAACTGCGTATGAAAACTTACACTATTACACTTACTTTCTAGTTTTTCGAAAATGATCATATAATCTCTCCACGTAAAAAACAGAACTTAATCGATAAAACTAATTACTTTTTATCAACTAATTTAGAAAGTAACGCGAGCATTTTTTCGTCCATTTCCAAGCGCTCTTTATGTCGTTTGGCACGCGCTTCCTCCTCTTCTGATTTTTGCCGGAGTCTCTTCTTCAATAGGGAGGCCACATTCTTTTTGGTGAAAGCCCACTCTGACCCACCAATATTTTGTGGGCGAAGTGGGCCCGATGTGGTCGCGAACAGTGACGTCATCTATGACGTCGAGCGATCGCTCGCGACGACCACGGACCTTAGGTGGAACGATACAGAGGGTGTTACAATCGTTGCGGGCGTTTAGTGGAACGTACCCCTAGTAAAGTCGGTTCGCTCAAATAGTGTCACTTGTTTAACCACTAAACAGTCGCAGGCCCCGGCTCTCTCCCGGTCCCTCTCAACGAGATCTAGATCAAAATAGCGTTGCCAAAGAAGAATAGCGAAATTACATACATCTTGAGTACGAAAAAGTAATCACAGACTATTTCTTTAACTTGGGGTTAACCAGATAGCAATATACTTGATCATGACTTGCAACAAGTTTTTTTGTTTGTTTGTTTGTAAACTCTTCATTGAACAAAAAAATATACAATTATTGATACCTAATAGCAGTAGCATGCACAAAGGCGGACTTATCCCAAACAGAGATCTCTTCCAGCCAACCCTTAATTACTGAAAGGATTTACACCTCAAGGAAAGAAACAAAATAATTAGTACAAATTTTAAAAGCAGTGATAACAATAATCTAAAGTTATAAACAGATGTATACATTTATTTAACATACTTACTTACATATTAAATAAAATATTACATATACAAGGTCTAACAAAATTAGCTAAAACTATTTTAATTGGTGCTTCTACCTATGAAAATCAACAACTTTCCCCATAAAACCCATAGTCAAATCTCAAAAAAAAAATTTGAACTTCCCATACTAAGTTGGCTGATCAGCTGATCGAGTTAGTATGGGAGAGCCAATTTTTTTGCGATTTGACTATGGGTTCCACGGGGAAAGTTGTTCAGTTTCATGGGTAGAAGCACCAGTTAAAATAGTTTCAGCTAATTTTGCTAGACCTTATATATAAATATATACATACTATAGTACTGATGTATCAAAAGTGAAGGTTTGTGGCAAATTTTGTAAACTTGAGGCAAGTTTAAATCAAAATTTCTAGTTTCCGACCAACAAACTTGCATGATGTTTGTTACTACAAAATATATACAATGTTGACTTAACTAAACTTGCATTATGTTTTTTTTTAATAAAGCACAGTGTTAATATAGGGTGACTTAATTAGTTCTTGATAGCAAAGGATATGAATGTACTCGTGATTACAAACAACTTTCCCAAAGAAATCATGTCAAATCAGAAAAAAAAATGTTGGTCCTCGATACCAGAGATATGCTATATAAGGCTCGATACACAATAAGTTATCAAAGCGGCAAAAATGCATGAAACACCAAAATTTCTTTTACATATTTGATATAATATAGTTTCTTTGGGAAAGTTGTTTATAATCACGAGTACATACATATCCTTTACTCATCATATCAGCCAAAAATCGTCCACTGCTGGACAAAGGCCTCCCCCAAGGATTTCCACGACGACCGGTCCTGCGCTGCCCGCATCCATCGGCTTCCCGCGATCTTCACCAGGTCGTCGGTCCACCGCGTGGGAGGCCTGCCTACGCTACGTTTTCCGGTGCGCGGTCGCCACTCGAGATCTTTACTGCCCCATCGGCAATCTGTTCTACGAGCTATGTGCCCTGCCCACTGCCACTATTTTTTATAGTTTTCTCTTAGTTGTAGAAATAACGCGGATCTAATTTTGTAATGTATATAATTTTTCATTACATTTACTAGATTCCTGTTAACACGATTTAAATATGACTTTCTTGCAATGACTTATATATTACTGTGCTTTCTTGATAGATTTATTTTCGAAACTATAATGATTGTTTTTTTTTCAATACTATTTATTATTATTTAATATATTTTTTATTTTGCATATTTTATATTTTTTTTTGCTCAGATACATTTTATACCTACCTAACTAAATTCTGGTGAAACAGATTTCCATTTTCATGTTTATTCACTGAGAACTGAGCAAAAATGTCAAAAAAAAAACAGCACGATTCTGCTCTGTTTTAGAAGAGGGCAGTTTTTATTGTAAACAGTGAGACAAATAAAATTAATTTAAAAGGAAAACTATCAAGTCTAAGTACACTTTCTTAGTTTAGGAGTAACAATCGACCGACTTAAGATATGCAGTTGGATTGGTAAAAAGGTTATAGATTTTCCATACAAATTTAACTTGCAATGTTTGTAATTAAGTTAGTTTATTTAGGTCAAATTTTGAAAGCGATTTTAGAGCGACTTCCAGTAGCTGTAGTAGATTCTTTTGGTATTTTAAAAGTTGATATGATTATGAACTTTGGAGGTGGAATCAAGGTACCGGGATCGTCTTTTGTTTTCAATATAAATCGTAGGAAATACTGTGCTCGCCTTTTGAATTTAGAAACGTATATTTATTTCAAACTGGCTGTTGCCCGCGGCTTCACCCGCGCAGTACTTTTATAAAAACCTTCTCCTGACAATAAATAAACACAACAAAAAAAGAATTAGCGAAATCTCACAAATAACCTAAACAATTTAATTAAAAATTAAAACCTGACTGTAGAGAAAAATGTATGCTAATATGTCACTTAGGGGGTCGAGACGAATCTAACGATACTCATACTTCACAATACATGGAGCCGTTTAGGAAATACAGGCTCAGAAAAAGAATCAGACATACATATGTACATGAGTAACTGGGGCTTCTACTCATTATACTGAACAAATTATGTTCTACGACTTTGCTGAAATATTTACTTTTCGTACAAATCGATCAGCTGATTCGCCAATATTGTACATTTTTGTATGAAGGGTCCAATTTTTTTTTTGAGAATTGGCTATGGGTTCCTTGGAGAAAATTGTTCAGTACGATGAGTCCCCCCCGTTAAGGGTCCTATATAATTTTTTACACCCTGTATATTTTAAGGTATGTTTTAGACGTTTTTTTTCAGTGGGGTAAAAAAAACATTATTCTTCTTCTTCTTGGGCAGTCGGGTAATAAAGGTATTGCCGGCAATTTGTTAAACTCATTAGTTAGTAAAAACGGCTCAAGTGCAAGTCGGCCTCGGACACGAAAGTTTCCGTACCATCGTTCAAGATTCAACACCATGTACAGAGGCCAGCACATCAAGCTAGACACTCGTGATGCGATTCTGATCCACAAGCATACGGCATAAGAACGGTAAAAAGTCCAAATTGCAATACAAATCTGTTGAACGGATCAAGAGCAGTCGTTCGCATTAGTATCAATCCGATTATATTTGGTTTCTTAGATCGAAATAACAGTGATTCAGATCTAAAAGGAATTAAGTCCATCATCATATCAGCTCATATATGTCCCCACCGAGGGGTTTTCATCAATTAGGTAAGGCAGTTTGTGCGCCGCAAACTTAAGCGCGTTTTATTATCCATGCAGTGCCATCTGTTGACAGTCTGTTGCTATGGTTATAATGTCTTTTGTATGTGTAGGTTATATGGAGAACAAAGTACGTAACCGCGTTTTAATTAGATTTTATTATATGTTACGGCTAAAGGTGGGTGTGAACATAAAGCCGGCTAAACTTCACCCGGGGAGAGGGGGGGGGGGATCGACTGTAAAATCAACCAAACCTGAGCGAACCTAATATCGCTCGCTTCGCTCGGTTCACCCCCCAAAAAACATTACCCAGCCAGTGTTGGGTAGACCTTGTTGTGTACGATAAAACGCCAAATACCAACCAATCTTAAATAAAATACCCAAACAACTTTAGCCGGCTAATCTTATGTTCACACCCACCTTTAACTGTGGCATATATATACATCTAATTTCCACGGAACCTCTTTAGTTTTCCAAGATAAATAATACCCAACTATGTAATGGTGGTCAAAATACCACATCTCAATGTAAAGGTTTCATATTGTTACGTTGAGCCATTCTAAAGATACTTTTTTTTGCATTATAGCAGGAAACCTTATTTGAGATTCACAATGTCCTAGTTTTAGTTCGCGATATAGGGCATCAACGTGTAAAATTTAATTGCAATTTGCGTGGTGAGCCATTCTAGAAATGCATACTTTTGATTTTTCGACGGGAACTCTTGAATGTTCCTGGATAAAAAGTATCCTATAAGTAACCCGGGCTATAAGGAACCACCATACAAAATTTCATCAAAATCGGCCAGGTAGTTTTTGCGTGATGCACAAACATACAGAAAGACACACAGACAGACAGATAGACAGACAGACAGTATTCCAAAGGTTGTTTTTGTGGCCTATATCGTTAGTAAAGTCCACCACAGTTATTATTTTCCAAAAATATTTCATTTACAGATACGGCGCCGTTACAGTTTTATTATATGTATAGATTTGGCACACTGTGCATTTGGGATTTATGAGCATAAACAAATTTTTTTTTAGGTTTGTAGATACCAATTTTTTTTTTGGTTTGTCGATGTTATTTATTGTTCACGAAGATTGTACTTTCGCTGTTCTTCCTCTCTGTTTAACATGTTATAAAATATTTAAAACTTTCGACCAATTTAGAACACTGGTTTTCCTGATGCTACGCTGTAGTAGGTAGCAGCGCACGCTGGAGTTCATAAATCCAATACAAATGTAGTATTTGATTCATTTGTTAACCAAACAACCGATTTTGAAATAATTTTATATCGATATAATCGGATGACGTATGTCTGTGTCGTTATCGCATTACTTTTTGGAAAAAAGAAACGGGAATCCATTAGTAAAAAACGGAAAACAAGTTTATTGGATAATAATGGATTCCCGTTTCTTTCTTCAAAAAAGTAATGCGATACCGACACAGATATACGTCATCCGATTATATCGATATAAAATTATTTCAAAATCGGTTGTTCGGTTAGCAAATGAATCAAATACTACGTTTGTATGGGATTTATGAACTCCAGCGGGCTCTTAATTAAACTGTGCAGCGTAAAGACGAGTTAAAAATAAAACAAGAAATGAAATTTGAAATAAAAAATAATTTATTTTTTTATTTTTGAAAGGAAATAAACGGAGACAAGAAATTAGTAATAGCATTACAACAAAATTATGTAAAATGTACATATTCTTAAAAAAGTTAGGTCACGAATATTAGTGACTAAAAAGGACTCCAAAATATCAATTACGCATTTAAAATCTTTTTAAATCGCACAATTACATTTTTAATAACACAGTAAGTAGCTTGCTATAATATTACATGTGCTTAGTAGTAATTCAAGTGAACTGTTATTTTAATTTAACATTATCACATAATTAGCTTAACTTTGAGCAAATTTCAAGTTTTTTGGACGGATCTAGACGACTTTGTAATATTTTTTTACGAAATTTTCTAATAAAAAAAAATTAACTAACTAGTACAATTACAATTAAGTAAATAATCTAATATAAAATAATTTAGTTTAAATAACCAATTTAACTAGATCGAGAGCTGACTCAGTAAGATATTTTTAAATCAATGGGTATTACTTTTATATGTAATTATAATAGACTTAAATATTATGTTTTAAACTGTATATTTACGATATTTTATGTTTGCGTCATTTATAGGGATGTGATCGAGTAAAAATAATTATAGTTTTTGATCAAGAAAATGGGATGTTAGGGTACCTAGAATTCTTATGATGGGCAAAACCTGTAAATCTTATTAGAAGATAATACCTATTATAGAATTATTTCTAAAACAGAAATTATACAAAACAAACCAGTAAAATTTTCAATCATCAGGAATCTTAGTAGTAATTATTTATAAGAGCTTTTATTTATGTCGCAGGTATTGTAATTCGTCATTTTACAACGCAGATTTCGCGAGGCTCTTTGACTGTATAATCAATCAAACCTGACCGAACCTAACATGGCTCGCTTCGCACACTCATTTACAATCCATCCACATACAATCGCATTTTACAATCTGCGTAAAGCACTTTTAAAATTTGCCTGACCGTTTGTATACGGACGAATTATATGATATGCCTGAGCATTTGTAAAATGACTAATCATACAATATGCCTTGCTCATTTTACAATCTGCGTACAGCATTTTACAATTTGCCTGACCGTTTATATACGGACGAATTATACAATTTGCCTGACCATTTGTAAAATGACTAAATATATATTCGCTTGCTCATTTTAAAATCTGCGTACAGTATTTTACAATTTGCCTGACCGTTTATATACGGACGAATTATACAATTTGCGACCATTTGTAAAATGACTAATTATAAAATATGCTTGCCACATATCATCATTATCAGCCGAATAGCACGTTTGCTGCTGGACAAAGGCCCCCACCAAGAATTTCCACAACGACCGGTCCTGCGGGGCCCGCATCCAGCGGATACTAGCGACCTTCACCAGGCCGTCAGTCCACTGAATAGGGGGTCTGCCTACACTACGTTTTCCGGAGCGCGGTCGTCAATCGAGAACTTTGCTACCCCAAAGGCCGTCTGTTCTACGAGCTATGTAAGTTTAGCGATTCTGAGAGCTAAGTCGGTTAATTTGGTTCTCCTATGGATTTCCTCGTTTCTGATTTGATCAGGCAGGGAAACTCCGAGCATGGCGCGCTCCATTACCCTTTGGGTGACCTTAAGCCTTCTTATGAGGCTCATATTAAGCGACATGTAGATATTGCGAAGCTTCCCAGCCGAGTTGGATTCGACGATTGATCTCTGTCTTGAAGTTGGATCTACCTAACTGGATTGTTTGTCTCAGGTATACATATTCGGTAACAACTTCGAGTGTAGAGCCTCCAACCTTAGGAGGAGTAGGTGCGACACGGACGTTTGACATAATTTTCGTCTTGTCCATGTTCATTCTAAGACCTACTTGTTGAGAGGGTCTACTGAGGCCATCGAGTATTGTGTCTAAGTCTTCCATGGTCTGAGGGATGACCACGATTTCGTCAGGGAATCGAAAGTGGGTGAAGTACTTGCCGTTGGTATTGATGCCGAGTCCACCCCAGTCCAAATGCTTAATAACATCTTCCAGGGAGGCGGTGAACAGTTTCGGAGGTATGACGTCTCCTCACTCCTCGCTGGACAGGTTTCGAATTTTGGTCCTGAAGTTGAACCGACATGGGCGCGTTTTCATAAAAATATTTCAATACCTCGATTTTTCGGTAGTCAATTTGGCACCGCTGCGCTGGAAAGACTATAACACAGCCCAAATTTCGACCAAATCAAAGGCTTTCTCATGTTCTACAAACGAAAAGCATAGTAGCTGATTGGCATAGTCGCTGATTGTGCCGCAGCATATGTATGTGGTCAATGGTACTAAAGCCTTTTCGGAAACTGGCTTGCTCGGGAGACTGGAAGTCGTCAAACCTGCGTGTGAGACGATGTAGATTCTACCCATGGAACTGAAAAATTTTCCCCAAGGAACCTATATAGCGTGATAGGGGCGAGTCTTCTAGGCCGTTCAGGTCAGGTATTACATGTAATTTTATTAATAAAATCCCCAGGTCCCAACCCCTTCCCCTTTGAATCACACCTTTTTACACTATTTTATTAATCAAATTACATGTACTACCTGACCTTAACGGTGTTGTTGAAGACTCGCCCTTATCACACTGTATAATCGGAGAAAAAAAGATAGACTTTCCAGAGAAGGTTTGCAGTCCGGGGAAAGTTGTTCAGTTTTGTTTTCAGCTTTACCACGTACCACTTTTCAGCAAATAATAAGTCACCATGTATTAAAATAAAAGTTATCTCTTACTGTACTGTACTTACTGGCTCTCTTTAACATGAATAGAATTTGCAATTACAATTAATCACGTCGTGAAAATTAAACTAGCTAATAAGACATACCTGATAACTCTTTAAAACATGATTCATGTATAAATTTCGTATTGAAAACAAAATGTGTGATAGGCTTAGAATATAAGAGACAATATTTATAATTCGATAAATTATAAATTTACGACAGTGTTAGCAATAAATGCTACTGAAGCAAGCTTGTGTGATTATAATAACAATAAACTTTGAAATTAACTTTTAGTAATCTCCATCTATGAAAGGTCAGTAGTAATATTGGTTGATTCGTCAAGTAGTTTGTTCAATTTGATACCTCTATTTACCTACAGCTCGATACGAGCCAGCAATTCAATTCCTATTCCTTTACAGTAGAACCTATCTAAGGATAGAAATTTTGAAGAGCGTCCGAGTATATGGAGTTATATGTATCCCTTAGCACGTATACGCTGTCATTAGGTTTTCCGTTAAAGACGTACTGACCCTTTAAGTTGGTCACTTTGGAATTGTTCGGGGTAGGTCGGGGCTTGCTTGCAGGCTTGGGGAATGACGGCCCATTGTAGCTAGGTTGGGGAGGCGTCGGCAGCATTGGCTGGGGTCCAAAACCATACGGATCTACTGGAGGAATCTGAGGAACTTGCGGGATCTGGGGGTAGCCACTACTCCACTGGTACACGCCCGTCGGCTTCGCATTAGAAACGTAATCCAGTGGAAGGTTGATGAACGGATCGGCAACTTGCTGAGGTACCGGTGGTGGAGAGTATGGAGACATAGGGGGCCCTAAACTTGGCGGCTGCGAGACGTAGCCCAATCCAGGGACGAACATATACGGAGTCGGCGGTAGTCTGATATAGAATATGGGCGAGTTGTCATACTGCAGGGAGTTGAGATTCTCATTGTGATACGACTCTCCATTCCCATTTCCATTGCCGTTTTTCTTCTTGTTTTGCTGGCGGCGTCTCGTGGGGATGGTTCGTGAGAGATCGTCGTCATCAAACCGATCGTCGTTGACGGAGAAGGTTACGTCGTCATCATCATCATCGGTGTAGTCTAATCCCGACGACAGAAAAGACGGAAAGTAACCGAATAGGTTGAGCGCTTTGTTTTTTCTGTTACTTAGTGGTTTAACGGTGGTCGTTGTTTCTTCCTTGAACTCGTCTTGTACTTTGCTTTGCCGATTGGTTTCCACCTTCGCCTCCTTGGCTTCTTCGTGGAGTTTTGCAGCCCGTGACCTTCTAGAGTTGGGTGCACTGTGGCAGACGATTGCGAGGCTCAAGGTCACTAGGACGATGAGAAAGCTACTCCGACACTCCATGGTTGAATATCTGAAAAGAAAGACAGAAAAATATTTGAATATCACTTTTTTACTTTCTCTGTGTTAAGGCAGGCCATAAATGGGTATCATAAATATTTACTTTCAAATATAACTCAAGTCGTGATTTTATTTTACAGTCGGCATTTGATACACTAAACTTAATATTTACAAATTGGTTTACTATTATGGTTAAATATTACTGCAAGGAGGTTGTTGCCAATCACAGCAGGTTCTGAGTAAGTTATTGCGTAGATTTTACCAGGCCGCGAGTGCAAGATCAGCCTAAATGCTAATTTTATGTTAAGGAAATTCACCATATCATCATATCAGCTCATATACATCCCCACCGAGGGGCTCTATCCTTCCCTGAAGTAGGGCGATCGGGCCTTAGTCGACCACGCGGGGCCAGTGCGGGTTGGTCGACTTCACTCACAACCTGAGAGTTTCTTCGCATGCGTGTGCAGGTTTCCTTACAATGTTTTCCTTCACCGTAAGAGCGTCGAATAAACTTACATATAAAATCTAATTTCGAAATCACATTGGTACGTGGCAGGATTCGAACCACGACCTCCCGGACAGAAGGCGGCGGCCCTAGCCGTTACGCCACCGAGCTCTTAAGGAAATTAATTTATCCAAATTTTGAAACTAAGTTTTCCAAAAATATTGCTTTCGCCATACCTGCGCTTGCGGCCTACAATACAGTTTATTGCATAATTGTTATTTTTTTTCTTGCTAATTTAATATTAAATCGAAGGCCTCTGTAGTAAAAGCGTACTTTCCTCGTCAAGTCAGCGAAAGCGACTAATATACGGCTAAGTAGCTAATTGTAAGTCGAAGGATTTACTGATACGTTGTAATTACTATGAATATGACGCATTGACGATTAACAAACGGTCCATTGCATTTATCGCTCCAATTATGTGTGAAATTATTCAAGTTTACTTGTAATACTAAAGAGTTGTGTCCGGAAATCATGACTGTGAGGTTTAATGTACATGTTAATAAATAGCTAAACAGATCAATTAAAAATTAAAAACCCGACTGCATAAAAACTTAGGTATTCCCCGATTCGTATAATTTAGGAATCTTAAAGACGAGAGTGAATAGGCAATATTTGAGCTTGCGTGTTACATCCTTGGCTGCATCGGCACTTACCATCAGGTGAGGTGCAGCCGAACGCACTCAAATTTTTAATAAAAAATAATATTAAAAAAACACTCTCTTTTGTGGCCATTATGGTAAAAATGTATTCTATGTCACTCACGAGATCAAGACGAATCTAACGACACCTCTAAATCCATCAAGCCATTTAGGTTACAAAGCGTACCCAACAAATATGCATACATACTTTCACTCGATAAACATAACCCTCCTTCTGTCTGGCGCAGTCGGTTATAAATTATCAAGCGTGTATGTACTTATAGACTGGCGGACAGTAATAAAGTAGTGTCACTGATACAAGGGACTATACTAGCGCTAGTTTTTACGAGAATAATTTGTAGAAGTCACTTGCGGTGACATCCTCGGCGATGCGATGTCTTTCGCGGGTCCAAACTGGTCCAATTAAAATTTAATTAAACCAGTTTGGACCCGCGATCAATCCTCTTGATTGAGTTGATCTAATAGTTGATACAGTTATTATTTTTCTATCTGCTATACCTAGTTTATAGTTCTTTCGTTTAATTAACTGCACCTTTGATAAATGCCGCTCGCCGCTGCCAGCACGCGTCAAACATTTTGTCAAAGGGTCCGCCCTGAGTTCAACCGCGGCAGCGCGTCGGGCGGAGCGATTGAACTAAGGGCGGCCCCTTTGACGGAGTGTTTGACGCGAGCCGTCAAAGGTGCGTCTAATCAGAGATTTGTTACCATAGATGGGTTATGCACTAACAAACCACATTTGAAAATCGAATCCATTTACACACACATTATAATAGGTACCTACCGAATGCTACTATGAAAAGAGATGCCAATTGGCATCTTTTTTTTGCTTCACTTTTAGGATGCATGTAACCTATCTACCTCCCCTTATATATAGCATATCTCTGCGTCTAATTCAGAAAACGAACTTTAGCCTTACGAAGCCCTTATTATCTACCTCCCCTTATATATAGCATATCTCTGCGTCTAATTCAGAAAACGAACTTTAGCCTTACGAAGCCCTTATAGTACCTTCACGTTTTCAGTAACGCTATTTTTCGTGAAATACCCTCCGGGATGTCAAGGAAAACGTTCATCGAATTCACGTCAAATCATCATAATATCATAATCATCATTATCACAGTCATAAGAACTGACAACAAAAGTCAAATTTATTCGCAAGTATACGCTAATAACTTAATGTACAATAAAACTATAGGGCTATATGTAAAAATACCTTCGTTTAAAACAAGCATCTAGGCAATACTCAATTTTCATTCCTTACCTTTAAGAGTAATGGATCCTTATTTGTATGGTCCTTAAATTAATAAAAATTATTGAAATTTTGTATACACGTTCTAGAAACGAATATCATCTATGTCTGTGGTTTGTCAGATTTCCGTAAAAATATCTAGTTTCAAGATGGCAAAGACAAATATATTTTTTTTAATGTTACTGAAATTTTACGGAAATCTGTTATTATTTTTAGGAAATTTAATAAGTATAAGTTATTAGCATGTATTAAAAAAAACTATAACTGTACAGAGTGTAACGAAATTAGTGTAGATCCCGTTGACTGGGGCTTCTACTCATCCACATTTTTTTTGGAGAATTGATTATGGACGGGTTCCTTGGGGGAAAGTTTTTCAGTATGATGAGTAGAAATAGTTACTATAGTTAACGGGTCCTTCACCATTATAAAAACCAAAACCAAAGTCGATGTGTGTATTTATGTATGTATGTTCCCTAAAGACTTAAAACGGCTGGAGCAATTTTGATGAAAATTTTAGATAATCTTCAGATTAGCCCGGCGGGCGATTTTGTGAAATATAACGCGTGCGGAGTCGCGGGGCGGGTCGCTATTATTCTTTTGTATGGAGCGAGCTAGGGATACACTCCTCTTAATTCATAGTTACTCATATCCTTACTATAATATTATAAATGTGTAACTGTGTTTGTTTGTTTGTTACCTTTTCACGCTTCAACCCCTTGACCAATCTTAATGAAATTTGGCATGCGGGTAGCCTGTGTCACGAGGAAGGACATAGGCTACTTTTTATCTCGTGAAAATAGCATAGCCCTATGCAATTCCTAAGGGAACTTAAAATATACTCTTTTTGGTAAATTTCTTTTACATCGCAACGGTATAATGGATTGTGTGATTTTTTGCACAGAGATGGTTGAGGGGGTGTAAAATAACACGATTTACTAATAAGCATATCGTGACATAGTTCCCGAGGGATATGGAGAAAACTCATACCCACGCTCGCTAGCCACTTGTGGCTCGCGCACCGCGCACCCACTAAGACATTCACAAAAACGATGTCCACGCGGGCGAAGCCGCGGGCAAAAGATAGTAAAATAATAAAGTTATTCACCCAAGAGTATTTGTGCGCTACATCAAGTCCTTTGGAATTCTGGTGACAGTTCCAGTAACATTTTATTGGCAATCCAGTGACATTTTATTGGCAATCCAGTGACATTTTCCGAGAGCTCGCCCGCCTATCGCCCGCACATAAAGCCCACAGAGTATTTTAGAAAACAGAAGTTAAAGCCTGACGGGAACTGACGGCGCGATAATGTGTCTCGTCCGCATACTGCGCTTCGAGTAATAAAGTGAAGCTAAGTTATTAACAAAACACATGTTACAAAATTTTTCATAATTTGCATTTAGTCCATTGAACACATGACCCAAAGACCCAAGCGATCCCTTTAGAAACATGTTTAGGGTGCTAGGGACTGAATATATGTATATATTTGAGCTCTGTCTGTTTGTGAAGCAACATCTGCAATTATTTAAAAAAGCCAGTGACAAAATCACAAGAACCCTTAAAGATCCATACAGGCTAGTTTTTAACGAAATCCCATTGACTGAAATGTATAGCCGAAATTGTGTATGTATGAGCGTTCGAATATATAATAACTTACCAATTGAACTACGAAAGCTTGAATCTAAAACCTTTAAGTCAAAATTGTTAAAATGGCTTATTAACAAAAATTATTATAGCGTTAATGAATACCTCTGTGACAAAAATAAACATGTTGACATTTGAATTTTTGAAGTTTACGTGACAAAATAATTATAATCTATGTTAAACATTTGCATGCCTTGCACCAGGCGAAACACGATTGCACTTAAAAATTATATTAAACATCCTACTACCATGTTTGATGCAAATAAATTATCATTTCATTTCATTTAAATATCTACAAAATTAGTATGAAATTAGTATTAGTATTATAAAAGTCCTGACGTCTAGGAGGTGAGCTGAAGGAGGGGTGCACAAAGAAGATCCCACTTTTGGGTTTTCCCTCTATATTTCTAAACAGAAAAATCTCAATAAATTCTCTACAACTTTCATTTTGAAATTGCTGAAACTACATGGGGAACACTTGTAGGGAATTTAGTGGTTAATAAAACAACTATTAATTTAAGAAGGTATTCAAAGCATTCTACAAAAGCTGTAAGTGGCATATTTTGTAGGAACGTAAACTTGTCAGTTGACATGAAAATTACGCATGTTTATGTTTTTACAAGACGTAAGTTATTAATCAATCAGAGGCTACGAGAATTTATGTTTATAACTATAACTGTGTTAAATTATATGTTCAATTAAGAATTTATTAGGTAATTTTCAAAGCTCTATACCCAAAAGGTGTCAACAGGACCCCCTTAGTAGGCTTAGTAGTCTAAACCGTCCGTCCGTCTGTTTGTCTGTATGACTTTTAAATTCGTTCGATAACAACCCATAAACTCAGTATCTACTAATATCGCTGTTCTCTGTTTTTAAATCCTTTTTTTCTCATCTTACTTACTACCTCATTATCCATTCTATAGATAGATAAAATATTTAATTTATTTATGTTTTTGTTTGTTCATGTATATATTTACTATTTTATACATTATTGTTATAATATTTAAGTATTTTTTTATTTAAGTAATTTATGTAACTTTGTTTATGTGCAAATTTTTCTGTTTTTAATTATTCTATCGCTGTTTCTCTACCCAAAGGTTGCCTGGAAGTAATTGCTACCTAGAAATAAGGCCGCCTATTGTATTCTTTTTTTTATGTTGTGATGCAATAAAGAATATTGTATTGTATTGTAAACTAGGACAAAGCTGGGGCACGGGTCTCTTTCCAAACACTCCACAAACGAGGGCCAAGTCCGAGTTAGTGGAGGTTAAAGGGATGTATCTCGTAGAAAGTAATATGCCTTCTAGTAGTATCCTTGAACCATAACCCTTACTAATATTATAAATGTGAAAATGTGTTTGTTTGTTACCTTTTCTTTCATGTTTCAACGCTTGGACCAATCTTGATGAAATTTGGCATGCAGGTAGCCTGTGTCATAAGGAAGGACATAGGCTACTTTTTATCCCGTGAAAATAGCATAGCCCGATGCTATTCCCGAGGGAACTGAAAATATACTCTTTTTTGGTTAATTTCTTTAACATCGCAACGAAATATCGTTTGATTTTTGCACCGAGATGGTTGAGGGGGTGGAAAATGACATAGTTCCCGAGAGATCTGAAGAAAAATTCATGTCCACATGAACATTGACATAGTTTTTATGACTAACTTAGACATGCGCACCGCGCACCCTCTAAGTTAGTCATAAAAACTATGTCAATGCGGGCGAAGCCGCGGGCAAAAGCTAGTATGTAATAATTGATTGAAATTTTCTCATAATCGTTAGTGGATTTCCTAACAAAAAAAACTGTAAAATATTAAGGATGGGCTAAATGGAACAAACGAGTTTTTTTCCAAGGTATTTTTTGTTGCTCTATCGTAAAACTTGGTGATAAAGTATACATGCTTGTGTTTGTGGACGCTCGTTGTGGCTCGGCAAGCATGTGTATGCACCTTAATGGCGCCTCCACATGCTTGCCGAGCCACAACGAGCGCCCAAGAGCGAGGCACTTGGCTCGGCTTGCGAAGGATTGATTGAAAGGTAAGTAGTACTAGCGCGCTCGACAGGTGCGTGGATATTGACGTTTGGCTCGCCTCAGTTTGCCGAGCGTTTTTGTAGACGCTTGTGGCTCGTGGTTTGTGGTAAGCGTGTATGTGTCGAAGTTAAGTGCCTCCACGTGATTGCCGAGCCACAACGAGCGCCCACAAGCACAAGCATGTAGAGCGAGGCACTTGGCTTGGCTCGTGAAGGATTGCGAGCGCTTGCCGACGCTCGGATCGAGTGTCTTTGGACTCGTGCCATATATAAAAAAATTAAAAAAATCAACATGCCGGATTTTATTGGTAAAGTAGACAACCAAAAAAAAATTGATATTCGTATGAATGAAGGGAAATCCCAGATGAAAAGAAAAATAAAGGCTATGATTTCAGGCGGTAAACTCTTGTTTTCATACTTTTCTGTAATCGGGTTTTAGTTTTTTAAACTTTTATAAAATGTTTTTTTTTCAAATTAATAACATTATATTATGTCTAACTAATAAAATTAAGTATCTCTCTTAGTAGGTACTCTCTTTGTGTGTCATGTGTTTGTTTTGGCCCCCACGATATAGGCCTATAGCCTTGTCTGGGGACCACTACTTACTGTCATCATCATCATATCAGTCGAAAAACGTCCACTGCTGGACAAAGGCCTCCCCCACGACGACCGGTCCTGCGCTGCCCGCATCCAGTGGCTTTCCGCGATCTTCACCAGGTCATCGGTCCACCGCGTGGGTGGCCTGCCTACGCTACGTTTTATGGTGCGCGGTTGCCACTCGAGAACTTTATTGCCCCAACGGCCATCTGTACTTCATTTTATTTCATTTTAGCGATTCTGTGAGCTATGTCGGTTACTTTGGTTCTCCTGCGGATCTCCTCATTTCTGATTCGATCGCGTAATAGGGAAATTCCGAGCATAGGTCGCTCCGCTTCTTACTGTATTTTCGTATAACTGTGTTTTGGTAATTAAATATATGTTTATATTTTATTATACATAATTGGTAAGCCCTTGACATAATCTCACCTCATTTGTTTATTTTAACATTCTTTCGTAATTTCAATTACACTTCGCGTCTCGAAAAACAGAGCTTCTATCATACTGAGCCAAGTCACTCGAGTACCTACTTTATTATATTTGATAGCAACCAAGACGGACGATGTTACGATATCTTAGCACTATTTTACACGATGATGCGGGCAGGCTATCTACTCGTAGCCAGAGCAGTCATATTTCCATCACAGTGGACAAACAGGAATGCAACAAATAAACGAGTGGAAATCCGATCGGCTACCAACTAAGCCAGGTAAGGCCTTGACCATAATGCGCATCGTAATATCAAAGTATATACAGGGTATAACAAAATTGGTGTAGGTCCCTTTAACTGAGGGCTCTACTTGTCATACTGAACAACTTTCTCCAATGAAACCCATAGTCAATTCTCAAAAAAAAAATTGGTACCCTCCATACTAAAATGCACAAAATCGGTCGATCAGCTGATCGATTTCTATGAAGAGTAAAAACTATTTTTTACGTTTTCAGCAAAATCGTAGAACAAATGTTGTTCAGTATGATGAGTAGAAACCCCAGTTAACGGGACCTACTAACATACAGTATGGACACTCCCTGCCGCTCTCTATATTGCGACCTCGCCCCCTCATCACCCAGATTGATTCAGATTGGTTACAGTTTTGTTGTCGAAAGTATAGGATATCGCCGCCATTTTGTTAGTTCCGCCATTCTTTTTTTAAAATGACATTTCTGGCCCGTTGTATGAAGTGTCCCGGGTGAGGTAATATGTAGTACCTACCTATAAAAAAAGTTACTTAGCCAATTAAAAAAAACTGCTTAAATCTACCCTATGTCATTCCGGGACTTAAGACAGGTCAAGATGAATCTAACGATACCTCACACTTCAAAATCCATCAAGCCGTTTAAGCTACATGCTCAGCCAAAGAAACAGACACACATACAGACATACATACACCTACAAAAATTGTAAGTAGTGCCACAGATGAGATACTAGTTACTTGTAGTGCTTAAAAGACAAATATAAGTTAAATACCTCCTGTCTGGGAGGCGGTGGTACGAAGACTCCCATGTAGTATTGTCGTGGAGCAAATAGACTATACTTTAGTCTATTTGCTCCATGACATTGTGTTGTAGAATTTCGATTTCGTACATTCATCCGACGCTTTTACGGTAAAGGAAAACATTCGTGAGGAAACCTACACACGCCTGCGAATAAACTCGAAGGTTGTATGTTGAGTCGAACAACCCACACTGGGCCTGCGTGGTGGACTAAGGCACGATCGCCCTAATTCAGGTTAGGCTTGATCTCCTCGGTGGGGACGTATTTATGAGCTGATATGATGACATATCTTTACTAATGTTATGTAATAAACGCGAAACTTTGTATGTATGGATGTTTGTTACTGTTTCACGCCACAGCATATACACGGATCTGCATGATATTTTGTAGGTAGATTAGGAGTTAGGACCTAGATTAACATACAGGCTATATTTTTCACGATCGCGAGCCGCTTGCGGCTCGCTCACTGCGCACCCTCGAAGAATGTCATAGAAACTATGTTCACGCGAGCGCAGCCGCTAGCAAAAGCTAGCTATAAATAACATATTAAAGTGTTTACGCAAACAAATCAAAAATGTAACCAAGATCAAAGGTAACCAACACAGCTCACAGATTTTTTATTTTATTTTTTATTTCAATTGGTAAACCCTTGACAACATCTCACCTGGTGGTAAGTGACGATGTTGCCGAAGATGGAAGCGGGCTTACCAAGATTCCCCAACGCAATGGGGAGCTGGCTATCTTAACTTAGAATTGTTAAACTTAAGTGTCAGTAGGCTGGGCACATAGCTCGCAGAACAGATTGCCATTGGAGCGATCAAGTTTTTGAGTAGTGACCGCGCACCGAAAGACGTAGCGTAGGCAGGCCTCCCGCTCGGTGCGCCCACTGCCTAGTGAAGGTCGTGGGAAACCGCTGGATGCGGGCAGCGCATTGGAAAGGCATTGGGTTGATACGATGATGACGATGGGACCTGTAATTCAAGTTCGCAGATGCATCAAAGTAATCAGGCCCTTAGCTGTTCAAGGCCGGACAAGGACGTTTGTTACCCCGTCGCATTATTAACTCCACAAAGGCCACTTTAAATGTTATTCAGACCTGACGTTTTATCGTCCTCCCTTCGCCTAGGATCCTGAACAGGATTAGTTTGCAGATGCATCAATGTAATCAGGCCCTTAGCTGTTCAAGGCCGGACAAGGACGTTTGTTACCCCGTCTCATTATTAACTCCACAAAGGCCACTCTAAATGTTATTCAGACCTGACGTTTTATCGTCCTCCCTTCGCCTAGGATCCTGAACAGGATTTACTGCACCCATTTACAGATGGGACGTGCTGACTGCCGTGCGTGTGTGCACATAATTTGCACAAAGTTATGAGAAAAGGTTTAAGAACAATTTTAAATTTATGTAAAAACAAGAGTAGGTGTGTATTGGCATGGAGGAACCTTTTTACCCGACTGCGCCAGAAGGAGGGTTATGTTTTTCGAGTGTATGTATATATATATATACGTAAGTATGTACGTACGCATGTATGTATGTATGTTTATATAGGGCCCTCTGTAGCCTGAACGGCTAGATGGACTTTAAAGTGCGAGGTGTGGTTAGATTCGTTTCTATCCAGTGAGTGTCATAGGACATTCATTTCTACCCAAATGACCAAAAAAGAGGAGTTAATTTTTTATGCAGTCTGGTTTTTAATATTTAAATTTTTATATACGCTTTATATTAGGTCTTTACCTATGAAATTGCCGATTGTATAAAAACGTTTAAAGATAAAAAATAATATTAAGAACAATAGTTATTAAAACAAAATTTATTCTCAAAATTAGCATTAGACTATTAGAAATTAAATGGTTGTAAACATATGCCTATTGTTTAGATATTTTGAGAGCACGATGGCTTAAACCCCATGAAGTCGGGTTTTTCACCTGAAACAATCGTCTTTATTGAGGCACAAAATACACATTTTTAATTTTAAAGCTCTAGTCGTCAGGAAAATTCAAGAAAATTAACTAGTATAAAAAAATGCCCCATCTGACCACTAAGAAAACGCCTTTGTTCCATTCAATGGTACATAGCTCAGGGAGCTGGAACATGAAAAACATGCCACTAGTTACTTATAAAAGACCACAAGTAGTGTCACCATGAGGCCGAAAAAAAAACCAATTAATTTCTTATTTTTAATAAAAAATTGCATTTAACTTCAAAAACTGAATCGGCAATTTCATAGGTAAAGTCGACCTATTATTAGTTTATATTCAGACCCAATGAAAATACAAACAAAAGAAAAATAAAAAATGATACTATCTACCTACTATTTGCCATTATATTCAGTTTTTAAACTGCACAAAATGTTGTTGTGATTGCTTGCTAAATGACATCCTGTCTGTAATTTGTCGTAACCGAAAAATAGGCGAAGTAAAGCTTGCAAGTGTACTTAGTTTTCTACGAGAAATGAAAAATTTTTCGCCGTAGAATTCTAGTTATTTGAACTTGGTTAAACTACTAGGAAGGGGGAATCTCAGTGTCGAAAGTAAAAGATTTGTTATTATATCTTCAGAAACACTTGGTACAGTTTTGTTCTTTATGTATTTTTTTATTTTGATGATCCTTATTATCCTCTGACATTGTTTTCTTATATTTAATTATGGTTAACTTGACAGTGATAGTGTCAAGTAAATTATTAGCCTGTTTTAGTATGTGATTATGATGACATGATCATATCAGTGAAAAGACGACAAACAAGATTAAAATCATATTCAATTCAATATATTTATTCAAAATAGGTGCAAATTATACTATTTCTGAAAGTCATAAAATAATAATAACAATGTCATTTGTAAAGGAAAAATCAAGAAATAAACAAAAAGATATAAATCACAACATTATGTCATGACATCGCAACCAATTTATGTGTTCAGCCAGTTCTCCATTGCGTTGTGGAATCTTGGTAAGCCCGCTTCTATCTTGAGATGATGCCAAGGGCTTACCAATTGAGAATAATAAAAAAAAGTTCCTCATTCAGTTAGCTAAGTTTTGGTGAGCAGAGGTCCCACGATATCCCTATCGGCTTTTAATTCCATATCAATAAAATTGCTGGGAAACGTTTATCATATCTCGATTACTTACTACTTCCATTTGTAGAAAGAAATATTCCTGTTGAGTTCGCCGACGGACATAAGTGTTTATAATTAGTGATGCCTTTTATGTCCATCCATGTCAGTCCCACACTTATTTATGTGCAGATCCTGTATACATTTACCGTTTTTTTTTTCACTGATATTAAGTAAAATGATCGACATTGACATATAAATTGATAGATCTCTAGGGAGTGAATTCTTTTGGGTACTTACTTACGGTACAGGGAATATTCCTAGTAGGGATGCATCGATACGCCTTTTTGCCGATACGATACCGATACCGATACTCTTATAAAAATATCGGCGATACCGATACCGATACCGATACCGATACCGATACCGATACGCTTATTGAATTCAAAAAAGAAGGTAGAATAAATAAAACACAATTAATTAATAGTTTTAGTAATCAAAATTAACATTTATAAGATTTTTATTTAAAAAACAAAGCATTCTTAAGTTTTGCTAGGCAAAGGCGATTTCGCAAGTCTGTTTGAATAAGACCTGCGGTGGAAAATAGTCTCTCAGATGCGACAGATGCCTCGTTTGCAACAAAATAGATGGGACAACACGCGCGTTTACATTACATTTTTAAAGCGCGAAATTTGAAAAGTATCGTTGAATCTGCCATAAAAATATCGCCGATACCGATATATCGGCAAACCCGAAGTATCGCCGATATATCGGTATCGGTATCGGTATCGGATGCATCCCTAATTCCTAGTAAAACTTTAATTAAATTGAAAAAAAAAACTGAAACCTCTTAAGTTTAAAAGCTTTTATATAAAAATAGTTTTGATGCGCATGTTTTCTAATAAAAAAAAAGTGGCCAAGATATCCTTGGCGAGATCGAGGGGACGAGTAAGTTAAATCTCAAAAAAGTTGTTGAACTTCCCATACTAAGTTGGCTGATCAGCTGATCGAGTTAGTGTGGGAGAGCCAAATTTTTTTTGCGATTTGACTATATGTGTTCCATGGGGAAAATTGTTCAGTTTCATAGAAGCACCAGTTGAAATAGTTTCAGCTAATTTTGTTACACCTTACATATTAACTGTAATTGGGAACTATCACTATTTCTTTCCGTTGGTATGTCACATCGGTTTTTCTCTAAAAACTATTAAAGCTATAAAGCTGAAATTTACTTATAAAATGACTAAATTTTAATGTAATAAAACTCAGACCTGTGAGGTGAGATCAGTTTGGAAGACTATGTAAGTACCGAAAGAACGAACACAGTATTTTTGTGACCGATTATGCTTTAATATGCCTATGTTTTGTTCCGCTTTTTGCACAGTCTTGGAAATTTAATTAGCTCAAACCATGCTCGAACAAACTACATAATGTCATCGATAATGGTTTCAAACAAATTTCACAGCCTCTACTAATACACGGTGATCGGTACACAACTGTTAACCTCTTAACTGGTGATGCTATACCTAAAACTGAACATAATTTTGCTGGTATCGAAAAAAACTTTTCATATACAAACTTGGATTATCTGCTGCTCAATTTGTATGAAAGTCCTATTTTTTGCTTTTTTTGGAAGGAAAGTTGTTCAGTTTCATTAGGTGCATTACCAGTTTAGAGGTTTGCAGATATTACCTGATACCCTTCATAAGTATATCCTATTTTACAGGGTATTAAAAATTGGTATAGGACCCGTTAATTGGGGGTTCTACTCATCATACTAAACAACTTTCCCCAAGGAACCCATAGTCAATTATCAAAAAAAAAATTGGACCCCCATACGAATAGATCAGCTGATCGTTTTGTATGAAGAGTAATTTTTTTTCTGCCATTTCAGCAAAGTCATAGAATAAAAGTTGTTCAGTATGATGAGTAGAAGCCTCCAGTTAACAGGACCTACACCACTTTTGTTACACCCTGTATACACCTACTTACTAATATAATAAAAAGGTAAGTTTGTATTTAAGAGGTAATCTCTGAAACGACTCATCCGATTTCAAAAATTATTTTACAAACATTTTAAGAATGGACCTTGAGGATCAACATAGATAAAAAAAAGTTCGCGAGCTATTTGCGTATCCTCGATATCCACGCGGGCAAAGCCGCGGTCAACTGTTCGTCTCTTAAAAAAAATCTTATCCTTTTCTGAACTTGACAAAAAAGCGAAGTTGACGAGCAAACTTACAGACTTTAGTTGTTAGAAGCACTATTACAGCTTTTTTGAACGAGCGAGCAAAGTGAGCGAAGTTGTAAGAGTGTACTGGAATGATCTGGCGTTTGTATCTATGTATCTATAAGCTCGAGTAGTTCGGAACGTCGTCGTGAAATTTGGTAAGCGAATTAATGACAAAAATATTTTTTATGATCGAGTATGAGCCAAATGAAGCGTCGGTGGCTCAACCGGTAACGACTCGGTCCATCTAACCAGAGGTACCGGGTTCAAATCTGGACGGCCAATGTACCAATGAGTTTTTCAAAAACTTACGTACATATCATTACCGATTGCTTTAACGGTGAAGGAAAAACATCGTGAGGAAACCTGCACACGCCTGCGAAGAAACTCGAAGGTTGTGTGTGAAGTCGACCAATCCGCACTGGGCCCGCGTGGTCGACTAAGGCCTAATCGCCCTGATTCAGGGTAGGCTCGAGCCCCTCGGTGGGGACGTGTATGAGCTGATATAATAAATGAGCCAAATTGGTCTAGGTGTTGTCGAGATGTATGGGATTGTGAATGTTGTTGGCCACAAGGTTGGCGACCACTAGATGGTGCTGCACTGGATGGATCCTACATCGCGCAAGCGTTAGTGAGTGTATCTACGAGTATGTATATTTTAAAAGCTTTTATTTGTATGTATGTATGTTTGTTCGGGTGAAAATTTGCAAGTTAAATTTGACCCACTTCCCAGTTTCCGATTGAGCTGAAATTTTGCATGCACATATATATCACGTGACAATGCAATATTAAAAGCTTGTACCTAAAAGTTTTAAGGTTTTTCGAAAATTATTTTTAAAACGAGTATGTAGATTTATCGCGAGTTTACACTTAAAATTATTATAGTCAAATGTTTTAAAAAAATTTAATTTACTGTACTTTGTTTTGTGTTTTTAAAATCCAATGTTATGACAAGTGACTTAAAACATTTTATTTTTATTTTCTCGTTAAGCGTTTAAGCACCTGGGGTGACTAAAATATTTATTTTGTGCGAATACAGTTTTTTAGTATAATTAAGTTAGGTACATGTATTTTAACGAAATAAACCCATAGCATGAAACATTTAAAACAAATTTTACTCCTCCGCCGAACTCAGGCTAGATTTTTGTGCGTAAAACTCAGAAAAAACGCATATATCCAGAGATAAAACATAGCTAGATCGTTTTTTGTCCCCCAAAAACCCCCATTTATCTAATTTTATCGAAATCGGTAGTGCCCTTTTTGAGGTCTCAAAACTACACTCAAGCATTGCTCGTTTAACAGTTGTATATGATACTTGAGCGATCGAGCGACGATGCTCAGAGTCTCTTAGCCGTGTGAACTAGATTTTTTTTTGTGTGAAACGGATTTTGATTAAAAAAACCTAAAAGAAATTTCGAATCCAAGTCTAATTGAATCAGGGCTAGGCCTGGTAACTAGTTGCGCTAACTACCTTTTTGAATGTTGTGTCAATAATGATACTATGATACTTATTGAAAAACTCACAATGATACTTATTCCTACCGAGCGTAATCTTTAAATGGTGAAAATTTTTAAGAAAAACAGCGTTGTGAGTACTCTGCGACCCACAACATTTATGCTGATCCTGGACCAGTTTCGATAACTTGGCACCACTGACACTGTTTCTATTTTTTTTTGCAATATATTTATCACTAAGTTTTATTCATTTGTTTGTGTATTACTAAAATGTTTTGTGCCTTTTTAATGAAATAAAGTTTTATCTATCTAGCAAGATCGATTTTTTGCTCCCAAAAACACCTATAGGGCAAGTTTTCTCGAAATCGTAAAAGCCGTTTTGTTATAGGACTAGTGGATGCCCGCGGCTTCGCCCGCGCAGATCCCGATTTTTGCGGTTCCCGTGGGAATTTCCCCAAATCCTTTCTTAGCGGATGCTTACGTCATTACATCTACCTGCATGCCAAATTTCAGCCCGATCCGTCCAGTGGTTTGGGCAGTGCGTTGATAGATCACTATGTCAGTCAGTCTGTCACCTTTGAGTTATATATATTTAAATTAACCACGCGCTGCTACTCTGCCTATAAACCTCACATCATCTATATCCGTTTGGGTTTTACCGCTTACAAGAATTATGTGTCATTCGATTTAATTTTTTTACTTTTTTAATGACCTTTTACACCATCAAAGGGACATTAAACTGTCTCTTAATATTGAACAAGTAGTTATTTCACACTTCTTGAATAGATAGCCTTAATATAATTTTATGGCTTTCAATGGCTGGGTAGATAGGTATACCTTTTAGGGTTCCGTAGCCAATGGGTAACAATGAGACCCGCTGTCTGTCCGTCTGTCCGCCCTTTAAAAAAACCAGCCAAGTGTTACTCGGGGTCACACAAACAAGGTTGAGTACCAAAACTTTTACTAACAACAGAACAAAACCTCTCTAGGTAAATAGGGGTCTACTTATTCTGGACTTTTGTAATATTTTTTTTCCTGTGGAAACGGAAGGACTTTAGATTTTTTATATTTTTTTGATGTGTAACATCTTCGCTCTCGCTTTCCTGCAATTTGTGGGAGTGATTTCGTGAAATGGGACGGAAATGTGTCCCATGTGTAACAGGAAGTCGCGTTTTTTCAGGCTTTAAAAGCGCGGAAAAGGCAAAGGTATCTATGACCATACAGCCTAGTCTGCCGTATCTTTGCCGTCCTTTTATAAAGTATTTTGTCACATGTTACACATCATATGCGAGTACTGTAGGTCTCGCTCGAATTTTTTTTTTGTAATCTATGCATTCAACCTCATATACTGGAGATATTTTCAAGAATTAAGCCCAGTAGTTTCGGAGATAAGAGGAGAGGGAATGGTAAATTTTCGTCAATTTTATTGAATAAATTCAAAACTGCTTATTTTAAAATTTACAAAGTATCTTTAAGTTTCCCACAACAAGACCTTTTATATAATATGTCACACATTATGTTTATAAAAACTTTTTTTTAATTTTCTAATTAACACCCCGAACATGTGGCCCAATGTTTAGAATTCAATCATTTAAGTTACACGTCCGTCTTTGGGTCACCGATTTACATATGTGAATCAAATTTCAACTCAATCGGCCAAGTATTTTCCGTGCAAATTGGCTGTGACAGACAAACGGACAAACAGGCACACGAGTGATCCTATAATGGTTCCGTTTTTACCTTTTGAGGTATGGAACCCTTAAAATTCACAGAATTTGTGTTATTAAGAGGAATTGACTAAGAAATAATGAAATTAAAGAAAAAAAAATTAGGACGTTCTACGAAACGCGCTTTTTTAAAGATTTTGTTTTGTTTTTGCTCTAACGTAAAAACGGTACATATACCTTAAAAAACTTGGTGTGATTACATTACTAATCATAAAGTAAAACAACAAAATATAATAAAAATTGGCAAAGTGTGAGTTGGACTTGCGCTCCGAGGGTTCCGTACCACCCACACCTTTCCACACAACTATGACAATATTACCTATTCATATTATAAACAAAAAACTTCAACGCGAGCGATTTTTTTTAATTCAGTTCGGACTCCTTAGCGCGAGTACGACTCACACTAGGCCGTTTTTAATTATTTGAAGTCTTACTTCTGAATAAGTACTATAATCACACCAAGTTTCACGCTAGTATATGTATTTTCGTTTTTACGATAGAGCACAATAAAAATATCTCTAAAATATAAGGGTTTACCAATTGTGAAAAAAAAACACGTTTTTAGTATCGAAACCCCCTTGGTTTTTTTAACTTTTTTAATTTTTTTTTATTTGTTGTTATAGCGGCAATAGAAACACACTCTTTAAAAATGACATCTTTTTATCAATGAAATAATCATGAAATGTTCATGAAATACAGCCTGATGACAGACAGACAGACATACGGACGGAAAAAACCACGTTTTTAGTATCCCCCTTGGTTTTTTTTAAATTTTTTCTATTTTTTTTTATTTGTTGTTATAGCGGCAATAGAAACACACTCTTTAAAAAATTCATCTTTGTATCAATGAAATAATCATGAAATGTTCATGAAATACAGCCTGATGACTGACAGACAGACAGACGGACGGAGGCTTGGTGATAGGGCCCTGTAGGTTATCCTTTGGGTGTACAGAACCCTGAAAATAAACCAAATATGAGTAGTATGTACTCGCGCTAAGGAGTCTTAACTAAATGAATAAACGGATTTTCTGTCACTCGCATTGAATTTTTTGTTTGAAATGAGAAGGTATCATTCTTCGACTAATACAGATATGGACCGGCCCTAACCCATAAAATAATCTCATAAAAAAATTTACAAATAATCATGAAAGCAATTTTTTATTAGTAATTTAGAAAATATAATTAGAATTGTCTATCATAATGTTTACTTACGAATGAAAAGTGATGCCTAAACCTTTATTCGTGTGATTATTGACGCATACGAGCGTGTGCCTTCTGGGCCTCTGAAAGACCGACTAAGACGAAATCAGTGAGTGAATGCACAAATCGTCTGGGCATCAAAACCGTTGTGCGCGTGGTCCAGTCCATAGCTATTAATTGGTCGAAGGTATCATTCTTACAATAGGGATGAGGAATGCTAGTCATTTGAGTTACTTTTTATTATCTGTCAAAAAAGGCATTTTGTTCTAAAAATGTTAGAAATACCTAGGCGTGACGTCATAGTTTAGCAGCGTCATTTAGGTACTCATTTTGTGATTTTGGTGAATTAAAAATCGAAGACTTGATGAAAAAAAAAACTACTAAGGTTTTCCAAAGTTTAAGTAAGAGGACAATTTAGTGATCAAGAGTTCATAATTTATTTCTGATGCTGTCGTCATCCCTGAAAGGTGTGGTGGCACGGAACCCTCAGTGTGCTAGTTCGACTCGTACTTGGCCGGTTTTTTTGCCAAAGTGGCTGGTACACGTAAATAGGTAGGCGGTTAAAAAGGTAATGATGGGTCGAAGTGGGATAAAGAGAGCTCGTTTACGTGATGACTGGTTTTGTGCGCGTAAGTAGATTTTGTAAGACACGGGCTAAGTAAAAATCGGCTGTGCGCAATATGAGTTCTGTTTATGGTTTTTTTTTTTAGTAATTTTTATTCCCAATTCAGTATAATAGCCAGCAATAAGAAATCTACAAAAGACGAGATACCAGTTTTCTTCATGCATTGAGGAAATTAGTAAGTAATAAATATAGTTTAAAAATCTAAAAAACACGCTTTTAAAGCACATCCAACTAAAAATTTAAAAATAATTCTTAATATAAGCTGAAAACAATAATCAACGAAAAATACTAGTATTATTGTGAAAAAAGCGTGGGTTGCTCGATATACGAAAAATATGGCACAAAGCGCACCACGATTTTTTCACAATAATACTAGTATTTTTCGTTCATTATTGTTTTCAGTTTATATTAAGAATTATTTTTCACTTTTTAGTTTGATGTGTTTTAAAAGCGTGTTTTTTTAGTTTTTTTAAACTATATTTACTTTTCAATTTTTAGTTCAGGATAAGCTTATGAAATTATTATATTGTCACCGATTCTTGATACATGTACAAAGTTTGAATTAAATCTGTCCGTTTAAAGTGGGTCAAAATTGAGTGCAAACGAGTCGGTTACAAACATACATACATAGATACATACAGTTGAAGCTAATATAAGCGTGTTAAAATAATAATAATAAGTATTAATAAGTTTGTTATTAGCTCAATAAAAAGAGCAGAAAGAAAGATTAACCTACGCTTGGTAAGGATATAGAAAAATGATAAATGATAAAGAGAAAAGAACTGAATAGCAGTTACTGTTCTAAAAAAAAATGGACCTGGGTCCATCGTAAATTAAATCGCAAACATTTGCTTCTTACTAAATTCTGAATTTCAACGCCCTCGATACCCTATAGGTTAGTTGATTTATAATTTTACAATTAGTTTGGAATTAGTTTAGTTACTATAACGAATAATAAAAATTAAGGGGGTCCCCATATAAGAAACGTGTTCTTTAAAGCTTTTTTTACTCTATCGTAAAAACGGTAATACACACAAGCGTGAAACTTGGTGTGATTATCATCATATCATCCCATATACGTCCCCACCGAGGGGCTCGAGCCTACCCTGAATTAGGGCGATAGGGTCTTAGTCGACCACGCAGGCCCAGTGCGGGTTGGTGTGATTATACATAGTACTAATCCTAATAAATAACAAACGATGAAAACCGGAAAGTGTGAGTCGTACGTACTTGTGCTAAGGAGTCCGAGCAAAAATAAAAAAACGTATTTTTTCTGTGTCTCGCGTTATGTCTTTTGTTCGAAATACAGAAATTGTATTTATATAATTCCACTAGCTGTCCCGGCGAACTTCGTACCGCCTTACATTACATTACACTGCCCTGCCCTACCCTACACTACACTACACTACCCTACCCTACACTACCCTACCCTACCCTACATACACTACACTACACTACCCTACCCTACACTTCTCTACACTACCCTACACTACACTACCCTACCCTACCCTACACTACCCTACCCTACACTACCCTACCCTACCCTATCCTATCTCTCAAGTTGGATCGAACTGCACATGGTGTGCGAATTTTATTATAATCGGTTAAGTGGTTTAGGAGTCCATTGAGGACAAACATTGTGACACGAGATTTATATATATTAAGATTTTATACGAGCATGCTTTAAAAAATAAAAGTTTAAAAACTTAAAAACCGACTTCAAAATGAAATTCACTCAAAAGTATGAAATAATATTATTTAACTTAGATACACGACAGTAACTAACAATAACGCATCAAAGGTGGCTAGGAATTAAATTAGGGGCCTATTTTTTTTTTTTGAGGTCGGTATCAGCATACAGCTACTTACGTATCAAATTTTTTAGATTCGATGGCATTGCTGACACCGACCTCAAAAAAAACTTTGGCCCCTAATTTAATTCCCAGCCACCTTTGATTTCGTTTGTATCTATGTTAAATAATATTATTTTTTACTTTTGGGTGAATTTCATTTTAAAGTCGGTTTTTAAGTTTTTAAACTTTTATTTTTATTTTATTTATTTTTAGTGATAATGCTATCTATCTAACAACGTTATACCCAATCACCCACTCGCCAATAGTAACCATCAAATCATAATTCATAATGCATGTGTTTCATTAACAGATACAGATTCCTGTGACTTCTATCATCATCATCTCAATAGCATGAAAATTGAGTAGTTAAATCTTTCATCATCAGCTCATCTGAATGGTGACAATGGGATCACCTCGAGAGTATATACTCTTTCAAATAAAAATAAAAAAGACGTGTGGCACTCGGGGACTGCCTGCATAGCATTTTGTATCAACTTATGCAATTATAATTATTTATTTATTTTATTCATGCAGTATTTCTTTTTCTTTGATATTAATTCAAGTTACACTTTTTGAGCGTGGTGACCGATAAGAAAACAATTTTTTCTTTTATTAAATAAATAACAATATTTAGAAGTGATTATCGAATTTCGCGCGATGTACATTTATATAGATATAATATCATATATACTTTCTCTGCGCGGCATTCATGTGCATTATCTATACACCAAAAACAAAGGTATTGAATAGTACACGTGCTTGGTTTGATGGTTTCTGTTATATACATAATGAAGAATGAATTTATATGTATATATATATATATATATATATATATATATATATATATATATATATATATATATATATATATATATATATATATATATATATATATACATATTGAGAATCTAAATTGAGAATTTAAACTATACGCGTGTGTGTGTTTGTAAAGAGGGCTACTTTTAATATCGCTCATTTTAATATCAAAAATTTAGGTCACCTTTATAGCAGTATTATATTTTCAATTCAAAATTATGTATATAGAGTACTCACTCATTTTCTTTCACTATTTTTTCGTGACTTTCTTCATTAATAATAAATGCACTTTGTTCATTCATATTTATTATTTATTTTCGCTTAACCGCGCTTTTATTACTTTCTTCATTAATAATAAATGCACTTTGTTCATTCATATTTATTATTTATTTTCGCTTAACCGCGCTTTTTTACATCTTTGTTTTTTTTAAGCAATGGTAGTTGGAACTATACAGCCAAATATGGAATAAAATCTTTTTGTACTTTTTTTTTAAGCAATGGTAGTTGGAACTATACAGCCAAATATGGAATAAAATCTTTTTGTACCTATCTCTATAAATACAAACAGCTGTGTCTTAAATAAAATCTTTTTGCATTTGATAAATAAAAAATAATCAAATCTTTTTTGTCATATGGAGGTATATACAGTTTATGAAAAGAGTTTTATTATTCTCCGAAAATGATCAAATCTTCTTTTAAGTTTGTTTTGACAACCGATATTGTTGCCATGGCAACCGAGCGTCAGGTTTTTCTTCGTTACGGAATTTCTGGATTCGGTCCCCGCGCTCAAAACCTGCGATAAAATCTATGCAATAGCTTAAAAGAATTTTGAAAATCGGTTCACAATTGGCGGAGATATCGCGTAATAAACATACAAAAAAAACAGTCGAATTGAGAACCTCCTCCTTTTTGAAGTCGGTTGAAAAATCTGTATGCAATTCATTTAAACACCTTCTATTTTAAAAAGTTTAGTTAAAATTATAAATTATAAGTTATTTTCCTTCCTCTGAACCCTAAAATTACATACATAGTAACGTGCTTCTCTTGTTTACTTTATTTTCAACTACAAATAACAATAATTACTATTACCCAGGTGAATAGTATAATGAATTTAATGAATGGCATATGCATGACCATTACTGGAAACGCTAAACCCGTTAAATATCGACTTCAATCACACTAATTCTGTTATTTATTGGTTTTTTAATATGTTTTACAAAGTATTTAACCGATATTGATAAATTCTATGTGAGACAAAACTGGCGGCATGCCTGTACATCTAGTAAAAATAATTATGAAATACAGTTCACTATCTGCGAAGATATCGCTTCAAAACGTACAAAAAACTTTACAGTCGAATCGAAAATCTTATCGTTTGCTTGGAAGTCGAGGTCTATGGGACATTGACGAAACTCTAAAACTAAAAAAACCCAAAAATAGCTATCGGGTATCGTATAATTTTCTTATAATTACCTAACATCGTTTTTAAGGCTGTCTTTGAGGGTGAGTTTTGCGGCTCGCAGTGTAGATATATGAGTTTTCTCCGGGGGATCACACCAGAGACCAAGGAACAGTCGAAACAGTGGACTTTACCCTGCGAACGAGCTCCAAAGAAGGCGAAGACTGTTCAATCGGCCGGAAAGGTGATGGCCAGTGTTTTTTGGGACTCACAAGGTGTGATCTACATCGATTACCTCGAGAAAGGTAAAACAATCACGGGGCTCTACTATTCCGACTTATTGGGCCGATTCGACGCCGAATTGAAAAAAAAACCGGCCCAATTTGGCAAAGAAAAAATTGCTGTTCCACCACGACAACGCGCCAGCTCACACCTCCGCCGTCGTCATGGCCAAATTGGTCGAATTGCGCTACGAATTGCTGCCCCATTCACCATATTCTCCAGATTTGGCTCCCTGTGACTTCTTGTTCCCAAATCTGAAAAAGTCACTCGCCGGCAAAAGATTTGGATCGAATGATGAGGTCATCGCCGCCACAGAGACCTATTTTGAAGACCTCGGGAAATCGTATTTTTGGACGGGTTAAAAAAGTTGGAGCATCGCTGGGCCAAGTGTATTGAATTGAAAGGAGACTATGTCGAAAAATAAATCTCTACTTTCTTAAAATTTTCGTTTTTATTTTGTAGGCTAAATATTTGTTGAATTGTCCTTATAGCTGGTTCCAGCGACTTCGGTGATAGTTCTCTTGGTTAACAATTTATTTCAAGGCTTTTTTAAATAGTTATGTATGTATTGGAGTGTGCACAGTGCAAATATTTTGTAAGCTATAGTGTTAAACTGATAGGGTAGTGTTGCAAATGGCTGTATGTCATTGTTACCCCTTCTTATCAGCCATTTCACTATCCCAACACTTCCATTTTTTACAAAAAAGTAGGCAACTCAATACTCAAAGACTCCACTTATGAATAAAATTCGGTTCCATATGCAGAATACTAAGACTTTTATCTAAACAAATTATGTAACATCCTGCACAGGTAATCTAACGAATTTCCATATGTTCCACATGCAGAACATTAGTATACTTTAAAATACTAATGTTCTGCAAATGGAAGTTTCATAACACCTATACAGGTAATCTAACTAATTTAACTACACCCTTTTACAGGTAATCTAACGAATTTCGTGACACCCTGTATAGATAATATAACGAATTTCATAACACCCTATACAGGTAATCTAACGAATTTTGTATCAACCTGTACAGGTAATCTAATAAATAACGAAACACAGTACAGTTGGTAATCTAACTGAACAAGTCAATGTTATATACTATGTTGCGCAAACAATCCATGGACACATTAAATCAATCATGAATTATGATAATCTATAGCCGTATTAGATTCCTTACAAGTTTTTTTCCTTACTAGTCCAGGACAATAACTCCTTATTTATCTATCGTTGATATTTTTTGTCGTCAGCAAATATGTATGGGAGTGAACGTAATCTATTAAAATAAATGTACATGTGTCAATGCTGGAACGAAGTTAATCAATTACTCATAAGATACATTGATCTCTATAGTGACCACGAGTCAACGTTTTCATGGAGCTTTTTGTCCTGGAGAAAAACTTCCAACTGTTAGACATTCCATCTAACAACATCATTTGATAAAGTTGTCAGATGAACTACCCATAAGGTCACTTTTTTACATTGCTCTCGTAGCTACTAGACAGAAGTACAAATAGCTTATTAAAAGGAACAAACACTAGGGTAGGCAACGTAGACACCAACTAAAATGCCCTGTTGGATCTTTTTGTTACTGCTGGAGTGATGAAGAAGAATGGGAACTAAACACAGTTGATATAAAGTAATGAAGGACTTAGAAGAACAAGCACTAGGGGAGGAAACCTAGACCACAACTAAAATGCCCTGTTGGATCTTTATGTTACTGCTGGAGTGATTAATAAAAATAGGAACTGAGCACAGTTGATATAAAGTGACGAAGGACTTATAAGAACAAGCACTAGGGGAGGAAACCTAGAGCACAACTAAAATGCCCTGTTGGATCTAAAAGAACTGAACACAGTTGATATAAAGTGATGAAGGACTTAGAAGAATAAACACTAGGGAAGGCAAACTAGATAACAATTTCTAAAATGCTCTGTTGGATCTTTTTGTTACTGATGGAGTGATGAAGAGAAAAGGAACTGAATACATTTGATATAAAGTAATTAAGTGTGTCAAGGTCCAAGAAGCCAAGATCTTTAACCCATATAGATCTACCGTACCCTATGCGGTACAGTAACTTCGTAAAAATATTTTGAAATACCTACAAATTAACCACTTTATTATTTACTTGTCACAATATGCTCAGAGTATTTGTTTTATGTTAAAAGTGTTGAAAATACGTTTAAGCCCGTAAATTTGATTTTTTTTGAGAAATTATCGGGCTTCATCGAAAGATTATTGTAACGATGTCTTCAAGAAGGTAAGTCTTATGTTATTTATTATAAATTGCATAAATTATTAGAATTGTTTTGAAGATAAGGGTACCTCTGATGTTACGGCTACAAAAAAATGGCTTAGGTTATTTGGATAAGATATACTCAACAATAAACTAGATGTACCGCATACGGTACAGTAGGACTATGTATTAGCACAGATTACTAATTAGTTACTATTAGCAAATTGAATTTATAGTGATATCTAATGTTGTGTTTTGTTTTTGTTTTGGGTCACTGGCGCTGCACGATATTGCGACATATTTAGATGATGATGATGACTCCAGAAAACAGGGTCAAGATTTAGTTTTTTTTTTATTACCACCTGATACCGCCAACAATGACCAGACAGACGAAGACTCAGGCAAAGAAGATGCTGTAAACATAAATAATTTGCCTCCAAGTTTGCTACGAGCACTAGCAGAGCTTTCTACGTCCACAAATGAACCAGGAACTAAGGCCAAGTGGCACATGAATCTCGGGAACCCCTGAAAAAGCGCATTATGAAGTACTCTTGGAGGAATCGAGATTAACAGCCCAAAACTTCTACTTTGCACCCTCTTTTTCATGTTTTTCTTGAAAACAGTATTTTCAAGAGGAACATGAAAAAGAAGTTGCAAGAGTGGTTTTCGTTATTCCTTTCCGAAGATGTATTTGAGTGGCTAACAGAGGAAGCCAATAGATACCTAGCACGTAACCTTCCTCCAGCTGATGTCAAGATTGAGGAGATAAAATGTATAGTTGGAATTCTGTTAGCGGCTATTCTCAAGTAAGCAGAAGAAGAATGTATTGGAAAAATGCACCAGATTCAAGAAATGCTATGACTGCTTCAGCTTTGTCTAGAGATAGATTCATACTGATATACTCCAACATCCACGTTGTTGATAATCTAAATTTCTGATTAATTCGCCAAAATTCATCCATTTTTAAAACTCTTAGCTGCGAAATTCCTTGTGCACTGTCCACATAAACAGAATCATTGCGTGGATGAAGCAATGGTCCCGTATTTCGGTCACCATGGCTGCAAACAAAGCCAGGTCCTAGTCGGCTATCTTCAATAACTTAACTTGTGGTTCTCGATATGATGGCAAAGAACATGGTCACAAAGCAAGAGAAAAGAACCAGGTGTGTACAGTGCCATCAACAATGTCCTACAAGTGCAATGATGGTGTCCGCGTAGAAGTTTTTTTATGAATCACACTAAAAATAAAAATAAAATTCATTTTGTAAAAGGAGCAGTTTTTGCTTACTTGTAGTCCTACTGTACCCTGTACGGTACGGCCCCCCATTAGCCCCCCTATAATTTGATATTTTTTATAATATTTTTTTATGATTTTTGGGGTTAATTGAATATGTTATTACTAAAAAAAAACTCAATTTTTGCATAAAAATAATTATCGGTCTAAATGGGTAGATGGTGATTTCGAACGGACCAACAAACTTCATTAAAGTTAATGTTAATAGATAGTCAATTACTTAAATAACAAAAAACTAAAATTTCAGCGTAGAACAGGAACAACAATTAAATACAGATTCAAAGTGTTTCTTGTGAATCTGGTGCCTAAACTTGTTGTATATAAGTCTAGAAAGTTTTACGACTTAGTTATCAAGATGGAAGGTGAACTAATGGTAATTGATTTATAGATCCAGTGAGCGTAATTTGCTTAAATTTGATCTCCACTTCAAAGCTATGGACCGGCGTCTACTGGACAAAATCTTATGTAGATACATGATGTCAATAATAAGTGGTAAGTTACGGAACGAACGATGTAGACTGGTGATGTCAAATATCACTTTACTTGCCAAATAGGAAGACAGAAAGATAAATGATTGGAAGTATCCAGATGCTAGTTTAGATAGCTAAAAACGCAAGTCTGGATAGTGCTTCAGTGCTCCAATTGTTAAAACGACAGGAGTTCCGGAGGAAAAGTTTTTCAGTTGTTAAAAGAACGGAGTAGTATCGGAATGAGAACAGCTTGACAAATTACATAGGCGTTTATTAAGTATATGTTCACATTCCAAAATATAATTAAACTCTATTAACTATGATAAAACCACTAAATACATTTAACGACACGCTACCTTTGTCCCGTTCACGCAAGTTATCTGACGTTTATAGAGATGTTACTAAATTTAAATTTAACACAATAAGTACTATAAATGTTACGTATACATACAATTGTTGAGTTCAGACGCCATTGGTCTACTATAGTGTTGTAGTGTAGGTGAACTAACGAAGGCTGTTAATTATTAACGACTTCAAAAAAAGAGGTAGTTTTTATCCCGTGAAAATAGCATAGCCCGATGCAGTTCCTGAGGGAACTGAAAATGTACTCTTTTTTGGTTAATTTATTTAACATCGCAACGGATGGTTGTGTGATTTTTTGCACAGAGATGGTTGAGGGGGTGGTAAATGACATGATTAACTAATAAGCATATTCTGACATAGTCCCCGAGGGATCTGGAGAAAATTAATGTCCATGCTCGCGAGCCGCTTGCGGCTCGTGCACTGTGCTGCGCACCCTCTAAGACAGTCATAAAAACGATGTCCACGCGGCCGAAGCCACGGGTAGATAGATAGATAGATAGATAGATAAAACTTTATTTCACTAAAAAGGCACAATACATTTTAACAATAAACAAACAAATAAATGAAACTTATTGACAAATATTAATAGTTTATATAAAAAATATGAAACAGTGTCAGTGGTGCCAAGTTAGTGAAACTGGTCCAGGCTCAGCATAAATGTTGTGGGTCGCAGAGTACTCACAACGCTGTTTTTCAGCCAAAACCAAGAAAAACGTACACGCACCTCAGTGGTCAACAACATAGTTATGAAAAAAATAAAAATTTAAAAGAAAATTTGTGCATTTATACCTGTGCTGGTGATTGACGGAAGACGACGATAGTGCTCGTATAAACAGGACAAAAATTCCTTACAGTGTCTACCTGCCTGGTAATAACATATGTACGCATACACAGCCGCTTAAACCCAGACTATAACGTTATCCCTACTAATATTATAAATGTGAAAGTAACTCTGTCTGTCTGTTACGCTTTCCCGCAAAAACTACTGAACGGATTTGGCTGAAATTTGGTAGGTAGACAGATTAGGACCTGGATTCAGACATAGGCTACTTTTTACCACGCACTGCGCACCCTCGAAAAGTCATAGAAACGTTGTCCACGCGGGTGAAACCGCGGGAAACAGCTAGTATTATATAAAAGGAAACGGTGACGGAATGACTGATCCTTCGACGCACAAGCTTAAACACTAAACGGATCAGGTTGAAATTGGGCGTACAGATAGCAATTATGACGTAGGCATCCGCTCAGAAAGGATTTCAAAATTTTTTTATGGGAACGGTAATAAACGGGACATATTCCGCTGCTTTATCCGCTACCCTCCTCTCTGCTCAGTCGAGAGATATTCACGCAATTTTCTTTTGAAGGTATATAGTGTAGGAATTTCCCGCAGTGGTGGAGGGAGATCATTCCAACACTTTGAGGCAAGGAAACGGAAGCTACCACGGAATATTGTTGTTTTATGTTTTGGGATGTCAAAAACTGTCGAGCAGGCCCTACTAACATTTCGTTGATAAGCATTACGCCAGTTTAACTTTTTGTACAAATAATCAGGTCGCTGATATTTTATTACTCCAAACAAAAGTGATGCATAGTAAAGTTTTTGACGTGCTTGCATCTTCAGGATATTTGAGGAGTTAAAATATGGAGTAACATGCGTCCGTGGAGGGATCCTAAAACAAAATCGGGCACATGCATTTTGTACCCTTTGTATGAGACGCTGTGACTTTTGAAATAAACAAGGACCGTAGACTGTAATACAGTAATTTAATTTAGATAATATAATGGACTCGCATATCCTCACTCGTAACTCTGTGTTGATGAATGGTCGAATTTTATATAAAACCTTAAGTCTAAAGAGGCAGTTGCGAGCCAGCTGAACTACATGTTTTTCGAAACGCAAGAAAGAATCAAAAACCACTCCAAGGTTACGAGCTTCGTCGACAAGATCAATTGCTTTATCATTAATCCTAACCAGAGGTTTAGAACGAACTATACAATCCACTTGTTTTTTGGTTCCCAATGCCATGCACTTAGATTTTGATGGGTTTAATAAAAGGGAGTTGTTTATTGACCATTGATACACTCTGTGGAGATCGTTGTTTATATTATCAATAGCAGTATTTATATTTTCCAAATCCACAGCAGTGTAAATCTGAAGATCATCCGCATATAAGTGGTATTTACAGCTCTGTATGCATCTAGTAATATCTGCACTATAAATAATAAAAAGTAAGGGACCCAATATAGAACCCTGTGGCACACCTCTCTCAACTGGCAATAGCTGTGATGTTAGATTTGTGCCATCATGTTTCTGAATGACAACTTGTTGCTTGCGGAAACTGAGGTAACTATTAAACCACATTATGGAGCTAGTATCAAAACCATAATAAGCTAGTTTTGATAAGAGCAAAGAAATGTTAATAGCGTCGAAAGCACGGGAGAAATCCAAAAGAACTAATAAATTTCCGCAGCCTGTATCAGACGAAGACAGTAAATTATCAACTACGTCAAGTAATGCAGTTGCAGTACTCCGGTTTTTTCTAAAACCTGATTGTCGCTCCGGTAGGATTTTGTTAGCTTCGCAATACTTAATAACCTGATCATACACAACCTTCTCCAGAATTTTCGAAAGGTATGGCAAAATACTTATGGGACGAAGATCTTTGAGATCATTAGGCTCTGTAGTCTTGGGTATAGGTTTAACTACTCCAATTTTCCACAGGTTAGGGAACACAGAATCCACAATAGACCGATTTATGATAGCAGTGATTACACCAAGCGTACGCGGGAGTGTCAACAATATCATATCCATAGTTATTCTATCGTAGCCCTTAGCATTAGATTTGATACCCAATATTATCTTGGCAACAACATTCTGATGGACGGGTTCAAGCTTGAAAGTATTAGTGCCATGTTTGTTAAATTCTAAATAAGTTAGTTGTGATAGAGGAAGGGAGGTGCTGCCAGGAACATTTAGAAAGTGTTTGTTTACACTATCAGGGTCATTAAATGAGTCAGGAAGGCTTGAGGCACCCTTAAAATCAGGAAGAACTGTGGATTTTAAGTTGCTCCATAAGAGTTTAGAATTATTTATGTTACTATTGATATTCTGGTCATAGTATGAAACTTTTTCCGCATAGATGCTGGAATTGACCAAATGTTTCAAGGTTTTGTATTGTTCTTTATCGGTATCAAGTTTAGATCTGCGATACTTACTGTGAGCTTGGTCTCGGAGGTACATCATATGACGGATATTACTAGTGAACCATGGAAGCTGCTTGTTACGAATCAATATCGACTTTTCAGGTGCCACCCTATCGACCAAGTCTATAATTTTATCACTAAATGCAGATACCATTTCATTTACACAAGGCAATGTAGCAATAAAATCCCAATCAATTACGTCCAGCTCATTCTCTAAAACGTGTTGATCTAAATCTTTAAGTGGTCTAAAATGTATATACCTAGGAGGGAGCTTGGGCTTCTTTATTTTTAACTCAACTAAAATAAAAGCATGACCCCCAAGTTCAGGAATTGAAATCACGTTAGTATTAGTAACTGTAGCATCGGTCAATACTAGGTCTATTAGAGTGGCGCTGTGATCGGTAAAATGAGTCGGTTGGGTAATGCAATTTAAGAGATGAGTACAATCAAGGAACTCTTCTACTCGAGAAGTTTTCCAATCTTTGCATAGTAGATTTATATTAAAGTCTCCCAAGATAACTGCATAGTCATAATCTCCAAACGACGTAAGTGAATCGGTGAGAGAGTCCAAAAAAACATTAATATTAACCCAAGGTGGCCGGTAAGCAGTTCCCACTAGTAAATGGTTCGAGTTGATATTTATTGATAACCACATCTGTTCTACTTCTTTGTGCGTAATTGGATACTGACGAGTTTTCGTATTCACACCACGCTTTATGTAAAACCCAACACCCCCACCCGCTGATTTGCGAAGACCGCGCGGACGCGGCAGGTGACGGAAGGAATAGCCCGGCAATACTGGAGCTTTAGCATCCTCCCCTGTTCGTAGCCAGGTTTCGTTAATAGCGATAAGATCGGGACACTCTCGTGATACAGCAATAATAAACTCATCATGTTTGCTGCTCAAGGAGCCGGCATTAAAAAGTCCAATTCTAAAGTTAGTATTCTTAACCATTTGCGGTTTCACGTGGCATTAAAAATGTCACGCAAATACCCCATAAATTTGAAATTAATTTACTAAATATATTATTTATAATACAACAAAAACACAGATTATAATTATGGTTTATACTATTTCTGCAAGCCGGCACTGTGGTATAACAATTGCTGTAGATCGGAGTAAATAATAAGTTGAAAGTGTCTATAAAACAGATAATCCAATTAAATAAACATGACCTTGGCATATTCTTAACCTTGGCACTTGGCAACACTGACGCTGGGTGTAAAGTGTGATAAAAACTGAAAATAATACCAATAATACGGTATACGAGCACAATAGTTATTAATGATATGTATAACTGAAATGTTTTTTGAATTAATAGCATTATATGACACAGGTATGTACGAATACAGTAGTAAATGATACTTACAATCTTAGGCAGTATAAAAAATATGCGATAGCCATTTCGTAAAAAAGTTGTAGGTACGTAATCTCCAAAACAAAAATTACATTCAAGTAGACCTTTTGATTGGCTCAACCCCGAAAACACGGTTCAAATCCTTTTCAGCTTTAAGCAATCGGGCAGGACAGCTATATGAATCCGTTTTCTTAGCATAGACGAGACCTCCTTTAGTCCATACAAATTTCCAATCTAGATTGCGCCCCATTTCTCTTGCTTTGCCGAAAAGAATTCGATTTGTACGGGTTAGCCTCTCATTAATATAATAGTGTACATCGGGGTACGTAGGAAGGCCTAAATCACCGGTTCTCAGAGTGCGCTTGACACGTGCATTTCTTATCAGTTGATCGCGGAGTAGCCGCCGGGACAGTCGCACGACAATAGGGCGCGGGCGCGGGTACTGCACCGCACCCCCCGCAGCCCCCGCCATCGACGCTCCACCGCCGCTGCCGCCATCCCGGTCGCCCGCCGAACGTTGATGTCTTCGCGAGCCTACGCGCTCAATGTAAACAATGTCGTGTTGAGTGATTGCAACTCCTAAGTACGTTGCAATAGAGGTGAAAATCTGGGACAGTTGTTCACCTGGTAGCTCAGGAAGACATGTGATTTCGATGTCATTTAGGAGATCTTGCTGTTCTCTGTCATTTATTTGGGACTGAAGTTGAGAAATTGTTTCTTCCAGTTGTGATGTATCAGATGTGTTGGTTTGTTTACATCGCAAGAGCTCAAGGTCTGATTGCAACTGTAAGTTTTCATTTTTTAATGACTGAACCATATTATTAAGAGCTGTGACGTCACGACGTACGTCACTTATTTCGGTGGATAACGAATCAGTGGTGCACTTGAAATCTGCTTTAACCTCGTTTATCAGATCGCGGAGGTCCTGTTTTATCTCCTCAGCCAGGGACACTCGAACGTATTCGAACTTCGTTTCCAATTTTTTATCCAGTAATGCCTCAAACTGTTCCAAATTAATGCTTGGAGTACCTTCCTTTTGGGGAATTTTAGCACCAACACCAACGTTAGAGGAAATCATGCTATCCACCGCCGCCAATGGTACATTAAGCGACTCCAAGGGTGCTTTAATAGGTGTATCATCATTTCTATTTAGGCGCTCAGCCTCATTTTGGCACGGTTGGCAAATCCATGAGCGGCTAAATTCGATAGCATTGGCCAAAAAAGTAACTGTTGTTATACTGAGGCACTTGTAATGAAATGAACAGTTACATTTTTTACAAATCAAGGACTCACCCCTCTGAATAGGATTAGTGCATGCGTAGCATTTCATTATGTTTCTGTGTAGATAACAGTGTGCGAAACCAAATAGATGCAAATAGTCCAGATCAGTGTCAGCTGATCACTGTCGGCCAATCAGCTGATGTCCGCCGTGTTCGAGCAACTGAGGTATGAGTCACGCCCAGTAAATCCGTTAACAGACACTAAAACACTAGTTTTCCGGCTACACTACACAGATTTATACTTTCTTACAAACACAGTCAAGGAGCCTGGTTATTTCTGATGCTTTTCATATAGCTTTTGATCACCAATACGTATTTTTTAACAATTTAGACAAAGTTTGCACAGAGCGTTTATTAAACGATGTTAACACAAAGAAGTGCGGGTACGTATTCCAAATAAAAAAAACTAGTATTAGTCTAATTGGGCTTCTAAACAGGTATGCTAAACGTAAGTGTATGTTTGTATGTATTTATGTATGTTTGTCCACGTATTTCTCAGAAACTAGAAGTCGAAATGCAATAATCTTTTTTTATTGGATTAAGCACCTTTCAACTCAGAGTTTCATTAAAATCGGTTTAGTTTAGTAGTTTTCAAGATATGAACTGTTTAGTGTGTACCAATCACTGGAAAAACACGTCATCGGTTTAACGCCGCAATTTTGTAAATGAAGTTGGTTGTAATTAACTTTTTTACCGTTGTCAATTACGATAACTTTATTTAAACTGATGGGTTTGTTGGAGCAATACAAGCCAGCATGGAGACACTATTCCTATCAATAAAGGCTTGTCCTAGTAGCGATGAGAGAGCCACATAATAAACTTCTGGCGTATACTGTGCTTATATCTTCGCACAGCCACTTTACACTGTTATTTATGTCTTCATGACTGGCCACCGATCTATTTAACAGCCAATTTGTTGTGGGACCCGAGAAAAAGGCTGCAATATAGGTACAATATTATAGCCGGAATTTATTGTAAAAGTAAGTGTTCTGATAATGTAGATGCAGAGTTGCTGCTTTTATATATTCAAGCTTCTTATGGTGGTTCGATTAATAGCGCTGCCGTCGCCAGTAGAAATAATTTGAATACATTGACTTTAATCGAAATGATTGGGTATATTACGCATATAACAACTATTATTTAATTCAACTATTATTTAATTAGTCTACTCGCGACCACAGCTATCGAAGCATAGTCGAAACGTTGAGGTAAAAACAACATCAATTATATAAAATCACGTCAAGCCCCGTTTTCAATTTGTTATTATTTAATTGTTATTTTATAACCAGAGATATACTATATATAAGGGGAGGTAGATAGGTTACATGCATCCTAAAAGTGAAGCAAAAAAAGATGCCAATTGGCATCTCTTTTCATAGTAGCATTCGGTAGGTACCTATTATAATGTGTGTGTAAATGGATTCGATTTTCAAATGTGGTTTTTTAGTGCATAACCCATCTATGGTAACAAATCTCTGTTTATAACTTTAAATATTAGCAACTGGTACATTACTGCATCGGCCCGCAAAAGAGGCATTGATGGACGAACGTGTAAATGTGGGCCGAGGCAAAGGTATGCTTTGTTGTCAAGCTAAAGATAACCAATCCACAATGTAATAAAGAATTCATGCAGTGGTCTAACGATAGGACAATCTTGCGGGGGTGAGTGGCGAGACGTATGAGGTAGAGCCCTAACTGTCAGAAACCGTTCGGGACAATCCATTCAAGCAGCGAAGGAGGAGGACGCGCGTGACCAGTGACTAGTAATTTCGGCTTTGACGCAAACATCAAAGGAGTTTGAGGCTTCTGTATGGATTATTTACACTGTTACAAAAAGCGTCGGTGGCTCCGCGGTAACGACTCGGTCCTCCTGTCCAGAGGTCTCGGATTCAAATCCGAACGGCCAATGTACCAATGAGTTTTTTTAAACTTACATACGTATACTTACGGATTGTTTTAATGGTGAAGGAAAACATCGCGAAGAAACCTGCACATCTGAATACCAGATGTGTATGAAGGTCGCGTTGCACACGTCCGTAGCAGGTGTTAATCTAAATACCCTACACGTGACCACACCCCGGACACTGCATACAAATTTCTTGAAATGACATTTCTAAAATAAAATGACTGAGTAGACAAATTCAAGGCTAATTCCCATGAGTTCGAGAACCAAACTGTACCCAATCTGTATCAATAGGGGTGACGAGGGGGTGAGATCGCAATCTAGAGAGCGGCAGGGAGTGTCCATAATGTATGTTAGTACATATTAATATATATACTTTGACGTGACCGAGGGTGATGCTAAGTGCAACACCAGGCAACCGCCGTCTATCCCTTGTATAACACGTTTAATTGTGTCACACATCAAAGTCGATGGATTATTTTACACTGTGATCAATCAGTATACATACTAGTAAACTCCAAGCATAGCGCGCTACATTGCCCTTTGGGTGAACTTGAGCCTTCTTAATTATGAGGCGCATAGTAAGCGACCATGTCTCAGTTCCGTATGTCTTCACTGTCAACACACACTCGTCGAAGACCTTGGTCACAGATTACTAATTAGCCTTGGTCTTAAGACACTGTGGTATCTGGGACGTAAAGTAACAGTATCACATTATCACCATGTTGTTCCTGCCATCTTCTTTCTTTCTTTCTTATTGTGTAGCGCCTCAGAGAAACTGTAGTAGGTTATCTAAGTGTGGTACATTAAATACCTAAACGTGCTATCCAAGGAATGTCTGAGTTGTTATCTATAGACTGACTCGGTGGCTCAGTGGTTAGTGCCCTTGACTACTGATCCGAGGGTTGTGGGTTCGATCCCCACCCAGGGCAAGCGTTTGTGTGATGAGCAGATTTGTTTGCTCTGTGTCTGGGTGTTAAATATATCTATATATGTATGTATTTAAACGTATATAAGTATGTATATCAGTCTCTGGTAACCCATAACACAGGGAATCCTACTTTGGGGCCAGATGACCATGTGTGATTTGTCCCAGAATATTTATTTATTTATTATTTATTTATCTGATGTTGGCATCGGCCATGGTCCGGTCAGGTGTATGGCATTTGGATTTACACCTGAACCTTTGATTTAATTTCTGATTATTAGTCTGACAAACAGTCCAGTAAGGTAGGTCCAACTTCGAGAATAAGATCAATGGTCGAATCCAACTCGGGCAGGCATTCGGGAAGCTTTGCAATATCTTTACGTCCCAGATACCGCAGAGTCTTAAGACCAAGGTCTTCGACGAGTGTGTGTTGCCAGTGATGACATACGGAACTGAGACACGGTCGCTTACTATGCGCCTCATAAGAAGGCTCAAGTTCACCCAAAGGGCAATGTAGCGCGCTATGCTTGGAGTTTAGCGTGATCGAATCGAGGAGATCCGTATGAGAACCAAAGTTACCGACATAGCTCTCAGAATTGTTAAACTAAAGGATGACTGGAAGAGATCCCGAAAGGTATACAACCGCCTTTGCTATATTTATATTCTTTTTTTTAATTATTTAATGTATTTGTTTTAAATGCAAAAAAGAGTTTACAAAAAAAAAACTTAAGTGGCAGTGGGCGGGGCACATAACTCGTAGAACAGATGGCCGTTGGGGCACTAAAGTTCTCTAGTGTAGGCAAGCCTCTCACTCGGTGGACCGATGACGTGGTGAAGGTAGCGGGAAGCCGCTGGATGCGGGCAACGCAAAACCGTTCGTTATGGAAATCCTTGGGGGAGGCCTATGTCCATTCTCTAGCAGTGGACGTCCGGCTGATACTAGAGTTTTCTTTGTGATGTTTTATCAACAACATTGTTATAAGTCTCAGTCTTTCTTTTTATCACGCTTTTAATAGCTTCACCTGTATGTATGTTTGTAACCGACTCTTTTGTATTCGATTTAGACCCACTTTAAACGGACATATTTAATTCAAACTTTGTACATTTATCAAGAATCAGTGACAATACAATAATTTCATAAGTTTATCTCATTATCCTGAACTAAAAATTGAAAAATAAATATAGTCTAAAACACAAAAAACACGCTTTTAAAGCACTTCAAACTAAGAAGTGGAAAAAAAATCTTAATATAAACTGAAAAGAATAATGAAAGAAAAATACTAGTATTATTGTTATTTTTAATTTTTCGTATATCGAGCAACCCACGCTTTTTTCACAATAATACTAGTATTAATGTATTCAGTTTAAATTAAGAACTATTTTTCACTTTAAAAGCGTGTTTTTTAGTTTTTAAACTATACTTATTATGACATACATCAGAACTTTGTGTGGTATCAAGTTTTCAACTCTCGACATCATAAATCTGAGCGAGATGACCAGCCACTGGTGTAGACGGACACCAGTGGCTGGTGCCATCGCATTGCTTTGTAATGGGATAATTTGGGTCCCATAGCTAAGCCCTGCATGTGGTGAAAGTCAATAGTACAGATATCACCTAAAGTTAGCTGATCTGTCCGTCCATTGAGTACCTTTACCATCCATCATTGGAAAACCTTTATTACCTGTCTGGTACCGTAAGTTGTCGGTGGCGTAATGGCAAGGGCCGCTTTTTCCTGTCCGAGAGTTCGTGGTTCGATCCTGCCACCTACCAATATGTTTTCGAATTTCAATTTCATATGTACATTTATCCGACGCTCTTATACGGTGAAGGAAAACATCGTGAGGAAACCTGCACACGCCTGCGAAGAAACTCTAAGGTTGTGTGTGAAGTTGACCAACCCGCACTGGGCGCGCGTGGTCGACTAAGCCCCTATCGCCATAATTCAGGGTAGGCTCGAGCCCCTCGGTGGGGACGTATATGAGCTGATATGATGAAGTACCTGTCTATCACACTTGCAACACTTCTTTCAATGGAAGATTCATGAGTACATTTTAACCACCTCCCTGGCGTAATGGTAAAGTAAAATTAGCTTCACATCGGGAGGTCGCGAGTTTGATTCCCGGCAGAGTCTAACTTTGTAAAACTCGGTTTGGTTGGTGGAAGGGCATTTCCTAAGCCCGTCTGGCTAGCTACAACATTCTTATCTAAGTCTTGCCGCCAAACATCAATGCTGATAACATTGGTGTGTTCCGCCTTGAAGATAACATAGCCAGTTCCTCATTTCGTTGAGGAATCTTAGTAAGCCCGCTTCCATCTTCGGCATCATCGTCACTAACCATCAAGGGAGATGATACCAAAGGCTGACCAATTGTGAATTAAAAAAACCTACACTGGGTGGTATAGGTGCTTCTCCTTCTAACCTCGGTCTCAACGTGTCGCACTCGAAGCGACCGGCTACGACGTATCACTTCGTTGCTAATGACGATATTATATTGGTGTGAGGCGCTTCTTTTATATTAAGAAACTTATTTGCATATTTTTCTTGTTCAATCTTTCGTTATTTTTTGTAGATTTTTCAAATGTTAAAAAGTACCTAAAGACAAAAACCTCCCCTATTACTAGTTTCAATTGAGGGTTATGAAATGATTTTAGTTATTTAGTGTCATTAAATTACTTTTTGGGGAGGACGTAGCAAGCCTTCTCGAAGAGCGCCAACAAGAACCCCAACTGCGCTCGGGCCCTTCCCGCGAGTAACGGCGAGCATCACTGCGAACCGTGAAACTAATTGCTACAAATCGAGAGTCACCTGGAATCCTACCAATAATGTCGCCCAAACGGTCCTTTTCAGGGCCAATACTGACAATCATCTCGATCAACATCGAGGGCATATCTTTAGAGAAAGAACACCTGCTAGCTGATCTATGCAGAGAGAATAAATGTGACGTCCTCTGCATCCAAGAGACCCACAGAGGACCTGACAACAACCGACCAACAATTCAGGGAATGAAACTCATTAGCGAACTACCACATCGCCAATATGGCAGCGCAATATTCTGTAAACCCGACCTCGACATCCGCACAGTGCACACTAGTTGTGAGAATAACATTGAAATCCTCACCATGGAGGCTTCAAACTGCACCATAACATCCATCTACAAACCTCCCGCCGAAAAATTCCTCTTCAAGGAACCACTTAACTTTGAATCCCAACCAGTAAAGTTCATAACGGGCGATTTCAATAGTCACAGTGAGGCTTGGGGCTACCAAACCAGCGACGACAATGGCATTCTGGTGGAGAATTGGGCCGATAATAGTGGAGTCACCCTCGTACATGACCCTAAATTACCAGCCTCCTTTAATAGCGGTCGCTGGAAGAAAGGATACAATCCCGACCTTATGTTCGCTAGCGATTGCATAGTCCAACAGTGCAGGAAAACCGTTTGCAAACCTATTCCAAAAACCCAACATAGACCTATTATGTGCCAGGTAACAATAGCTATTACACCAAGAGAGGTGCCTTTTAGAAGGAGATATAACTTCTCAAAGGCAAATTGGGTGGAGTTTGCAGAGTGTCTGGACCAACTGTTGATAGATACCCCACCCGAACCAGAAAACTATGATGAGTTTGTGCAGAAAGTAAGACTAGCTTCCAGAAAGCACATACCAAGAGGCTGCCGGACAAGTTATATTCCGGGGATGACCGCTGACCTCAAGGAAAACATGGTTGCATATGAGAAAGCCTACATGGAGGACCCTTTTTCACAAGACACCATCGACATGGGTAACGTGCTCATGTCCAATATAGCCGAAACTAACAGGCAGAAATGGTGCAACTTGATAGAAACAGTAGACATGACCCATAACAGCAAAAAGGCATGGACTTTTATTAAAAAACTCAACAATGATCCAAAAATTGTTGACCGGCACACAAATGTAACCGCTGACCAACTAGCAACACAACTTCTGGATAATGGGAAGGCCGCCAAGGGTCACCGACACAAACTTAAAAAACTGGAGCGGTACGATCGCGAAACGGAACAAGAACACCTGAACGATCCATTTACTGAAGCTGAGCTCAACTCGGCATTTAAAAAGCTCAAGGAGGGAAAAGCGGCAGGAATAGACGACCTGAGGGTGGAGAAAATGAATAGATTCGGCCCAATTGCGAAAAGCTGGCTCCTGGCCTTGTTCAATTGCTGCATTGACAGAAACATCGTCCCAAAGCTCTGGCTTAGATCTCACGTCACAGCTATACTGAAACCAGGTAAAGACCCGTCAGACCCAAAAGGTTATCGCCCAATCTCGCTACTCTGCCACACCCTTAAAGTATACGAGCGCCTTATACTCGACCGCATCACCAACACCTTGGAGAAACATCTCATTGACGAGCAAGCTGGATTCAGACCGGGCAAATGCTGTGCATCACAAATTGTTAACCTCACCCAACATATTGAGAATGGTTTCGAACGAGGCATGGTCACGGGCGCTGTATTTGTCGACCTTACTGCAGCCTATGATACAGTAAGCCATAGAAAACTGATCCTGAAACTCTACGAGACTACCAAGGATTACAAGCTCACACAGGTGATTCAGCGGCTGCTGTCGAATCGCAGGTTCTATGTTTCCTTCCAGGGACACAACAGCAGATGGCGACGTCAAAAGAATGGCCTCCCCCAGGGAAGTGTCCTGGCCCCCACATTATTCAATGTCTACACCAACGACCAACCACTAGCAAAAAACCTAAAACACTTCCTTTTCGCGGACGATCTTGCACTTACCGCTCAAGAGAAGACCTTTGAAGAGGTGGAGAAGCATCTGAACGAAACTCTTGTGCTGCTGTCGAAGTACTACGTCGAAAACCAATTAAAACCTAACCCGACAAAAACACAAATCTCAGCATTTCATCTGAAGAGTCGAGAAGCTTCGAGATCGCTAAACATTGTATGGGAGGGCCAGCGATTGGAACATACACAGACACCGAAATATCTTGGCGTCACACTGAATCGTACACTCTCTTTCAAGCAACACTGCGTTAACACCAAGCAGAAAGTGTTTTCAAGAAACAACATCCTTCGACGTCTGACAGGTAGCACTTGGGGAGCCAACCCGCACACTCTTCGAACCACGGCCCTTGCACTTAGCATATCGGTGGCCGAATACGCCTGCCCAGCCTGGAAAAACTCGCCCCACGCCCACCAAGTGGATGTAGCAGTCAATGAGGCGTGCCGTCTGGTGACTGGCTGTTTGAAACCCACTCCTGTGCAGAAACTCTACCAACTTGCAGGAATTGCACCACCAGCCATACGCCGTGAAGTTGCTGCAGCCGTCGAGAGAACCAAGCAGAGCACAGACAGTAGACACCCTCTTTACTCGCACACCCCCGAGCCTCGTCGTCTTAAGTCTCGGAAGAGCTTTTTCACCAATAGTCCACTACAAGGCACCCCTCAAGAAGCTCGCCTCAATCTGTGGAAAGACCAACTGTCCGGAGAGGACGTGATCATCACTCCTGCAGAGCATCTACCTGCTGGAGCCTCCGAAAGCTGGCCCATATGGAAGGGTCTGAACCGTTTGAGAGCAGGGGTTGGAAGGAGCAAAGAAAACTTAAAACGATGGGGTATACTGCCACCCCACATCAGTACGGGTTGCATTTGTGGGCAGGTGCAGTCCACTCAACACCTCAAACAATGCCCGCAGTGCCCATTCACTTGCACTGACGAGGACCTGGCGTCGGCCTCCCCTCAAGCCATGGCGGTCGTGAAACATTGGCTCAAGCAGCTGTGACTCTCACACGAATAAGAAGAAGAATTACTTTTTGTTGTATAAATCATGACATATCTCCAAATTGTTTATAAGGTTCTACTGATTGGTCCGCGTTCGCGCTTTTGTTTTCTTATAGGTCATGATGAAAAATCGTGCGTGTCACTCAGGGCCAAAATAGTTTATTCTCGGGCGACTTATATTGAATTCCTCGCTAAGCTCAGGCAAAGTATATATAATACTAGTTGTCCCGGCGAACTACGTTCCACCTTACACTACACTACACTACCCTACACTACACTAGACTACCCTACCCTTCCCTACCCTATCCTTACACTACACTACCCTACCCTACCCTACACTACACTACACCACGCTACACTAAACTATACTACTCGACAAAAAAAGAATTAGCGAAATCGGTCCAGCCGTTCACACGTGAACAAGGGAAATAGGGATTCATTTTTATATATACATATATAGATTAGTACTAACATACAGTATGGATGGACACTCCATGCCGCTCTATAGATTGCGACCTCACCCCCTCGTCACCCAGATTGATACAGATTGGATAAATTATACTTTGGTTCTCGAACGTCTAGGATTTCGCTGTGATTTTGTTTGCTCCGTCATTTGTTATTAGAAATGTCATTTCATGAAAGGAGGAGGTACTAATTTTTATTATTATTGATGTGTAACATCTTTGCTCTCGCTTTCCTGCAATTTGTGGGAGTGATTTCGTGAAATGGGACGGAAATGTGTCCCATTGTAACAGGAAGTCGCGTTTTTTCAGGCTTTAAAAGGCAAAGGTATCTATGACCATACAGCCTAGTCTGCCGTATCTTTGTCGTCCTTTTTTCAGGCTTTAAAAGCGCGGAAAAGGCAAAGGTATATATGACCATACAGCCTAGTCTGTCGTATCTTTGCCGTCCTTTTATAAAGTATTTGTTACACATCATATGCGAGTACTGTAGGTCTCGCTCGAATTTTTTTTTTATTCTATCAAGTATACTGCTAGGTTTGTGCCGTTTAGATTTCATCAAAATCGGTTTCGTACTTTTTAGAAAAAAAAATATAATGAAAAATTATATTAAGTTTTTTAACGTGTTTTTGGTTTCTAACTATTTATTTATTTATTTAAGAAATGTACTGCATACTAGACGCTAGATCAAAAAACCATTGAAATTATAAAAAGTACATATGTTATATATAATTAACTCAACAATAAATAAATCGACACGTAATATATATAACATTGAATAAAACTTTATTACTTATATCAAAATAATATGTAAGACCATACGTTTTATTAGTTAATGATAGCGATATAAGTTATTAGTTCCCTATAAGGTTCGCTGAGGGCCGCTTCCATAAATATTGCTGGTTTAAACCACATTTAAACCCGGGTAAGTGGCTGCTTCGCTACGTATGAATCGGCCATTATTTAAATGAGTTATTCAATAAGTCGACGTATCTTCGATTCGATTAATAAAATATAAAGGGTCGGATGCAGGCGCCTGCGCCTTTGGGCTCTTCGTATATCACATGCGACACCGGTAAGGAGTATTGAGATAATATAAAAGGGTTTGCTAATAGTTATTTCTAAGCCCGCCTGGCTAGCTACCACCATCTTATCTAAGTCTTGCCGCCAAACATCAGTGTTAACAACATTGATGTGTACCGGCTTGAAGATAAGATAGCCAGATCCCCATTGCGTTGGGGAATCTTAGTAAGCCCGCTTCCATCTTCGGCATCATCGTCACTTACCATCAGGTGAAATGATGCGAAGGGCTTACAAATTGAGAATAAAAAAAAATTATACTAGGGTGGTAAAAAGGTTAATAACAAACGAGTGATATTTGTAAGCCCGAGTCGTTGGTTAGGGTTTACCATCGTCACGAGTTTGTCGTTTTCTTTTACACCCGAGTATCATAAGAAATTTTTCAATATACGAGTAATTGTGAGAAAACAAGTGAACAGAAAAACAAAATACGGGTACCTAATACATACCTATCAAGGTTTCGGCAACCAAATCTCATTTTACGCGACTTGTGGCTCATTTTAAATGTCCGGGGAGTAAACTCACTTTGTTTTGTTCTATAAGTACACATTAGTATTTTTTTCATAAATCATCCATCACACATATATTGCTATTCATTATTTTATTCGTCTTCACAACTAAACAACTCAATTTAGTTTTATGAAAATTGCCTCATTTTTTAACTAGACACACGTACGCATGCGTAAGTTTTTTTAAATATTGCCATAAATATATTACATAAGGCTTGGGATAATATTATTGTAAGCATTATCCGTAAGAGAACCAAAGTAACCGACATAGCTCTCAGAATTGCTAAACTTAAGTGGCAGTGGGCGGGGCACATTGCTCGTAGAGCAGATGGCCGTTGGGGAAGTAAAGTTCTCGAGTGGCGACCACGCACCGGAAAATGTAGTGTAGGCAGGCCTCCCACTCGGTGGACCGATGACCTGGTGAAGGTCGCGGAAAGCCGCTGGATGCGGGCAGCGCAGAACCGGTCGTCGTGGAGATCCTTGGGGGAGGCCTATGTCCAGCAGTGGACTTCCTTCGGCTGATATGATGAAGCATTAAAACCTCCTTTGAAAAGATGACATATTCCTTGGTGTAACCTATGCACTTCATTCATATTTATTCTTCTCTCTTCACAAAGATATAACCCACAGAATCTAATCAGCTAGCGTTATATACTAACCACTCGCAGGAACAACTTATCTGTTTTAAAATTCGCCATTCATGAAAGATTCTGTATCTTTGGTTAATATATTTTTTTTGTATGCTAGAAAAATCTTGTTCCTCCGAGCTAGAAATTAAAAAAGTAGCACGTGTGCGGTAAAATCAATTTTGCGCACAGAAAACTAGCATGTAAATTACTACTTTTCGAGCAACTGTGTTGAAAAATTTATATCTTTGTTACAACGAGAAGCTTAAGTAGGTATCCTGTTGTAATAGTATCAAGTAAGAACTTGATAACAAGGAAAATTGCACGGAACCCTGGGTGTACGAGTTCGACTCACACTTGGCTGTTTACAATTGTTGACATGTTACAGAGTTTCAACGAATGCAATGCAATCACATTTTTTATGATAGATTAAAACAAAAACAAAACCTTAAAAAAAATAAACGTTTCTGGTTCGACATGGGACATCCCTGTATTTTAAGGGGTTCTGTACCTCAAAATGAAAAAAACGAAACCCTTATAGTCGTGTGTCTGTCTATCCGTCCGTCTGTCACAGCCGATTTGCTCAGAAACTACTAGACCAATTGAGTTAAAATTTGGTACACATGTGTAAGTCGGTGACCCAAAGACGGAAATGTAACGTAAATAAATTCATTTTAAACCACTTTTTGGGGGTAAATTAGAAAATGAAATAAAAGTTTTGCAAACTATATTGTGCGACATATCAAATGAAAGGGCTTGTTGTGCGAATCTCAAAAAAAAATTTGATAAATAATTTGAAGTTATTAAATTAAATAGGCGAAAACTGATGCAGGGTAGGCTCGAGCCCCTCGGTGGGGACGTATATGAGCTGTAATGATGAAATAAAATAGGCGAAAACTGATTCAGGGTAGGCTCGAGCCCCTCGGTGGGGACGTATATGAGCTGTAATGATGAAATAAAATAGGCGAAAACTGACCTCCCCCTATCTCCGAAACAACTGGGCATAAAGTAAAAAAAATCACAGTACATGATGCATAGATTACATAAAAATCAATGAGAAAATCTAAAACCCTTCCGTTCTTACAGGAAATAATTTTTGATAAACCTAAAAAGCGTTTAGGCACAAGCTTTTAATATTGCATTGTCACGCAATATAAATATGCATGCAAAATTTCAGCTTAATCGGAAACCGAGAAGTGCGTCAAACTTAACTTGCAAGATTTCACCCGAACAAACATACCTACATACTTGCATACATTGCAAGTTAATTAAAAGCTTTTAAAATTAAATTTCTTAAGATCGATCATTTAGAAACTAGCGATACCTACCTACCTAGTGGGACGAAGTAGTATCTTCTGCATAGTTCATTTAGGTAGCAATACGACACCATCAATTAGTTCCATTTTACCTATATCTATATATGGCGCTGTAGATGAAACGCGAGTACAACTCGCAATTGGCCGTTTTTTTTAAAAATTTTAATTGGTTTGACTAAATCTCATCGGTGGTTGGCTGTATGGATAGTATACCTATTTAGATTATTTGGCACAAAACCTCTGTGCCTTGTGCTTTAAGCCCATAAACAGAACAAACTGATGGGCTCCATCTAAACGGATGGCATTCATAGTCCTAGTTTAAGCAGTTAATTACTGTATTCTCAACGAAGAAACTTAAGCATAGGGTTTGGTTCATATAAGTTATGTTCATGACGTAGATAAATCATGATTTACACAAACTTTACTGTTAATGAACATACCAAACGCTAAGCTTAATTTTCTTCAATGAGAATGGGGTATTTCCTACGAATAAATTATGTAAAGAAATGTAATTCACCTATTAAGTCCGCGTCAGACTCGGTACAACCGCCAACACAACGAAACGCGTAAGGCGATGAAGCACTCACAGTTTGAGTTTTTACTGTTATATGTGTGAGTCACACATATAACAGTAAAAACTCAAACAAATTTACGACTCCTAATAATGTACTATCCGGTCTTACATTTAGTGGCCTTCTCAAATTAGCAAGGCAATAAGAATGAAAGAGAACCCGCTAATAACTCGTAAGTGTAAGCGAGAGCGGTCATTACTCGTCATCGAAGTCACGCTAACGTCATGGTTGTTGTGAATTTTTCTTGGCTATGGAAACTAGTCCTTCAGCCGGATTCGTAAATAATTTTCACTTTCTTCATTTGTTTTTGGATTTGTAATACTAGTGCCGGTGCATTACAAATCTTCTTTGAAGTTCTTGACAGCATTTGCAGCAGCTGCATTCTGAGGTGGAACACCCAGTTGCTGTTGGGCGTCTATAAAACTGCACCCAGAGCAAGTTGGGTTCTCACGTCCTCCTTCGTTTTATTTTCTTGTTCTCCACATTGCTCACGTGCACTAGACGATTTTCTCCAAAATGCACCACTTCTTGAACAAAATCCCAGCAGAAAACAATGAAAAAGCAACAAAATCAAACTACGAATGCGTCCACCACAAATCCCGCCAAAAAACTCCTAACGTCATGGCGAGTGCTAGTGTTGCCATTGCTACTGCAATTGCCGTGCTCTCCGGAAATTTTCTTTCAATTATTTAATGGTAAGGTCAAATATGATCTAATTAGTATTGTAAGGTTTTAATCCTATAAAGGACGAAATTAACAATCATTTCAATTAAAAAGTACATTTAGCAGTCAACAGTTCGAAGAAAATCCCCACAAAAAAATTACGAAAAGTAAGAACTCGTAATAAACGAGGATTAATATTGTTTCAACTATGTAACATTCAGTGTTAGGTTGATTTTTTTAATGAGAACAATACCATTATTAACTTTTTTTTATAAATGGTAAGCCCTTGACATCATCTCATCTATCTCACCTGATGGTAAGTGACGATGATGCCGAAGATGGAAGCGGGCTTACCAAGATTCCCCAATGAATAACTGGCTATCTTATCTTCATGCCGGAACACACTAGCCAATGCTGTTAACATTGATGCTTGGCGGCAAGACTTAGATAAGATGGTGGTAACCAAACCGAGTCATACAAAGTTAGACTCCGCTGGGAATTGAACCCGCAACCTCCTGGCCGCTAATGGCAAGCTTAACCATTACGCCACGGAGGCGCTTAAGACTTCCAATAGTATGGTTGTACGTGTTTTCGTCGGAAAACAGTGTTTTTAGGGTTATTTATCTCAAAAGGTAAAAACGGAACCATATCAGGATCACTCGCGTATCTGTGTGTCTCTGTCAGTAAATCACAGCCAATTTTCTCCGAACTAATGGACCGATTCAACCGAAATTTGGTAATTTATGTAAATCAGTGACCTTAAGACGGACATGTACCGTAAATTAATAAATTTCAAACCTGGCTAGTTTTGGGGTTACCGTATAAGAAGATTAAAAAAAACATTTTCAAACTATATCGTGTGACATATCAAATGACGGCTTGTTGTGATCGAATACAATTTTTTTATAATACATAATAACTACTTTTTTTTTTGACGTGATAACGTCTTATAATTCGATGGAGCCGGCTGCACGCACGAAAAAATGCGTCGTTACCATGCGTCGTTACCTCGCTCTGAGGCGTTCCGAAAAATGCGTCGTTACCTCGCTCTGAGGCGTTCCGTGAGGCGTTCCGTTTAAGGCTTTTTTCTTATGACGTTGTCACGTTCAACTATCGTCAGTAAACCGACTTTACAGACAACCGTTTTTTTTATTACAAACCGGCCAAGTGCGTTGACGTGATAACGTCTTATAATTCGATGGAGCCGGCTGCACGCACGAAAAAATGCGTCGTTACCATGCGTCGTTACCTCGCTCTGAGGCGTTCCGAAAAATGCGTCGTTACCTCGCTCTGAGGCGTTCCGTGAGGCGTTCCGTTTAAGGCTTTTTTCTTATGACGTTGTCACGTTCAACTATCGTCAGTAAACCGACTTTACAGACAACCGTTTTTTTTATTACAAACCGGCCAAGTGCGTTGACGTGATAACGTCTTATAATTCGATGGAGCCGGCTGCACGCACGAAAAAATGCGTCGTTACCATGCGTCGTTACCTCGCTCTGAGGCGTTCCGAAAAATGCGTCGTTACCTCGCTCTGAGGCGTTCCGTGAGGCGTTCCGTTTAAGGCTTTTTTCTTATGACGTTGTCACGTTCAACTATCGTCAGTAAACCGACATTACAGACAACCGTTTTTTTTATTACAAACCGGCCAAGTGCGAGTCGGACTAGCGCACCGAGGGTTCCGTACAAACCTGTTTAAAAATGGAAGTTTACCCTTGCTTCTACCGCTATGGCCTACTGGTGGGTCCACAGTTTTTTTACTGTCCCTCTCGTTGATGTCTTTTATTTGAAATTAATAGGTATTATTGTTGTACGAATGTGGAGAAGTATGGTTGTACAGAACCCTCAGTGCGCGACTCTGACTCGCACTTGGCCGGTTTTAAACTAATCTGATTAGGTACACGTCGATTTAGCTCACCAAACACTTAATCACCAGGCAATTAATAATTTGGTCATGTCAGCACTGCTTGCCACATTTGTTGGTACGATTGTTTCTTCGCTTTGATCAAAGAGTACTACGTTTAGTACGTATTTTGTAAATTAAATTTTTACTTAACGGTGAAATGTGATTTCAGTGTTTTTGAAATCGGAATGACTTCTGCACCACTTAACAACACACGATAGCATATTTGGATGTGGAACCTTAGCCGTCAATTGTTTGTTATTTGGTTTTCGACGCAAAAAATCTGGGAATCTGACGTTAGCAGCTTGCCAAAGACAGTGACCGACTAATCGCGCTGCGCGTTAGACATTTTAAGCCCCACCTCCTCAGGTAGCTATTTCGTGGGGGCATTTTCGAACCTCACTTACTTTTCTTCGGTATTTCATTGCATAAAACTAGATACATAATTTATTTTTCATGTATTTGTAAGTGCTGTACCTAAGCTTTCTTATAAAAATAAAATAATAATTGACCTCGACTACTGAAATTTCTTAAACCTTGCACGTTTTGTTTTCAATGAACTTACGTCTTAAATTTTTAATTAATCGAAATCATAAAATCAGAATATCACTGACGCTTAAAACTATGACGTCACGCCTTGCTATAGCAATCATTTTTGAAAAAAAAAATCTGATTTTAATACATCACTAACTCGAATAACTAGCAGTCAGGACGTATATTCGTCCATTTAGTTTTGAATAAATCGAAATCACAAAATCATAACATCAATGACGCTCAATACTATTATGTCACGCCTTGCTATTGAAATCATTTTTGAAACAAAATTCTGTTGTTGAAACATCACTAACTCATCAAATAACTAGCAGTCAGGACGAATACAATTAATTTTTAATTAATCGAAATCACAAAATCAGAACATCAATGACGCTCAAAACTGTGACGTCACGCCTTGCTATTTCAATCATTTTTGGAACAAATATAAATATAAATATTCTGGGACAAATCACACATGGTCATCTGGCCCCAAAGTAGGATCCCCTGTGTTATCGGAGACTTATATGCATACTTATATATGTTTAAATACATACTTAAATATCACCCAGACACAGAGCAAACAAATCTGCTCATCACACAAATGTTTGCCCAGGGTGGGGATCGAACCCACAACCTTCGGATCAGTAGTCAAGAGCACTAACCAATGAGCCAACGAGTCAATCCAACAAAATTTTGTTTTTGACACAATAACACTAATTAAAACGACTAGCAGTCAGGATGAATACGAAATTAGCGCACAATAGCGCAAAAGGTAAAAACAAATGTATTACTTTGCCTTCAAAGTGGGAGTATTAGTCGGGGACTTATCGCTACTATTTGTCATTATTTATCTTTGTACATGGCAAAGGATTTATCACTTGAAGCTTGCGCATAATCTGCGCTGAAGTTAATGCTGTACCATTAGGAAACTAGATTACGCCTCTAGTCGACGTCCATGTAATATTAAAAGCCTGGTAGTGAGGTAAACCGCGGGAACACTAGTCGATTTTGGCAGTGATCGAGAGTAGATAGGTATCTATGGAAAAAAAATCGTAAAAACTAAAATCTATTAGATATAAGCTTTAATTTGAAAAGCTTTAATTTGAGCAGTTAAGAGTGAAGTCTTACTTTCCTTCAAATTTTGAAAGATTTCGTAAGTCATCACATCACGTGATATTCTTCACTACTTACCTACTCCAGTAACTCAAAAAACCGGCCAAGTGCGATCGTGGTCACACAAACAGGGTTTCGCACCAAAACTTTAACTACCAACAGAATAAGACCTCTCACTACATGCTTTGCCTAATAAGGGTCTACTTCCTCTGGACTATAGAAATTTCGTTTTTCCTGTGGGCACGGAAGGATTTTAGATTTTCTCATATATTTTCCTGTAATTTATGCATTCAAGAATTTCAAGTTTAAGGCCCAGTAGTTACGAACATAAGAGGGGGGAGGAGAAAGGCTAACTTACTTAAATAACTTCAAAACTATTTATTTTTAAATTATAAAAAAATATACTGAGATTCCTAATACAAGCCTCTTCATTTGATATATCGCACTGCACATTTTGAAAAACTTAAAAAAATATATAACCCTCAAAAGTGGCCCCCATATTTAAAATTCATTTATTTACGTTACACGTTTGTCTTTGGGTCACTGTGTATCAAATTTCAACTTAATCAGTCCAATAGTTTCCGAGAAAATTGGTTGTGACAGACGTACGGACGTACAGACACGCGAGTGATCCTTTATGGATTCCGTTTTTATCTTTTGAGGTACGGACCCCTAAAAATACAAGGAACTAGAACTATACAGCATTAAAAAGTCAAAATAGAAAAAAAAAACTATACTAGGGGTATTAATATGAAGAATTGACGTCGTTTGCCAGAAACATTTTACTTATATTTTAAATCTCTCTCTTTTAGTTTCGTGACTACGCTTTATGAGAAAATTTTGAAAATATTAATATTATTTATTTATTTACCTTTTTTATAAGTTTTCATTCAAGACGTAACCACGGAACATGAAAGAGAGATTTCTATGATTTGACCCACTAGCGCGTGTTTTTTTTTATTTTAAAAATAAGCTTCTATTAAACTTCCAATGTGTGTATGTTAGTTTGTATAGGTCAAAATATTGCAAACGATTTTAGAGCGACTTCCAGAAATCCGATTGAGCTAGAATTTGGTGTGAAACCGTATTTCCGGTGACAATAGATCTTTTTGGTATTTTTAACTTTAGAGGTGGAATCAAGGTCGCCCAGGATCGTCTTTTATTTTCAATAGAATCGTACGAAATACTGTACTTCTCAGCCCTGATATTTTTAAATTTGGAATCAAGCACACTGAGCTTAAAAACTCTTTTTTCTACTCCCATTTTGTAATTTGTTTATTACATAACTTCAAATCATATCACAAAAGTATTCATCCCTACACGTCGTTTTACAATTTTTACATTGATCATTTCAAAACGAGACAACTGTAAAACTGAAACTTTTTAAATACTTTTATGGCTTTGGCTTCAAAAATTCAGTATATGATTATGACAAAGTTTCAACGTAGTTTTATTTATTTCATGGTCGTAGAAAAAGTATTGTATGCCACTGCACGCAATTAGCCATTGTAATACTCGTGCTGTCTATTGTGCCACTCAGCTTCGCTTTGTGGTACAAACTTGCACTCGTATTACAGTGGCTCTCATTACTTAGCAGTGGCATAAATAGCTATTTTGAATTTGGAAACATCGTGTACTTATATTCACATTTGGTACACTGATCATTTGACTTTTTGAGCATAAAAACTTATAACTTATATATGTCTAATAGTTTTTACGTTTTTCGAAAATTATTTGATTACTAGACTTACCCCCTAAAAATAAGTACCTGCTACTTTATGAATGCTCGCCAAACCCTTCATTAATTCTTTACGTAAGAAACATATCGCATGACCAGACCGCTATCTATCGTTCCAACTATTACCTCGAACACTCCGGGTAGCCTATCAGAACCTGTGGGCTGCATTCCGGTCCAACCTTATCCTGCTACTGTGTCAGTTGAGCTGCGCCCGAGTTGCGTTCAGTTAGCTAACACTGCACACCTTGTTTCTAGCGGGTGTGTTATTTTTAACAGAAACGTTGCTTCAGATATAAGTAGTTTTGACATGTATGAATTGGTTCTAAGTTTTAAACGACTTCAAATAATTTTAAACAAAAAAACGTCTTTAAACGCACTAGTCGCCACTACGATTTTTGAAGGTTCTTCTCGACTTCTCTGGGATGCCATCATCAGATACTGGTTTTCTTATCATGATATCTCCTTTCCAACAAAAAAAGAATCATCAAAACCTCCTCCTTTTTTTGAAGTCGTTTAAAAAGGAGGAGGTTCTATGTTCCACTGTATGTATATTTTTGGGTATGTTCACTGAGGTCGTACATAATTGTGTCGGCCATTATATGGACACTTCACCTGCCCGTTTATCATTTGTTTCGGCCATTATATGAACCCTTCACCTGTCCTTTTGTCATCTGTCACTGTCAATACCATTTTCGGATTAAGTTTATTTATTTTTTAGGGTTCCGTAGTCAACAAGGAACCCTTTTAGTTTCGCCATGTCTGTCCGTCTGTCTGCGGCTTAGCTAAGAGACTATTAGTACAAGAGAGCTGTAATTTGGCACAGGTATACATATTAATGACGCCGACAAAGTAGTTTAATAAAATCTTGAAAAAAATATTTTTAGTACCTCCCCTACGTGTAAAAAAAAGAGGGGGAGTTTTTTTTTTGTTGACGTGCCCTATCGTGTAGTGTATTATTGAATAGGCCTTTCAAAACTACTGACGGTTTGTTTGTTTGTTTGTAAACTCTTTATTGTACAAAATATACACTTAAAGTAATGTTATAAAAAAAACCTTAAGTACAAAGGCAGACTTATCCCTTAGAGGGATCTCTTCCAGTCAACCTCTGCAATAATAAACAGAGGGCTTAGTGAGGACAAAGAAACACGTAATTACGTACAAGCTAGTTAAAGAACATCAATACAACTAAGATCATTTTTCTATTCATGGATTGTTTTGCGTAATATAAGAATCACATGTGTGTCCCCGCCAGCTAAACTGCTACTTCAGGACATCTGAAAAAAAATGTTAATAGTAGGACATATAATAAATCAATTTAACAGGAAAACTATTACGGCTAAGTGGGCTTTGCTAGTTTAGGAGTAATAGTCGACCAACTTAAGGTGTGCAGTTGGATTTGTAAGTTCATAGATTTTACATACAATATGTTCTTTTACCAACTGCAAATATTATTTTGTTTTTTAAAATAAATATATTTTTTTTTAAAGACTACGTAACCCTACTTTGCGCGAGTCCGACTCGCACTTGACCGGTTTTTTAATGATTACCAGGTAATTTTTGTTTTATTACCAACTGATTTTTTTTTAAATATACATTTATTTTTGAAAAGACTACGTAACTCTACTTTGCGCGAGTCCGACTCGCACTTGACCGGTTTTTTTATGACTACCAGGTGATTTTTGTTTTATTACCAACTGATTTTTTTTAAATATACATTTATTTTTGAAAAGACTACGTAACCCTACTTTGCGCGAGTCCGACTCGCACTTGACCGGTTTTTTTATGACTACCAGGTGATTTTTGTTTTATTACCAACTGATTTTTTTTTAAATATACATTTATTTTTGAAAAGACTACGTAACTCTACTTTGCGCGAGTCCGACTCGCACTTGACCGGTTTTTTTATGACTACCAGGTGATTTTTGTTCTGTTACCAACTGATTTTTTTTTAAATATACATTTATTTTTGAAAAGACTACGTAACCCTACTTTGCGCGAGTCCGACTCGCACTTGACCGGTTTTTTTATGACTACCAGGTGATTTTTGTTCTGTTACCAACAAATTTTTTTTAAAATATACATTTATTTTTGAAAAGACTACGTAACCCTACTTTGCGCGAGTCCGACTCGCACTTGACCGGTTTTTTTATGACTACCAGGTGATTTTTGTTCTATTACCAACTGATATTTTTTTTAAATATACATTTATTTTTGAAAAGACTACGTAACCCTACTCTGCGCGAGTCCGACTCGCACTTGACCGGTTTTTTTATGACTACCAGGTGATTTTTGTTCTATTACCAACTGATTTTTTTTTTAAATATACATTTATTTTTGAAAAGACTACGTAACCCTACTCTGCGAGAGTCCGACGCGCACTTAGCCGTTTTTTTTTCTCTTTGAAGCAACAGTAGATTAGGCACTAACAGCCAACAGTCAAATTATTACTTCAATTTATTTTTCCGATGTTGGAGGCTTGTAAAAAATTAAAACGTACCAAACTATTAAAGCTTTACATGTTTATTCAAAAGCCAAAAAAGTTTTAACTGCATTAAACATAAAATATTTTAGCCCAAAAAAGGACAAGTTGAAACTCAATCGGTCCAGTAGTTTCGGAGCAACTTGGATGAGGCAGACGGACAGACGGACAGAGAGACACGCGAGTGATCCTAGTGGTTCCGTTTTAGATTTTGAGATACGGAATTTTAAAAAGTGTCATTACTTTTACATAATTGGGTTCTTTTCTCATTTACTTCAATGATATAGCCGTTTTTTAGGGTTCCGTGCCCAAAGGGTAAAAACGGGACCCTATTACTAAGACTCCGCTGTCCGCTGTATGTCTGTCCGTCTGTCACCAGGCTGTATTTCATGAACCGTGATAGCTATACAGTTGAAATTTTCACAGATGAAGTATTTCTGTTGCCGCTATAACAACAAATACTAAAAATAGAATAAAATAAATATGTAACGGGGGCTCCCATACAACAAACGTGATTTCGTTAAGACACTAGCGACATCTAGTACGATGGTACGGAACCCTTTTGTGTGACTGTGACTCGCATTTGGCCGGTTTTTTTTCCATTTCGTTTATGATATATTATAATCAATTAAAGAACTTTTAAAGTTAACTTTCATATATTTCATCGTACGGCGTTTTGATTGTAAAGACATTTCTTATATTTTATATTATAAGCTACTAGGTGACGCCCCCAGCTCTACTCGCGTGGACATCGAGGGTGCGCGGTGCGCGAGCCCCAACCGGCTCGCGTGGCTTTTTTTGTTATACACCTCGCATGCGAGCAATAATTCACCAAAGTTTCATCGTAATCGATTAAGTCATTCTCAAGTTATGGTGTGATAGAGGGAAACTGTGATTCATTTTATATATAAGTTATAATTAATACTTAATTAATTAACTTAGCAACGAAACTGCATCTAGTGTTGTAGGCACTTCGTTTTGAATCGCACACACACGTGATAATACCCATAAGCCCATTCTTCGGTGTTACATTTCATCCCCTAACGTATATTTCCACAAGAAACCAACATAAAATAAAAGATAAATACTCCTTATTGTACCCACTAGTTAAAAATAAAATAAAATATAAAAACTTAACTAAAAAAATAAAAAAAAAACGAACACAATATAAGAAAAGAAACTAAAACCAAACCAAGTAAGTTTTCCTTTATTTCTTCTTAATCTTCGTGTGTAGCCTCTATTGAAAGAGCAATGTTCACATTAGAAACGAAAACATAGACCACTTACTTACTTAAATGATAGATAAACAAAACGGTTCCATTTCACCCACATCTGCTAGAAAGCATGAAAAATCCAAGTCATTTTGCATGTTTTGCTTTTATTTCTGCTATTAGTTTTATCTGATGCTGCTTGCGGCTAGTAGGTAGAACTATCACCGCTTGACATCAGAAGAATTAATCTGTCTAAATGAAAACAAGAGATGGCAGAGAAATTATAAGGTTGCTACCGGATATAGTTAAATATAACAGGTGATTATGACGGGTGCTCGTACGGATTGAATGTAATTTTCGAATTTGTTTTCTATTATTATGTTTTAATTGTGGTGAAGTGATTTAATTAAATTAATCAAGATAGTAAAATATTATCGTAGAGTATTAAGTTGTTTTTTTAGTTTTTTTTTATTCACAATTGGTAAGCCTTTGGCATCATCTCACCTGGTGGTAAGTGACGATGATGCCGAAGATGAGCTTAGTAAGATTTCCCAACGCAATGGAGAACTGGCTATCTTATCCTAAGGCAGAAAAACATCAATGTTGTTAACACTGATGTTTGGCGGCAAGACTTAGATAAGATGTGGTAGCTAGCCAGGTGGGCTTAGAAAATGCTCTACTACCAACCAAACCGAGTCTTACAAGTTAACCCCACCGGGAATTGATCCGGCGACCTCCTGGTGTGAAGCGAATGGACTAACCATTACGCCACGGATGTGGTTAAAAGTTCATTATATGTCATAATGTCATTACTTACGTAATTATTATTGAGCTGTCATAGTCTAGGCCGACCTCAGACTATCAGCTATTCTATATTTTTACTTTAAGTTAGGTTACTAGCACTGTATACAACGAATACTAATATTTATTCTATTTGACTTGGTTTTTGACTTAAAAAAATATAAGTTTGTCGTTTTAGAGTTTAGTAGTCCCTACGACGAATCCTCATGAGATCTTACTGTCTATAGATAGGTCTTAATCATCATATCAGCTCATATACATCCCCACCGAGGGGCTCGAGCCTACCCTGAATTAGGACGATCGGGCCTTAGTCGACCACGCGGGCCCAGTGCGGGTTGGTCGACTTCACACACAACCTTCGAGTTTCTTCGCAGGTGTGTGCAGGTTTCCTCACGATGTTTTCCTTCATCGTTAAAACAATCGGTGAGTAATGTACGTAAGTTTCGAAAAACTCATTGGTACATTGGCCGTCTGGATCTGAACCCGGCACCTCTGGTTAGGAGGACCGAGTCGTTACCGGTTGAGTCATCGACACGACGCTAACAACGTAGTAACTAATTAGTAATCTGTGCTAACAGTGCTTAGGTCAATAAAAATATTTCGGGTATCCGGTGATGAACAGTTTTCTAGCTGTGCAGTAATGAACTAATGACTGTTAAACACTACACTATTATACTATGTTTGGACCGATTTGAACTTGGCCGGATTTTTAAAAGTTATTTTATCCATTGATCTTGCACATACTCGTGGCTACGAATTAATTATAAGCTTCGCCATACATAACATAATATGAAATTCCATAATGATTGGTGCATAATTTCTTACGACAGACTTAATCGGTGGTTAGGTGTCAGGTGGGACCTTAAGGCGCGGCTAGCGGTCAGGTTCGATGTCTGCTGGGCTCACTCCACTGTGCTCTTAGACTATTAGAACGTCGTCGTGAAACGTTGAAGTAATTTATGTTTTTTTATTGGTACCTATAGCTATTGCCCGCGGCTACGGGTTTTTTCCGTACCCGTGGGAATTTCTTAAAATTCTTCCTTAGTGGATGCTACTGTATGAGCAAAATGTCAAGTCTCTAGGTCGAATGGTTAGGGCTGTGCGTTAATTTATATCAGTCAGTCAGTTTACCATTTTACATATCTAGATGTCAGTGTTATGTCAAAGTATATATATATATATATATACATATTAGTACTAACCTTCAGTATAGACACTCCCCGCCGCACTCTAGATTGCGACCTCTCCCCCTTGTCACACAGATTGATACAGATTGGTTCAGTTTGGTTATCGACCGTATAGAATTTCGCCGCCATTTTGTTTGCTCCGTCATTACACAAAAGAATCCACTGGGTCGAAGTGTCGCTGCAACTGTAGCCCCTTTCACAAAGATAAGATAAGATAAGTTATACATTAGCTACCAGAGATATGCTATATTATATAAGTTAGCTACTAATAAATAGTTTTATAATAAATAAATACTTAATTTATTTGATCTCTTTCACAATTGTTACAATATTGCTACCAATCTGTATTACATTTCTACAAATGGTTCTAAAACCTAAGCAGGGTATAAGTACTCGTATACAGTTAAATCTTACAAGGAGAAGAACAAATGAGATGGTGAGGTAGAAAAGTATTGTGTGTTAACTTATGTATGATGTTAATTAAATGAATTAAGCTAGTTTCTTGTAAGCTTTCATGTAAGTAGAACATAACTACACCCTGGACACT